>OZ004655.1:6192791-7392791 GCA_963924495.1 Nemapogon koenigi
AGTGTAACGAATAGGTACTTAAATCGCACAAATAAATACCTAAACACATCAAGGTCGATAGACGTCTCTAGAAACATCCAGAGAGAATCAAGTACAAACGAAAATGGACCGTATGTGCCTAGCCATAGGTACCAAAATCGGCCGCGTTCTGTGTGTAGGTATTTGGCACCGAGCCGCATCGAGACGCGTCTACAACTCTGTACAACAATCTCGGCGTTTCTCGAATGTTCGGAGGGCAATATAAACAGAGGATCGTCGCCGGGAGAACACAGTGCGAATCAGAGCGATCAAAGCGAAACAGTGAAGTGGAATTTAGTGCGAATAAGTGTTATTCTATAGTGTTCATTTATTTAACTCTATTTTTGTGGTGTTAAAGTAAAGTTTGTTTATTTAATCGGTATTTTAAATCTCTTCGAACCCTAGCTCGTAACAAATTGGTGTCAGAAGTGGGATTCAAAAATGCCGATTACACCACGTGACTCGTCGTCATCACGGCGACCCAAAACACGACAAACTACTGCTGGACATCACGGCGAGGAGGTCGACGAGGTTGCTGCTGCTGGAGCCGCTGCTGGTGCTGCTGGGACTGCTGCTGGAGCCGCTGCTGGTGCTGCTGGGACTGCTGCTTTAGCTGCTGCTGGAGTGGATTCGGGTTCTGCGGGTGCTCTCCAGGCAACCGACATGGGAATGCTGGTTCGGCTGATGGAGGAGCAGGCCAGACGTCAAGAGGAACTGACTCGACAGCTGTTGGAGGAGCAGGCCAGACGACAGGAGGAGGAGGCCAGGCGTCAGGAAGAGCAGGCCAGACGTCAGGAGGAACAGACTCGGCAGCTATTGGAGGAGCAGGCCAGACGACAAGAGGAGGAGGCCAGACTTCGGGAGGAGCAGACTTGCCGGCTGTTCAAGGAGCAGTCTGTTAGCCTAAAGGAGCTGCTTTCAGAATCACTGGGAAAGGTGACTATGGAGGTGAAGCAGCTACAGAGGGTTACAGACATGCACGAGGAGAGAATCGAAGACCTCGACATCCGGTACGAAGACCTCAAACAGCACTATAAGGATCTCCATAAGGAAATACAGACAAGGATGAGCGGAGAACTGGATGCAAGACTTGACGACCGCTACGGAGAGTTGGAGGCACGACTTGACAGCCAATGCAAGGGGCTCCAGAATGAAGTAAGGAAACTGAAGCTGACCGCTCCTGTTTCTGGAGGCGCCATCGTCTCCGGCCCCCGAGTCAAGGTGCCGCCGTACGACGGGACTACGTCCTGGACAGCGTACAAATTGCAGTTCCAAACGGTCGCCTCTGCCAACGGCTGGACAGACGAGCAATCTCTGACCGCCTTGACAGTGGCTTTAAGAGGCCGCGCACTGTCGGTTCTGGAAGCCTCTCCAGACAGCTGCACCACGTACGGGAGCCTGATCGAGGCAATGGACTCCAGGTTCGGCGACAAACACCTGGAGCACGTCTACCGAGCGCAGCTGAGGGACAGGACGCAACATGCTGGGGAAAACCTGCAGCAATGGGCTCTGGAGATCGAGAAGATCGTAAGGAAGGCGTACCCATCTGCCGGACAAGAGTTCATTGCTGCGAACCTCGTACAATCATGCATCCGCAGCATGGAGGTAAGAGCTGCAGTTCGACTGGGCCACCACAGCACCTTGAAGGATGCGCTAGCCCATGCTCTAGAGGTGGAAGCCGTGAGACAGGAGCCTCGTTCTCAGCGATTGCGACAAGTGGCGGAGGAGGCCACTCCAACAACGACACCTGTAGCAGAGAGGCGTAGTTACTTACCCCGCTGCTTCCACTGCCACAAGCTGGGGCACCTTAAAGCTAGCTGCCCAGCGCTTAAACGACAAGGCACGGATCAACGAGTGCCGAAACGGGACGTCGGAGCTGATGTCCGTGCCGTAACTACGGAGCTTCCGGGAAACGAGTAACAGCCAGAGCCGCGGGGCGGGTACTGGCTGATCGTGACACAGCCCCAAAAGTTACCATCCGACAAGTTTTTGACGGGAACAGTCTGGTGATGAGCGAGGTCAACGGGATGCCATGTGAGATGACGAACGAACATCGACGAGGACGGACGCATGGCAATGCTGACACACTGTCACGCAGGCCGTGCCCTGAAGGTTGTAAACACTGCTCGAGGCGTGAAATCAGTGATTCTGTCATCAAAGTGATTACGACTAACAACCTTAATGACGAATGGGCGAACGAGAGGACGAGAGACGAGCAACTCAAGGATAACAACTTGGCGCCGATAATGGAATGGAAGACGCAGAATGTTCCAAGGCCCGGCTGGAATGTTGTATCAGCCATGAGTTCCACCACGAAAAGCTACTGGGCTCAGTGGGAAAGTCTAGTGCTGCACAACGGGTTGCTGTACCGCAAGTGGGAGTCGCCAAGTGGACAGGAGACATTGATGCAGCTGGTCGTGCCTAGGTCAAAGGTGCGCACAGTGCTTCAGTCCGTGCACGATGGATCCTCGGGAGGACATCTGGGCATGAATCGAACCCTGGCGAAAATCAGGAAACGATTTTATTGGGTTCATTGCCGGCAAGATGTCGAGGATTGGTGTCGCAAGTGCACAGTATGTGCGGCCGTGAAGGGACCTACGACACGTACGAGAGGACGTATGCAGCTGTACAATGTTGGCGCTCCATGGGAACGAATTGCGGTGGACGTTGCTGGACCGTTCCCGGCCACTGAAGACGGGAACAAGTACTTCATGGTCGTGATGGACTACTTCACGAAGTGGCCGGAGGTCTTCGCAATTCCCAACCAGGAAGCGACAACAGTGGCGACTAAGTTGGTCAACGAAGTATTCTGCAGGTTCGGGCTACCAATGGAGATACATTCTGATCAAGGGCGTAACTTTGAGTCGCAGTTGTTCCAGGAAGTATGCCGTCTCCTGGGAATAAATAAAACGAGGACTACGGCGTATCACCCACAGTCCGACGGAATGGTTGAAAGGTTCAACCGCACTTTGGAGACTCATTTAGCGAAACTGGTTGAGAATCACCAGAGGGACTGGGACCGATATATTCCCTTGTTCTTGCTCTCATATCGATCCGCAGAGCATGAAAGCATAAAGGTGACTCCTGCTTATGCCAACTTTGGGAGAGAACTCCGACTACCAGTTGATCTCCTGACCGGCGGACCTCCGGATGCGCCGCAACCTGTAAGTGACTACGTATCGAACCTGAAAAACAAGATGTGCGACATACATGACCAGATTCGTCAGAGCAGTCTTGTGGCCAGTACAAAGATGAAGACCAGGTACGATAGAAACTTCAATAGTAACGGTTTTGACGAGGGATCGTTGGTGTGGCTGCACAACCCGAAACGCCGAAAAGGCAAATCTCCCAAGCTGCAGAACCGCTGGGAAGGCCCGTATAAGGTCATCACGAGGATCAATGACGTGACCTATCGGATCCAACGATGCTCGCGTTGACAGTTAAAGGTTGTCCATATTGATCGACTGGCTCCTTACAAAGGCTCGAATATTGCTCGGGACGAGCAAGTCTAAGCGGGGGGCAGTGTAACGAATAGGTACTTAAATCGCACAAATAAATACCTAAACACATCAAGGTCGATAGACGTCTCTAGAAACATCCAGAGAGAATCAAGTACAAACGAAAATGGACCGTATGTGCCTAGCCATAGGTACCAAAATCGGCCGCGTTCTGTGTGTAGGTATTTGGCACCGAGCCGCATCGAGACGCGTCTACAACTCTGTACAACAATCTCGGCGTTTCTCGAATGTTCGGAGGGCAATATAAACAGAGGATCGTCGCCGGGAGAACACAGTGCGAATCAGAGCGATCAAAGCGAAACAGTGAAGTGGAATTTAGTGCGAATAAGTGTTATTCTATAGTGTTCATTTATTTAACTCTATTTTTGTGGTGTTAAAGTAAAGTTTGTTTATTTAATCGGTATTTTAAATCTCTTCGAACCCTAGCTCGTAACAATAGAAATCGATTGTCGGGCATAATTCGTCGTGGAAAAATGGAAAAAGTCAAACCTTTAATGCACCTCTTTCCTGCGGTATAAAAAACGGTTTTGTAATGAGTCGACAGGGAGACGAACAAAAAGAAAAAATATCGTTTTCCCGCCAAACGGAACAACTTTTTAATTAAAACAAAATATAGCGACGTTGCTGTGGCAATGGTGATTTGTTACCATGATATGCCTGGGTTGCCAGTTTGCCAGGTGCTAGATGTCTGGTTAATTATATATATGTCAAGTTGAGGAATTCTTAAGTAAACCATACAAAAGACTACTTAATTGTTTTCGAGAGGTTTTTACCACATCTGGCAACCCTAGTTAAAAGTCTTCGTATTTTTTTTATTAGTTACTAAAATGATCCCACAGACTAATACGTGCGTGGGTCGTCGCCATGACATGACGTAGTTACGTCAAAATAGCAATAGATCGGTGTCATTTTTGCACAGAGATAACTGGAGAGTGACATCTATTTATTACACACAAAAATTTATTTTTTCATTAAGCACTTATATACCCGTGCAAAGAGCTAGAGTAGTTAATATAATTTAGAAGTAGATACCTACATGACAATAATATCTCAATACCTAATCTAATTTACATATTTCCTATCACGTATTTTGTTATCTACCTATATTGGTTTCAAAAGCAAGATTGTGTGTTTGATATTATTTAATTTGATTTACATGACATATTTTATCTATTGTTGATATGTGGAAAATCTTTGTTTTATGGCCTGTTCTGTAGGTATTTTGTAAGGCTTAAAATTATATTTGATAATTCCAAAATCTGAATTTATCTAATTAATACCAAAGACTATTGATAACAATTTTTATAGAAGCAAAAATATTATGAAAGGAGGTTAAACTAAACTTTTTTTTTTTTTTGGTAAAATTCTTTCCGAGGAAAAGGCAAAGGTCTATGTAATGAAAATATGGAAGATGACGTGGCCTCGGCCTATAATACTTATATTCCTTGAATACGAGAAACAATTAAACTAAACTTAATTCAAAAGAGGTTTGTCTAAAAAGGTCACTTAGAAAACAAAAATAATATGGGTAATTAAAAGTATTGTTATTCTCAAACAGAATTTATATATTTATGTAGTTACATTGTTTACAGCGACCTACTAGAAAATAATATTGTTCAAAGTGAGTCAACTTTGGCAATAACATGCTGTTGATACATGATCAATTTATCATTCTGTAATTTTAGACATCTGGCAATATTGTTTCATTTCATACAATGACAACCTCGATGACAACAGATAAGCAGGTACTTACTTTTTTTTTAAATTTGTATTTGTACTATCAGGCTCAGAGATGCAGACAGACAGTAAATATTGTTTTAAGAGGGTGATCCACTTGATGGCGAAAAGGGTATAAAGCTTTCCTCTTTACCCATCTCCCCCTTAAATTTCGTTGCAAATCCATGAGAAAGAGGTGACCCATTAAAAGTTTTGACTTTTTCCCTTTTTCCCCAACGGATTAACCTGCCTTTAACTGTTTAACTTTAGCTGTTGTGAAAAATGTAGCAATATAAAAAAAAAGACCCCTTCCTATTTCTCTGTGCTTATTATTGGTTAGACATGAGTATTTGAATTAGGAACAGAGTGTATGACACAAAATGGATTTTTGTACTAAGTACTATGGACTAAGTACTGTACATTAAGGCTTGATCACATATTTTATTTTTTTATTCTTCACAGGTTGCCTTACAGCTCCCGGGAACCGTTGTTGGCCCCAGGGTACCCAGATGATTTTTTAAGGCTATACCTAACGAATGGCCAGCTCTGTTGAGGTATAATGGTATATAGATGGAAAAAAGCCTCTTTGAATGGTTTGTCGGATAATGTACATAGATTTTTTATTATAAAAAACCCATTGGTACATGTTTGGATGTAGGAATCAAACTCGCAACTTTTCAGTTGCGAGCCAACGTCGTACCCATTCGACCACCAACACATTATTTTATAATACCTATGTTTTATTTTGACCTAGGTTTATATTTAATTAATAACAATTAGTAAGGTAGTGTTGCTATGAAGATGAAGCCCTAAGAAAATAATGGAAAATTCTAAACAAAGAAAATTATTGTAATGTTTTGTAAGTGAATAATTAGATTCTACGTCATGTCATGACAACTGACACACGCATTCCGTCGTGACATGATAGGGAATCTGGTTTAATCCCTATGCCTATGATTCTTGGACTTTGCACTATTATATGTAAAGTATAGTGATTTGAAATTGAAGAATATAAATAAAGTATGTGACAACCATGATATACTATATAAACGTCATTGGTGACAACCATCAATGTCAAAATAATTAATTGAGCAAATCATTTTAGATTCAGTCAATAAGGAGTTACAATATTTTAACAATCTTTGACAATAAGGCCAAGGAAACTGTGTAAACCATTGATGTGGTGTAAACAGAACCAAGTTGTTTCTGAGAATATCTGGAACTTTAAAATATACATTACTTATAGTATTCCGCAACTTAAGTAAGTTTGAACTAAAATTCATAGAAATTTACTAAGAAGTCGTTCACTTCTAATTTCAGAAATATATCTGGTAATTGATCTTAGATCATTGTATCCCACTATTCTGGCACTAAGTTATTAAAACTTCTAGAAAATTCTATAAATAAATAATCAGTTAAAATAATCAAATCTTTGTTATTTTGATAATAATTAAAAATTCATGAACACATTAGGTAATTGTTTTAATGCATTAATTAGGTTGCTATTGTTTGTAAATTACCCACACTACATTGTAAAATCAAAATATTGACCAAATGTTATGGAATAATTTATGAAAACGTTTAAAAGTTGAAATATTTACTTACAAGATAGAGAAGCCAATGATGGAACGACGATGACCAGGATCAAGGAGGTTAGAAGTGCGACCTTCATGGTAAATAGTTAAGATATCTCTAAATTCTAAATTCAAATCACAGATACTTTGACGTGAGAACCTTCTTTAACGCTAGAGCAGTTGATATGAAGTACGGCCTTTACACTCACTGGCGTAGAAGGCTAACTCCAAAATGGTTGGAGAACAAAAACTTATTCCACTTTGTTGCAATTATCACAAAATAATCTATATAGTCGGTAAACTACGCAGCGATATCATTGTCGTTTTGTCGCACTTTGACAAGTGCTGGTCATGTATGAGTGAGACAAAACATAAGTTTTCAGGGCAATAAGAGACGGCGTTGAGGTTTTGTGTTCCAAATACTAGTAATGATGGAAATATACTGAATGCTTATAGCAATATTATGTATATATTCTAGAAGAAAAGTTGATTTTATTCTTAATATTGCACTCAAAAATGCATTAATTATCAAATAGATTTCTTATTTAAGGGCCCAAAGTACTAATTTGATGAAATGTTATGAAATAATTTGAAACACAAAACCTCAACCTTCCGGATATTATGACTCATACGCCATCTGGCGGTACATATAGGATAATATTTCAACAAGAAGTATTGTTGAAAATTGTATTTTCCCCAAATTATGGTATACTTTTGTTTTTAAACTCTTAAGATTATAATTAATTAACTTGGAATTTCTTTTGCATAACTATTGTATGTCTCTTTTCATCCATTTTATATCTAATTTACAAATGTCGCTTTAGTTACTTTATGATATTCTTGTTTCCTGAGATTTTTTGTGTGGAACTTGTAGGTCCGGATATGGCAACACAGTTCGATCGATGACACATTTTTTTCATATATACCGTTTTGTTATTGTCTGTCTTTGTTACGCAGTCGGTTTACAAGTTTTGAAGTGGAAAGAAATATCGAATTATCGAGATTAAAATAGGTAATAGGTTTTCTGTTCCAAAGGAACAATAGAAAATTATCTTCTTTGTATTTGTTTATTAGTTTTGTGTCGGGTGTCGCCTTCTACGCCAGTGTGTGTAAAGGTTGGACAATCGACGTATCGTTCGGGCATTAAATTAAATTATTTTTCTTCTCGAACTTTTATCTGGTGAGTATAATAATGATCATTTTATTCCGTTATCCGACTTCAGTACCTATACAAACTTTTTCAAGTAACCTTTTTTACTTATGTCTTTTTTAATTACAAAAGAAAATATTGGCCTTGGTTCAAAACGACGTGGTACTTCTAATTTTCTACATCGCAATTTTTGTGGGTAGGACAATTACCAAAGTACCAAATTGTATTTAATAATTATTTAAATTTTCTCGCTGATCATCAATTCATTGAAACTTGACATTGGCAAATCATGCCATAACCAAAGAGGAATAGCAACATAAAATTAGTGACAAGCACCTACCCTTCCGTACTTTTTTCTTGCAATCATAAACTAGCGAAACCTAGGAATTAAGAAGTGGGATGTTCCATGGTCCATGTTTCATCTTTATTATAATATTATATTCTGTGGTTAATTAATGTAACAACAACACATCTTCACGGCTTTTAAACATTGCGGTATGTCCAGAGACATCAGTAACAGTGTCCACTTGATGACAGTTGTCCATATTGAACAGAATATTAAGTGGCAATCCTGTTCCTACACTTAATTGACCTAGATGTGTCACTTTAACAGACACAAATATCTGTTAGTTTTGGAAGAAGTTTGGATGCCAGCTTATGTTATCTATGTGTTAATATTTCAGACAGACAACAATTTTGTTTGGGTTTTGATAAGTAAACATAATAAATTAATGGGTTGATAAGAAGTTAGATAATGTAATAAATTGTAATCCAATTAATTTTACAACTGATAAACTAAAAATCAATTACTTTGATTTTTATTTAAATATTATTTTGGTTTTCCTTAATCTTGTATAGGTACTTGTAATATTATTATCATAAAAATATGTCTTTATGAAGTGTCGAAGATAAAGAAAAATGGAGTTTCCTAGAAACACAATATCTTCAAAACCATTCGCCTGTCACAGATCTTTTAAACTGTGAACTTTTATGGCAATATTAAAACTACACACAATCGCCGATTATGTATGAAAGGTATGATGAGGATCGTAATAGATAATAATCTATTGTATTTTGCTACGGCAAATGGTATTCAATTGTCTCTGGCAACCCCTCTTGGCATAAAAGGCATGATGATAGATAGATAGATTAAAATATATGATATTTTAATTCTATTATTCTGCCAATGTAATATTTTTAAGGACATAGAATCTCAATTTCTAATTATTTTTTATTTCAGTGAGTCAAGATGTTGAAGTACTTAGCTTGTCTGTTGGTGATCTCAGGAGCTTTGGCCGCAGACAATTGTCTCAGTGATGTGTCCATTAGTTGTGGACCCAGTTCTAGTAGCTTAGGTAAGTGTGTTACGCACAAAAGTTTTTTTATAGCAAAATTATGCAGATAAAAATGTATATATAGATTGTTGTCTGTCCTTCAGAATTTTGATAATTCCGCCAATGTCAAGTATTATAGACGGCACAGTAACAATAGCCGCCAATTAATCAGTTGCTAGGATGTTCCCGCCGACTGTGATATGTCTTATTAATCGTCGACTAATCACAACTATCACAGCGTGGACAGGATTAAACTGGATTCCCCATCATGTCATGAAGGGGTGCTTGCGCTGACCGCCATGACATGACGTTGAATCCGAGATTGTATTTGATTCCTGACACTTCAAACTAAGTCTCGAAAAATGTCAGTAGATATTGAAGGTTTTTTTTAAATAGTTGTGTTATTTTTAAGCTGAATAAAATGTATCAATAATTGTTATTTTAGTATTTGAATTTAGAAGGGTTGATACATTAAATATTTGAATTCAATAGAGTTGATATATTAAATATTTTAATTTATGAAAGTTGATGCATTTGATATTTGAATTTATGAGAATGAGAATTTAAGATATTTTTAATAGGTGACATTTTGATTTTTTTTTCTAGTATTGCCCAGCTGTAACGCCATCTATGGCAGCTACGGTCACGAAGGCCCTGTGGCCATGGAAATGCAGGCCTACGCTAACATGCATCTAGAGAAATCCTTTGAATATCTGTTATCTTCTACATATTACAACAACTATCAGACTAACAGACTTGGCTTCACAAAATTGTTCAGGAAGCTTAGTGATGATGCGTGGGAGAAGTCTATTGATTTGATTAAACACATCACAATGAGAGGTAAATATTAGTTGATTGATAGTGTAATGGTTCAACTATTGAATTGGAACTATTGGACTCAGGACTGAACTGACTCCACCAATGTTCAATGTTTATTAATGATTAATCGGTATTTAAGATAATCCCGCCGACCGTGATATGTCTTATTAGTCGTCGACTAATCATAACCATCAGCACAGTATTAAACTGGATTCCCCATCACGTCTTGTCGGGCGCGTGCGTTATTCACAAAGGCGTGACGTGGAATCTTCAATTATCATGATCTTATTGCGCCATGTTATGGTCTCTGATGTGCTTCTTGGCTGTATTGATCCAAGCCGTAAGAGGGGGTCCTCGGCCTCTCTTTCTTTCGGTGATATTTAAAACGGCCACGTTGTCTTCGTCTTTGCACATTACATGCTCCTCACTCAAACCAAAAATCTGTACCAGCACATCTAAATGTATTTTTGCTTCGTTTGTGAAGTGTATATATGTACATGGCGTCAGACGTCAAATAAAAGCGTCGGAAAAATGGATAATAGATATATCTAAGATTTTGCAAGACGACAAGTGCAATTATACACTAGGCATTGACACTATCGATAAAAATTAATATCGATAACATTTTTATGTCATTTGTCATAGTTATTTTTTACTAAACATTTTAGGTAGGAAATAAATGCAAATAGATACATACTTATTTATTATTTATTTGTCAAAATAATAACAAATACTTTAGCGGTAGGTAATAACTATTATTGCTTCTTCAGTAAATCCAGCCTCTGCATCAATACTAGAGTACTATTTTTATAGAGTCCTGGGGTGTGGCCTTTGAGTATTTACCAAAGGAGACGTGAAGGGTATAAATGACCGAACAATTTTTTCTGCCACTTTTGGCGGGGGGGGAAGGTAAACGTCTAGTACTAGCCCCTGTACCACTGTATTTTTCTGTCGTTTTATTGTCGCAACGGATTTTACGTTATATGATGATTATGTTAAAATACAAACATAATAATTATAATTAATGATTGGAAACACTAAGTTTGACGCCCTAGATCGCCTTTCCCGTTTAAAACATCACAATTAACTATTTTCGTAGAGCTCTGTCTCGCGACACAAAACGATACCAAACTTAACTTATTACTGCGCACCTGGTCAGTATAACTGGTCAAAGGGGAAAAAATTGGCGAAAGGGGGAGCCCGTCTATGGCCCCTCCATAGGCTTAGTACTCTATGGGTGTGGCACACATACAATGTATCAAATTGTTTTCTAATATTATAATTGTATGTTTTTGGTGAATAAAAAATGAAGTGTTAAAGCAAAGGACCTAACTTCAGGGGGCTATTGTCCGGATTTGCTTACATTTCTTTTATCTTTATTGCTTTTTAATAATATATTATCATGCCTTTTATCCCAAAAGGGACAGGCAGATACAATCTAATGCTATTTATTACGATTCTGACAAACCTCTTTCGCTTCTTTATATTATTTAAAAAGGTATGCACGTAATTTCCTTTTTTTAGGTGTGTCATCTAGTTTATTTTCTAGGTTTATGCCAGTTGTAGGTGTAGTGCATAATGCTGGAGTTTCTTGAGGGGTGACCTGTAAAGTGGACAATCAATTTAACGTATAGAAAAATATTTTAACCCAAACTATTTAAGTGTAAATTAAAAATTAATGTTTAGATTACTTTGCACCATGAAGTATTCGACGATTTTTTCCTGGTAAATATAGTTGTTCTTCAAAATGTTTGAAGCAAATTGTGCTGTTTTTTTATGATTCTATGAATTCTATTATACCTCAAAGTAATTAATACTTTAAAAGTGAATATTTCTAAACACTTTTTTATAAACGCATGAAATCGATATCGATAAAATTCGTATGGCGACTAACAGCACTACGGCCGAAATGGCGTGCGTGAAATCTACATAAATAAAAACAAATAAAACAATTTTAAAATTACTTACTTGTGGTATGACACACCATAATTTGATAAATTAATGGTCCCTCTATGATGTCTACACGTAATAATAGAACAGTACGGCAATATTATCAAAGTCGCATAATACGCATCGTCTTATAAAATCTTAGAGATATATAATCAAAATAAAACGAGTTGCCAGTCTCGTATGTCAAACAACGGAAAAGTGGTGACCCGACGATTTTCCTATGGGGCGCCATCCATAAATTACGTCACATGTGGAGGGGAGGGGCTCAACAAAGTGAGACACATCGTGTGGCAAGGGGGGAGGGATGGGGGAGAGGGAGTCCTGAAGCATAATTCGTGTGACGTAATTTATGGATGGCCCTAATATCGAAATCTGAAAATTCCACAGAATAACACATTTGTTACGCACACTGATGCATTATTTTTGGTCTCTTTCTAATCGCGACATTACCAATCTAGTAGAGCGCCAACATACTACATCTTCTGAGTTTTTTTTTATACCTTGCTTTGACTTTTTTTTTTGTACATTCTTCATTTTGTTGGAAGGCAAAGGGGCTAGCCAATACAGCCAATATTGTTTTTTTTTATGACAACGAAATGTAGTGTAGGCAAAGGTATTCAGCCAATTAACTTCAAAATGTAACTGAATTCGCCAGGTGGAGTTATGGACTTCGCACGTCGCAGCAGCCAAGATTCACAAAAGAAGAACTACACTCTTGAGCTGCATGAGCTGGAATCCTTGGCCAGAGCTCTGGACAGCCAGAAAGAGTTGGCGGAGAGGGCGTTCCACATCCATCATGAGGCTACGAGGAACAATCATCAGTTGCATGATCCTGAGGTCAGTGTTATTTGTTTTTAGGAATAAATCAAAGATTTACCCCCAAATTCATAAACACATTTTAGAAGCGTTTTAGTTAAAATGTGTTTTGTTTCTTTCTATTAATTGTAATGACAGGTTTGTTAGAGAGTGACAAAACATATTTTAACTAAAACGCTTCTAAAATGTGTTTATGAATTTGGGGGTTAGTAAATAGAATAAAAAATAACTAACTTTCATCCCCTATTATATGGATCGATTTTAAAAACTTCAAACCGTCTCCCTATCAAATTGCATCAAAATCGGTTTAGTGGTTTAGCCGTGAAAGCTTAACGAACAGACAGCCAGAGTTGAGCCGTGAGACAAGTTTTTTTTTAATGAAGATTCTATATTTCTTTTATTACAGATTGCCCAATATTTGGAAGAGGAGTTCATTGAATACCAAGCCAAGACCATCAGGGACCTAGCTGGTCACACCACAGACCTCAAAAGTTTCATCGCTCAAGACAATTCACAGGATTTGTCGCTTTCTCTTTACTTATTCGATGAATATTTGCAGAAAGTTGTTTAAACAATTTATTTTTAAATAAAAACATTTTTTTTATTATATACTGTAATTAATCATTTTATTTTACCTTAAGAGGAATATTTTTTTAGAATGGCAACACTGAAATTTCAATATGGCCGCTTTGTCCACCCAATTAAAGTAGGCAACACAATAATAAATTTTATATGTAGGTAGCCATTTAACGTGATAAAATATCTTCTAAAAGAACAATGTACAATTAGGCTATTTTATGTTAGTTATCAATCCGTAATAAATATATAATACAAAACCAATTACTTTTTTATTACCTATAATCCTATATTAGGTAAGTACTGATTTCATCAACAGCTACGGTATTGATTTTTCATAATGATATTTGATTGAAATCTATTAAGGAATTGATTTCAAATTGATAATAGGTACATATACCATAAATAACAAAAAGATACAGAACAGAATTAATTTTCAGA
Organism: Nemapogon koenigi; assembly: GCA_963924495.1. Classification (NCBI taxonomy): domain Eukaryota; kingdom Metazoa; phylum Arthropoda; class Insecta; order Lepidoptera; family Tineidae; genus Nemapogon; species Nemapogon koenigi. Next base: position 6,206,704 of record OZ004655.1, read on the forward strand.
AATTTCAAAATATGTACAGAATAAAATCTTCAATCTGATGCTTAAAATAGTAGAGTAAACTGTCCTTGTGTGAACCAATTTTTGTATAGAAAGTTAACATCATTTCGCACGCATTTTGGCACCAACTAAGAAAAACACGTACCTACGCGTGTAATATGACATTTATGAGAACGCGCGAGAAATGACAACAGTTTTAGAGGTACCACGCAATCGGTGTAACTTGAAGACAGAGCCAGCTTCACCAGAAAATACAGTCCACTCCATACCATAAAAGGAGACAAGATTAGTCCTATCTTTCTATTAGAATCACTCACCGGGAGCATTCGCGTTAAAGGGTTGCACGCGCAACCTGCCTTGTTAAAGTAAGAGTGCAAAATTCGATTTACTAAGAATTTAGCCTCAAAATCGAATCTTGTACTGTTATGTACCTACATTACACGCGAATGCTTCTGGTAAGTAACGTAGAATTAGGTATAATCTAAATAAATTATTAACAATGTTAATCTAAATAGGTATAAGTATAAAACTGTCGTGTCGCTTGCTGACTGACTGACAACATACAGCCTAAACCACTGAAGATATAGGTAAATAAGAAAATAGGAAAGTATATTCCTTAGCAAGTGTAGCTGGAGATGTGCTCAGAAAGGATTTTTCGAAAATGAACCCCTAAGGCAGTGAAAAGGTTCAAGGTTGTATTCCTAATACTACGCGTACGAAGTCGCGGGCAACTGCTAGTACAGAGTAATTATCACACTCACAAAAACATAACGAAAGCTTTTTTACGTCTGTTAAAAATACGAGAAAAATTGAGGACTGAAGCACTGAAAGGCTTCACAAAACTTAGGTATGTATATGTATGACTCTGAAAATTTTATTTCGTTTATATCATGTTTAATATATCTATCTTTAGAAAGCCATTTTAATTTCGAACCCAAAAATATAGTTTTTGTATAATTTACATATAGCTGCAGCATGTAATTAGTATGGGACAAACGTTATGAAGGGAGCTCTTAAATCAAATACCTACATAATATTCAATGAAGTTTATTTATTTACATAGTAACTAAAATAATAATAATAAAGAGATAATGACCCATAGAAATAAAGCGAGACAAAAAGGACCGGTTTCCGCCACGCTAATTGTCATTACGAAAAATTATATATTTCTCTTTCAAACTAACATTTTGTCTAGGTACGTACAATTATATTCTTTCTACACCGTCATGCTCGCACGGCTGGTGACGCCTGGTGTCTCCATTCTCTATCTTGTTGTTAGGCGAGGCGTTGCTGTTGCCAAGTTGCGTGTAGCAGATAGAAAAATCTGTAAAAGATCGGCCGGATTTACCTTCAGTGCCAGCCTATTGTTAATATTATTAAATATAATTACAAGAATTATTACAAGTTCTGCGACTGATTAGATATTTATGCTCAACAAATAAATATTATTTTCAAATGTTTTTTACAAGGTCCCAATTTTGTCGCCCTGGGCACTAGCCCCTAGCGCCCCTAGTGTAAATCCAGCGTAAAAGCCACCATTTTATAAAATCTTAGTAATTGACACAAAATCGTGATAAAATCAAAGAGTCATCTTATCAAATACACGTCTGTGATTATTCTTGTTGACTATCTCACACGCATTTGTAACAAAGACGGATTCAAAATAGACCACTTCAAACTAATCTTCAACAATGTAACAAGTTGATAAATAGAAAATATAGGTAGGTAAGTACTCACGTCTGTATCAAAGTAAGTTGAAACTTACTGGCGTAGGTATTCTAGAAAGATAGACAAGGAAATTGAAAGGAGAGTGAAAGCGGGAAGCTAGGTATTTTGTGGACTAAACAATGTATGCAGAAATATACAACTAAAAGTATAATGCTGTTTTAGTTCTGGAACTTACTTATGGAAGTGAGACTTGGGTATGAAAAGAAGCATGAATGTAAGATAAATGCAGTGGAAATGCGGTCTTTACGTAGAATGTGTGATATAAAGCGTATTGACCGCATCCGGAACGATGTCATTAGAGAAGAATGCGGAATGAAAGATAATGTTATGACTAAAATAAACCTTTTAAAAAAAAAGTGTACCAACTTCAAAAATTTGCACTGAAAAGTAAAAATTTGTATGGATGTGTTTGTTACTCAATCACGCCAGAACGGCTGAACGGATCTGGATGAAATTTGGCACAGAGATAGATTATAGTCTGGAATAACACATAGGCTAGTTTTTTTTCTTTCTTCACGGGTTCAGCTCCCGAAACCGTGTTACGGTTCCAGGGTACCCAGCGGAAGACCAAGTCTCCCTCGTTTAGCCGATGGTATTTGTGAGGCTATAACCTAACGAGTGGCGCTAGTTCTGTTGACATATATATTTAGATGGAAAAGCCTCTAAGTGTGGTTTGTCGGATTATGTACATAAGTTTTTAATTAAAAAAACCCATTGGTACATGGCCGGGATCTGGGATCGAACCCGGGGTCTGTCTAGTTAACACCAGACGTCTTATCCACTCGGCCATCGACGCACCTAGTTTTTATCCCGAAAAAAATTTACGGTTCCCTTGGGATAGATTTGTTTTAGTTTCTCACGGGATCGACATGATTTTTTGCATAGTGGTAGTTTAGCCACGAGATTATTTCTTTTTGGATCTATTTCCACGCGGGTGAAACCGCGGACAGAAGCTTGTATAAAATAAAACAACAAAACATTAATTAAAAATCCTATTTTTATTATTCCTTAAAACTAATCCGATTCACTTTCCGACTCGGAGACCGCCTCTCCAACTTGCACCGTCATCTTGTACTCCTGATCAGCGCCCAAATACGAATCGCTCATAAAATACAGCGTATACGCATGTCGGCCCGGCGTACCGCACACCAGGTCCAGCCTCACTTTAGCGGAGCGAGCGAGCGACACGCGCTTGATTGATAACAGCGTATTCGTTTTGGGGTCACCAATAACCACCCACCAGCCTTCTTCGCGTTTCTGCGGGTAGATAGACAAAAAAATATAAATAGATACCAAAGAAAGAAAAGGGATTCTATGTTTAATCCCGACCGCCCTGTGATGGTTGTGATTAGTCTGTGATTAATAAGACATATCACAGTTGGCGGGATCATCTTACCTACCGATTAATTGGCATATTGTTACTGTGACGTCTAAAATACTTGACATTGGCGGAATCATCAAAAGCCTGATGGAGCCATAACACAAAAGTAGAATAGAAAATTCATATCATTCATCCACACATCTTCACAGCCTTTGCAGTGTAGTCATTACACTGTGTAGTCAGATATACCAGTAAAATGTGTAAATATCTACACATTCTTAAAGAAAATAGATGCTTAGCATTCTTGACACATGTGGGAACTGAACCTGGAACCTACATTTTCATCCAATAAATAAAATTTCAATATCTAGCTGGGATGTTTTAGTTACACAAATCCGTGTACTGTCTTTGCCCGGCATTCCAGTGTTGGACATCTACAGGCCGAGCATTCCTTGGCCGAGCATTTTACTACTGTAAAGATGATACTCGCGCGCGCCATCACACGGGGCATCATTCGCGAGCTCTTTCCAATCGATTTTACGCAAGACAATTTTCACCCACCTGCGGGAAGAACGGCGCGATGATCGGCCCCACGACGTCGTCCTCTCTCTCCAGCGACACTTCCACGACAATAGGTTTACCTACCCGGAGGCGTTTCTCGTCTTTGACCTGAGGAAAAAAAATAGGTTTTTTTTCAAAAGTTTTACATACATACTCCACCTTAATCGATCTTAATAATGGGTACATACAAACGTCTAATATATAATATAGCTGTTTCCCACGACTTCGTACGTGATTATTCCAGAATGTTGGCAAACATACACTTCATACATAGCTTTTGTCATGTTCACCTCTGCCCACCCCGTTCCCGTCGTCATGCCGTGATGGTATATAGCCTATGTTACTCAGGGATAATGTAGCATTCCAATGGTGAAAGAATGATCGAAATCCGTCCAGTAGTTTTTGAGTTTATACGTAACAAACATACAAAAATACAAATCTTTTCTCTTTATAATATTACTAGCGGACCCGGCAGACGTTGTTCTGCCCAAACGTTGACTTGCCCGCACTACCCCTACCCCTACTCCTACGCTACCTATAAAAAAAAAATAGGGGTGGACCACCCTTAACATTTAGGGGGATGAAAAATAGATGTTGTCCGATTCTCAACCCTAACGGATATGCACACTAAAATTCACGAAAATCGGTCGAGCCGTTTCAGAGGAGTTCAATTACGTACACCGTGACACGAGAATTTTATATATAAGATTTTAATATTGTCCACACGCGAAGCCGGGGTGGATAGCTAGTATAAACATATTAGAAATAGCTGTTTCCCACGACTTCTAATTTCAAAATGTTGGCAAACATATACACTTCATACATAGCTTTTGTCATGTTCACCTCTGCCCACCCCGTTCCCGTCGTCATGCCGTGATAATAAAAAGTATCCTATGTTACTTCTAATACCTCCAAGAATATATGTGCAAAATTTCATGATGATCGGTTAAGGACCCTTGGCTCTCAGTCATCTTGTATCTGTCAAAAATATGGTAAATCTAAGTTAATCCTGGAAACGTGAGTTTATTTATACAAAATCTCCTCACCCCAAAAGGATTGTTATTATTTGAAATTGGATTCAGCCATATTTTTATTATTCATGGGTTCTAAAGAGCCGTTGTTTTCGATACGAGCAGTGCCTTCGCGTATCGAAAACAACGGCTCTTTAGAACCCATGAATAATAAAAATATGGCTGAATCCAATTTCAAATAATAACAATCCTTTTGGGGTGAGGAGATTTTGTATAACAAAAATCACGTTTCCAGGATTAACTTAGATTTACCATATTTTTGACAGATACAAGATGACCTTGACCACCGCCCCTTAAGTAGTTTTTGCGTGAAAGCGTAACAAACAAACTTACATTTGCATATATATTAATAATAAATAAAGGGATTTATTAGTATTAGTTTAGAAGTATAGATTAAATGCTAAAGTATACGATGCAACATAAATTGACATGATGAAGTTGCTGAGTGTCAAATTTCACGATGCAACATTCATTTCCATCAAAATATACCTCAACAGAAGTGTCCACTCGTTAGGTATAGGCCTCAATGACATTCAAATAGATATGAACCAATCAGATCAAATCACAACTGATATAGTTTTCGTTTTCATGTAATTTTAAAGTGTCAAGCGAATTTTTTTTCTAGTTGACCCTGTAATTCTGCTCCTTATAGTACATAAGATAGCCGGGGAAGGTTTAGGTGTATAAAACATCACGCTTCGTCTTTTAAGAGGCAAGCAGCAACTACGCGCGACTTATTTTGTCTAATATCTCTTTAGAAATATGTAAACAAGTTGGACTACTATTAAAATAGATAAGATAGACCAAGACTCACGTACCAGAAACATGAAACGGTACGATTTCTCAATACGAATTTCGAAAAACACGAAAAGGACCTCGGCTTTTCTATGTTTTTACAAAAACTATTAAAATTATCAAATTATATTTAGAGCATTCTTAAATTATGTGAAATTACCTATCTTTTAATGTCGAGAAAATTGTAAATCGAGTCGCAAACTTGGCTGAATTACGCGTGAAATTGAGGATTTTCAAGACTTCATAAAACTTAGGTGTAACTGATTTTGGTTATTTTCTTTCCATAAGAAATTTTAATTTCGAGCCTAGCACATACAGATATTGCGTAAAACTGGAAAAACGAAACATCTGATTTGTATGCTACAAAAAGGCGTCCCCTTAATATTGTAAAGAGTAGGTACTTAAATCGCACAAATAAATACCTAAACACATCAAGGTCGATAGACGTCTCTAGAAACATCCAGAGAGAACAAACGAAAATGGACCGTATGTGCCTAGACATAGGTACCAAAATCGGCCGCGGTCGGTGTGTAGGTATTTGGCACCGAGCCGCATCGAGACGCGTCTACAACTTTGTACAACAATCTCGGCGTTTCTCGAATGTTCGGTGGGCAATATAAACAGAGGATCGTCGCCGGGAGAAGACAGTGCGAATCAGAGCGATCAAAGCGAAACAGTGAAGTGGAATTTAGTGGAACCCTAGCTCGTAACAATATCAATATTTCTTCTTCGACGAGCTGTGATAAGCAAATCCGGGGCAGAAGGTGACTTACCTCATAATTGAGCTCAACGTTCGGATATCGGTTGCAGAACCTCGCCACGTCCGCCATCTCGTTGGGTGACAGTTGTAACAATTTAGCTCGCGCGTTGTCTTCCAGCTCCATCACGTCAAACACTGTTTCCACACCCTGCCGACAGAAATGATAACTTAAAACCATGAATAACAGTGGTTTTTAATTTATAAGTATTAACGCAAAATAACGCCGCCTAGGGCGTTTAAAATAGTAGTTTATGAAACGGGTCCATAATAGGGGTAATTAAAACACAAGTGCAGAATTTTTTAATAGCATCCACGAGTATTTTAATTCCAAGTTATGTGCCCGTTCATACACTACTTTATCTAATCCCATGCAATAAGTATTTTAAATAATTGACCAATTTCTTAATCGACAAATTGGCAGCAAACTGCGTTTACCTACTGCGCATGCGCGTTAACTGTCAAGTGACTCGCACATGCGCGTGTCGATATTTTCATAGAGCTTAATGTGGCTGTATAAGATATATCCTGTACCCTTTCTGCATTTATATACGCGTGTATATAAAACATATCACTATAAAGTATAATTCGATTTTGTAATAGAGACTTTACGATATAAAAGTAGATAAAAACCCAATTGTTGAGGAAGGTTATAGGGTATAATAACATCACGCTACGACCCAAAGGGACGGAGCAGTAACCAATAACGCGGGTGCAACCGCCAGGCACAGCTAGTCTTATTATAATATTTGCAACTAACACTGAAATTAATTATTGAATAAACCTGCTATAACTTTTATCATTCTAGAGCTCGTTTTTTACTTTCAGTTATTTTGCAGTTGGGTTTTTTTTTAGCTACGGAACCCTAAAGTTTATATAACCTATATATAGTTAGGCTACAGAGCGCGCCAAAATATTTTGGACACATTTTTTACACCTGTTCCTCTGTCAGCATTTCCTTTCACTTCAGCCATATAAGCCTTTTTAGTCAATCTTTCATCCATCATGTTTGTATCAGTACCCACCTTATCGGCACACCGCTGTATAATGTCAGGCGTAAAGTGAGGCAGTTGTCTCAGGTACGAGTCCTTTGCCCACATCGCCTGCGTGACCATCTGCGCCAGCTCCATAGCAGCCACGGCCGGCGACAGCCAGCCACTGCTCGACACCACGTCCACGCACGCTTGTATCAGACGGATAGCCTGCGGGATAATAAAAATGAAATGATGTTCGTTGGTAAGCGCGCATCACTTAAAAATGGTTGGAAAAGTTGGCCAGAATATTGAGGAGTTCCTTTTATTATTATGAACTCAAAACCATGGTAGGGGATAAAACCTAATATGGGTTTTGGTATCTGAACTCTCTGATCTCTCACATTTCATTAATCTGCATGGAAATTCATCAATTTGTATGGAAACCTCATTGGCATGCATGTATTGTTAATGTTGTGTCTGTAATTTGTTATTTTGTTTGTTTCTCAAATAAATTCCAGTGTCTCTAGCTACCTTAACCATATAAAATACTAGCATTCCGCCCCCGGCTTCGCCCGTGGATATTTACGAACTACCCCCACCCCCACCCGTACCCCTACTTTTACTCCTACCCCCTACCACTACCACTACCTCTAACATTGGAAAAGCCGACCTTACTATTAATCATTATCAAAATAAATTATTTTATATGCACGACTGCTTCAATACCTTTATATACCTTTTTGAAATATTCAATTCGGACATTTTATCGGACAGTTTAAAAATGTTCATACAAAAATACTAAAATCGCGATAAAAAAATACTTACATTTGACATTGAAGCAGTCGTGCATATATCTATCTATCTATCTATCATCACGCCTTTCATCCCAAGAGGGGTAGGCAGAGACAATCGAATGCCATTTGTTACGATCCTGACATATCTCTTTTGCTTCTTTTATATTCATCTCGTCGTGCATATAAAGTAATTTATTTTGATAAGGATTAATAGTAAGGTCGGCTTTTTAATTATTTTTTTAAAATAAAAGAACACTAATAGTGACTTAACTATAATAGTTAGACATATGCTATCGCGACACTTTTTGTAGATAATGATGTGTTCTGCAAAGTCGTAGTACATTATTTTGTTCTATCATCAATAGTTTTCGCAGCGCACGCGATGTAAGGAATTTCTTAGGTAATTTTTTCACACCTTGGGTTACATTATTGGGAGTTTTAGTAAGGATCCCTAATTTTTTTGAAAATAGAATACAGCCATGTCACCCGTGGATAGTGTAGCTTCCCAACGGTGAAAGAATTTTTCAAATCGGTCCAGTAGTTTCGGAGCCTAATGCAAACAAACAAAAAAAATATAATACAAAAGTCACCTTAGTCAGCAATTGTGCCGTGTCGGCCTGCAGCTCCGCCGGCAGTTGAGTCCTCGACAAGTGCGCTTGTAGCAACACGTGGGCCTTCACGTGCGGGTCGTTGTACTTGACCGAGCCGGACTGGCCGGGCGGCTTGTGTGGTTGTCTGGGTACAAAATTATTTTTATTTTTGTGTTATTACAAGTGAAATTTCAAGGACGCGTCACGTTTAGGCACATTTCGTTACATGAGAGAGAAGAAAGATATTGAGATGCTCTCTCTCTCTGTCTCTAACGCTAAATATCTCTTATACTTTATTTTTTAATTCTAAGTGTACGACGTGCTGCAAACGCAATGTTTTATTTAATTTAAAAAACCAAGTTTACCAATGTAGAATATTTGATTTCTACTATATTGGTGATCAGGTTGCGGTTCAGAAAGGTTTGCAAGTTTCATACTGGATTTAATGTTTTTTTATAGAAAAGACGACATGTGACCTTGCCACCGCTGCGTAGGTGGCTGGTCCATGAATGCGCGCGACTGGCACTTGGCAGAGCATAATACAGTCCACCAGTCGCGCCCACTATGCCGGCCCGTAGAGATGCTTTTTCACGCTTCGCTTCAATGACCCCAGGTTGTAGAGGAAGGAAATACCGACGCCGGAAGATCGTTCCACTGTCAGTGCGACACAGGAACGAGTTGTGGCGCCCTTATTAAATGTAATAATATTTAATAATTTAATTCGAGGCCACATCCTTACGCAGCAGAGTACCTACCGCTCGCTGCCCGCTGCCGCTGACCGACGAGTCGTCCTTTGTTCGCGTTGAGTGTCGCGCGCGTTACATTAATTTACATATTTATTTAATTTCTAATAATATCTAATTCGTGCAGTGTTTACTCGCCAATCCCTAATAGTTAATGCCCGTTAATTGCTTCGTCTAGCTATAATTAACTACACAGTCATGCCCCCACAGTCACTCAATTTTTTTGTTCGAATGCAGAACGTGTCTACTGTGCGAGGATAAAATTAACTCTAAGTAGGAACTAATCAAGGCAAAAATTGAAATGAACGACTGAAAATCGCGGGGCGGACAGCTAGGTATATGACGTGTGCCCGCGCAACCTGTGCGTGTGTCATGCAAGTGTGAGTAGATCCCAACAGCGAGTATTTAAGAGTAACTCACTTGGCCGACAGAGCCTTGATGATATTCTCCTCCTTGTGCCTGATGCACAGATCCCCGTACTCGGCGGCGGACGCGATCATCTCGAGCAAGCCGCGAATCTTTGTTTTGCTCGTGAGGGAGAGACTGAATAATTCTGAAAAAAAAAATAAAAAAAAATGGGTTATACCTACGGGGACAACGGCTCCATTCCAGAAGCCATGTTGCATGGTGGCTTTTCCATACCAATATACCTCAACAGAACTGGCCATTAGTTAACAATCATTAGTTACAAATTTCATCGGCTAAAAGAGGAAAACCTCATCTTCAGCTGGGTACCCTGGAACCGGTAACACGGTCCTGGGAGCCATAACGCATCCTGTGAAGTTATCACAAAAGTGAAAACTTAAAACTATGAATAACAAGGGTTAATTTATAAGTAGGTATATAACGGTATAATAACGCAATTAAATGTTTAATTTAAAATTAGACTAATTTATGTATTTTGTAAAAGACGTCATCTGTCGGAGATCACTTGAACTAACGGTGGGAAGTATCCGCACGGGTCATCGAGTCTAACTTTAAATCTAATTTAAAAAAAAAAACAATTAAATGTGAATGTACAGATCACTGTAAAATATTTAAGAGTATTAAATAAGGGGTCCCAACTTTATTTTGGCTTATTTGGGATTCGCGATCCTAAAAAGGTTGAGAAACACTGCTCTAGGGCAGTTGTTCCTGACTGGCACGCTTACCCCAAGGGGTACGAACCCCCGCAGGGAAATCTCAGAAAGCCTCGGCTGCAAGGGGTACGCGAGTTTGGACTCTTTCTCGAGGGGGCACTCAAATTGTGAACCACTGCTGAATCTATCTATTTTCCACTTGTTACCTATAGTGATGTAGTTAATGTAGTAGTACGAAGCGATCATTCCTAAGTTAAGAGGCTGGCAGTCCATCTCATCTTCAATCGCTATACATTTGGACTGATCGAGATCGGCCAGCGTATTCTCCACCAGCTCCGACAGATGATCCGAAAGGTGTCTGTGAAAAAAAAATCCATGCTATAAAAGCTGCTATACAACTCTACATACATAACATTGGAACAGCAAGACAGAGGATTCCACGTCACGCCTTGGTGAATAGCGCTCGCGCTTGCCGACGTGATGTTGAATCCAGTTTAATCCGGTCCGCGCTGTGATTAGTCAGTGATTTAGGACATATCACGATCGGCGGGAGCATCCTACCTACCGTTTATCGGCTTATTGTTACTGTGACGTCCATAATACTTGACATTGGCGGAATCATGAAATCCTGTTGGAGCCATTTTGAAAAAAAAAATGTAAAAACGGTTACTAATGCTCATCTAAGTGGAATATCGCCAGATAACAACAAATTTGGGGTCTGGCTGTGTCATGGCCATCGTATTTTCTTATGTACGTGCTTGCTCAAGCACGAGGGCAGGCAGGGGGAGGGTCCAGTGGGTCCGGACCCCCTCCCGAAATCCGTCACCGACACTTTTTGAATTTGAGAATTTTAAAAAGTAGGTAATTACTATCAGTTCAGCTGAGCTGATGAGGTCGAGTCAAACGAGCTAGGATATTGACCTGTTGCAGAAAAGATGTAATAAAAGGTAAAGTCGTACTTTGTGTTTTATTTTTTCAAAATAATGGCTTGGTTGGTGGTTGGACTCCGCCGACGGAAAATCCTGGCTACGTGCTTCTGTACGAGGGTCATGCCAAGTGAAATTAGATACTCAATAATTATAATCGTTATTCTTTACGACAAGTATCGATCTTCTCGAAGTGTTCACCCTGAGCTCGTATACACTTTTCCATACGTCTGAACCACTTGGAAAATACCTCTGCCGACTCTTTAGACACCTCAGAAATCTCAAAGTGCAAGCTTCATTGATAGATTTTGAAAGAGAAAACAGGGTCAAAATAATCCTTTACCACCCATATTTCCTATTCAATAAAACCAATTGAACGTAAACCACTGAGAAAGTAGCACTCCGCGCGGGTGAGAGGGGCGGGCGTGATTCTGCCATACACGATACGAAGTTTCACGCGATATATCTGTTGTCGACGCGATCCACCTCAAAGATTTCAGTGTTCAAGCTATCCTCATACCAAATTTCATCAAAATCAAAACCTACCCGCAAAAGCCCGAGGTAAATCGCGTCGACAACAGACACATCGCGCGAAACCTCGCATCGTGTATAGCAGAATCACGCCCGCCCCTCACCCCTCATGGACATGGGAGTGCTACTTTCTCAGCGGTTCACTTACAGTGACACAGATTTTACCTCTGCCAACCCCTCCCGTAACATATATCTGTGATTATACAAACCTGTGCGTCACTTCCTGCAAGTTGTAGTAGTTGGGGTTCTGCGTGAGGCGTCTGTAGAAGAAGGTCCACGTCAAGTAGTCGAACGCATCGTGCTTGTTCTCTATGGTCTTCGTGACGATCTCGGCGTTCATGTGATCGTGGAGACGGTGGTCCAGGTGGCTCTGCGAAAACAACGTACCGATTTAGTTGAAGTTATAATTTGGGTAGTCGATGGTGGACTTGAAACTGGAGGTCCCGGGTTCGATTCCTACTCGCTGCCAAAATGCTAAGCACCAATTGTCTTTAAGAATATGTGCTTCATCGACTCCTCGTGCTTCGAAGAGCACGTAAAGCCGGCGTCCGGTCTCCAACCCGCCTGCCAAGCGTGGTGACTATAGCTATTCCTTTCAATGAGCACCACTAAAATGGTGCTTAGCAATAGGGTTTCCGTTTTTACCCTTTGGGTACGGAACCCTAAAAAGGGGCGACACTCCCCCCCACCCTCACCACTCCCCACTCACCTCGACCGGCAGACAGTCGTTCAGCAGCTTCGTGAAGAACTTCTTGTGGTGCTGCGGACACATCAGCACGCAGACCGAGTACTTGTCCTCGAGCGGTCGACACGCGCGCCCCATCATCTGCATCACGGTCGTGATCGGGTACTGTTCGTACGCGTGGATTTTGCCGTTGTATCTGCGTAACGAAAGTAAAAAAAAAAAATAGCTTTAAAAATTGCCTTTTTCAACTAAAATTCATAAACAATTTTTTTTCTCTCCACGGGTTGCCTTACACCTCCCGAAACCGTATTACGGCTCCAGGGTACCCAGCGGAAGACCAAGTATCCCTCGTTTAACCGGCCTTCTGTACGTGGTCCATACTCACGTGTGCGTATCAGCAATAATGACGGTATGAGCGTGTGCCGCCAGCCCCCAAGCGAGCTCCGCGCTCACCACACACAACTGCACAGCGCCGGACTCGACCAACTGCTGCACTATGCGGCGGTCGCTGGCGTCCACGCCCTCGTGGAGGTACGCGACGCCGGCGTTCAAGGTCTCCTTCAGCATCTGGTGGATTGGTAACACATTATAATGTCATATTTCTAGATATCCTGTACGTCGCTCGATGGCCGAGTGGTTAAGACGTATGGTATTAACTAAGCAGACCACGGGTTCGATTCCGGATCCTGGATATGAACAAATGGGTTTTATTTATTAAAAACTTATGTACATAATCCGACAGACCACACTTAGAGGATTTTCCATCTAAATATACCTCAACAGAACTGGCCATATAGGTACCAACGGTTAAAAGAGGAAGACTTGGTCTTCCGCTGGGTACCCTGGAACCGTAACACGGTTTCGGGAGCTGTAAGGAATCTCGTGAAGAAATAAAAAAAACTACATATCCTTTTCCTAACATATTATAAAATGTAACGTCTCTGTCTGTCCGTTAGTGTGCTTATAACCCGAGAACTACTTATCCGATTTACGTGTTCTTTTTTATGGGAAACACATCTATTGGCGCGCCTTGACGTGACGGAAAACGGAGACATGCCCCCTATTCGCCGCCGCTCTCTAATTCTTTGTGTGGGTATAAATTTTGATGTTTCACAATTTTTAAATTCATAGTTATGTTCGCTGGCCAGGTTATGGGAATATCTTTATTATAAATGCAAAAGTTTCCCGCTTTAACGTCAAAAAGGAGTAATTTATTTCTATCCTTAGCTGTTTGGGCTGGACGATGATGAGTTGGTGTGTTCCCGATAAAAAAATCCACCAACCTTATCATGCAACCTCTTCAAGAACGGCTGCAGCAGATCAGCGCTCGCGTGCAGGAACCTAGTGGGGGTGTTAGAGGCTGCCGCGAGCGCGAGCAAGTCCGCGGCGAGCAGGCGCGAGTGGCGGCGCGACGGCACGAACACAATGCACGGCTTCTGGCCGCTGTGCCGCACCACCGCGTTGTAGATGGGCTTGGTCATTGCGGCGAGGCGGGAGCCCGCGTGCGATATGTTGAAGCCCTGCAACAAAAACACATGGAAATTTATATATCCTTAGGACCGCGACTCGAAGGTCAAAAGCCCGGCTAGAGAATGTCCAATTTTCATTTTTCGTTAAGTACCAAAATTAAAAATAATTTTTTGCCTAACACGATACACATATTTAATATTTTTTTATTCAGTAGTTTTGGAGATATTTTGAAAAAAAAACTTCACAGTTTAAGGAGTGTGGCTCAAAGCTACTATACTCTCTATCTCAAAAGGTACCTGGCAATAAAAAGTACTAGTTGTAGGAACAAAACAGGATACGAGGGCATCTAATTTACGTGCTTCTCTACTCATCATCGTTGATGAAAGTATAATAATAGCACCTGACGGGGCCTGTCTGTGAGCGCATTGTATTTGATGCATTCAGAGATAGGTCCCGACGGGTGCTAGTCACAACACTTTAGATTAAACACTCTTAAGGGCCTCTACGTGTTGGACCTATGTCCCCATGCAAGCCTTACAAAGGACCGGGTATTATGCCCGTGAATTTAGAGTAATATAATAATAATAATAAATTTACGCATCAACTATAAAGTTGTCCCGTTAGGAAAAAAATAATTGATTCCTTTATTTCCTAACCGATCAACCAAATAATTGATCTGTTAAGAAGTAAAATAGTTGATCAGTTTCCAGTTGATCGGTTTAGTTGATCGGAACGGAAGAAGTGATTTATTCGTTGTTCTTTATACAGTACATATTTTAACAATCATGATAAAAAGTTAATATATTAAAAAGTAGTTGATATATGGTTTCTCTGAAACGTAAACTAGACTTTAGTCTGTATTTTATTTATATATATATATATAAAGTGAATAAAAATTTAATTTAAAATCTATAAACTCAAAAATAAACAATAATGAATGAAACAAAAGAACCATGAACGAATAAAACGAACGAACGCACGCAGCTTTTTGATAGATTTCACGCAAAAACTACTGGACCGATTTTGTTGCAGTTTCACTATTAGATAGGTTGGTTCACCGATGGACCCGGGTAATATGCTTAGCACCTGAGCATTAACAATATAAGTGAGACAAATCGTGTAAGAAGTTAGCCCCAGCGAAATTTCATGGCGTATGCTGTCTAATCCGTTAGAGATATAAACAATAAAACCGGCCAAGTGCGAGTCGGAAAAAACGGCAAAAAAATCACGTTTGTTGTATGGGAGCCCCCCTTAAATATTAATTTAATTATTTATTTTTAAAATTAATATATAACTAAATATTCTGTGTATATTTCAAGCGACTACCTGTTGCCGTTATCAATATCGAGCAAAAACGAGCAAAAAAATCACGTTTGTTGTATGGGAGCCCCCCTTAAATATTAATTTTATTTTAATTTAATTATTTATTTTTAAAATTAATATATAACTAAATATTCTGTGAATATTTCAAGCGTCTACCTGTTGCCGTTATCAATATCGAGCAAAAACGAGCAAAAAAAATCACGTTTGTTGTATGGGAGCCCCTTTAAATATTTATTTTATTCTGTTTTTTAGTATTTGTTGTTATAGCGGCAACAGAAATACATCTGTGAAAATTTCAACTGTCTAACTATCACGGTTCATGAGATACAGCCTGGTGACAAACGGACGGACAGACAGACAGACGGACGGACGGACAGCGGAGTCTTAGTAAGAACTCTAAAAAGTCTGCGGTAGCATATACATATCTATCTCTAATAGATAAAGCATATTTACAATATTTATAAATCCCTATTGTACCCGCCCGGTTACTAGTAATTTATAAGGGCGTATTATTAATTTGCTACATATATTACCTGGACATGCAACTCCATGCGCAATGGCCGCACACTGGGATGGAAATTGAACGTAGCGTTACTGCCGCACCCGAGCCACTGGGCCACGTCCCTCGCGTTGGCCAACGGAAGAGACAGAGCGACTATACGGATTTGACGTTCTGAAATTTTGCATCAAAAAATTATGTGAGTATTGGTAATATTTTCCACATTGCTGAAAGATTCATAAAAATTTCATTCAGGCGTTAGTAGATTATTGTAGAGGCCATAAATAAATTATGTCACACGTTAAGCGGAGGGAGGGGTACTAAGCCATAGAGTACTAAGCCTATGGAGGGGCCATAGACGGGCTCCCCCTTTCGCCAATTTTTTCCCTTTTGACCAGTTATACTGACCAGCAGCCTAATTGCGTAACTTGAAAGCGATCCAATCACTATCATTTTTTTACAGATAAAGGTCGAATTTAGCCCCGCACTTTTCGAAATGTGTATTTTCGTTAATTGTGCTACATTGTGCTGCGTTTGTGCCGTACTGTGCCGCAAAAAATAGCTTAATATCTCAAACCGTTTTTGAGAAAAAAAATAAAAACGAAAATTTCACGTTTTTAATTGTTTTTATTTTTTTTCTCAAAAACTGTTTATTAAGGCTGCAGGTGCGCAGTAATAAGTTACCTTAGATTTCGTTGGTATCGTTTTGTGTCGCGAGACAGAGCTCTAAGAAAATAGTTAATTGTGATGTTTTAAACGGGAAAGGCGATCTAGGGCGTCAAACTTAGTGTTTCCAATCATTAATTATAATTATTATGTTAAAATAACATAATCATCATATAACGTAAAATCCGTTGCGACAATAAAACGACAGAAAAATACAGTGGTACAGGGGCTAGTACTAGGCGTTGGTAGGACCCCGTAAAGGGTATATTAGCTTGCAGATTGAAGTTTTCATATTGTTTCAATTCTAATGCCAACCTATCACATTAAACCTCAATGACATTCAAATAGATATGAACCAATCAGATCAAATCACAACTGACAGTTTTTATTTTCGTTTTCATGTAATTTTAATAAAATCAATCGAGGATTCCATGTCACGCCCTGGTGAACAACGCACGCGCCCGCCGAGACGTGACGGGGAATCCAGTTTAATCCTGTCCGTTCTGTGATGGTTGTGATTAGTCGACGACTAATAAGACATATCACGGTCGGCGGGATTATCTTAAATACCGATTAATCGGCTATAAACACTATAAAGGCTATAATACTTGACATTTGAGGCTATTCCATCCGAATATACCTCAACAGAACTGGCCACTCGTTAGGTATGGCCTCATAATTACCGCTGGGTACCCATAACGCGGTTCCGGGAGCCGTAATGCAACCCGTGGAGAAGGAAAATCTTTGAAATTCTGAGCGGACTCACCAATTTGCGACGAGATATATCTCATTCGGGAGCAAACGACTTCTAAGACGGGCCCTTCCTCCCCACCGATCAGTTGTAACGCGTCCACAATGAACAGGGACACAGTTTGGACACTCTTGCGTACTTTCCATCTGTGAATATAAAAAAAACCAAGTCAGTATTTTAATTTTTGATGTGAAACATCTAGACGCGCGTTAGACTAGGGTAAAACCAAGATGTCTCAAAATTGAGGAGACGCTTGTTTTTAGCCTACGCCGTCTGCGCCTACCGCTGTGCGCACGTAGAGAGGATAACGCGTTGTCATGAGGCAATACCAAGCGTCTCACACTTCGGAGAGCACCCGAGAGCTGTAAAGCAACCCGTGATGATTTTTTGAATAGAATAGACATCTAATTTTGTCATTTCTTACCTTCTAGATAGCACGTCCCATTTGTCAGCAGTGGTGACTATAATTTGTCCCTTATTCAGCAGCTTGTGGTCCATGGCCGTCTCGCCGGTAAGTTGTACCACCTACAAATAAAAAAAAATGTTTTAAAAGAGAATACGAACCATGCACTCACGTGCAAATGGGTCAAGCAAAAGAACTGTTTTTCTAAGCAGAATATATCTCTAATAATTTAGGTCAATTAGATTTTCGAGGAAGAGCCCAAACTCGCGTACCCCTTTGTAGTCAAGGTGATATTTAACAAATTAAATTAATTTTTCGTAATTTAATAAATTTAAAATCTTAATTAAATTGATTGATTGACTCAACATATATCGCGGAGATTGCTGATTGCGTTAATGTGTTTCTTACTGACAGTAAATTACCTGAGAATCCTGAGATTGCCGCGCGTACCCCCTCAAGCAAGCAATAATGTGTATGAGCGAGAGGCAAATACGACATAAATCATTTTCAACTTTTACTCAAGGTCATCGAAGTAACTACGCCACCTTAAGAGTGCAGTGTACCGCGTCCATGTCCATACAAACGGAGAAAACGTTTTACTACCCCTAAATATCATTTAATTTTAACGATTTTGTAATATGTTACTGACATAATGAAAAACTACGTACGTATTTTTTCCTTTTTTCAAAATTCGTAATAGGTCAAAAGTTATAAGCCCCTCAAATCTCGGTTTTTTTGGTTCATAACTTGCTCGTAATAAACCGTCTGTATTTGAGAAACAAAGCAAAATTTCAAAAAAAGCAAAACGTACGTACGTAGATTATAATCTGCTAAAACGTTTGACACCAAAATTATAAGGTTTCGTTATAGTTTAGTAGGTGTAAATCGTTTTCCCCCAAAACGCAATTTTCAACGAAGAACATACCTACGAACACTCACGAGCTGCAGTGTTCTCTGTCGCACTGATGCCCGTGGGAAGAGCGCGCTTGAGACAGAATATGATTTTCTAAATACCTATTTCGCTGCGTACGCTGAGCTACACGATCCTCTTAATATTGAAATACTGCCTACTTTAATGGGAAAGGCGTAATTTTCATATAACGTAAAAGCCGACAGAAAAATACAGTGGTACAGGGGTTAGTACTAGGCGTTTACCCCCCCCCCCCTCATCCCCCGAAAAAAATGTTCGGTCATTTACTTCTTCACGAAGTCTTAATACTCAAAGTATGATAACACTTAAAATAATATGTTTAGGAGTTCACAAGTATGGTCGCGAAACTAAAAAGGTCAACTACACACCTTAATATTAAAATTCTGCCCAAACTTGTGGTACCAGTCCGCGAACACGATATCGGCCAGCGCGTCCTTCGGCAGCAGATAGACCGCGCGTCCTGTCGGATTCTGCGTCAAGAGGCGCAGCAGGGCGAACTCAGCTATAACACTTTTACCGGAGCCAGACGGCGCGCCCACGTACACATTGTCGTTCGTATTGTACACTGCGTTGAATACCTGCAATGGTAGGAAAAAAATACAAAATACAAATATATATATAATAGTCCGGCCTCCTTAGACAATGTACGAACGCTAATATTCTATTCTCTCGGAACGCTAAATCATAAAATAAATAATTAAATTAAAATTAATATTTAAGGGGGGCTCCCATACAGCAAACGTGTTTTTTTTGCAGTTTTTATAGATAATGGTACCGACCCTTTCGTGCGCGAGTACTTCGCACTTAGCCGGTTTTTTGTCTTTCTGTCTGTCCCAATGGTTGTTTAGATTCCAAAACGACTAAACGAATTTTGATGAAACTGTCAGAGATCATAGTGGGTATTTAGATTTAGAATCAGATTTTTGTTTTATATAGGTATCATAAAATGTATTGCCTATACATGGCTGTAGGATAATGGGATTGGGTGAGCAATGATTTTAGAACTCCACGGGCGAAGCCGGGCATAAAACTAGTTACATAATACAAAGAGATTTAACCTGAGTCTGCACGGGATTGAACTGCGGAAAGGCGTCGTTGTACAGCGCCTCGTATTTAGGGTTCCGTAACGCCGAGATGGGTAAAGGCTGCAAATCCAGCAACTCCGTGGGCGGGAAATTCTTCTCGGGCAGAATCAGATGGCGGAAAGACACCGGCAACTGTGTCTCTGATGCTATCCAGCTGAAAACATTGCAATAAAATTAAAAAAAAATGGTAAGGAAAAAATCTGCGTGCATCGGTGGCCGAGTGGCTAAGACGTCTGGTATTATTAAGTAGGCGGACCACAGATTATAATTAAAAACTTATGCACATTATCCGACCAACCACACTTGGAGACTTTTCCGTGTAAATATACCTCAACAAAACTGGCCTTACAAATATAGGTACCGGGACGGTTCTTGAGCGGCAGAACACTATTTTTGGGTCTGCTTGACGGTATGAGGTATTAATTTTAATTTTACCAGCAGTAAAAAGCAATCGTAAAAACAAACACCAATAAATCAATTATAATAAATATACAAGTTATATTGCACTCGAATTACATATGTGCAAACATTCCCCCACTTTTTCGTCGGGCGCTCAAGAACCGTCCCGGTACCTATACCATTGGGTAAAAGAGGGAGACTCGCTCATCTGCTGGGTATCATGGAACCGATAACACAGTATTGTACAAAAACTATTAGAAATAGCAAGTTGTACTTAAAGTATGTAAAATTAATGTATTTAATAAACACAAGAAAATTAATGAGCTTGAAATAGAGGACTTTCAGGGCTTTATTAAACTTAACTTTTAATGTTTAATATTTTAATTTCGAACCTAAAATAAATCTTACCGGTCAGACACGATCCTTAGGAAGTACTGCGGCGGCAGCGGTTCCAGTACCGGCACAAAGAACTTGACCTGGTGCTCCTCCTTGGAGTACTTCTCCTTCAGCAGGAAGTACTCGTGATGGAGCACCATCTCAGAGTCCACGTCCTCCACCAGGATCCAGAACGCTTCCGACTGGCCGTGTATCTGGATATGAAAAAATAAAAGTCATCCAGTCGTACCGTGCCTTTATATTGTAACGAATAGGTACTTAAATCGCACAAATAAATACCTAAACACATCAAGGTCGATAGACGTCTCTAGAAACATCCAGAGAGAATCAAGTACAAACGAAAATGGACCGTATGTGCCTAGCCATAGGTACCAAAATCGGGCGCGGTCGGTGTGTAGGTATTTGGCACCGAGCCGCATCGAGACGCATCTACAACTCTGTACAACAATCTCGGCGTTTCTCGAATGTTCGGAGGGCAATATAAACAGAGGATCGTCGCCGGGAGAACACAGTGCGAATAAGAGCGATCAAAGCGAACACAGTGCGAATCAGAGCGACAAAAGCGAAACAGTGAAGTGGAATTTAGTGCGACTAAGTGTTATTCAAGTGTTTTCATTTATTTAACTGTATTTTTGTGGTGTTGAAGTAAAGTTTGTTCATTTAATCGGTATTTTAAAAATCTCTTCGAACCCCAGCTCGTAACAATATAAATGAGGAAAATAAGTTTACGTTGATTTGTCCTTCATTCATGTTAAAACGGAGCAACCAACCAAAGAAGTTGTGGCGGCTGAAACCTGCAACTTTCCAAAGACACGCGTTGCGGAGATATTTATTTATACTGTGACCCGCGTTAACGGTTACTGCTACGCTCCTTTAGGTCGCAGCGTGATGTTATATAACCTATAACATTCCTCAAGAATTGAGCTATCAAATGCAAAAATTTCATATCCGACTGGTAGTTCTAGAAATTAGCGCGTTCAAACAAATAAACTCTTGAGCTTTTTTATTAGTATAGATGTTACCTTGTCGTCCCAAAGAAAATCTGGCGTGATCGTCAGCTCGACCCTTAAAGTAGACCTGGTTATTGGCTGTATATGCGTCGCGAGCTCCAACTTCGGAAATTGGTGCACATATTTATGGATCATCTTTCCCAGCTTCGGGGCGCGGACCAGCTCGCCGATCTCGTTGGGCCCGAGGTCGTACAGCTTCTCCCACGGGAAGTTTTTCTTCTCCAACTTTTTGACGATCTCCTCGGGCAGCTTGCGGAATTGCCGGAGCGGGGACATCGATTGCCACATGCGGCGGTCCACCATCTTGCAGAGGGCCAGCGTTTTGTCCACTAATTGGGCCCAACCTGGGAAATGAAACATAAAATCAGTATTTCTTCATTTACCAACGTTTACCGCACAATGTTAACTTTGTTTTCACGTAATCTTAAAAAAAATAAGCAACGCCATCGACCAAGTATGTTTATTTTCTTTACGGTTTGCCTTACAGCTCCCGAAACCGTGTTACGGTTCCAGGATACCCAGCACAAGACCAAGTCTCCCTCGTTTAGCCGATAGTATTTGTGAGGCTATACCTAACAAGTGGCCAGTTCTGTTGAGGTATAGTTAGATGGAAAAGCCTCTAAGTGTAAACCAAGTATCATGGACTTATATTTATTTCACACTAGCTTATGCCAATAAAGATTCTCCTAGAGATGGCAAAAAAAGGGGGACGACAATGTAAGAGATGGGAAGATGACCTTAAACTTACAGCAGGTCCTAACTGGAGAAGAATCGCAAAAGACAGAAAACAATGGAGGAGGGCTTAGCCAGGAGGCACACTGAGCTCAGAGACATATTGTAAAGCTGAAACATTGCATGGAAATGGAGTTCAGGATGAAAGGGCTAATTATATTATATAGTTTCATCCGCGTGGAAATAGAATATGTACACGCCTGAGAAAGAAAATGGCAATGGTTGGTGATGTTGCTATATTTAGTAGGCGCTTTATTTTGTCATACAAAATTAGTCTCCACGAACAGCCCTTTTATTTTAACGGTATAATAAATAGCCTATGTCCACGCTGATGGTTCATTCTAAATATTGGTGGAAGAATTTTTTAAATCGGTTCAGTAGTTTTGGAGATTACCTCCTACATCCAAACTTACAAACTTTACCTCTTTATAATATTAGTATAACTATAGATAGGTGGGAGTGGTGTAAAGTAGCACTCCCATGTCCATGAGGGGTGAGGGGCGGGCGTGATGGATGCTGCTATACACGATGCGAGGTTTCGCGCGATGTGTCTGTTGTCGACGCGATTCACCTCGGGCTTTTGCGGGTAGGTTTTGATTTTGATGAAATTTGGTATGAGGATAGCTTGAACCCTGAAATGTTTGAGGTGGATCGCGTCGACAACAGATATATCGCGTGAAACTTCGTGTCGTGTATGGCAGAATCACGCCCGCCCCTCTCACCCGCGCGGACCATGGGAGTGCTACTTTTTCAGTAGTATGATGTACTAACGTACAGAAGACTCTCTTAATACATTTATTTGAAACGAATGGTATCTTGCAAACTCGTATAAGTCAAATTGCCTTAGCCTCTTGTATCTGTAAACAATATGGCAAATCTAAGTTAATCCCACACCGTTGATAGTTATTATTTTAAATTGGATTAAGCCATATTTTCATAATTAAGAGTTCAAATAGAAACGCAAAATCAATGCTCGTTTTAAAAACTACGGCTATTTAGAACCCTAAATAATAAAAATATGGCTTAATCCAATTTAAAAATAATAACAATCAACGGTGTGGGATGGTAATGTTGTATCAATAAATTTGCCATATTTTTGACAGTTATAAGATGACCTTGACCAACGGCCCTTAAGGCACATTTTGCGTTGACAGTTTCAATCATTCAATCGGCAGTGTTTCGTTTCGGCCTATACACTTTTCCCACTGAGTGGGCAGAGCGGGAGGAGATAAATATTACTGCAAATTTTACGAAGTAAGACAAATCCTGTGTAACCAACCTCTATGCAGAACAATCTCGAATATCGCCCGCAGCAACCTGCAGGCGGACTGCGTCACATAGACCATGTCGGCCATGAGCGCGAACCCTTCGAGCTTCAACTGGGATATGTACGCCTGGAGCAATACGTTGATTTTCGCCGAGGGCTCCTCTATGCTCTCCTTTATTGGTATTGGGACCTGTAAAAATAAAGAAGCCAAATTATATTATAATATAAACATTATTAAGCTAAAAAATATTTCGCCCATTTATAAACTTTAATACAGCAGCCTAATTGCGTAACTCCGTCGGTAATCGGAATCGGCTTCATTTTGACAGATGAAGACCGACAATTGGTTTAAAAATTACAAATGGTATTATGGAACGCATCGAAAATTATAACCGATTACCGACATGCTCGGAGCATATTGAACGAATGGTTTGCCTCTATTTGGCATAACATTGGAATTACGTAAGGCAGTCGTAATCATATTCATTACCGACCAACGGTAATGAAGTGATTCATTATCTGGCAAGTAAGTTGTAATTTTATTACATTATTTGTATTGTTTGCTAAGTTTTACTTAATTTCAACCAAATGGTCAATTCAATACATATAAATGGAGACATAATTAAATTATTGTTATAGATAATATTAATTGCGTTAGGTTTATGGATAAACTAGCTTTTGCCCGCGACTTGGTTCGCGTAGAATTAGGAATAATTACGTAATTTATGTAAATACGCAGAGATTTCCCTTAAATTTATCTTTTACCCCCGTAAATTCCCCGTTAGTCAGAAGTTCAAAAAAGTATAAATTCGGTACATATAAATTAATATCTTCCCAGTCCCGTAAAATGTAAAAACTTCTACACGCCGCGCCGTTGCACCCCTCCGTAAGGGTCGTTTTGAAAAATCAAAAAATACGAATTTTATTATTTGTTTTGATGAATATTTGTACCAAGTTTCAAGTTGATACCTACACGTATGTAATACGATTTCCCTATACAAACTTCTACACCCCGTTGCACCCCTCCTTATGGGTTGTTTTTAAAAATACAAAAATACGTATTTCATTATTTGTTTTGAAGAATATTTGAACCAAGTTTCAAGTTGATTCACGGAGGAAATAAGATTTTCCATACAAACGTATTTACCCCAAGGGGTTGAATATCGAAATATCCTTCCTTATTCCTTGTTTACATAATAAAGGGAACCTCTGTGCAAAATGTCAGCTTCCTGGGTCCAAGGGTTTGGGCTGGGCGTTGTAGGAAAAAATAACCACAGATTTTAAATTATATGCTCTGTTGCGTTTCGATATTACTATGACACTTAGCTAAAAACTTTTATTATTTTATTAAAATTTATTATTTAAGTCAGAATTTTTTTTGCTTTTAGTATAAAGTATTTTAAATCAACAATTAATTTCAATTAATAACTATATTTTAAAATTGACTTAAATGTCATATCTCATCATTCACTCAATTTGAATTTTGCACTATCTAAACGCCAACGGTTAAAACTTTAGGAAGCCGATTACCGCTCCCTAAGCTTCTACAATTCCAATGTCATCAGACACAGGCGCCGGTAATCGGAATCGGTTTGAAGTCGATCCCGATTACCGGCGGAGTTACGCAATGGACAACATTTCATTTTTTTAATCACCCATTTTTATTACTTTAATTAAAAATATATTAAAAAATAAGTTATACGTATTTTTATATTTTATTTTTGGTTGAGTTTTTATATTTTTAATTTAATTATGAATTTTTATAAATTCTGAGGACTTATAAACTAAAAACCTTAGCTAGGACTAAAATTAAGAAATATAAACTGTCACCCAAAGAAAGTGACTGATAGTGTCAGTCAAGCCACAGAGTATACGTTATAGAAATGCAAAGAGTTTAATATACCGTGTTCCAAATAGGTGTTGCCGTAGCCGGAACTCAAATCGCCCACAACATTATTCATAATGTATATAATAATACTAGCTTTTGTCCGCGGTTTCACTCGTATTTCCTGTGATAGCCCATTCGAAACTAGCAAAACTTCCAAAAAATATTAAATAAAAGAAGTATTTTTATAATTATATTTAAAGAATAATTATTAATTTAGCTTCAAATTGAATAAAAATGGGTAAAATTAATAGAAGGCAACACCTGAGTTCAATAACTAACAACTCAGCCAACAGACATTAGTATTTTAAAATTAGATGGTTAGCACAGATTAGGGCACCTATTAATCCTTATTTTTCAATATTTCTCCTAAAAAGTCGGTTGGTGAGTGGGTAAGACGTCGACTCGCAACTGAAAAGTCGCGGGTTCGACTCCTACATCCGACCATGGGTTTTTTTTATAATAATAAATCTATGTTCATTATCCGACAAACCGTACAAAGAGGCTTTTCCATCTACATACCTCAACAGAACTGGCCACTCGTTAAATACAGCCTCACAAATACCATCGGCTAAATGAGGAAGACTTTGTCTTCCACTGGGTACCCTGGGGCCGGGAACCCGTGAATAATAAAAAAAAATATTTACGGGTTTCCTTACAGCTCCCGAAACCGTGTTACGGTTCCAGAGTATCTAGCGGATGACCAAGTCTCCCTCGTTTAGCCGATGGTATGTGAGAGGCTATACCTAATGAGTGGCCAGTTCTGTTGAGGTATATTTAGATGGAAAAGCCTCTAAGTGTGGTTTGTCGGATCATGTACATAAGTTTTTAATTAAAAAACCCATTGGTAAATGGTCGGGATCCAGGATCGAACCCGTGGTCTCCAGACGTCTTAACCACTCGGCTACCGACGCATGAAGTTTGATCTCTCAAATGCCTAAATTTATCGATAACAAGCGGGCATTAATTTTCCAAACAGATTTTGGAAAGAAACGCGTTTGAGCGGGAGAGCGAGAGACCATGTTAATTATTAAATACTACCTACCTGTTCGCCCGTGGAGTCCATACTAAATTTCATCCCCTATTATAACCCTTAAAAGGGGTGGTTTTAAAAAAAGAGTATCCCCTAGAGTTTAATTTTTTTCAAGCTTTCTTCATATCAAATTTCATCGAAATCGGTTTAGTGGTTTAGCAATGAAACCATTCCGTAACCATGAGAGTTACTTTCGCATTCAATAAAGTCAATAAATATCGCTAAAGTGACCACATCTCGTCTATAATATTTTCACGCTCTATTTCCACATTTATAAAAGTTTCAAGCTGTTAAAAATCACCCAAACCCACCCGCTCCATAAGCTTATGCAGCTCCAACTTTTCCTCCTCCCTGACGTTGATATTCTTGAACTCGGACGAGAGC
The DNA here is from genome assembly GCA_963924495.1 of Nemapogon koenigi. Lineage (NCBI taxonomy): Eukaryota > Metazoa > Arthropoda > Insecta > Lepidoptera > Tineidae > Nemapogon > Nemapogon koenigi. Next base: position 6,233,450 of record OZ004655.1, read on the forward strand.
GAGAACACCCTAAACAGCTCAATCTCGCCCAGGGTCGGCTTCAACAGCTGGTTGTAGACCTGCATCGTCTCGTGAGTGCAGTAGAAGTGGGAGGCGATGCGCCCGACCTCTGTCGGCTGGAAGTTGCCAGTGCGGCGCTCGTAGCGTATTAGGCCGGATCTGAAATTTAAAAAGCATCCGGAACGATGTCATTATAGAATAATGCGGAGTGAAAGATGATGTTGTGACTCTTTAGTCAAAAGAAAAGTAGTTTACGTTGGTTTGGACACGTTGAAAGAATGAAGGATGAAAGAGGTTTATATTATAAGTGAAAGGAAATGCTGGCAGAGGAAGACCCAGACGTACTTTTATTGAACATATAAAAAAATCTGGATAGAAGTACGAGCATGTATGAAAGGTATGATGAGTATAAAATAAGCGAAAGAGGTATGTCAGGATCGTAGCAGATAGATGCACAAACCAAATTAGTCTAACCCGAGGAGTTTACTGTTTCTAGGGCAGGCGGAAAAACGGTCAATGACACATAGTATTATGTAAGGGTAAGAATAAAATCATTTTTGGCAAGAACGAGATGTGACCCCGATTCACGAACGGTCAACCAAGATACTTTTTTTAATAAATATTTTTTGAAAATATAGTACACCTACGAGGATAGATACAAGAAATTAACGTATCAACAAAGCAACACGGGCGCCATTTTTACTTATAATGAAGACTTGACTATGTGGCAGATTACCTTTGCCTTTTTAGAATGGATTAAGAAAGAAGTCGCTGGTTCGATCCCTACATCCGACCATGTACCAATGGGTTTTGTATAATAAAAAATCTATTATCCGACAAACCGTACAAAGAGGCTTTTCCATCTACACATCTCAACAGATCGGCTAAGCGACAAAGACATTGTCTTCAGCTGGGTACCCTGGGGCCGGCAACGGTTCCCGGCAGCTGTAAGACAACCCGTGAAGATTTTTTTTTAAGAGTCGACAGCTAATTGGTAGTGTTGATTTGAAACTTGGTGTATAAGTCGGACCAAATAAGTTTATACTTGGAGAGCGTTACCAGTCAGGTATAACCGCTACCGAAATAATTATATGTGTATTACCACTACCTACCTTAAGTAACTAAACCCGTCGTCCCGTCTCGACCCTCAAACCGCTCATACCACCAAAAGGACCCATAAATCGTCTACTGCTCAATTATAATCACGTGGTGCGTTAAGTAAAAATGCTAAGCACCAAATTTTCTTTAAGATATTTAATTATATATTATCGACTTCCAGTGGTTCGGATGGCAGGTAAAGCCAGCGTTCGCATTTCTAAAAATACAAATATGCTCAGAAAAGGTGCGGGAAGTAAAGAAGAAGAAAAGAAAAAAGAAGAGGCTCATACAACTTTTCTTACCGCATATTTGTACGACTGCAATAACATACTTTTGGGGCTGTTTTTCATGAAGGAAATAGGTACTATCCGAGCAGTTGTAGTATAAAATATGTGACTCACTTGTCAAGCAGTATAGCCGCCGTGTGTATCAAATCGGCCCGGTGGCTTTCAAGCAGCGGATCCTCTTGCAGCTTTTCTGGAGACACCCCATACAAGGCGGGCTGTCGCAGCATTCGTATGTACAGATACGTATATCCTAAAAAAAACAATTTAGAGGTTAATAATATACCTAACTAGTGGGTGACCAGCTCTGTTGAGGTTATTTGAGATGGAAACGCCTCTGCTTGTTGGATTATGTCCACAAGTTTTCAATTAAAATACCCATTGGTTCATGGGCGTTGTGGGATTCGAACGGTGGTATGCGTGTATGGTATGTAAAGTGATTTTTTTACTTGTGTTATTTAGTAAACAAACTTTGCATTTATTTTTTACCGAACTTCTAAAAAGGAGGTTAACAATTCGTCGGAATTATGTTGTTCTCCGATTACTTGAAAACGCCTGGACCGATTTGAATTTTTTTTTGAAGGGGTATACTTTCCAGGTGGACCCATGGTCATCAGGTCAGGATCTGATGATGGGATCCTGGAGAAATTAAGAACTCTTCAAATTTTATAGGCACAATTGAAGCGATTTGGGTATTTTATTTATGGTGACTTGTGCATTTGCTTTAGGAAAGCACATTTTGGTTTTGAAGGCGGCTTTTTCTTCATCCGAAGTGGTTATTATTATAAATTTTTTAAATAAGAGTTAAAAAAATATTATTATTAGTTCTGCAAATGTAAAATATAACGTCTTTTAAGAATTTTAACATGCAAAGTTTGTTTAAAGTCAAGACTAAACAAATACAGGGCACCGAGACGCACAAGATAGCATTTTTTTTAATCAACCCCTAAAGCGGTAAAAGAGGGATGAAAAGGTTTGTACAAGGAAAAACGTACGTACAGTATTTTTCAAGTACATACGGAAATTTTCAACCGCGGAAGGAGCCGAGGGCGGAATGCTAGTATATCTACAATACCGCGATTTCTTGTACATCATTTTATTCTACACAATTAATTTTCTACATCATTTTGTCATATCTCCGACGAATTAGACGGCATACGCCATCAAAACTAACTGGGGCTTACCCTTTTCCCGACTCGATTCACTTATACCGTTAATGCTCAGCTCCTAAACATGATAAAGCAAGGTCATCTTTGGGCTTTGTTTTAAACTATGTAGTGATTGGAGAGAAAGAGGTCCACATAACACTCACCCAACCACGTGACGGCGTCCTTAACGTTCTGCACACTGCCCAATACAATTTCAGCATTGAGCATGTCGGGCAGTTTGGTAATAAGTTGCGACTCGATAGGCAACTGTTGGTTCAACAACGACAGGTAGTACTGGAGCTCCGAGTGGTTCGTTATGAGGATACCTGAAAAATAATAAATGTCAATAAATAACAATAACTGCCTTAATAACGGGGAAGCTATAAGTGAAACCGGTGTCACACCTCTCGACACCCCCAGCCGCTTACACTAAAGGCCGATTTAGACGGTTCTAGTGGTTAGTAGAGTGCGTTAGGATAGTACATTAGTTGAAACATGTAAACGGTAGTTTCTAGTACTCGTACTAGTACAGTTCCACTCGCCTTTCTACTAGAATCAAATAGAATCGCTTTTTATTTTTGTTTCAAGTGACACCCTCCCGCGCCCGCTCAACCCCCCGCGCGTTCCTGACTCGCTACTCGCTGTAGTCTAAACGGTCAGTTTTAGTAACTTGCACAAGTTGACATCCTTGTCAACACACATGTGTGTTTTGGCCTACAAAATGGCAATCTACTGGAAGAAGTGTAAACGTCACTAGAAACCTACTAATGCACTGGCATTCGAGTGCCACCAACGCCCTCTACTAAACACTAGTAACGTCTAAATCGGCCTTTAGCAGAAATGCTTAAAAATGGTGGTTGTTTTAGGAGGCCCATTTAGTAATGGGCGAGTCACCAGCTGCCAATTTAACGTTTCATGAGATGAATGATATGCAGGTGACCGTAGTCTCAACCAATAAACTTAATAAACCAATCCATTTAACATTTCAAAACAATAGCCCGATTTTAATTTAAGTTTATCTCAGCAATAGTCCAGGCACCTGCGGGGCCCGTCTGTGAGCGCATTGTATTTGATGCATTCAGAGATAGGTCCAGACGGGTGCTAGTCACAACACTTTAGATTAAACACTCTTAAGGACCTCTACGTGTTGGACCTATGTCCCCATGCAAGCCTTACAAAGGACCGGGTATTATGCCCGTGAATTTAGAGTAATGGACTGCCGGCAGAAATGCTTAAAAACGGTGGTTGTTTCAGGAGGCCCATTTAGAAACCCTGCGAATTTTACGTTTCATGAAATGATATGATACCGGCAGGTCACCGTAGTCTCAACTAATAGACTCGATAAACCGATGCAAATAACACCTCACAATTTATTGTCACTGATGCATGTTGAGTAGTACACTCTTACCAACGAACAACATTTATTTATATAGATATTTTCTAAAAAAAACCGGACTCGCGCACGAAGGGTTCCTACCATTATCTATAAAAACGGCAAAAAAAATCACGTTTGTTGTATGGGAGCCCCCCTTAAATATTTATATTTTATATATTTATTTATATTATGTGAATATTTCAAGCGTCTACCTGTTGCCGTTATCAATATCGAGCAAAAACGAGCAAAAAATTCACGTTTGTTGTATGGGAGCCCCTTTAATATTTATTTTATTCTGTTTTTTTAGTATTTGTTGTTATAGCGGCAACAGAAATACATCATCTGTGAAAATTTCAACTGTCTAACTATCACGGTTCATGAGATACAGCCTGGTGACAGACGGACGGACGGACAGCGGAGGCTTAGTAATAGGGTTTCCGTTTTTACCCTATAAAAAAGGCACTATATTTTTTTTTTTTTTTTTTTAAATTTCAGACTCTGTAGCTTCGAAAATAATGAGTTCTTTAATATAATTTAAACTATGCATTTTAAAATTATTTGCACTTGAAAATGCCCCAAAATCAAAATTCGATTATTACTATACGATTTCGTCATCAGACTCTATATAAATGTACCAAAATTCAACTTTTTTCGTTTAATAGATTCGGAGAAAATAAGCTGTGACAGACGGACAGACAGACACGAATGTCCGTTGGCACTTGGCCGTTGTGTTTTAGCCGTGTTAATAAAAAAATAAATCCTTACCCTCGCCCTTAGTATCATATTGAGGCCGACCAGCTCGACCCAACATCTGCAGCACGTCCAATGCCCCAAGTTCGCTCCATCTACCCTTCTCAGGGGAGTACACCTGGGTGCCCTTGACTATGACCGTGTGTGCAGGCAAGTTCACACCCCACGCCAGGGTCGCCGTCGATATCAGGACCTGAGGTAAAAATAAAATTATGAAATCAGTAACGACTGTCAGTTCTCATCAGCTATGAGGCGTAGCCAAAATATTATAAATGAAAACTTACCTATAAGCCACACTTAAAGAGGCTTTCCCGTCAAATATATGCTCACCGCACAGTTCTGTGTACTTGTCTCTGCCCGGCCCGGCAAATTTGCTCGGCATTCTAGTGTTGGACATTCTCGGACCTTTGGCTGATCCTGTACCGACATAAACGTTTTTGGCCTATCGGTCGACACGTCTGTCTGTGGGCGATTCACGCCGAAACCACTGAATGGGCTTTGATGCGGTTTTGGCTATTAGATAATTGTTTTACGAGGTAGGTACATATCACGTTTAGGAGCTGAGCATCTGTTAGTGAACAGAACAGAATTCAGTAGAATTTATATATTCCAAATATGCCTGCCACACTATGCTCCTCGCGCTGCCGCGATGTTGCCCTCTTTGTCCACACACTGCTCTACTCGCGCAATTAATCGCGTCGCTCCGCACTCGATCCTTTGACTCGCGCACAAAAACCGACAAAACAGGGAGCAGTGGGCATGACGAGGAGCATGGCGAGTAACGTGGCCACACTACGTCTCTTCCTCCTTTCCTCGCTACTTCCCATGCCACTCGACGGGTGTGTGGCAGGGGCAAAAAAGGGCGTATTTATAATTTAAATTACGTATTACCCAGGTATTCAAATTGTTGTAAACGTAAAAGCTGTTTAATATACCTGTATATGCCGATCCGCGAACAGGTCCTCGACCAGCGTCCTGTCCACCCTGGTCATACCGGCGTGATGGATGGCGAACCCGTACGGCAACAGATCCTTTAGTTCCGGATTCTTGACCTGGTCCGCTTCGGTACGCAGGACCTCCATACTGGCCGAGCCCTCTCTGTAAGAAATTGTAGTAGCGTTAAGCCCCGTCTACACGCACAGTCATTCCTACGCGCTTACACTGGTAAGCTCGTACGTGTGGACGGGAAAACAGTAGCTCGCACAAGTCCAAAAGCGCGGCTTGAGCAATCGTTGACTTGCTAAAGATTGGAGTGCGCAGTTCTGGGTTTGCACGGTTTTACTTAAATAACAATGAGGTTTGCGCGAGCTTACTTGTACCGTGTGGACACTCTTCGGTGTTACGTCTTTCCATCAGTAATACTTGTGCAATTTTAATTGTGCAGTCAAGACGGAGCGTGTAGACGGATCATTAGTCCGTGACTGCGGTAATACGATCAACTAAGCAGTAAGACGCGAAATAATTTCGTCGAGTAATGTAGACGACCATACTTTATGCTGCCCCAATAAATATGAAAACGACTAAGCCTATTTTGAGAGCGTTAAAATAAATTTTGGCGAATAATTTGACTTTTTTCGGATACTTTTTAAACATAATTCTTCTTAGATTCTTAAGGTAAACTAAACATTTTTAACAGAGTCGCACCCGATTTTTTATGTGATCTATTGGCGCGCCTTGGGGGGGGGGGGGGTAAGACCGACTCGTATGCCGTGACGGCAAACGGCATGACGCTCTCTTATGCCGTCATGCTCCCTCTCCACCGCCGCTCTCTAATCCTTTGTGTGTGCGTGGCGCATATTTATTTATTGGCTTTCTTTAAGGTGGTTCGTTTCCCAAACAAAAATGTAATTAAGATAAACTAATTAACTAAACATTAAAAATGTCTAAATATGTGCTTACTTAACTATTTTCGGCTTTTATATTGTGCGAAATCAATAAAAAATAACTTTTTTATAATAGAAAAAGTTTATACTATCAAGATCACACACATATGCGTATTTTTTCTAAAAAAAAATATGTTGAATTTTTCTTATATTTCTATTATAAAAAAAGCTTTTTTGTTATTGATTTCGCGCAACATAAAATCCGAAAATAGTTAAGTAAGCACATATTTAGACATTTTTACTGTTTAGTTAATTAGTTTATCTTAATTACATTTTTGTATGGAAAACGAACCACCTTAATTATAAATTCTTTCAATAATCATCAACTTCGAATTACCTTAAGAATTGGCCGAGCGTGTCTTTCTCCAGACACATATCTCGTATGGCACGCGCCGTTTTACCGGTCTCCTTGCGGGAATGGACGAAGACCAAAATCTGAAGAAAAAATAACAATTATTTCTTGTTGCCTGTTGTACAGAGATGAGGTCTTCAAAGAAGCTCTGAAAGTCCTCAATTTTTCGCGTATTTTTAACCGACTTTGTGATATATGTACAATTTTATTTCCTTTATTTCATAGATAATTTATATTTATTAAATTATAATATATTTTAAGAAAACATTAACTACAACTTACTTTTTCTAATAGTTTTTGTATAATACTCATACATACATGAATCTTGGCCTATCTTATCTTATCCTTGGTTATCTTATCGATTTCAATAGCATTCCATCTCGCTTAAATCTTTCTAAAGAAATATGGACAAAATAACTCGCGCGTAAAACTGAGTTTGTTGCGCTGTGATGTGTCGCCTTAAGGTGAAGTGGTCGATGGGAAAATGCACGAAATTCTACCTCGTCCCCCGCGCGGAGGCTTGGCTAGATCCGCACCACGCGCTATATGTGAATAGGGTAAATTATCCAGTATTAGACACATTTAGGTATACATTTTGGTTTTTTATTAATTTTTTAATTATTTTTACGATGATGAGGTGATCTTGGCACGCGCACCCGTTCTTTTTACTATAATTACGTTTACTACTATTTATTCGACCTGGCACAAAGTAGTACACGTCTGATTAGCACGGAGTTCTCCCCCGGACTAAGCAAGCAGAACGCATTTATCTAGAATCGTGCGCACGCGAGCAGGATAGAAATAATACGTGAGTCATATTGAATTTAACGTAAGCGACAATCTGCTTAAAACGCAATTTAAAAAAAATCTTATACAACATAGACAAAATTTTACAATGAACGGATAGATAATTACCAATATTTTTTTTGTAATGATACCATCTATATTATAACCATAAAATTTGATAAAAAAAGTTTTCAGATGTGTATTTAGGATTTTTTTCTATCGAGTAAAATGTTTCTAATCATATTTTCAAAACAATGACAGGATTTGTCATATCCTTAAAATCGATTTTTTTTTCAGTTCTGTAAATAGATCAGGTTTTCTGAAAAATTTGATTTTGATCGCAGACTTCCCCTTAATAATATTCGGATAAATAATTTCGGACAATCCATAAATTGTTAGTATTTTTATCTTATTCTACCGTTAGTATTAAAAATAAATATAAAAATAATAATGTTTTGTTTGATTTGTTGTATTATTTGCTGTGAAATAGCTAGTTTTGGAATTTATACACCCCCTAACAATGAAGCAAAAAATATGTGGTCACCTGGTTTCGACCGGCATGGTCCATAGCCTTCTCGTAGACAATGTCGTTCATGACCTGGAACCGTTTGAGAGCCTTCTTCTCCGTCACACCGATGTACTGTTGCTCGAGCGCCACTGGCCTGTAATTAATTTACAATGCAAATTAAAACTGTGCGCCGGTGGCCACGGATTCCGGATCCCGGGCAAGCACCAATGGGTTTATTTATATAAAAAAACTTATGTACATAATCCGACAAACCACACTTACGAGGCTTTTCCATCCAACTATACCTCAACAGAACTGTCCACTCGTTAGGTATAGTCACACAAATACTATAAGCTAAAAAAGGAAGCCTTGATCCCCCACTGGGTACCCTGGGACTGTAACACTGTGACAAGGACGGGAGGGGGGTTCAAAAATCATGAAATTAGTGTGACGTAATTTATGGATCGCCCCTAATAAAGATTTATATTTTATTTGTATTTATTTATATTATTTGTACCGCGTATGACAGTTTTGTCAGAAAGTAGAAAGTTAAGGAACACTCGCCTACAGCGCCCTCTGTCGGGAAAAAAATGCAGTTTTGTACCCCATTGTCCTCACTCATAGACTCGCGACTTGTTTACCACCAGACAGTGTAAACACAGTGCAGTAGTCATTTGTTCGCTTTAATGTAAAAAAAATTGGCGCTTAGCTTTTTCAACTAGGGATTTTATGGCGAAATAGGGACCTGCCGCTTTCAATTTAAAAAAAACCTGAATAAATTCATAATGTAGAACGTCCTGACCCTCAGAAATATTGCGATATCATTATATCTGGGCTCTTGCCTTAGGATATCCAGCGGAAGACAATCCTCATTCTGGATACTATCTAACGAGGGTAGCTCGAGAGGTATCTAGCTCTGTTGAGGGTATTCCAAGATCAAAAAGCCTGGTAATACGGCTTACCTGAAGGAATTATCAAAGTAGAACATCCCCTTCTCCGGCCTGACCCTCAGGAATGCCGCCACATCGGTATAGTTGGGCAGGGTGGCCGACAGCCCCACCAGTCTCACGTCCTCCTGTGTCTGCTCCACCGTGCGCAGCGTCCGCGCGACCAGCGCCTCCAGCACGGGACCTCGCTCGTCGTGCAGAAGGTGGACCTCGTCGATGATCACCAACCGCACCAGGTTGGTAAAGGAGCGTTCGCCGCCTGGAGACAAAGTAAACGTTTTAGGAGACACTACTTAACCGCCATACGAATTGGTGATCATTCGATCGATTTGGTGGCATTAAATGTCAAAGAAGCACCTAAAAAAACGTTTGACCTTTACAAAGCGATCCAATCCTCACGAAACGATCTCGCTTTTATTAAGTAATTTAAGTATGCTAACCGACGCCCGAAGATAGCAGAGTTGATATTAGATTGAATACGGATTTTGAGGGAAATAATAAAAAAAAATATCATTGGCTTTGTCTTCCATTGGGTACCCTGGGGCCGACAACGGTTCCTGGGAGCTGAAAAACCAATTCGTGAAGAATAAAAAAAAAATTTGATGAAGAGGGTTATTTGGTAATGACCTTGCGGCAGTAGCATTGTGGCAAGTCCTCATTATAGAGTGATAGGTTAGACTCGGGGTTCCTGGAGTACTGGACTGGGTTACTTGTTCCGGTGGCCCGGTATAGGGTTCCGTGAGAAATTTTAGATTCACATATAAATACATGTATAAGTTCTAATATGGATCTTTGTTGTCTGAATAAATACATTTATTATTATTATGTATCTCTAAATTCTCAGGAACAATGCCCGGTCCTCTGTAAGGCTTGCATGGGGACATAGGTCCAACATGTAGAGGCCCTTTATAGTGTTTAATCTAAAGTGTTGTGACTAGCACCCATCGGGACCTATCTCTGAATGCACAGACAGGCCCCGTCAGGTGCCTGGACTATTGCTGAGATAAAATTAACTTAAAATGTGATTATAACATGAATTAACAGCTGTGCGGATGCGGAAAAATAAGGTATACCAATCTCACCTTTCCTAGTAATAATATCCCACTTCTCCGGCGTGCACACTATGAGTTGTGTCGCGTCAATCTGCTCCCTTGTCAGCTGGTGGTCTCCCGTCAACTCTGATACTTTCATATTATACACTGACAGGCGCTTGCTGAAGTTACCGACCTGAAAATTTTAGGAAATCCACGTCACGCTTTGGTGTATAACGCACGCGCCCGCCGAAACGTGATGGGGAATCCAGTTTAATCCTGTCCGTGCTGTGATGGTTGTGATTAGTCGACGACTAATAAGACATATCACGGTCAGCGCGATTATCTTAAATACCGATTAATCGGCTATAAACACTATAAAGGCTATTGGCAAATTAGCGATGAATATTGGTGGAGTTATAATAAAGGAAAAAGAAGAAGAAAATCTTAGGGTAATATATTTTTATGCGTTTAAAGTAAAAATTAATACATCTGGATAATGTTTCCATTTAAAAATTTGTCCAGCTCGAATTACTAATAAAATTAAAAAAATGATGGCAGAGGACGGCCTTTTATTGAACATATAAAAAAAAAATTGATTGAAGGCAATATTAAAAGAAGCGTACAGTGCGACTAAAGAAATAATGCGCATAGAAATCTTCGCCATACTTCGTATTTCCGACAAAAACCGAATCACAAAACACATGCGCCTAAATATTGCTTTTGTACTTTAAACCTTATCGCAATAAATTTAGAGTTCAAGTTAGTTCATTTATAACATGTGAGAGCATAAAGGGCAATGAGTCTTGACAGCTGTCGGACTCTGCACGTGTTTTAAATGACTATGGACCCTAATTTCTTTCACATAAGGTTTAAAATGTAAGTGCATTATTTAGGAATTTACGCTGTGTGATTCGGTTTTTGTCGGAAAAACGAAGTATGGCGAAGATTATGCGCATTATTTCTTTAGTCGAACTGTACAAGTTATGTCAGGATCCTAGCAAATGACATTCGATTCTCTGCCTACACCTCTTGGAATAAAAGGCTTGATGATAGACAGAATAACTTAGGTAGGGCGCGATCGAGCGGGCTCAAGCTACCATGAGGGTTTCTTCAGCGTTATCTAGAGGGTATGAGCAGACGCTAACTTTGCATTCTTCATTTACTTCAAGCAGTTTATATACTTCAGAGTGAAGGACAGTTTGGTTAGATCTGTGGCTGAATTTCAGTCGGTCACGTACATTTAAAGTTATCTATTCCATTTGCCAAGTTGTACATTGTCTAAGCCCGCTGTTTTAACAATATTATACAACACCCACCATTTCCTGCACAAGAGACCTCATCGGCGCCACGTATATCATCTTGAAGTCGTTAACGTTGACTGTGCCGTCGTCGTTGACATGCTTGCCGACCTCGCGCAGAATGCACAGCAGCGCCACGTTAGTCTTGCCGGCACCGGTCGGGGCGCACACTAGGAGATTCTCGTCAGACTCTAAAGCTGTTTTGGATATGCGACTCTGCAATTTGAAATGGTGTCAATTAGGAGAAGAACATGAAAGAAATAAGTTTGCGAGCAGACGCACCTAGTAGGGAGACTTGGTTTTCCGCTGTACCCTGGGACCGATGACACGGTTTCGGGAGCTGTAAGGCAACTCTCAATAAAATATATCTTTATTTGGAAATTATTATTTTACAATAGCTATCCGCGCCGGCTTCGCCCGTGCGGCCTCTATTAACTTTCATCACCTACTCGCGTCTTCACTTCATACAAAAATACCATAGCAAAAAGCACTTTCAGTTCTTCCCGAATTTTCCAAAATTTTTCAAACTATTACGAACATTAAAAAAAACTAAATCTAGCCGTTCTCAAGTGATGCGTTTACTAAAGAACAGCATTTAATTTTTATTTATATTAATATATATAATATATACAGTGTAAACTCTTTGTAACGTCGTTCGTTACAACTAGTGATGTGCCGGATCGTTAAAAATGTATATCCGCGGATACGGATATTTGGTCTCAAGATCCGCGAATACGGATACGGATCTTAACTTTCTTAGAGTACGCGGCGGTAAATATGGCACATCGACCTTTGGAAAGAGACAAACTGTTATGGACAAAAGTTATTGACCTCTTTAAGAGTTAACTCTCATAACAGATTGTCTCTTTCTAAAGATCGACGTGTAATATAAAGGTGCCAAATACGATTTTAAGAAATAAAAAATAATCTGAATGGAATTTAACAGTTTGTAACTTAAGTGGTATATCTACGGCCGTGTGACCGCTAGATATATACCTAAGCTAACGTGGCAGGTATCCTACGTGGTAAGTATCAATTAAAGATGGTACTCTGGACTATCAATATATTCACCACGAAGTCTACCCGCTTGCCTAGACAGTGCCACTGTACTTAATTAACGCGCCTAGCTATGCTAATGAGCTACGGTGACGTGTTGCACCTAATATGCGTACGTCCGGTCGCCACGAGTGCTATGTCGTAACTGGTCACCGGCCTGCGTGTGAGTGTCCGCCCGATGACCTAATTATCTACCTGTACGGCCTAGCCGTTACACTACTTCCCCCCTACGATTGAGAGAAAGTGTCCTAAAATGTCCTAAATACAAATAAAGTTTTTCATTGTTACCTAATCACCTATATAATATCAAATTTCATCTATGAATTGAAAATGAAAGATAAAAAATAAAAGATCCGCCAAAAACTAACGGACACGGATACGGATCTTTCTTCTCCCTCGGATATCCGTGGATACGGATATCCGGCACATCACTAGTTATAACGAAAAACTCTCTATACCGTAGACATTAGTTCAATTTCGTTGGTTTACCACAAAACCCATACATTAATTCACTCTTTATAACGCAACAGCCATTCTCTATTACGAAGAAATATTTTCATATTTAGAAATCAACAACATACATTGTTTTTATAATCAGCTTACAAAACTAATCTTTTGAGGTGCCGAAATTTCTAAGAAAGATACCTGAGGTCATAAACAACCGTCTCGCTTTGTTATTGTTAATTGCCTTAACACGTGTGCCATTATTCTTAGATTACATTGTTTGTAGGAAATGTTGGTCTCAGTTACTAAACGCACCATCGTCACCACATCCCAAGACATGCAAAAAATACTTTAAAAAAATACAAAACAAATATTGGCATAGCAAAACACGTCCGGCAAAGTTAACAGAATATATGTGTTTTAAAATAATTTATCTATTGATAGTAATAAAATTAGAAATTATTGTAATTGGTTAAATTTGGTTTATTTTTTCTCTTCTCTCCGTATAACGAAAACTCTTTATAACGAAAAAAAAATGCTCGGTCCCTTGAAATTCGTTATAAAAAGTTTACACTGTATGTTACTTTATTTTATTTACAAGTTTCTGTCCGCGGTTTCACCCGCGTGGTAATAGATCGAAAAAGAAATAATCTCGTGGCTGTAATTTGCCCATCCCACGCCCGCTTTCGCGGTATAAAAAGTAGTATATGTCATTCTCTGACCCCTAAACTACCACAATGCAAAAAATCATGTCGATCCCGTGAAAACCAAAAACAAATCTATCACACGGGAACCATGAAAATTTCCGGGATAAAAAGTAGTCTATGTTCTATTCCAGACTATAATCTATCTCTGTGCCAAATTTCATCCAGATCCGTTCAGCCGTGATTGAGTAACAAACAAACATACATACATCCATACAAACTTTCGAATATTAGTGCTTTGAGTATTTACCAAAGGAGACGTGAAGGGTATAAATCACCGAACAATTTTTTCTGCCACTTTTGGCAGGGGGGGGGGGGAGGTAAACGCCTAGTACTAGCCCCTGTACCACTGTATTTTTCTGTAGTTTTATTGTCGCAACGGATTTTACGTTATATGATAATTATGTTAAAATACAAACATAATAATTATAATTAATGATTGGAAACACTAAGTTTGACGCCCTAGATCGCCTTTCCCGTTTAAAACATCGCAATTAACTATTTTCCTAGAGCTCTGTCTCGCGACACAAAACGATACCAACGAAATCTAAGGTAACTTATTACTGCGCACCTGGTCAGTATAACTGGTCAAAGGGGAAAAAATTGGCGAAAGGGGGAGCCCGTCTATGGCCCCTTAGGCTTAGTACTCTATGTATTAGTGCGATTTATACCTGAATCCTATTCAAAGTCTTGAACCCCTCGAATGCCGGCTGCACATACTTCGGCAACTTGTCCACGGAGATCAGAGACTCGTTCTCGTCGAAAGGTTTCGGCTTCAGCGCCGGAACATGAACCTCTTCGTAACCTGGAAACCAATTTTCCCTCATTGTAAGTCTGATCCATGCTAATCTACACGAATATCACCAGGTAAGGTTTGCAAGTTTGGATGTAGGGGGAAATCTCTCAAACCACTAAACCTTCTTTTTTTTTTTTTTCATTTCTTTCATCATGGGTTGCCTTACAGCTCCCGAAAACGTGTTACGGTTCCAGGGTACCCCTCGTTTAGCCGATGGTATTTGTGAGGCTATATCTAACGAGTGGCTAGTTCTGTTGAGATATATTTAGATGGAAAAGCCTCTAAGTGTGGTTTTGTCGGATTATGTACATAAGTTTTTAATTAAAAAACCCATTGGTACATTGCCGGGATCCGGGATCGAACTCGGGGTCTGCCTAGTTAATACCAGACGTCTTAACCACTCGGCCACCGACGCACCTTCTTCTTTCTCCTGCCTTATCCCATGTTTAATAGGGGTGTAGACAGTAAAAGAAAATAAATACACAATAATATTTTTTATATAGTCTATAACGTATAATCACAGAAAATAATACTTATTTATTTGTTTAATAAATATATATTTTCTAATATCTAAACGAAAAAGCTAAAATTCATACTTCCGGTCACGTGACCACAAACGGTAAGTGACGAAGTAAATGTCAAATAAAAAACCACACCTCATACCTCAACAGAACTGGCCACTCGTTAGGTATAGGCTCACAAATACCATCGGCTAATAGAGGGAGACTTGATCTTCCGCTGGGTACCCTAGGACTGTAACACGGTTTCGGGAGCTGTAAGGCAACCCGTAAAAAAACTGAATCAAAATCCCATCAGCAGTTTTTGCTTGAAAAAATCCACCATCTCACCAATTTGAGGAATATTTCATGTTACAAAAAACACTACCCACCCTTCCGCTGTTTCCTAAACGACCCGTCGGGTAGCTGACACCGCTTGTTGGCCATAAAGTGCGAGCCGGCCGTGAATATCATCTCCTCCAGGTCCAGGTTGCGGCGGTTCCCCTGAACTTGGCTGCCGTCCGTCGGCTCAGTCTCGGCCTTGTGTCGTTTGCGGGGCGCCTCTGACGTCTCCATAGCCTGGGGACAAAATAAAAGCTATTAAATTGTACATAGTACTTCACTTTTAGTCGATGGTATTTTTGAGGCTATACCTAACGAGTGGCCAGTTCTAAGTATATTAGGGTTAGCATACTTAGGACCGCGACGGCCAAAACCCACGGGAGCCAATCAACGGCCAGCCAAGGAATGCCCGGTGGAGAATGTTCAACACTAAAATGCCAAGCAAATTGCTGGGTCGGCCAAAGACACAGTACACGGATGCTAACCCCTGTAGTCTTGTCTACATTATAAAAACCGGCCAAGTGTGAGTCAGACTCGCGCACGAAGGGTTCCGTACCACCGTACAATATTTAACACTACATATTTTTTTTAAATAGTTTAGTAAAAAAAAAATATTGCCACTATTAAGATCGAGCAAAAAAACGTCGAAAAAAAACACGTTTCTTGTATGGGGACCCACTTAATTTTTATTATTTGTTGTTATAGCGGCCATAGTAATATACACTCTGTGAATATTTCAAGTGTCTACCTATTACGGTTCAAAAGATAGAGCCCTGTGACGGACGGACGGACAGCGGAGCCTTAGTAATAGGGTTCCCCTTTGGGTACGGAGTCTTAAAAAGAGTCTCACCTCGTCTTCCCCTTTCCCAGATTCCAGTTGTGCCAGTATTTTCTGCAAATGAGGCTGTTTGGACATCTCCTCCTTCAATGAACTCCTCTCGCTGTCCGACTGCGACGAGGCGAGCTTAATGCAGTACAGAACTAAAAAAGATGCGATAACAGCGTTAAGGGTCCTATACTGGGAATTTGTATGGAGATATTACTATTCCCAATTTCTCTGTAAATACTCCACCTGTGTCACTGTAATTTAGCATATAGTTACTTATTCAATATATCTAAGTGAAATAGTCGTTATTTTTTCAATTGGTTTTATTTAATAGGAAATATGGGTGGTAGAATAAAGGATTATTCTGCCCCTTCTGTCTCTTTCATAATCTATCACAAAACTCTAAATTTTTTTTAAAGCGATCTTATACCATTATTCTTCAATTATATATATCGGTTTTTTTTGTAGCTTATTGAAAATTCAAAAAAAAAATATTTTATGATTTTTTAATTTGGCAAAAATATTAAAATAATAATTATTTTAAATTTTCAATAAGCTACCAAAAAATTCGACATATATAATTGAATAACAGCGCTTTTAAAAAAATTTAGAGTTTTGTGATAGATTATGAAAGAGACAGCAGGGGCAAAGTTAAACTACCCATAATTCCTATTCAATAATACCCATTGAAAAAATAAGAGCTATTTCACTTAGATATATTCAATAAGTAACTATATGCTGAATTACAGTGACACAGGTGGATTATTTACAGAGAAATTGGGAATAGTTTATCCCAGAAAAATTCCCAATATAGGACCCTTAAAGGATAGGTTTATAATATTGTAATGAGTAGGTACTTAAATCGCACACATGAACACCTAAACACATCAAGGTCGACAGACGTCTCTAGAAACATCCAGAAAGAACAACTACAAACAAAAATGGACCGTATGTACCTAACCATAAGTACCAAATCGGCAGCGGTCAGTGTCTAGGTATTTAACGCCGAGGCTCGTGCTCGTCTACTACTTTGTAGAGTGGCCTCGGCTTTTCTCGAGTGCGAAAGAGCGAAGCGGAATTTTGTGCGACTAAGTGTTATTCTATAGTATTTATTTATTTAACTTGTATTTTCGTTGGTTAAAGTAAAGTTTGTCTATTTAATCGGTATTTAGAATCTCCTTGAACCCTAGCTCGTAACAATACATTTATAATGAATATATAAAAGTAATAGGGTATATAACATCACGCTACGTCCTGTGGGAGCGGATCAGTAACCAATAATGTCAATGCTCTTTATTATTCGGCGAATTGCGATATACCGAGTGTTGCCGGAGATATAACAGGTATAATTGTACAATAACGTTAAATTTTTCCTTTTAGGCTCTAACTAATATATAAAAATTAATAATTGTTTGTTCGTATCCTATAGACCAGTGGTTCCCAATCGACAACATTTAATTTTTCGTAAGGTACCAAAATTCGAAAACCGTTTGGAGATTACATGCTAGAAAGCTTATTTTTTATTTTTTTTATTTTATATATCCTTTAACTTTCGAGTTATTTTAAAAATACTGAAACATTGAAAAATAAGGATTAATAGGTGCCCTAATCTGTGCTAACCCTCTAATTTAAAAATACTAATGTCTGTTGGCTGAGTTGTTAGTTATTGAACTCGGGTGTTGCCTTCTATTAATTTTACCCATTTTTATTCCATAATTATATTTAAAGAATAATTATTAATTTAGCTTCAGCTAAATTAATAATTATTCTTTAAATATAATTATAAAAATACTTCTTTTATATAATATTTTTTTGAAAGTTTTGCTAGTTTAGAATGGGCTATCACAGGAAATATATTTACGAGTGAGAAACCGCGGACAAAAGCTAGTATTGTTATACATTATGAATAATTTTGTAGGCGATTTGAGTTCCGGCTACGGCAACACCTATTCGAAACACGGGACATTTCTACAGTATATTATACTCTTTGCATTTCTATAACGTATACTCTGTGGCTTGACTGACACTCTCTGTCACTTTCTTTGGGTGGCAGTTTATATTTACGCGGATACGGATATCCGGCACATCACTAGTACCAAGGTCATTTAAATTGATTGACTCAAAATATATCGCTGCAATTTTTTGCTAACAATCGAGTGGAAGCTGTGGAAGGGATATGTTTGCTCCTGAAATTAGTACCTGGGAATCGTGAGATTGCCGCGCGTACCCCCTCAACAAGCCCCCAGTAATTGGGAAACACTGCTAGACTCAAAAACTACTGGGCCGATTTAAAAAAATATTCTTGGGGACGGTTATAGGCTATTTAACATCACGTGTGTATATATTTTGTTTATGTGCAATAAAGTATATCTATCTATGGTTAAGATGCTACACGCCAAAACAACTCACCCGTATGCCTATACTTGATGAGCACCTTAACAAAACTAAAACAGTCATATCCGAGCAGCAACACTAGTCTATTCTCCAGGTCCCGATCGTCGGCCGCGTCGCCCAGCGCCCGCAGCACGTCGCTAGCTTTGGCCTGCGAGAGCATCGCGTCAGGGAAGTAGCGGGACAGGCGACGCTGCAGCCAGTACGCGTCAATATCCATCGGGTGGATGGTGTCGCGTCGCTTCCGGGACTCTTCCGATATCTGAACAGAAATGAGGTTATAAATTAGTAGGTGATTCCATGTCACGCCTTGGTGAACCGAGACGTGATGGGGAATCCAGTTTAATCCTGTCCGTGCTTGATGGTTGTGATTAGTCGACGACTAATAAGACATATCACGGTCGGCGGGATTATCTTAAATACCGATTAATCGGATATAAACACTATAAAGGCTATAATACTTGACATTGGCAAATCACCTATGAACATTGGTAAAGGAAAAAGAAGAAATTAGTAGGCATTTTTTATTTTTGGAAGGGGAAAATCTTATAGGTTCGCGCCACGACATGCTCTCGGCACAAATGGCGACCATGGATTGACCGGTCCGAGAATGTCCGGGCAGGAATTCGTGTACTGGCTTCTATGTAT
Organism: Nemapogon koenigi; assembly: GCA_963924495.1. NCBI lineage: Eukaryota > Metazoa > Arthropoda > Insecta > Lepidoptera > Tineidae > Nemapogon > Nemapogon koenigi. The sequence continues at coordinate 6,252,617 of OZ004655.1, forward strand.
GCCTGGATCGGGCATTTTTGGCTGCGCATTACTGGCTTTACGTAAATTAAATTAAAAACCATTGTTATTCATAGTTTTTAGTTTTCACTTCTCTCGGCAGCCCCCATGACTGCTGGAAAGTTGCATATATGCTCTATTAAAAAAAACTAATTAGAGCTATACTGGTTTCAGCCACTCGTTAGGTATAGCCTCACAAATGCCATCGGCTAAACGAGGGAGACTTGGTCTTCCGCTGGGTACACTGGAACCGTTACACGGCAAACCGTAAAGAAAAAAAAAAGATGGTTTCAGTATTGAGACGGAGGAAGGCCCTGCGTACGGGCGTGCAAGGCGTGCACCGCACAAGGGCGGAACTTTCAAGGGGGCGGCAAAAACAGATATCGAAACGAAAAATTCTCATAATTTTGTTCTTATATATTTTTTCATGTCATAATAACGACATCTATTGGCCAGTTTATTGATGTGAAACAATAACTAGGGTAAAACCAAGACGTCTCAAAATTCAGAAGACGCTTGGTTTTGACTTACGCCGTCTGAGCCTACCGCTGTGCGCACGTAGAGGGGATAACGCGTTGTCATTAGGCAAAACAAAGCGTCTCGCACTTCGGAGACGCTTGGTTTTGGCATACGCGCTGGGATAACGCGTTGGCATGAGGCAAGACCAAGCGTCTCACACTTCTAAGACGCTTGTTTTTAGCCTACGCGTCTGGTTGTGTATTTCTTCAATTATAATGGATGGCATCTATCGATGAGCCGCAACAAGAAAAATGCTTTACGAGCCGTCCGAAGCACAAAAACTTTAGAATGAACAATACTAACGTTGGCATGTATGGAGTTCCGTTTCTCTCCGTCGCTATTCTCGTCGCCACCGCTAGCCACGTCCTTTTCTGTCTCAGACGCTTCCGCCTCCTCCTTGTCCTCCTCTCGCACCTGGAAATCCATACTAATGTTATAAACCTGTCTGATACGCTTTCAAGGCTATACCACCGAACCGATTCTGATGAAATTGGATACGGAGAAAGCTTGAACCCTAAGGATATAGGCTACTTTTGATGTAAAACATCTAATGGGCCTTGGGGGTAAGACAGTCTCGTATGTGGTGATAGTTAGAGAGATGGAGACAGAAAGTGGTTGTAAGCACTTGCCGGCTGAAAACCTCTTTTTCGTGTAGTCTGAGCCCCCCTCTACTAATTATTGTAGAGAAGTAGGGGTCCAGCGGTACGCCGCTGAGCCGATTTAGAAGAAAAAAAACCTCTCCTACCAGCTGGCAGAAAATGAGTGAACAGCATTTGTGTTGGGGGGGGGGGGGACCTCTCGGTTGTATGCAGTAAATTGTAACAACCGAGAGGTCCCCCCCCCAACACAAATGCTGTTCACTCATTAACCATGACGGAAATATCAATTTCGATGTTGCACATCTGCCGGGCGTGCCGTGACGGTCGCTTTTTTTTATCTATCCCCTAAGGGGATGAAAGTTGGTATGGGCCTCACGGGCGAACAATTAATATTTCAATAAACTTTTTTAAAAAAACTCGCCAAGTGTGTGTGTGTTGAGCCACTTTTGACCATATTCATAAACATATTCATTTTAGAAGCGTTTTATTAAAATATGTTTAGTCACTCTCTAACAAACCTGTCTTTACTAATAATAGAAAGAAACAAAACACATTTTAACTAAAACGTCGCTAAAATACGTTTATGAATAATGGCCTAGGGTTATACCTTATCTATTGAAATACCGCAAATCCGTTCAGTGGTTTCGAAGTGAATCGAGGACAGACAGACAGACATCCATACTAATATTATAAATGCGAAAATAACTCTTGTCTGTCTGTTACGCTTTTACAGCTAAGTCACTGAACCGATTTGTTGAAATTCGATAAGGAGAAAGTTTGAAGTTTGAGGTGCCCGACGCACCGAGTGGTGAGATAAGACGTCTGATATTAACTAGGCAGACCACGGGTTCGGTCACGGATCCCGGCCATGCACCAATGGGTGTTTTAATAATCCAACAAACCACACAGAGGATTTTCCATCTAAATATACCTCAACAGAACTGGCCACTCGTTAGGTATAGCCTCACAAGTACCGTCGGCTAAAAGAGGGAGACTTGTTCTTCCGCTGGGTACCCTGGGACCGTAACACGGTTACGGGAGCTGCAAGGCAACCCGTGAAGGAAAAAAAATTGTTTGAAAAAGTAACTCTGTCTGTTATGTTCTCACTGCTAAACCACTGAACCGATTTTGATAAAATTGAATACGGGGCAAGCTTGGAACCCTGGGAAAGGACATAGGCTTATTTTCTAATTATTCAGTGTTTCTAATTCTAGGCGGACGAAGTCGCGCGGGCAACAGCTAGTTGTTTTATAATGTGTAATGATAATCTAAGTATTCGGGTCTTATGTAAGCTCAAGTTATCTGACGCGTCCCATACCTCCCCGTACGCGTCCTCGTCGTCTTCCTCAGAGGACTCCTCAAACTGCACATTGATGCCGTACGTCTCGTCGATCTCCGTCTTGTCCTCGCTCGCGGCGCTCACGTTGAAGTCCGTGATCTTTTTCCCTGCAAAATACGTATAAAAAATATTAATACATATACCTCCCCCTAGGAAAGGGGGCGTCGGTGGTCGAGTGGGTAAGACGTCGGCTCGCAACTGAAAAGTCGCGGGTTCGATTCCTACATCCGACCATGTACCAATGGGTTTTTTATAATAAAAAATCTATGTACATTTTCCGACAAACCGTACAAAGAGGAGCTGGCCACTCGTTAGGTATAGCCTCAAAAATTGACTAAATGAGGAAGACTTTGTCTTCCACTGGGTACCCTGGGGCCGACAGCGGTTCTCGTGGCAAACCGTGAAGAAGACCTACGAAGAACCGAGAGCTGATAAATATTATGAAACGTCTCGGAATAGCAACTGACGACGATACATTCAAATAAAATCATAGTTTGAGGGGCGTGGCCTAGCTGCATACGATACTCTAGCGCTACCCAGCGCTGCGTGATCGATTGGTCTCTCCGCTGAATCTCTCTCTGTCGTATTGAATAGAAACAAAAGAGAAGAGGCGCACGAAAGGTGCTTGGAACAAACGTCCTAAGTGACAAATCAAAAATAATTTATTTAAATTAAAGGAGTAGCTTTATTGAAAATCTAAATTAACATCTTACTTTAGTAATAGATGATACAAATTTGTACTTAATTTAATAAACAATACTTCATGTACTACTGAGAAATTTGGAAAGGAGACTATTTTCAGAGGCTACTTTGCAATTTTTTTCTATCGAGCAAAGTTTCTTAAAACATGTTTTATGATTAACAGATTATTATGAAATATGATTAATTATAACATGTAATTTTTTCTATATTTCTAAGAGCTTTAGGTTTCACTCAAAACGATTTGAAAAATATGATTTAATATGAAGGTAGCCTCTTAATTATCGCAATCTGTGTGACAGGCGTCGCTTATCGCCGCGCGCACTGAGTTTTGTGGTACGAGGCACGCAGCGCAAGCGCAAGGTGGGCGGGGCGACCTATTGATATTTTTTTATCAACTCTCGGCGAACAAAGAGTATAAATATCTTAAATGTAATCTCTAAAAATACTGATCCGAACTATATGAAGCTACATTATCCCGAGCTATAGGCTATATTTTATTTTATTCATAAATATAGCGGCCTAAACGCTATTAGGTCATAAGAAAATATATGGTACACACAACATAAAATACAACAATTTTAATACATACATAAATACGCTTATAACTACTTATTTATTGGAGATACATATATGACATCAAGGATTTTATTGTAGATCATTTTATTCTACACAATTCATTTCTACATCATCTTGTTATATCTCTGACAGATTAGACAGTATGATGAATAGAAGCGAAAGCCTACCCCTCTTGGGATAAAAGGCGTGATGATAGATAGATAATTCACCCACCTAAATTGACAAGCAAGGCGAACCTCTCATCAGGAATGCTGCCGAGTAACAGCTCAATCTCCTTTTTTTTGTCGTGGTCTTTCATTTTGTCATTCTTCAGTACAACCAACACCTGAAAACCGATGAGAATATAGTTTGACATGTATAGTCTAATTTTCTTATTGAACTTGAAATCTGGAGGATTTTGTCCATATCTCTTTATGAAGATGTGGGCGAGATGCACTGGGAAAAGAATCGAACTCTAGTAACAAAGTCAGTTGAAAATACGCGTAAACTTTCAGGGCTTGATAAAACTTAGGTGTAACAGATTTTGATTTTTGTTTTTTATTTAATAATAATATAATAATAATAATAGCCTTTTATTCAGATATACATTAAAAAATCAGTTAAATCTAAACATTTTTTCACACATCGGTAACTCTTGTCTGTTTGCCTAATGGCAAAGGCCTCCTCCATCTTTTTCCATTTTATTCTATCTCCTGCCAGTCTGGTCCAAGTTTTTCCTGCCTTATCTTTTATCTCATCATTCCATCTCAGAAATTGTCTCCCCCACTTCCTCTTTCTATTTCTAGGATACCAATAGATAATCTATTTACTCCATTTTTCTTTTCCTCTTATTGTGTGACCTGTCCACCTCCATTTTAAAGTTCGTATTTTTACTGTTACATCTTCTATTTTCGTGGTCTTCCTAAGAGTTTGGTTTTTTATTCTATCCAATATTCTTTTGCCGAGCATACTCCTTTCCATGGCACTTTGGCAGACTTCTAGTTTTTTATTTATATGATGTTTAATATATTTACCTTTTGTTAGCTATTTTAATTTATGTAATATCATAGAGTACTAAGCCTATGGAGGGGCCATAGACGGGCTCCCCCTTTCGCCAATTTTTCCCCCTTTGACCAGTTATACTGACCAGGTGCGCGTAATAAGTTAACTTAGATTTCGTTGGTATCGTTTTGTGTCGCGAGACAGAGCTCTAAGAAAATAGTTAATTGTGATGTTTTAAACGGGAAAGGCGATCTAGGGCGTCAAACTTAGTGTTTCCAATCATTAATTATAATTATTATGTTTGTATTTTAACATAATCATCATATAACGTAAAACCCGTTGCGACAATAAAACGACAGAAAAATACAGGGTACAGGTAGGGTACAGGGGCTAGTACTAGGCGTTTACCTCCCCCCCCCCGCCAAAATGATCGATGATTTATACCCTTCACGTCTCCTTTGGTAAATACTCAAAGTGTAATATGAATAGCTGCAGCATGTAATTAATATGCAACAAACGTTATGAAGTTTACTCATAATTCTTATCCCATACAAAAACGTACTTCTAGTGCTAGCGGTACACCCCGAAATTCAGTAAAAAACTGCAAATGGTGTTAAAAGCATGAAAATCGAAACGATTAATCTTTAGGCCATACAAATAATTTAACCCGTTTAAATAATATAAATATGATTGAAAACTCCTCTCGCATTAGTATTTATCATTCTCAGTGTATATTTTTAGAATCGACTTAGCCCTTAGGTATAAAGGTCATGTGTTAAATGTATCATACAAACCTCATCACAAGCTCCACACAATATATCCCGAGGTTGATCGCCGAGTGCAGTCTGCATGAATGACAGTAGCAACTCGTAAGCCTGACGAGTGTGTTGGGCCCGAGGCCTATAGAGTACCCCAGGAGTATCTTCGGCCCAGGCCACTCTGGAAGACTTGCTCTTAGACAACTCGTAGGAAGCTTCATCACGTTTCTGGCGTCTGTAAACAAGGTTTTGTATTAATTTTTTAATTAAAAAAACAAATATAGTTTTCTAGCTCGTGGCTCTGGGCTTCGCCCGTGGAGCCAATACTGTCATTTCCTATTATATTTATTTGTGGATTTAAAAAAGTCGCACTAAGGGTTCCGTTAGGGAATGCAATCCCGCAAAATAATTGCATTGCGTCATAATTACAAGTTATAAGTAATCAAACAAGGGGCGCGGGTGGAGAATTCTTTGTCCCGCGCCTTCACACCGTTCCCCTAGGGCTCGGCGCCCCGCACCTTAGAGAAACACGTATGTACCACGCTTCTCTGTAATCCCGCCAGTCCAGCGGGATCACGCAAATTTTTCGACCGAGATTAGTCCCGCAACATATATGCGGGATCCCGGTATTTGCATTCCCTAGGATCCGTAGACTCAATAGCTGCATGCTATATATAAGGTTTGACCAATTTTGACGCCCCAGAATAAATTAGAGTGAGTCCAACTTACACTTGGCTGGTTTTTATCATTTCTATTTTACTAAAGAGTGTCGCTTAGTAGGGAAACTAGCCACAATAATAAATAAATATTTTACTCAATATTGTTTTATTTTCAAGTTTTCAAATGAAGTAAAGATATAAAGTAATCAGTAACAAAGAATGAAGTAATGAAAAGGTTACAGAGGAATAAAAGGAATACAAGGAGTAAAAGGAGCACGTAATATCATGCTCTTTTATAGTATCTTTTATCAGCTTGTTACAATTTGTTCACTGTATTACATTATTGAAATTATAAAATAGGTGTGCTCTTTAGCAAAGCTAAAACGGAATTGACTAAAAATGGTAGAAAATAAACAAATAGCAGACACTGTTCCAAATTCAGATTATTTTGAAAAATTCCTAAATTATAGATAGTCAGTAACTTATTTTGTAAGGAGGTTAACAACTATTTTTGCAAGGAGGTTAGCAACTATTCAAACCTCTTTAAGAAAAAGTGGTCTCATTTATTTACTAAATGAGCACAACGTTACAAGAGTATGCATAGTTATACCAGTTAGACGTTTGTATGTCTTTTCTTTGACACTGATGGAATGTCATAACTTAATATTCAGTTACGTAAAATCAACCTTAAGAGCCATATATCATATATCCATAATTTGTATGGGGATATTACTATTTCCAATTTCTCTGTAAATAATCCACCTGTGTCACTGAAATTTAGCATATAGTTACTTATTCAATATATCTAAGTGAAATAGTCGTAATTTTTTTTAAATTGGTTTTATTGAATAGGAAATATGGGTGGTAAAATAAGGATTATTTTGCCCCTGTTTCCTCTTTCATAATCTATTACAAAGCTCTTAAATTTTAGATTGAATATTGAAAATAAAAAATAATTTGTTTTGGTAAGGAGATTTCAGTATTAGTTGGTATATAAAATATATTGCAAACTTACTTAGCCTTCCGTTCTTCAGCTTTATCCGGCTTAGTCCTCTGTGCCCGATCACCCATTCTTGTACCAATCATCTTTCCCGTGAGGGACAACACTTCACCTGTGGCCTCATCTCTGCCGCGACGTTCTATCAACCTCACATCAGCTTGTAGTACGAGATTGGAGTTCTGAAAATTAAAAAAAAGATTAAATATTCTGAAGTAATTCCGGGCTAAAAAGTAGCCTATGTCACTTTCTTCTTCTTTTATTGTGGCTCTACCAATTTTAATTGATGATTTGCTAATGTCAAGTATTATATAACCTTTATAGTATTAATATGCCGATTAATTGGTAGCTAAGATGATCCCACCGACTGTGATGTCTTATTAATCACAACTATAACAGCACGGGCGGGATTAAACCTGTCACTCTCAGGCCCAACAACTATATCTTTGAACAAAAATCATGTAAATCCATTTCTCGGTTCTGATGGAAAAGAAAGACAAAACTAACATGATAAATGCGAAAGTATGTTTGTTTATTTGTTTTGTTTGTCTTTCTGTCACGCCACAACAGAGACGTGATCTCTTCTTCTTCTTTTGATATATTATGGCAACAGTGCCGACTTATCGTCGCAATTCTGCCAATATCCAGTGCTCAATATTGTGCAATCTTGTTACAGGGCAATGTACAGTTTCAGTATATATTTGCCAGAGGCAAAGTTTTTCAGGTGTCAGTGTGCGGTTTTGCCCTTGTGATTGGTTAGAATGTGGATAATGCACTCAAATAAATATACTCAAGACGTGATCTCATTCTGGAAATCCTTGAAGATAATATCTTGAAAATGTTTAATGAACGATGATTGTGTTATATGTCTAGAATGATAAATAAAAACAGCAGAATTACAAGTTCAAGTTAAAAATCATGAAAAGTTATTCAGATATTGAATGTTGTTTCTCATGTTTGTAAATATTTCTGATTAAAAGTTTTCCTATATTACAGAATCGAAATTACAATGTTTAAAATATACACAGGACTTGTAAAATATCTTAAAATATAAAAATTAGACAATATATAATAATAACAACTTACCGCCTTGTACTCGTATTGAAGCTGTCGTGCCGCAGCATCCGCCATGGCGACTTATTATTTTTAACTATAGATAATAAGAAATTGGGGATGGAAATTTCGTCTAAATCACAGAAATTAGAAAGAAATTCAAATAACCAACACCAAATCAACATAAATTTAGGTTAGGCAGCGGTAGAACGCCATATTTATTTTTTGACGTTTGGTTGGCTCGTGTCTATGGTTTGCTAAGCAAGCAAGCCAATTTTTACTATAGAAGGCAAAGGTATAGCAAAGTTGATATAGATTGTCTATTTAAAAATAAAATGTAACTTGTCTTTGTATATCAAAATAAGTCAATGTCAGTAAATAAAACATTGTGAAAATTTTGTATATTATAACCTTATATTATCCTACAGGTTTTTATCATTTCAATTTAATATACAAAGTTTTAATTAATTATATGGAGAATGGATAAATATTTACGCCCGGAAAGATTTGATCTCGATCCATCCGACAGTTCCGCAACGTGTACATGGTTACATTGGCGAAGAACATTCGAGAACTTTATTGCCGCATCGACTAAAGAAATTGATAGTGCAAAACTGGGATCAACAAAACTTCTGTTGCTATTAAATCATGTTTCTCCGAATGTCTACATGTACATTGGTGAAGTTCAGAGCTATGATGAAGCTATACAGGTACTTGAAAAAATATATGTAAAACCTAAAAATATAATCTTTGCAAGACACCTACTTGCTTCAAGGAAACAACAATCTGGAGAAAATATTGAGAGATACTTTCAAATATTAAAACAACTTTCCAAAGATTGTGATTTTACTGCCGTTAATGCTGAAACCAATAGGAACGATAACATACGAGATGCTTTCATATCTGGAATAATTTCTACTAAAATCAGGCAAAGGCTCCTTGAAAATTTAACAATGAGCCTCGATGAAGCTTATAACCAAGCAATCTCTCTAGATACAGCTGAGGTAAACTCGCAAAGCTTTAATAATACTTTGGCTGTCAACGCTATCCAGAGCACATCTGCATCGATAGAACTGAAGTCACAAGAGGACAATGTCGCTGCAGCATCAAATAATTTCCGTCGAAGAAAATGTTTCTTTTGTGGAGGACAAGTACATGCCCGTAAGAATTGTCCAGCCTTACACGAAATTTGTCAAATGTGTAACAAGAAGGGGCACTATGCCAAGGTATGTAAAAGTTCTTACAAAACTTCAAATTCTGTCACTACTGAAAATCAAGACTATGCAGCATGTATTATAGCAGCATCACCCTCTTCTTTACGAAAAGCAACTGTGCCCGCTTTCATTCGTGGCATTAAAGCTGAAGCACTGCTAGATACTGGAAGCTCTGTCAGTTTTATAAATTACAGTTTCCACAAACTCTGCAGACTTAACAAAATACCTTGCAATCAGACAATTTCAATGGCCTCTCTTAGTCATGTCTCTCAAGTAGAAGGGCAAACATTACAAACCATAAAAATCGGTAAACATAAGTATGAAAATGTAAATCTGCTCATTGTCAAGAATCTTTGTGCTGACATTATCATTGGCCACGATGTCCTCGAGGAGCACTCCTCGTTAGAATTTTCATTTGGCGGGCCCAAACATCCACTACATGTATGCAATGTAGCTGAGGCTTCTGTTCCAGCAGTACCACTTTTTAGCAATATTTCTCCTGGATGTAAACCTATATCTGTAAAATCTCGCAGACATAGTGATGAAGATAATACATTTATAAAGGAAGAAATTGAAAAGCTTTTATCCGAGGGCATAATTGAGGAGAGTAAATCTCCATGGAGGGCTCAGGTACTCATAATTAAAAATGAGACACACAAGAAACGTCTTGTAATTGATTATTCGCAAACGATCAATCGTTACACTCAGCTAGATGCGTATCCGCTGCCAAATATGGAGGAACTGGTTTCCAAAATAGCTAAGAATTTATTTTTTAGTGCTATAGATCTTAAAAATGCCTATCACCAAGTACCAATACTGTCAGAAGAAAAACAGTATACAGCCTTTGAGGCCCTTGGAAACCTGTATCAATTCCGACGTATACCTTTTGGTGTTACAAATGGTGTTTCTAGTTTTCAAAGAACAATAGATTGGATTATCAGAAAAGAGAAGCTACAAAACACTTACGCTTATCTTGATGACATAACCATTTGCGGACTCACCCGTCAGGAGCATGATGAAAGCTTAGAAATATTTATGAAAGCTGTTAAAAAGTATGGACTTACTTTAAGTACTCAAAAGTGTAAGTTTGCTCAAGACTCTATCAACATTTTAGGCTATAATATTAAGAACCATATTATTAAACCTGACAGTGAACGACTTACACCACTGAATAACTTACCTCCACCATATGATCTACCATCTTTAAGAAGGACCATGGGTATGTTTGCTCACTATTCTAAGTGGATTCCCAACTTTTCAGAACGAATTCACTTGCTTGCTAAGACGGAAACTTTTCCTTTAAATAATGAACAAATAGAATGCTTTGATAGTTTAAAGAACGATATTGCAAAGTCATCACTTCATGCTATCGACAATAACATTACTTTTACTGTTGAAACCGATGCATCTAACCATGCGATTGCAGCAGTATTAACTCAGAATTCCAGACCTGTAGCTTTTTATTCTCGGACTCTAAATCCTAGCGAACAAAATCATGCTGCTATTGAGAAAGAAGCATACGCCATAGTGGAATCCTTAAAGAAATGGAGACACTTTCTAATCGGAAAACATTTTCAACTTATAACAGATCAACGTTCTGTGACTTTCATGTTTGATACTAAACATACTAGTAAGATTAAAAATGAGAAAATTCAAAGATGGCGCCTGGAACTTTCTCCTTACAAGTACGACATTATATACAGACCAGGTAAAGAAAATTATGCTGCTGACACACTTTCTCGTGTATGTGCTACAACTGAATCACGCACGACACAACTCTTTTCACTTCATGAAGCTCTATGTCATCCAGGGGTTACGAGAATGTTCCATTGGATACGATCTAAGAACTTACCTTATTCAATTGATGAAGTAAGAACTATGACTGGATCTTGTCGTACTTGTTGCGAAGTCAAACCGAGGTTCTATAAGAGTAATTGCAATGCACAAAGAAAACTTATTAAGGCAACGGCACCTTTTGAACGTTTGAGTATCGATTTTAAGGGTCCAGTCCCAACTAATACTAATAACAAATATATATTGACAGTTATTGACGAATTTTCACGTTTTCCATTTGCTTTTCCTTGCTCTGATATCAGCTCTAAGACTGTGATTCGACATCTGAACAATTTATTTATGATATTTGGTATGCCATCTTTCATACACTCAGATCGAGGTACATCATTTCTTTCTGTTGAGGTACAAGACTATTTACATTGTCGTGGCATAGCTACAAGTCGTACCACAGCTTATAACCCGCAAGGAAACGGACAAGTTGAGAAACTAAATTCAACTCTATGGAGAACAATACTTTTGGCTTTAAAGACTAAGAATCTGCCAGTTGAAAATTGGGAGCAGGTGTTACCTCAAAGTTTACATTCAATCCGTTCTTTATTATGTACGGCCACTAACTGCACGCCTCATGATCGAATGTTTACACATTCAAGAAGATCCTCAAATGGTATTTCCTTACCTTCTTGGTTATCAAGTTCAGGAAAAGTTTTGTTGAAAAGATTTAATCGGTCAAATAAATATCAACCTATTGTAGAAGAAGTTGAACTGTTGCATAGCAACCCAGATTTTTCCTTTGTAAGATTCCCTGATGGACGAGAAACAACGGTATCAAACAGACATTTGGCACCGGTAGGAGTGGAAGGAGAGGACATCCGATTTGTTGAAACTGATAAAGAAACTATTGTCCCATCTTCAACAGAAGCAGAAGAAGAAGTCACGACAACAAGTACTGCTGAAGCTGAACATCTACCTACGAATCTACCAGCTGAAGCTACTAACCAGGTCGAATCGCTACCAACACTTCGAAGATCAACCCGCCAGCACAGGCCACCAAAATTCTTAGAGAATTATGTAACAGATAATTAGCGGGGGAGAATGATATAGATTGTCTATTTAAAAATAAAATGTAACTTGTCTTTGTATATCAAAATAAGTCAATGTCAGTAAATAAAACATTGTGAAAATTTTGTATATTATAACCTTATATTATCCTACAGGTTTTTATCATTTCAAAAGTATATGACAATAATATAAGTAGCATAGGATTCCACGTCCTATCATGACGATTAACGCACGCGTCTCGTCGTGGCGTCATGGGGAATCCGGTTTAATCCCGTCCGCGCTGTGATGGTTGTGATTAGTTAATATCACAGTCGGCGGGATCATCTTAGCTACCGATTTATCGGCATATTGTTACTATTGCACAAGATTAAACACTGGACATTGGCAGAATTGCGACGATAAGTCAGCACTGTTGCCATTATATCAAAAGAAGAAGTATAGCATAAAGGGGTCCGTGCCGGTGGTATGTGGGGGGTTTTAGGAAAATAAATTCATTATTCAGTCAGCGGGGTGAGCATATATTTGACGTGACATCTTTCGTCATTTCGTGTTGACCGAAAGGCAAAAACGTACAAGAGCCAGCCACGGAATGCACGGTCCGAGATTGTCCAACACTAGAATGCCGAGCAAATTTGCTGGGTCGGGCAAAGACAAGTAGACAGAATTTGCCCGCACATTGTAGGGTTCGAATGTCTCGGCTAGAGCTGGTCGTTTTTTTGACTAACCGTTTCAAGAAACAGATTTTTGCCATGTAACGAGCGAACGCTTTTACGGTACGGTTGTACGGTACAACCAAATATTTTTTTAAATCGATTCTGTAGTTTCAGAGATTACCCCCACATCAAATCTTATATACTGTACCTCTTTATAATATTAGTATAGATTAGATACATGCACGCATAACACATACTTTGGGGTTCCGTGTTATAATATTTAGAACCGCGACATCTTTCGTTTCGACTCAAAGGCCAAACCGACGAATCCATACAGGGGAGTTAGCATACATTTTGACAGCGACACTTTCGTTTCGGTCGAATGGCCTTGAACAGGCCAAAACGTTCATGTCCAACAAGGACCGGCCAGAGATAGCCCGGCGCCGAGAGGTCCGGCCCAACAATGTGCGGGAAAATTCTGTGTACTTGTCTTTGTCCGGCCAAGCAAATTGCTCGGCATTCTTGTGCAGGGCATGCCCGGTCCGGGCTATCTCTGGCCGGTCCTTGTTGGACATGAACGTTTTGGCCTGTTCAAGGCCATTCGACCGAAACGAAAGTGTCGCTGTCAAAATGTATGCTAACTCGGCAGGGCTAGCCAGGGAAGGAATGCACGGCCCGAGTGTGTCCAACAGCATATTGGCTGACCCAGCAGTTCTAGTGTTGGACATTCTCGGGCCATGCATTCCTTTTGATGACAGTAGTTTCTATGCAAACAAGCTATTTGCTAAAATAATTTATTGTTCCAAGTTTCCTCATTCTGGTCAAAATAAAAGATGTAGCGGGGGGGTCCTATGTATGCTAACCATAAAAATTCTACCAAAAATATTTCCGAGGCGGTTTTGAAAAAGAAACTGGTTTGCTGTTCTTTTAAAATGAACCATAACGCTGTATCAATCAACGGGTTTTTTGAATGAATGAATATAGTATGTACGATTTATGCCTTAGGAATAAAAAACCGTTTCTTTTAGCACTGCTTTTCGAAGCAATTTGTCGATTTATAAAACGGGTTACGTTCCGTTTCACGTAAAATACGAAACGACCCAGCTCTAGTCTCGGCCCGTGCATTCCGTGACTGGCTCTTGTACGGACATAAACGTTTTTGGCATTTCGTTTAGGTCGACACGAAAGATGTCAAGTCGAATGTATGCTCACCCTGATGGATTCTCTACCTTAGTGTCGATTAAAAGCAAAAATCGCAACCGATCAGACGTGATGCATGATAATTTTATTATGCGACTTGCGTTGTTCAAGACAGCTCTTCAATTTAACTCATTGGGCAGCAACCACCTTTGTTGTTTTTTCCAAAATTTTGAAAATGGCACGTGACGTGACTACAAAAGTTTTCTTTTGTTGTATATCACGATAACTCTATGTTGTATATTATATGTTGGTAACACGGATTTTCATTCTTGTTCTTCTGTCAGTGTCAGTTGTTGGACAGTCCAATAAAGATAGTGCAGTGAAATTGGCGAAAATGCGATTAAAAATTTTGGTTGGTCGATTTGGTATGTCTGTTATACATAGAGTAACTGCTCACACCACGAATATACATCACAACTTATATTTTATCAGTATTTTATACACTTTTTTAATTTATTTATTCAGTAGCTTTGGTAGAAACAGATTTAGAATAGTCGCTTGGGCGCTCTAGATTGGCAATACAAAAGAGAAAGCGCATAGATACGCGTAGGTATGTTAAAGCGAGACAGATAGACGAGACCGTTTTTGAATACTGTAACAGCCTAGCATCAGTAGTAATTTCGCTTATTTTTGTAAAATATCCTGTTTTAAAGTATAATTTAGTGTTTAATAGACGATTAATTATGGTTGCAGTGCCTGGATGTAAGATGTAAGTCATCTGAGATGAAAAATCCACGGAATTACACATTTGTCACGCACACTGATGTATAAACTTTTTGGTCTCTTTATAATCGCGACATTACCAATCTTTTTACTTGCTCTGTGTAGTAGAGCGCCAGCCTCTAAGGGTAGAAACGACTAAAATGGTTTTGATGAGTTAGTGCCTATGTCAATATTTTTTATGATCGGCCACGCGAACGTGGCCGCGTATAATGAATCTCATTACTGTGTTAACAAAATGGAGTAGACAAAATCTTCAGGGGGTAGACAAAATCTACAAGCGGTAGCACTACTTCCTCATTGCGTCAGTTAGTAGGATATTTATGACATTTGTCACGTGATCCCTTAAAAGTAAAATTCTCCAGGGATCACGTGAAAAATGACATAATTAGAAAAACTGACACTAACAATAGATTTTGTCTAGGATTCTACGTCATGTCATGGCGACCAACAGACGCGTTCAGTCGTGACCATGATGGGGAATCCAGTCCGCCCCGTCACCGGGATTCGGGATCATCTTAGATACCTAGGTACCGATTAATTAACATATATAGGTACCTATACCTACCTACTATAAAGTCTCGAATATTCTAATCCATTACCTTATCTTACTGGAAACGTCTAGTGATATGTTTTACACACAAATACATCTTCACGAGCTTTATACCGTACACGGTGGACAAAGACAAGGTAACAGTGTCCACTTTTCGACAAGCTCAGCTCTCATATAAGAAGTAGGTACCTAAGGAGTTACGATAGATAGTCTATAAAACTCCTTGCGATAGCGTACTTACTACTTTCGTGTTTTAAAGTATAAAAAAGTCCTACAAAACTGTTTTAAAAAAATCCATCTATTCATTGTTGGTTAGGTCTATGCATCGTCTACGATCCTACGATTTGTTTGTTTACATAATATTATTATTGTTATGCGTTGATATGAATGAAATGTTTACACGCATGTTTACATTTTTTTAATGTTGGCCACTCTGATTAATTCTCTGCAATTTTCATGCAAGTCAGTCATGCAACGCACTAGTTTTTTTCTAGCAGTAAGTATACAAAATTCGAATATGTATCAGTATAATACTACAATACATACATTAAGGAGAGGAATATCTAATATGTATGAAGCTATTAGAACCTACATATAAGTTTTCTTTTTCGCTTATTTTTAGCATTATTCATCAGTCAATTTGACTGGTTGTCTAAGTTTGTTTGTGTTTTTGACAGCAGCAAGCAAAAGGGCTGTAGAAAATTAAGCAATAACTTCGTTCATAATGGCGACCTCATCAAATGGTAACGGCAATTTAGTAGAAGAATTTGAGGAGTCTTTTCAGGTAAGTTTATTTATTTGTTACACGTAGCGCTTTAGAAACAATAGGTGATTATAAATAAGTAACCTGAAAATTATTAATCACAAAAATTTGCTGTCAAAATTGCGGCCGGTACCAACATTGCGGCAATAATCAGTTACACTCTGTGGAGTATGCGCTTCATAATGCAAACAATCTATTTTCATAGACAACTTTTCATTCAGTATTTTTCACAGAAATACAGACTTTATGTGAATGTAATAAAGTTCAATTTTCTATGACAATATGTTATGAAAGTGCAGCTTTATGAATGTGCTAGGTGTACGTGACAAAATTTAGCTTATGAAGCTTCATGTGAAAAATAAAAATGCTGCATCGGCCGTCGGCCATTTTACTATAAGTTAAATTTCATTATCTTCGCGTTGTTAGTAGATTTTAGTCAATTAATTCAATAGATTAACGAAATAGTGTGCGTTGATTTGGACATTGTGTGTTATAAATTACACCCACGATGTCGTGTACAATTAACTGAACTCTATCGTATGTGGTGAACTCCCAAGTGTTTGGTTTTTGGTGTTGTGAAATATGTCTGGTTTATCTGATAATGATACATCCTCCGAGGCCGGGGTGTCCATTCAAACATTTCGGCCGACATGGGAGCAGTTCAAAGATTTTAACAAATTCATTCAATACATGGAATCGAAAGGGGCCCACAAGGCTGGTCTTGCTAAAGTCATCCCACCTCCAGAATGGGTACCAAGGAAACAAGGCTATGATTTAACACAACTAGATATCACAATACCGTCACCTATATGTCAAGTGGTCACAGGAAAGCAAGGTTTGTTTCAACAGATAAATATACAGAAGAAAGCCATGACAGTGAAACAATTCAGTATTCTGGCTAATTCTGCTAAGTACTGCACTCCTAGACATTCCGGTTTTGAAGACTTAGAAAGGAAATATTGGAAAAATGTTACCTATGTCGCACCAATATATGGAGCCGATGTAAATGGCAGCATCACAGACCCGGATGTAAATGAATGGAATATAAACCGTTTAGGCACCATTCTGGATTATGTGAACACAGATTATGGCATAGAAATTGATGGTGTGAACACAGCATACTTATACTTCGGCATGTGGAAAACCACTTTTGCATGGCATACGGAAGATATGGATTTGTATTCCATAAACTATTTGCACTTTGGTGATCCAAAAACATGGTACGCAATACCCCCTGAACATGGCAAAAGGTTTGAAAGGATAGCTTCCGGCTTCTTCCCTACATCGGCAAAGACTTGTCAAGCTTTCTTGAGACACAAAATGACTCTGATATCCCCACAAATTTTAAAACAATATTCTGTACCATATAACAAAATTACTCAAGAGGCCGGGGAATTTATGATTACTTTCCCATATGGATATCATGCTGGATTCAATCATGGATTTAATTGTGCAGAGTCTACAAATTTCGCTGCACCAAGATGGATAGAATATGGTAAAAGGGCAACTCAATGCACATGCAGTAATGATATGGTGAAGATATCCATGGACACATTTGTCAAGCGTTTTCAACCGGATCGCTATGATTTGTGGTTGAAAGGTCAAGATATTGGTTGTCATCCTGAGCAGCCGGAAAGGATGGTACCAGCACCTCATCCATCAGGAATGGATATTCTGTGCAATAAAAACAACACTGAGCTCCCAGAGTCATTCATAGAAGCCGAGAAGGAAGAATTAAAAAAGAAGAAAAGACATCCCTTACATTTGAAACGAGCAATGGCTAGTAAAAGTATATCTGAAGGCGCTATAGCAGTTTCTATTCTAGGAGATGATGTAATGGATGATGCAGAGATGACGATGGCTGAAGGAGATTTGGACATGATGAATTCAATGAAACGGCCAAACATGATTCCGGATGATGTTCAGTTGGATGCTCTTGAAGATATATGGCTTAAAGGTGATGAAATGGAGCCATCTGAGGCCGCTTTACCAGATGTTGGTTATATGGACTCGGAAAGTGACAGTGATTATGAAGCACCAAAAGGCAGGAAATCAAAGAAAAAGAAAAGTTTAACTACAAAATCTAAAGACAAGCAAAAGAAAGATCCTGAATCTATTAAAGAAGTCAATGCTGAGGCAACACCTTCGAAACCCAAGAGTAAGAAAAAAGTTCAATCGAAAAAATTGTCTGCTGAACAACTTGAGAGCATGTCAACAGTTGTATCTGAATGGGATACTTTACAAACAAATGAAGTACTGCTAAAAGAGGAAACTGATCATAAATCACCTGAGGAGAAAACTCTAAAAACTAAAAAGAGAAAATCAAATGAAGGAAAACCAAAACCGGAAAAGCCTAAAAAAGAGAGACCTGTCAAACCTAAAGGCGAACCTAGAAAGAAGAAAGAACCTAAGGAACCCACAGAAGGCAATGATAATGATATTAAACCTAAAAAGGAAGTGAAAAGCAAAGGGGACAAACCACCCAAAACACCTATACAGCGGATGCATAAAAACTTCCAAATGTTAAAAAAAGCAATGCTGCCAACATACTCGCATATGACAAAAACTCCACCAAATACATCTAAACCATCTAGTAATCCAAGCGCAACATGCACAGCAACATCGCAGTCCTTGAAGAAACCGCAATCTGCACAACCACCCACTTATATCCCTCCAAAACCAGTGCCCAAGCAAGTCGAGCCTCTTAATAAAAGTTCATTTTTGAGCGAGTTCACCAAATTCATGGAGCGAAGCAACAACAATCCGCCAGCTGTATTCAATTCTTCATCATTTAAAATACCCAAAGACAAATCGGCTAATCAAAAACCACCGGCTAAGGAAACCAAACGGAAATCCTCCACTCCCAAGAAAATTGTCACTGAAAGTAGTACGGTCACTACTCAGCCGTCGACGTCTCAAATGTGGACACCGCCTAAATGTCAATATAATGATAGTATATTCATTGATAACCAACCCATAGATTATAGAGTTCAGCAACAGCAACAGAATTCAATCATGGAACGACTTCAACCGCCAATCCAGCAGGATCAGAGTATACAAAATGAGCAATGGCGGCAAAATAATTATTACAATAACTTATATAATATGGCCAATGGCCAGGAAGAATACAATTTATATAGGCAGCAGGAATATAATTTGAATAATTTGAATAATTATTATCAAGGGTTTGGTAATTTTCAAAATCCACCCTGGGCTGGCTATAAATAAAATGTAGATTTTTGTATTATAGTGGAAATGTCTGTCTCTCATACAGTATTGTACTTAAAATTAAATTGTGAATTTTAATATTGATATCTGGAACCAGTAACAATTTAAATCAATCAAAAAAATTATAATTAAAAAAACTAAATTTTTGAACAATTTAAAAGGTTTAAAAAAATCTTATCCAAGTGAATTATCTTAAATTATTTATTATAAGCATTATTAGAAGTAAGATCAATTTTTTTTTGTGTTTAGGGAAAAATTTAGGCTCGGAATCTAAGAATTGCTCTGAGGGGATAGTATGTAAATTCAATGGTAATTTGAGGGCATTAATTAATTTGGTATGTATGTAAAGAAAAATCTAAGATTTTTTTTTCAAAGATTTTTCTATGCAGTACTTTTATTTATTATAAATTCTCAAAGTTTTGCCAACAGATGACAATTAAGTCATAATTTGTGGTAAAATTTGTAACCACATTGACACTACCAGTAATACAAATAAGTTGAAAAATAGAGCAGAATGGATACTTTAACTAAATTTTTTCGTCTGTCGACATAACTTTAAAAATTTATTAAAAAAAAACTACTGCATAGAAAACCATAGATTTAGTATAGTCGCTCGGGCGCTCTACTAGATTGGCAATACAAAAGAGAAAGCATAGATACGCGTATGTTAAAGCGAGACAGATAGACGAGACCGTTTTTTGAATAATGTAACAGCGTCAATAGTAATTTCGCTTATTTTTGTAAAACATCCTGTTTTAAAGCATTGTTTAGTGTTTAATAGACGTGATTAATTATGGTTAATGAAGTGCATGGTACAGTCATCTAAGAAAAATAATCCACAGTATTACACATTTGTCCCGCACACTTATGTATTATTTTTTTGGTCTCGTTCTAATCGCGACATTGCCAATCTAGTAGAGCGCCAGCATACTACATCTATGTAGAAAACAAATATATTTAAATTACTTTCTTAAAATACCCTAGCTTTTACTTTTCATACATTTCATTTCATTTTGTGAATTTTCCATAGAAAAATGAATAGCATATAATAGCATAGCAATTCGGGAGCTCTTCATAGTATGTAAATTAATTTTAATGTCACTAAAGGTTTTCAGTAAATAATTTTAGCTTGAACCGCACCTAATTCTTAGCCTTTTATTTTATAATGATTTATGATGACTGATGTATGTATAATTTAATAGGTAAATGTATGTTTTTAGTTTTGTGTAATATAATAATTATAGCATCTTCTTTTAAAAATATTTAAATTTAACATTTTTTGTGCCCACCTGTTTGTTTTACATATAATTTAAAAAAAAATATTGTCAATATTGAGTTGGAAGATCTCAAAATAAGGGTGTGTACTATAGTCCGATCAATTGGTTAAGGGTCCTTAGCAGTTGGCCATCTTATTTCTGTTCAAAATATGGCAAATCTCAATTAATCCTAGAAAAATCTACTATTTTCAATTAACGCATTTATTGTCGATTGTCGAATGCACAAACCAAATTATTTAATATAATTTTCTGGTCATTTAGATTTTTAAGTGAACATTATTAACACATGCAAGATCCTAGAAAAAAATATTTATTTATACAACATTTTAAATAAAAATATGTCTTAATCCAACTTAAAATAATAACTATCAGCAATTTGAATTTAAAATGTTGTATAAATAATTTTTTTTTCTAGGATCATGCATGTGTTAATAATGTTCACTTAAAAATCCAAATGACCAGAAAATTATATTAAATAATTTGGTTTGTGCATTCGACAATCGACAATAAATGCGTTAATTGAAAATAGTAGATTTTTGTATTTGAAAAGTGACAGCTCTAGTCCCTGTTTTTGCGTTTTACTGATCGGACTATACTCATTGGCATTCTTTTTGCAGAAAATAATTTATTAAACGTTTAAATATATTTAGTCACTATTGTATTCATAAAATAATTGTTTATTAATAAAGAGTGATTTCATTTAGATGTTTATTGTATAGTATAATTAAAAGCTTTATGTAGGTATCTTGAGAAAGTTGTTAGTAATTTAATATAGTATATAAATGTGAATTGAAAAGGGGAAACTATCATGAATATTGTTGAAAAAAGTATGTATGTGTGAAATATTTGTGTATTTGAATTTGAATAGAAAAATCCAAGATGGCCGCTCGGTCGTATTCTAAAAAAAATTGTATTTTTTTTCTATATATTTTGTAAATTGGAACCGCCTGTTAGATTCTAGATTAATTATATTGTGCATGTTTTCGTGAAAAAAAGGCCATAGAATACGTTGCGCGAAATTCACGCATTTTTTGACTCCTCCCCTTTTTTTGTCATGACACCCCTCTTAAATGAAATATAGTTTTAAAAAATAATTATGGACGTATTTTATGGACCATTAATGCTTCTGAATTGTTTTTTTTTTCTAAATTAAAAATCATGATTTTTTTTCTTATTTCTATCTAGAATAATTTAGTCAATATAGTTTCAAATGTAAAATGTTGCTATGTATTTAATGTATATTTTCTCAACACTCAAATTTTTTTTTGCATTCTGGCTTAAATATTTAATATTGTCGAAAAAAAATTTCAACATTCCAAAGTTTTTCTCATACGGACTATAGGCCGCTCAAATTCTATTCCCAATAACCAGCTCCCAGAGAAAAAATTTAGTTCAATTTATGATTTGCGAGTACATAAATATAATTTCTTCACAGGAGCTTGGTTAGCGTATTTTCGTTCCGAATCCAAGGCCAAAAACGACGGGTCTTTACCATACCATCCGTGAACTGTCTTTGCTCGGACATTCCTTGGTACAGACCCGTCGTTTTTGTCCGTCGAGTCTAACGAAAACGAAACGATTTGAATTAGGAAATTTGGCCAGAAAATATATACCTATTTTATTTATTGTCTCTTGAGATTATTTTGTTTGATGATGGTTCCTCCGAAGTACGAAATATATGTGTATAGAGTTTTATGTGTTATTAAATATTAATAATTTAGTTTTTGTGTTTTATTAAATTAGTCTTAAAGCCTCGTAAAGAGGTCACGGGCCACCTGTTATTAGTTTGTTCTTGTACGCTGCTTTGTTAAGCTATTACCTAATGGTGTAACTTGGCTTCTTTTTTATCTTTGAGAAGTGGCGTAGCTACTCCTTTGGCATTATTGATGTAGGCCCCAAGATTTGTCTCCAAGAGGTTCACGTGTTTGACAATATGTATAATCGGGGTCAAGGGAGCAGAGCCACCTACATCCTAATCTATCTGATATATAAAAATTAATATTCTATTCTATAGACTCATACTACTGAACCGATTTGAAAAAATAAATATAATATACCTACCTACATGCTTATTAAAAATTGTTAGCCCAATTTTTAAATAACTATCTATTTGTATTTCTTATAACGAGCCCTTTCATTTGATGTCATAAAAATATGATGTAATGTTTTTTTACTTTAATTTTCCACCTATATTAACCCACAAAATCTAAATTATATTATTTAGGCTATACGTCCGTATTTGGGTCATGCAACTCTATATATGCACCAAGTTTCAACATTTTTCGTCCAGTAGATTCGGAGAAAATAGCTGTGACAGACAGACGTAGATAAGGGTCCGTTTTTTCATCTGATGTACGAAACCCTAATAACATAAAGAGGTTAAGTTTGCAAAGTTCTAAAAATTCACGAAAGCTACGATATCCTGAGTTATTATATTTTATTTTGTTCGAAAATTTCCACGGGTGAAGCCGGGACACCCTAAAGTGGGCGTGCTCCTTTGAACTCCTTAAGGTGGGCGTGTTCCCTTGAACTCCCTAAAGTGGGCGTGCTCCCTTGAACTCCATACTGACTGTACATCTACATACCAACAGATAGTGTGGTACATACTACAAACGGAGAAAACGTTTCAAGTGCTTGGATATTTTGTGCTATTAAGAATTTTGAAAAAAGATACAGGTTGACAAAAAGTCTAGAAACGGAACATTATCATAATGTTTGTGTTTGTTTGACAGGGGTCAATGTATCTGCATGGTTAAAATTCGTGCCATTTCAATTTCACAGGCCTGCCTCAATGTGCTGACGAAGCAAGAATCCTCGCCATGCGTAGAGAAAGAAGAGGTGAAAGTGGAAGTTGAGAGGTTCATAGACTTGGCGCGGCAGATGGAGGCGTTCTTCCTGCAGAAAAGGTACGGCATTTGTAACTGTGTCCACATTTAGCCAGAAGTCCTTATAGAAAACAGTTCACTACCTGTAGCAATGGAAGCACTAAAAATAATTGGCACCTTTTTCTAACGGAACTAGAGCTATATAAATCTTCTTCTTCCAAGTCGTTCCTCAATTTCCTCATGGCTGCAATGAGGATCGTGACACTTCAAGACAAGACGCCTCACCAGCGGCCTCCAAGCCCCCCTGTCCTATAATATCTACTTGTAGGTAGGTACTAATAATAAAACTGAAGAGTTTGTTTGTCTTCTTACAAATTAATTCCACAAGCAGTTGCCCGCGACTTCGTACGCGTTGGTATTAGGAATACAACCCCATTTCACCCTTTAAGGGGTTGATTTTCGAAAAATCCTTTCTTAGTTCACCTCTACACCTAGGGGGTTGCCAACTCTGTGGTTCAAAAATTCGTGAGGTGGAATACATTTTTTTTTATTTAAAGTTATATTTTTTATACGCGAGCAGCTTGCAAGGTCTTTTGATTGGAAACGATATTAAGGTGGTTCGTTTTCCATACAAAAATGTAATTAAGATAAACTAATTAACTAATCAGTAAAAATGTCTAAATATGGGCTTACTTAACTATTTTCGGCTTTTATGTTGCGCCAAATCAATAAAAAATAACTTTTTTGTAATAGAAATAATTAATATTAAACATAATTCTTTTTATGCGTATTTTGTCTAAAAAGAATGATGTTTAATATTAATTATTTCTATTATATCCACCAAGGCGTGACGTGGAATTTTAGATGGCGAGAATAGAAAATTAAAAACGCATGTTTTTCTAAAACCAGGTTCCTCCTGTCTGCCATGAAACCGGAGCTATTAGTGAAAGAGGACAACAATGAACTCAAATGTGAACTCCAAAGAAAAGAGGAATTGTTGCGCCGCCATTACGACAAGATTGGACAGTGGCAGAATCTGCTGGCTGACTTACAGGTATGTAAAGGAAATGTGTGTGAAGTTGGCACCTCCACTGTGATTTTCCAGTTTTTTTCATCAGGTTCGTTTGTTCAGCAAAAATTTTTGAATATACGTGTTTTTTTTTCTAAAAAAATGCTTATTTTAATAACTTTTTTTTAAATGTTGGACAAAAAATTTTTTGTTGCACAAACGTGGACTAACGATGTACCTACCTACAAACAAAACTAATGAAAACAGTTTAAAATTTACATTTGGTATGTAAAGTAAACAACAAACAAGAAACTAGTTTGAATATTTTTGTTTTCTATGTAGTAGTTTTTTTCAGTTCCTCCACTTTCACACTCTTATTAATAAACTTGAAGTAGCGACGTAGTAACTAAACTGTGTTTGTAGATTTGTTAGACGGAGACGAAATACAGTTTAGTTACTATACATCGCTACTTCGAGTTTATTAATAAGAGGGTTAAAGTTTTACAGGCAGACGAAAAAATTACAAATGTTATTGTTCAGTGATTTACCGATTCACATCTCCATTGGTAATACCAAAGCCGTATCCAGGAATTTATTTCGTGGGTTTTTACGATTTGGGGGGGGGGGGGGTCAACTTTAAAAAATGAATTATTATTTAAGTTTCATATACCCCACGTTTACCCAGGGTCACACGGTGTACGCAAAGTGTCAGCAACAAAGTCAAACGACGACCGTCGCTCAGCAGGCAGTCTCACCCATGCAGCAAGCGTCGTGTAGTGTTCAACAGACTGTTCAGGTAATTAAATATCTATGATGATATCATTAACTGTGGCTCAGCAGCGTGTTACAAAGTCTGACTGAGGATGGGTGATCGCTTTGTATAAGAGGCTTTTAGATCTTAAATACGTCATCAAAATCGGTTCATATTTCATCTTACGGACATGCGTAGGTACTTTCAAAATTATTTACTAAAAAACTACTTAACCAATTTACAGGAAAAAACCGTTTCGGAAGAAGCAAAAAAAAGTCTCAATATTGCTTTCTTTTCTACTCAAGTAGCCTCGAAAAAAATATCATCAGCTAACTGGCTAGCATGACGCGGAAAACTTTAAAAAGACAACCGCGCGAACATGACGGCTTAGAAAGAACCTCTGTACTATATTATCTCTTTCTCTTTCTACCTGAGATTCTGCCTACATAGAGATGACCCGTAAATAGTCGAGTCGCGGTTCCAAATTCAAAACATATAGGTACTTTTTGATGTAAAATTATGAGGATTAGAAAGAAATTAGGTATCAAGGTCATTTTAAAAACACGTGCAGTTGTCAAGACTCAATGACATATGTGTTTTAAATGAACTTAAACTCTAAATTAATTACAATAAGGTTTAAAGTACTTTATTTTGTCACTCGGTTTTTGTCGGAAATACGAAGTATGTCGAAGATTTCTATACGCATTATTACTTTGGTCGTACATTACAGTGTCTTCTGTTCAGGCGCAGCAAATGGCGGTGGCCGCGGCGCAGCAGCAAGCGCTACAGCAACAGGCGCTCCAACAACAGCAGGTACCGCGTCCCCCGCACCCGCCCGCCTACCCCGGCGCACTGCAGAGACGGTAGAGGGTGTAAAAGGGGGGAGGGGGTAGACTAAAATTTTTGTAAAGAAAGCTTCAACCTTTCAGGGACGTACCCTTTGAGGGTTAGTTGTTAGGAATAGGTTAAGGTATCATATATATATTTTACCGGCCTTGGTACAACATCTGTTCAGCCCTTAATTGCTAATAAGAAGGTGTTAGTAACCGTCCACAGATTAGTAAATAAGACAGGGCGAGTGTACCATAGATTTAGTATAGTCGCGCGGTCGCTCTACTAGATTGGCAATCCAAAAGAGAAAACGCATAGAGATACGCGTATGTTAAAGCGAGACAGATAGACGAGATCGTTTTTTAATAACTCTAACAGCATGTAAAAGCTTAGCGTCATTCGTAATTTAGCTTATTTTTGTAAAATATCCTGTTTTAAAGTATAATTTAGTGTTAAATAGACGTGATTAATTATGGTTAATGCAGTGCCTGGATGTAAGTCATCTACGATGAAAAATCTACGGAATTACACATACGTCACGCACATAAGTATTAATTTTTTAGTCTCGTTCTAATCACGACATTACCAATCTAGTAAAGCGTCTAGGTAGTCGATAGCCTAATTGGTAGGACGGTGGACTTGAAACCGAAGGTTCCGGGTTCGATTCCTACTCGCTGCCAAAATGCTAAGCACCAATTTTCTTTAAGAATGTGTGCTTAAATCGACTCCTCGTCCTTCGGAGGGCACGTAAAGCCGGCGTCCGGTCACCAACCCGCCTGCCAAGCGTGGTGACTGTGGCAATGAGCAACCACTTAAAAAGGTGCGCTAGAGGGAGACCATGATCCAGCAGTGGATCTTAAAAGGTTGATGATGATGATGATGAAAGCGTCAGCATACTACGTCTATGTTCTCTGTCTATCGTACATTACTAATCTGTGGACGGTTACCAACACGTTATTGTTAGCAACAGAGATACGGAGGGGGGGGGGGGGCTGTTATAATAACAGCTGGGTTAGCATATATTTTGACAGCGACACTTTCGTTTCGGTCGAATGGCCTTGAACAGGCCAAAACGTTCATGTCCAACAAGGACCGGCCAGAGATAGCCCGGGGCCGAGAGGTCCGGCCCAACAATGTGCGTGCAAATTTGCTATGCCGGGCAAAGACAAGTACACAGAATTTGCCCGCACATTGTTGGGCCGGACATTCTCGGACCGGGCATGCCCTGCACAAGAATGCCGAGCAATTTGCTTGGCCGGACAAAGACAAGTACACAGAATTTGCCCGCACATTGTTGGACCGGACATTCTCGGACCGGGCATGCCCTGCACAAGAATGCCGAGCAATTTGCTTGGCCGGACAAAGACAAGTACACAGAATTTTCCCGCACATTGTTGGGCCGGACCTCTCGGCCCCGGGCTATCTCTGGCCGGTCGTTGTTGGTCATGAACGTTTTGGCCTGTTCAAGGCCATTCGACCGAAACGAAAGTGTCGCTGTCAAAATGTATGCTAACCCCGCTGATCTGCGGCCCTATGCTTTATCTATGGTTTTATTGTGGTTATTGTATTGCTTGTTTTGGCATTCACTAAGCCTCTGTCAAAATGTCTATGCCGATTTTAGGGTTCCGTACCCAAAGGATAAAAACGGAAACCCTATTACTAAGGCTCCGCTGTCAGTCCGTCTGTCACCAGGCTGTATCTCATGAACCGTGATAGTTAGACAGTTGAAATTTTCACAGATGATGTATTTCTGTTGCCGCTATAACAACAAATACTAAAAAAACAGAATAAAATAAATATTTAAGTGGGCTCCCATACAACAAACGTGATTTTTTTGCTCGATATTGATAACGGCAACAGTTAGACGCTTGAAATATTCACAGAATATTTAGTTATATATTCCACTTTAAAAATAAATAATAAAATTAAAATAAAGTTAATATTTAAGGGGGGCTCCCATACTACAAACGTTTGTTTGCCGTTTTTAACATTAGTGTCGATGGGTTTTAAAAACCATAGAGAATAGGGCCGCTGTCATTCAATATGATGGAATGAAACATTTCATTTCTATAGTAGGTAAGGTAGTAATGCAACTGTAAAAGTTACATTTCGGTACTCCAGACTAGCCCAAGTATGTTTGGGAATTTAGGGATCTCCTTTTCTTGATAGAATTTAAGACCAAAATAGCCTCTGACAATTTCTTTTTTTTTAAAGCAATATTTTTAGTTCTTAGTTTTTTTTTAAACTTTTCAGTTTGGCGCTTAAATTAGAATCAATACGTATTGTTGCTTTTTTTTTCTTTTATAACTATAAAAAGAGCGTGGCAATAAGGACCTATAATAGTAATAAAAAGTGGACTTATGCTTACAGTTTTTGCAAGTATGTAAATAATTCTTAAGGATTTTTATCTTTACCAACGGAAATTCATACGTATGTAATACGGTGTGCGAAGGCCTTAATTTGTTTAGCCACGGCTATACTATAAATTATAAAATTCAGTTGTTTTTTCTTCTTCACGGGTTATCGAACGGCCCCCGAGACCAAGTCTCCCTCTTTTAGTCGATGGTATTTGTGAGGCTATACATAACGAGTGGCCAGTTCTGTTGAGGTATATTTAGATGGAAAAGCCTCTAATTGTAGTTTGTCGGATTATGTACTATCAAGAGCATTAGTATTAGTAGTAGTATTGAATAGAGAAGAATGCAGTGTAAAAGATGATGTTGTGACTAAAATGAAGAAAATTAGTTTACGCTGGTTTGGACACGTTGAAAGAATGAAGGATGAAAAATTGACTAAAAAGGTTTATATGGCTGAAGTGAAAGGAAATACTGGCAGAGGACGACCTAGATGTACTTTTATTGAACATATAAAAAATATGTTGATCGATGGAAATATTAAAAGTACACACAATCGCCGAGCATGTATGAAAGGTATGATGAATATAAAAGAAGCAAAAGAGATATGTCAGAATCGTAACAAATGGCATTCGATTGTCTCTGCCTACCCCTCTTGGGATGGAAGGCGTGATGATAGATAGACTAAACTTAATGACTTTAAGGTTAATTTTGCGTAACTGAATATCAAGTTATAACGTTCCGTCAGTGTCAAAATATGACAATAAAAAAAATCAGTTGAGATTTGAATGTCATTGAAGTTTTATGTGATTGGTGGCATTAGAAAGGAAACAAAGTGAAAAGTTTAATGTACAAGCGAATATAGCCTTTAAGGTGTCCTTCCAATCCTGCACTTGATAGTATCTACATAGGTTTTTAAGTATGAAAAACCCATTGGGATAAAAACCGTGATCGGGCCTAATTACTACCAAACGTTTGTATAAAATAGCATAGAAAACACATGACTAAGTCGTTTGAGGTATTAAGATCATAGGTTTAGTATAGTCGCTCGGGCGCTCTACTAGATTGGCAATACAAAAGAGAAAGCGCATAGATACGCGTATGTTAAAGCGAGACAGATAAACGAGACTGTTGTTTGAATACTGTAACAGCGTCAGTAGTTATTTCGCTTATTTTTGTAAATTATCCTGTTTTAAACTATAATTTAGTGTTTAGTAGACGTGATTAATTATGGTTAATGCAGTGCCTGGATGTAAGTCATCTAAGATGAAAAATCCACAGAATGACACATTTGTCACGCACACTGATGTATTAATTTTTTGGTCTCGTTCTAATCGTGACATTACCAAGTAGGGCGCCAAATTACTACATCTATGAAAGTTAATAATTATATTTCATATAAGCAATTAGTCTAGGGTAAAATTTAGTATAGTAAAACTTAAATTTTATTTATTTTGTATTGGTTTAAACTTTAGTTGGTTCTTTTGATTTGTAACGTAGGTTATTTTATTGTAAATAAATTATTTTTCTTTTTATTACTATTATTGTTTTATTTTTGTTTGTTTCCTTTATTATTTTTTATTTGGTTTTGGTAGATTTAGCTGTATTTTGTTGTATTTTCGGATATAAGAAGAATATACCATACTCATACTAGGGGTGGAGTGTTGACAATACATAATAATAACGTATACCTGTATACCTAATCACATTTTTAATAACTCAATGAAAAATCTTTTTCATACTTCCGGTCACGTGATTGAAAACGGGAAGTGACGTCACATTCATGTAAATCTATATCTATATATATAAAAGAAAGTCGTGTTAGTTACTTCACTTATAACTCAAGAACGGCTGAACCGATTTAGCTGAAAATTGGCAGGGAGGTAGTTTAGAGCCAGGAGAAGGACATAGGATAGTGGTAGGGGTTGGAGTAGGGGTAGCTAAAATTATAAATTTTAATTGTGAATATATGGCGTCATCTTGAGTTTTACATGTGTACTAAACGCAAACGTCAATAGATGGCGCTGTATTATACTTTCTACCACGGAAATGTGTTAATTCCAGAGTCGGTAGGCCAGGTAGGTTAGTTAGGTTATTTATAACTCAAAAACGGCTGTACCGATTTGGCTGAAAATTGGTGGGAGGTAGCTTAGAGCCAGGAGACGGACATATGATAGTAGTGGTTGGAGTAGGGGTAGGGGTAGGGGTAGGGGTAGTGGTAGTGGTAGTGGTAGTGGTAGTTGTTTTCCACGGATGAAGGAAAGTAAATAGCAGCCAAGCCAACGTTTGGGCAGGACAACGTCTGCAGGGCCCGCTAGTATATATATATATATATATAAAAGAAAGTCGTGTTAGTTACACCATTTATAACTAAAGAACGGCTGTACTGATTTGGCTGAAAAATTTTGGGGAGGTAGCTTAGAGCCAGGAGACGGACATAGGATAGTAGCGGTAGTGGTAGTGGTAGGGGTTGGAGTAGGGGTAGTGGTAGTGGTTGGAGTAGGGGTAGTGGTAGGAGTAGACATAGGTGTAGTGGTAGGAGTAGGGGGTAGTTGTAGTGATAGTGGTAGGGTAGCGGTAGTGGTAGGGGTTGGAGTAGGGGTAGTTGTAGTGGTAGTTGTTTTCCACGGACGAAGGAAAGTAAATAACAGGCAAGCCAACGTTTGGGCAGGACAACGTCTGCCGGGCCCGCTAGTTTCAAATAAATAACCACAGACTACTAACTAGGTATATTATATTAACATTAACTGTCTGTCAATCTGTCATTGACTAAGTTATTCTCTTGTTATTTTATCTAATCTGTGACCATCATGTGGGAATACTAAAAATTATGTTTTTTTAAATGAAAATACAAATATTCAATGTTCTAATTATTTTATTACGTATAATGAACTTGCAGCTATAATTTAAAAGTATGTCAACACCCCTATTACAGTCTTATGGCGGCTGTACACACTTGCCGAGACACCCCGAGAGAGGCCGAAAGCGAGTATGTAGAATGTAGAATTGTAGATGGTGTTCTCGTCTTGTCTCGGTCGCTTGTCGAGAGGTTCTCGGCGAGTGTGTACAGTACAGCCGCCATTAGTGTTGCCATAAATCACAACTAAAAAAACTTGGCAATACTAAATTAATGCATATCTAGGTAGACCAAGCAGGTGGACGACGGTTAATTTTTAGGATTCCGTACCCGTAGACACTTGAAATATTTATATTGGCCGCTATAACAACAAAATAATTAAAATAAAGTTAAAATACAAGAAATTGGATTAGACATATTTTCACTATTAAGAGTTTGTAGCGGACATTAGCGTCGTAATTCACTTGGTCATTTCTATAATACTGCCTAGCAAGCAGGTCTATGTCAATATAGTATCTATCATCACGCCTTTTATCCCAAGAGGAGTAGGCAGAGATAATTGAATGTCATTTGCTACGATCCTGACATAGGTTCTTTCGCTTCTTTTTTATTCATCATACCTTTGATTGTGTGTACTTTTAATGTTACCGTCGATCAATAATTTTTTTATATGTTCAATAAATTATACAGAATAATAAATTGGACAGAGCAGTTAGACCACCCCATAATCAATGCTCGTTTTGAAAACTAAGGCTAAGTAATAAAAATATGGCTGAGATTTGCAATATTTTTGACAGTTATAAGATGACCAACAGCCCTTAAGGCAGGGATCAACCTCAATAAAAAATACTATTTGCACTCCGGTGGGCGGATGCTTATGTAGGACGATATAAGGTTGAATATTGATTGGCATATTTTACGTGGTCATGCAGCTACACTTGAAATTTCACTTATTTTTAGCTTTTTCTTAAAATTTGTTAAAGAAAACAATTAAACAGTGAAAGTAATCGGTTAAAGTTTTAATAAATTATTTAAGCTATTTGATTCCTAAAAAAAAGTATATAGTTGTCGCGCAAAATATTGTGAATTTACGCTCAAAAGTTTTTTTATAGAGGTAATTTTTTTTCAATAGACCAAAACACTTATGAAAAATCTATGCGGTTAAAGTTTTATGTAGTATTATTTGCTATCCACTATATTTTTTTGAGATTGAGATTGATTCCTGACACTTCAAAGTAAGCGTTCAAAAATGCCACTTTCGTGTTTGCACCCTGCCTTAAGTAAAACGACAAATACTAGCGCTAATTTGTTCCTGCGCTATACAGGGGCGTCAAACTTGGTCTCACTACTGACCTTGATCCGACTCGCACTTGGCCGTTTTTTTTAACTAGTTCTCCGTTTGGCTGTGTTGTTTGCGTCAACTCTCTACAATACTACCAGCCAGAGAAAAAGACATGATATACAGATACCTATACTAATTACTTAACCGGTATAAAGAAATTCCACCATTTTTAATAGGTAAAAAAAAGATTGACTAAAAAGGTTTATATGGCTGAAGTAAAAGGAAATGCTGGCAGAGGACGACCTAGGTGTATTTTTATTGAACATATAAAAAATGTATTGATCGATGGCAATATTAAAAGTACACACAATCGCCGAGCATGTATGAAAGGTATGATATGATGAATATAAAAGAAGCGATAGGTATGTCTGGATCGTAACAAATGGCATTCGATAGTCTCTGCCTACCTCTCTTGGGATGAAAGACGTGATGATAGATAAATAGATAAGTAAACTATTTTTGCCAACTAACCAAATAAGTTGCAGTTTTTTGGCTCACGTTATTTGGCGAGGGTTAAGTAGGCCACACATTGGTCCGGCATCGCATCGAAAGGACAATGCCCATTTTCCATACATGCTTGGACCCACTTTTTTTTTTGCCCGTTCATTAATGAAATATACCTCTAATGATTCGATATTTTATACATTTCCACACACTAAAAACGATTTTGCTCTAGAATATGGGAGTTGGGAAAGATTATTAAAGAAAGTGTTAGCGTTCAACCAAAATGTGGTAACACATCTACAGATAATACTATTTTTATAGTCTAGAAACACTGTCTTTTGACAGATAGGAAAAAGTAAAACTGTCAAAACAAAAATAAAAAGAAGATGACGGAGACCATTATTTACCTTGTAAGCATTGATATAAACAAAAAGAGGAAGATATAATGTAACCAGTCGATTACTTACTTTATTTAGTCGATACTTTATTCGGAATATAAAAATGTAATAATGTAACTACTTTATTTGACTATAGAAGGAGTAACATGAATCGATTATTTGATATCAATGCAGATCGATTCGTATACAATCATTTTTATATTACTTATCTGTGGTCTTGTCATACGTTACGAAAGCAAAAAATGTAAGTGCGTTCAGAACATGCGTTCAGAATCTCAGAATGGAGCGATCGTCGTTTGTTGAAGACGCGAATTTTGGTTTTTCGGGGAATTTCTATAAATGTAACTGAATAACGACGTGACACTGGCAGAAATGTACTTATCTTAGTACAATTGCCAATCAATAAAAAAAAAATAAAAAAATCTCAGAATGTTTCACTCATTTATTTGTTATAATATTTCTTCTCTCTCCCGTGTTGTATAATTATGCTAGTATTTTTTTTATTTTATATTTAATAGTTCTAAATCTTGACATAAGTTTCATTGATGAACGCTAGAGTTCATATAGTGGGTCCAGAATGGGCATTGTCCTTTCCTATTCCGGCCGCCGGATGATCTAGGCGGACAGTTCGTTACAAGAATTGTGGCGCCGGGGTTTGGACGAATGGGTGCATGGCCACCTTTTATTTATATTTTCTTGAACTAGACTTACTATGGTGACATAATAAGAGGTATAAAAGTATTTACTGAGAAAACACTCGTGGGGCTCGTATTGTGTTCTGGCGTGCTAGCATGACCGCGTAGATAGCATGACGTCCTCTTTCCATGTCATAGATGTAGTATGGTGGCGCTCTACTAGATTGGTAATGTCGCGATTAGAACGAGACCAAAATATTAATACATCAGTGTGCGTGACAAATGTGTTCTGTGGATTTTTCATCTTAGATGACTTACATCCAGGCACATCTTAATCACGTCTACTAATCACTGAATTATACTTAAAAACTGGATATTTTACAAAAATATGCGAAATTACTACTGACGCTAGGCTGTTACAGTATTCAAAAAACGGTCTCGTCTATCTGTCTCGCTTTAACATGCGCCTTCTCTTTTGTATTGCCAATCTAGCGACTATACTAAATCTATGTTTTATGTGATGTGTGAATTTGTCTTTTGAGGGATCACGTGACATCTGTCATAAATAGACAAACTGACACAACTGAGTCTACCCCCTGTAGATTTTGTCTTGTGAGATTTATTCTACGCGGTCATGTTCGCGAGGCAGTAGTAGGAAATGGAATGGAAAATAAAATTGAGTGTAAATTGTCATACTATCAACAAGACCTACAGAAAATATAGCATTAGAATTTCCGATTCTTTTTTACTTAATGGTTGCCTTACAGCTCCCGAAATCGTGTCTCTCTTTTAGCCGATGGTAGTTGTGAGGCTATACCTAACGAGTGGCCAGTTTAGATGGAAAAGTTTCGTGTGGTTTGTCGGATTATGCAGATTTCTACCTAATATTTTTATAAAAAAAAATCCATTGGTACATGGCCGGCATCGAACCGTTGACGTTGTTCTGACTCGGTCTCTGATGATTATTTCTCTATCAATAGATGCAGAGCAATTTGGCGCAGAGCATGTTCATGGCGGGTGGACGCGGAGGTTACGGAGGGGCTACCTTACAAGGACCACTCGCTTACTTGGAGAAGACTGCCACCAATATAGGTAATTAGCCCAAGTCCACCCACGGCTTTGCTTGTGGAAATAAAAAAAAAAATCTTAATTATTTATGAAAAAACGTTGAAATTTGTGATTAAGGCGCAACGAGTCCATATCTCTTTAGAAAGATGTAAGCGATTTGAAATGCTATTAAAACCAATACGATAACCAGGATAAAGTAAGATAGACCAAGATTGACGTACCAGACACATGAGAAAGCACGATTTCTTAACAAAACCTGTCTTGCGATAATACACGAAATGGACTTCGGCTGTATGAGTATCATACAAAAACTATTAAAAAAAGCAAGTTGTAGTTAATGTTCTCTTAAAATATTTGAAATTAGCTATGAAATAACGAAATAAAATCGGTTAAAAATACGCGAAAAATTAAGGACTTTCAGGGCTTCATAAAACTTATGTTGAACTGATTTTGAAAAATTTATTTCGTTTAAGTATATACCTAATTCTTTAGAAAGCAATTTTAATTTCGAACCCAAGAAATATAGTTATCGCGGAATTTACATATAGCTGCAGCATGTACCTAATTAGTATGGGACAAATGTTATGAAGGGAGTTTTTAATACCAAGTTTCAAATAATTAAATTAAATTTCTTTATGTCCTACTTAAGTCCTAAGCAGTCTGAACTTTACCGTCTAGCATTCCGCCCCCGGCTTCGCCCGTGGACATTTACGAACAAAATAAAATATACCCTATAATTCGTATCTAATTGTAGCTGACCGAAATGAATAATATTCGATCTCTTTGGCTGTATAAAGAGTTCCTTTTTAAGAAGATTTTGATTTGACACATTCTTTACTTTATATTTGATAGCTGTTTCCCACGACTTCTAATTTCAAAATGTTGGCAAACATATACACTTCATACACTGCCCACCCCGTTCCCGTCGTTATGCCGTGATAATAAAAAGTATCCTATGTTACTTCTAATACCTCCAAGAATATATGTGCAAAATTTCATGATGATCGGTTAAGTAGTTTTTGCGTGAAAGCGTAACAAACAAACTTACATTCGCATTTATATTAATAAATATATAAGGGATAGGGATGTCTACAGTTATTCGCGAGCTGGCAATGTTTACACAGTTAAATTTTTGGAAAAGTGTTACATTTTTTATTTTAGAATTTTATATATTTCAATTATTTACCATAGAAACTACTATGTAAAATAGGGGTTGAATTAAAAAAAATCTTTTTAAAATTATGATGAATTAGTAAAATTATATGCACATTTTTTTGTGGGAATTGTGATGCTACATCGATTCAATATGGAAGAATATCCAGTAGATACTTACCTATATCATATAATCTTATTGTTTCAGATATGGTGGGTCTGGGAGATGGGAGGAGGTGACGAGGCCGCGGGAGGGGAAGGGGACGAGGTCGTGGTCGCGGTAGAGGTACGTAACTGTACAAGGCACAAGCAAATGAAAAAGGCATAGACAGTCATGAAGACTGCCAACAGAAGTAAAAACTTAAAACTATTCCAATTGCTGGGTCGGGCATTTTTGACTGCGCATTTCTGGCTGATAATTCTCAGTCCGCACATTCTCGGGCCGGGCAATGCATGGCCGATCTTTGTGCGAAGAGCATGACGATGACGCGAACCCATAAGAGTTTTGAATTTGCCGTTTTTTTTTCTAAAGCGCATCAGCGGCGTACCGAGTAGCGCTGGACCCCTACTTGACTACAAGAATTTGTAGAGGGGAGCTAAGACTACACGCAAAAGAGGTTTTCTGCTGGCAAGTGCTTACAACCACTTTCTGTCGCCGTCTCTCTACCTATAACCGATATATACGTAACACAAGGTCTGAACAAGAAAGAGTTGTAAATAGATATATCTATGGTGTCCCTATTGTAAATTATTTAACGACCGCATAAAAGTTGCGTTGCACATTGAAAAGTAAGTGCAAAGAAAATAAAGTAGAAATGTTCTGTATTGCCAGACTAAAATTTTTTTGTAACATACTGTATTTTGACAGGTCGCGGCGCGTCCCCTGATTATGGAGGCAACATGACGCCTCCATAGCAATCACTCCTCCCGCTGGACATGCAGGAAGCCAACTATCAACATTACGATCCAGAACACGATGGTCTTTTTTAATTTCACGTCTCTAACAGGGTTGCCAAACTGTGCTTTTTAAAATGTTTTAGTAGGAATTAGGAATTTTAGTAGGAATTATTTTTTAATAATGTCCGAATTTACTTTAGCTTTTATCGTCACGAACCTAACTCCCCAACCCTCGTGGCACTAAGTGTCGTATTTATTGCTTTTATTAATTAATTAATGAAATTTCGCGTAAAATAAATCAATATCCATACTAATATTATAAATGCTAAAGTATAACTCTGTCTGTCTGTTACGCTTTCATGGCTAAACCACAGATTTTGATGAAATTTGATACAGGGAACGCACGAATCCTAAGGCAGGACATACCTAGCCTACTGTTTTTAAATCCACCATAATAGTGGATGAAGACTATTGAGAGTTAGAACGTTCGTATATGCGAAAATTGTTATTTCTTCCTTCCCTTCGATCAATATAAAAGAAATAGATGGCGTAACACAACGCTCAGTGTGCTAATACGCCTAATACGCTCGTCCCGCTCTGTTGTTCCTCTTTCCGCGCTTTTGTCCATTTTGCACTGTGTCACACGTGTTTGTATAGCAATTGTCTATCTATTTTTTTCATATTGATCTTTAGTTCCTTTCGGATATTTCAAATAACTCATAGGTAATGTTAAACTTATATAGTTAAATTAATGCCATGACAAAAAAAAGAACAAATACGTAAAATCTTTCGCATAAATAAAACGTTTTATTTAAAAATTGCAATGGGACTAGGATTATTTTAAGTTGGCAACCCTGATCATACGCGCTATTCTACAATATTTTTTATAAGAATTAACTGACAATAATGTGGATGGACAATAGATGGCGCTGTTGTAGCTATTTTCCTACCCCTCATAATAACGTTTGTTCCATATTGATTAGGTAGGTACATGCAAATTAGCTTTAAGAAAATTACGCGGTAACTATAATGTCTTGGGTTCGACATGAAAATTGCTTTCTAAAGATATATTAAGCATGATATAAACAAAATAATATTTTCAAATTTTATGAAGTCCTGAAAGTCCTCAAGTCTTCGCGTATTTTTAACCGACTTTGCGACTCTAATTATTTTTATACATTTATTAATGTACAATTTTATTTAGTTTATTTCATAGATAATTTCATTTTGTATAGAAAATGTTCATGACAACAGCGCCAGATTGAGTAGGATGCCCATTGATTAACAAATCGTATCCGCGCGAGCATGACCGTATAGAGACAACCTCTCTACGTAGATAAAATCTTAGCTAGAAAGAGAAAGGTATTTGGGATTAAGGTATAAAGGATTTTGTCTACGTAGAGATTCTTTCTACCTTCACTCGTCATGCTCGCACGTCATAGTGATACGTTAAGTCAACTTCTTTAGCGAGAATTTATACTGCACATGGACCAGAGTTGATAAATAATATGAAACGTCTCGGAATAGCGACTGTCGCTTAATTATTGCAATCTGTGTGACGGGCGTCGCTTATCGCCGCGCGCACCGAATTTTGTGGTACGAGCACGCACTGTCGTCAAGCACAAGGCCGCTATCGATAAAGATTTTTTTATCAACTCTCGGCGAACAGAGTATATGTTAATAATTTTAAACTTTAAAACGTAGAAAAGCGCGTAAGAGACTAGGTATTATTTACATTTTGTATATTATATTAAAAATAATTCTGAATAAAGGAATTAGGAAACATTTATTATAAAAATACATGGAAATCCGAAGCGGGAGGCATTATTGATATGAATATAGGAAGGAACATAATATTGGTGTGTACTAGATATTGTGTAAGTAGTTTGATTTGATGTTGTGATTGTCTTCGGTGATTCTAGTATTTGTATATGTATTATATAGAATTATAGATAAAGAATACCTACCTACTAAATAATTTCAATTCGTAATTTTAAATATTTTTCAAATTGCGCTTACAGTACACTTTTTATATCTACCAACTTTTTTAAGCAATTCATATTTTTTTATTAATTTTAATTATTTATAAAACCTTAAATAATAACTAAATAAACCAGGCCCGCATGGAATAGTGGCAAGAATACTGACTGCATTTCCCCGCTTAAACGCGATGCTGATTCGTTGAGCGAGGAAGGAGCCAGATCAGTCGAGGGGATACATTTGGCATTTGAGCCCCACGTACCTAGAGTTACACCAAACGACACAAAGAAGTTTTCTACCTACTTGTCTGTAAATCAGTTAATATAAAATGTACCTATATTATTTTTTTCAAACACGCGACTCTAAAGTAAAGACTAAGGTAGGTACTTATGTTTTTTATATTCTATATGCTACCGCTGACTTTTTTGTATATCATTTTATTCTACACACATCTTTCCTACATAATTTTGTTATATCTCAAAGATTTAAAATAATAATTATAAAGATTAAAGAATAAATTTATTATAAAGAAACATAGAAAACGAAAATATTCAAATTCTTACCTTTGAAATAAAAATATAAAACATACATTCTTTTTTCGCCGCTATTTCCATGTCATAAAAATTATTCTTTAAAGTTTGACCATTTTAGGGGGCACTGTGTAAATAAATTTTGCTATTCTTCTTATAATGTTATCTTTCAGCACAAATTCTACTATAGGTATTAAATTGTGAATTAGGCACAAATGAGAATTTTCATGTTTAGAAATCTTTTTGTCTATAAATTTTAATATTTTTCTTACCATTGTTTTATTTTAGACTATTTAAGTATAAAACATATCTAAATATAAGTAGATATAGAGATTTGTGTGTAGATATATTACCCTTATATTCAAATCCTTTGAACCGTTTCGTGAACTATTCTGGAAAATATCTAGTCAGACAAGCAAACAGAATGAATGCGCAAAAAAAGCCGCATTGTCGCTATCCAGGCTTCGAGGAAGCGGTAACAGCCTCATGATGGTAACTGGTAGGTTTCACTCAGGCTTCCTGAAGCGCTGTAATGGCTAAACCACTACCTACATCATTATAAAACAAAGTCAAAAAACCGGTTTTCACTATTAGATAGGTAAAAAAGCCGCATCGTCGCTATCCAGGCTTCAAGGAAGCGGTGACAGCCTCCTGAAGGTGGCGTGGTAGGTTTGACTCGGGCTTCATGGAATAGGTACCTACTGGGCTGGGTTACTTTGTTCCAGTGGCCCGGTACAGGGTTCCTGTATAAAAAATTCACGAGCAAATCCGGGACCAGAAAGCAAGTCAGGGAATATATAAAAACAAAAATATTAGTGTAAAATGAATCTTATTACTACATTATATATAAAAATCCAAATCACACACGTATATGTACAACACTTTTACGCGCACAATTATTTTTCACATACACTACAACATACCATCAACTTCTAATCTATATTTACAGAGTAGTTAAAAATCTTGCAATTTGTAAAAAACGTTACAGCCAGAGAGGCAGCGGTACATTTTGAGGAGGTCGGTATATATCTGTCAAAAATATGACAAATCTCAATAAACCCTAGAAAAAATATTGATAGTTATTTTAAATTGGGTTAAGCCATATTTTCATTAATAAGAGAGTTCTAAATAGCCATAGTTAACACAATATCAATGTATAAATAAACTAATTTTTCTTGGATTAATTTGGGATTTGCCATATTTTTTACATAAGTAAGATCGCCCACTGCCAAGGACCTTGTATGGGAATTTGTATGGAGATATTACTATTCCCAATTTCTCTGTAAATACTCCACCTGTGTCACTGTAATTTAGCATATAGTTACTTATTCAATATAGCTAAGTGAAATAGTCGTTATTTTTTCAATTGGTTTTATTTAATAGGAAATATGGGTGGTAGAATAAAGGATTATTCTGCCCCTTCTGTCTCTTTCATAATCTATCACAAAACTCTAAATTTTTTTTAAAGCGCTCTTATACCATTATTCTTCAATTATATATATCGCATTTTTTGTAGCTTATTGAAATTTCAAAATAAAAAAAAAATTATGATTTTTAAATTTGGCAAAAATAATAAAATAATTATTATTTTAAATTTTCAATAAGCTACCAAAAAATTCGACATATATAATTGAAGGGTAATGGTATAAGAGCGCTTTAAAAAAAATTAGAGTTTTGTGATAGATTATGAAAGAGACAGCAGGG
This sequence comes from Nemapogon koenigi, assembly GCA_963924495.1. Taxonomy (NCBI): domain Eukaryota; kingdom Metazoa; phylum Arthropoda; class Insecta; order Lepidoptera; family Tineidae; genus Nemapogon; species Nemapogon koenigi. The sequence continues at coordinate 6,294,035 of OZ004655.1, forward strand.
GCAAAGTTAAACTACCCCTATTTCCTATTCCATAAAACCCATTGAAAAAATAAGAGCTATTTCACTTAGATATATTCAATAAGTAACTATATGCTAAATTACAGTGACACAGGTGGATTATTTACGGAGAAATTTGGAATAGTTTATCCCAGAAAAATTCCCAATATAGGACCCTTAAAGCTGAACATTAGCAATATAGTCGTAACTTATCTCACTATAGAATCGTTGAATGCACAGTCAGGAAGTTAATTTCACGTGTATTTTAGCGTATATTCCACCCCTACTTTAAATAATCACTATAAAACCACCTTTATTTATGATAAGATATAATTTTAAGTGCGACAATTAGGCCCTTGATGGTCCTCTCAAATGCTCTAAAAAATATATATAATTTCAGAAGCTATAATTTTAGGTGCTATAAATATTCATTTTCTATAAATTTAGATCCTGTAATTTTAAAAATCTATAAATGTGTTTGATATATTATTTTAAATCTATAATATTAATTCCTATAAAGTATTGTTTTCTATAATTGCAGTTCCCATTATTTTCAAAATCTATAATTTCAAGTCCTGTAATTTTTATAATGTCTATTTTCAATTGCACTAATGGCTACTTTTCTATAATTGCAATTATTATAATTTTCTAAATATATAAATTCATTTTCTATAAATTTATTAATCTATAATATCATTTGCTCTAATGGATTGTTAAAATAATTGTACTCACTATATTTTTAAACGTATAACTTCATTCTATTTACATTTACAAATATATAAACATAAAAAATAATTTTCTAATTTAATATTAAATCGAATAGTGCTAAAACAGAGCGCGAGCCGAGCGAGCGAAGCGAGCGTTCCGCGGTAGCGGACGGCGAAGCGCCAGAAGCTCATAACTACATACCTAAACAACCATCACTTGTTGATAACGGATATGATACCTATATATATTATTTATAATAAGGAAGGAAGATTTTATATAATAAATATTTTGGAAAAAAAATATAGCAAATTAATCATTAGATGTGCTTTTTGTGCTTAAATGTTGTACCTTTTAATAATTTAGATATCTTTAAAATTATAGAAAACAATTTTAGATAAAACGAAAATTATAGCAAATTATATATTAGATCATTTAATGTTATATATTTTGATAATAGTGATTTTGAAAATTACAGAAATCGATTTTAGTGTAAAAAAAATTATAGCATTTAATTTTATATATTTTGATAATAGTAATTTTAGATTTAAAAAATATTATAGCAAATGAATAATTATAGGACGTAATTTTATATCTTAAGTACCTACTTATATATTCTAAAATTATATCAAAACATTTTAGAGATAATGTAGGAGACCCCCCTTGATGGCGACATACATTTAGCGTTATTTTTTATGAAATAAGAGGTTTTTTTATAAAAACTAGAATTTAAATACCGTCAAAATTCAAATTTTAAAATGATACATTCTAGAAATTCGAATATTCAAATGATTCTAAATTCAGAATTAAGCATTTTCGTCCCATTTCAGGACATTACTCCCTACAAACTTATAGCACATACCTAAGATCTGACACATCAAAAAAATTTGCAGGCGACTCCACCGATGTAGATGGCAGGCAGTCCGCCACCGAGTTGGCAAGTCAACGATAGGGATGGTATCATTAATACTAATAACCAACTTTCAGCTTTATTCAAGTACTTACCTCCTTAAAAATTTCCGCTGCGTCTTGGGCTATTACATCACGTCCACGCAAAAAGCGGCAATATTTTTTTTTTGTTTTTACTGACTAAGTACTGACAAATCATATAAGAGAGTCCACTGTATGACAGATTTTATTTTAATTTAAAATCCACGAACTCCCTTGATAGATATTTCGACAAAATTCGAGAAATACTCTAATTTGATTCATCTGTAACTTTTTATACATTAACAAGTGAGACAATAGGTCATAGGCTCTCTCAATCAACAATACAAAGAGATAAATAACGTAAATTTTAAATTAATAACGAACTTTCATTAATCAAATATTTTATGTCCTTAAAAAAGGTCAAATACGTAGTAGCTAGGTAGATACTAAAAATAAACGTGTATGTATGGATGTGGATGAAGCAAGAGAAGTATGCAAAGATCGAGACAAGTGGCGCTCCATACTCTCTGCTTACCCTTTTGGGAAACAGACGTGAAGGTATGTATATTTTTGTTCAATTATAATACAGTAAGGTATAATTATGTCTATTCACAATTTAGTATTGGGGTCACCAGTTTTGGGTATTTTTTTGACAATTAATTTCAATTTTATTTATCAGGGACTTTATTCAAACAACAATCGCCATTCAAAGAAAAATAGCTAGTGACTTTTTATACCGAGAAAATATATTTTTTAGGTAAAGGTAAAGTTTGGATGTAAGGGATAATCTCACAAAGAACTGAACCGATTAAAAAAAATTATCTTCGAGTGACATATGATGCTATATTTTATTTTGTTCGAAAATATCCATAGGCAAAACCGAAAAACCTATTTAAAAAGTGACATTTCCAGGCTCATTAAGTGCTCTGTTATATTAATATAGACAACTCTTGTCATGCTTAGCCGTGTTTAGATCGTGAATATTGGACCATTTTTATGCACATTAAGGACCGTTGCTCTCAGTCATCTTGTATCTGTCAAAAATATGACATATCTCAATTAATCCTGGAAAAGTGAGTTTATTTATACTGATTACTTTCCAGGATTAACTGAGATTTGCCATATTTTTGACAGATACAAGATGACCTTGACCAACGGCCGTTAACTCAAATTTATATTGTTGATTGCTACAAACCTTTACATACTTAAATAAATCTTTTTCCTTGGTTCGATATTCTAACACCCGTATTCAAGAAAAAGCAACGTGTTATCATTGCCCTAGCAAAATGTACGATTTCTCATATATATTAGAACATAGGAATGTTGACAATTAAAAAAAAGCTTTTAAATTATAGCTGTAAGATTTATTATAAGTACCTAATAAAATAATTTAAAAAAAAAATTGTACGATGATGACGTCACATCTTGCAAACCAACAAAATGATGGTCACAGATTAGATAAAATAACAAGGAAACAACTTAGTCAGTGACAGATTCACAGACAATTATTATAATATAGTTATAGGTCGCGCAACGTAAGATGAGCACAATATAGTACCCACACTAATAGAATTTTAGAAATATACGGACCGATTTTCGGATTTGGTTATTGGCAATTTTGGGTTACAATATCGGCCGATGAAATTACGTGTTTTTGGCGCACGCACGCCTCACACACAAAAATTGTGTGTAGACTGTAGATGTGTTGTTCTGCTCAACTTACGCCGCGCGACCTATACTAGTCTGTGGTTGTATATTTGACATTTAGGTGAATGTGACGTCACTTTATGTTTGCGGTCACGTGACCGGAAGTATGAATTAAATATTTGTTATTTATATATATTTATTAAACAAATAAATAAATATTTTTTTGTGTGATTATACGTTATAGACTATATAAAAAATATTATTGTGTATTTATTTTATTTCACTGCCAACATCCCCTATTGGTCTAGCTCTGGCTAGTGCAAGTAGTTTGAAACGAAATTTTGACCACTGTGGGGCCAAGTCTACTGTGCGTTGTTCTTGACTACGGGTGTAAAATGATTGCTACAAAATTTTGTATCAAAACAAAACAGTTTGCGTAATTTCAACATAAATTTTTCTATCTAATAATCCAACATATTAAACATTATTTGTATGGCAAAACATTTTATTATACCGTTATTAACAATGAGTACTTTCAAAATAATTACGATTTTATATTAAAGGGGATCGTCTCGAACCTTCCTGTCAATAGATGGTGGTATTTTTGGTTTTTGTTTTAACGCGAAATTTGAATCAAATCAAAAGAAATATTAATAAGCGCAGACGATTTATATTGGTAATATTTTGGTAATGTGGCACATCACGTCGGGGTCACCAAAATAGAAATGGCAATACATACAACAAAATTACATAATGGTTAATGTAATCGTTTGCGCTATAGTACATTTGAATTTAATAAAATTCGCGTAAATTAAAAAAATCGCCATCTATTTGGGGAGGGAGTTACACCGAGATGTTCGCCCTTAAATGATACGCTGTCGTTATATACATTATGGGCGTTCTGATAAACGTAATTGACAAACGTAAACGTACACAGCGTACTTATACAGAGCTTTTCTTTTGACTGGGGACTTTTATGACAGCCTCCTTTTCTAGAAGAAAATATTGGTAATGTAATATACGTAAAATATTTAATCCATGTGGTGGCACATCACTTCTGGGTCACCAATATAGAAATGGCAATACACACAACAATCCTATAAACAATTACTGGTCAATCATATAAACATACTTTCTAAAATTGGCATAAGTGCTTTGCTTTTTGGTTCGTAATATATGCCAATTTTAGTTCCACAAAGAAAGTATGTTCCTATCTCTTCTAGAAAATTAGGCTGTCATAGAGTCTTCAGTTAAAAGAAACACTCTTGTCAAAGAGAAAAAACATTTCATAACTACAAATAATGAATTCACATACGGTTTTCTATACAGGGTATTGAAAGGGAAACGCTCAGGAAAAAAATCTGGTGCTAGACAAGAATTTATCCGGGAGGATGTCCCATCATGTATCACTCTCCGGCGTAAAAGACAAACAAACAGAGCAACGGATCCCAGTAATTCTTTGGGATATTCTATCAAGATTTAAAAAAAATTCACGTGCGAAGCCACATGGAAAATCACACCTGAATCGTTCCCGTCAACACTGTCGTATCTGCAGAAGCATTTAAGATCTCTATATAAAAGAAAAAGCAGATTCTATACTAAGTCCAACGATTTATTTTACTTTTGACAGCTCGAGGACTAATCAATTAGTGATGTCCTAATGCGTTACATTTATTTTTGCTCAACATTTTGTATTGTTTTATAAACATACCCAGGCGTTTCAATGACTATGTGTTATGTATTAAAATAAACCATTTATGTAAGGCACTGTTGTAAATGTATTTATTATTTGGCAACATCAATCAGGCAGGTCATAGATCAATGTGGGCTCATTAACTATCGATATCGATAAATATCGGAGCTAAAGAGCACACGTCTCTTCACTAATGTAAAGAAAAAACAGCGTCCATGAAGTATTGCATTTTTTCTCTATGGATCATTGGTCTCCCTCTAGCGCACCATATTAGTAGTGGTGCTCATTGAGAGGAATTGCCATAGTGACCACGCTTGGCAGGCGTGCCCTCCGAAGAGTAAAATTGGACGTTAGCATTTTGGCAGCGAGTAGGACTCGAACCCGGTTTCAAGTCCACAGTAACACCAATTAGGCTATCGACTACCTCTATGGTTGCCTGTCAATATATAAATATGGAACTTCATAGGCGTGCTTATGTCAAAAGTCAAATAAATGGTTTAATTTAGTATAAGTCTAGTATGATTCTTTCTCATCAAAATCCATTCAGCAGTTACGAAGCCTATTCAGCCTCCCCAGCCGTGTTTCAGTTGCTAACAAAAACGTGTTGGTAACCGTTCACCACAGATTAGTAAATATGACAGGGCGAATGTGAGTGTAGTCGCTCTTCTCTGTCTATCGTACATTACTAATCTGTGTACGGTTACCAACACGTTTTTGTTAGCAACAGAGATACGGAATGTTTCGAAACCGCTGATTGGATTTCGTTAATAATATTTAGGCTTAGAATTTCATTTAGATATTTTAAAGGAATCAGAAGATATGGCTGTTTTAATGGGAACGGGGTCAGCCAGAAGTGATATGAAAATTTACACAAGCGTACATCTTGTCTTTAATGTAAGTTATTTAAGGGCAAACGTCACAGTCTTAACTCCCAATGGAGCTAGGTTAGATTGGTTTTTCCCCCGAAGCATTCCCTTAAACAGATTATAAAACAATTAGAACAAGTCTTCAATTTCGGCCCTAGTTAAGCTATCAATTTTACAATACATTTTTCTAAAGCTCCAAAACAATCTAACATTAGATAACATTATTTCGTCTAATATATTTGAAGCTAGCACATACATATATAATATATAAGACAACAGAACATTGCACAGTTACGAACATATTTATATCAATTGTATATCTTAAGATCAAAACAAAATGGCGATTTTTTTTTATTTTGGTGATTATTACACTCTGTTCGCGATGATGGTATGAAATACTTCCAAGTTATTTATAATTTGTGAACTACTCAATTTGGCCGGTTCATACTTATAAGTAATTATGGATATGAATTGTAATGATGACGGAAGTTGTCAACATTTTAATTTCGTGTTCCTATTATTAGTCTAACTAACGGGGAGATCTCTTGTATGAAGACCCCGACAATAATTCGCCCGTCGTTGATACTTTGCAGTTCGATAAAGTCGAGTATGTAGATTACAAATGTCGAAGAATCCAAAACTTTTTTTTTTCGGAAGAGGGTTATTTTCATCCCTAAAGTTTTAAATTGCCTATATCTCCCGATAGAGAAGTCCTACGGCCAAAAATCCTTCCCAACATATCATTGTCTGTTATTGAAGTACAAGTATGTAAAGAAATCCCGGACTTTTTCCTTTCAGGGGGCCCGCTATATACACAGAAAAAAATTGTATGGCGTTGGTCGATGATACTTTGCACTTCGATAAAGTCGAGTATGTAGATTACGAATGTCGAAGAATCCAAAAATTTTTTTTTTCGGAAGCTGGTTATTTTCATCCCTAAAGTTTTCAATTGCCTATATCTCCTGATGGAGAAGTCCTACGTCCAAAGTTTCTTACCTACATATCATTGTCTGTTATTGAAGTACAAGCATGTAAAGAAATCCCGAACTTTTTCCTTTCAGGGGGCCCGATATACATAAAGAAAAAGTTTGTATGGAGTTGGACCACATACTTGTCACAGATGATTTAAATGAGATTTGATAGATCTCAACATAAGTATCATTTTTCATTATGGAGTCAAAAAAAATCATCCAGTAAAAAAAAAGTTACACGTATTTAAAAGGGAGTAATTTTTTTTTTTAAATTGCTAAGGTATAAAATTACAGTAACTGCGGTAGAATCTTTGACAGTACCTATGTATTCTATTACAAACGTTGAATAACATTGTCATAAAAACAAATATTTTTAAAATCCGTCTCAGGGTTCTCGAAATAGACATTTCTATTTTTCACCTTTTCATTGATAATATTTCAAATGGACTAGTTTACTATTTTTAATGTTTGAAAATATAAATTATGGCAAAATAAAACAAATTGTTCAGGAGAAATTGAGATATTTCAGAAAATTACAAAATTTTAAAGATGTGCTTTGATTAAATTAATTTAATTTTCATATGTTTTGAATATATTTAATTTAACTTTGAACTTAATTTTGAGCACAATGAAATGTATTGTGTTTTTTGTGTCAAATCTGATTTACTAGAAATGTGGCGCAAGCCGCCCTAAATAACTTTCTTTCTAAACCAATCTTTGTTTCAAGAGAAAGAGAACTGGAAACGTGGCATTTTCATAATCCGTCCCAGGGTTCTTAATATTCAGTTCTTGATATTTTCGTTAATATTTCAAATGGACAAGTTTACAATTTTTTATTATTGAAAATATAAATTAGCGCAAAATAAAACAAAGTGTTGAGGAAAAATTAATATATCTCAGAAAACGACGAAGTCTTTAAAAATGTGCTTTGAGTAAATAAATTTAATTTCAATTGTTAACTTTGAACTTAATTTTGCGCGCCATGAAATGTATTGTATTTTTTTTGTATTACATCTATCTGATCTAAAACTAGATTGCAAGCCGACCTAAATTACTTTCTTTCTAAAATAATCTAAGTATTGTTTATTGTTTAACACATGACAAGTGGAAATCCCATTGTTTGCAAAAATTATTATTTTCGGTTAAGTACTTAGATTTTGATCATTGGAATTATTGAGACTATTTTTACTCCATTCAGTTAACACTCGTGTGTATATATTATGTAGTATCAAGTAATACACTCGGAATACCTGGTGTAAAATATTACAGCAAGACAATGTTATACACAATTTACTATAAATTAACTTATTCAATACCTACCTTATTTTCGGGTCTCCTACATTTTCTCTATAATGTTTTGATATAATTTTAGTACTTATAAGTACATAAGATATAAAATTACGTTCTATAATTATTCATTTGCTATAATTTTTTTTAAACCTAAAATCGATTACTGTAATTTTCAAAATCACTACTATCAAAATTCTATAATTATTAATTTGCTATAATTTTTATAAACCTAAAATCAATCGATTTCTGTAATTTTCAAAATCACTATTATCAAAATATATAAAATTACATTCTTTAATTATTTATTTGCTATAATTTTTCTTTTGTCGAAAATCGATATCCGTCATTTACAAAATCACTATTATCAAAATATCAATGATCTAATAATTAATTTTATTTAATTATAATATATATTTACATAAATTAATTTTTTAATCGTAAACTTAAAATATACTTATTATTTGCATTTATATATTTTTTATTTTTGCACTTTAGAATCTGATAAAAATCCCAAAGAATCTAGCTATCATTTCACATATAATTTTTAATGTATCTGTGTCCGGAATAAAAATTCTCCATGTAAAGTTTTAATTTGCTATTTTTTTCCTGATAGTAGACGTTATTTGAAGAAACAAATTTCACATTTTTTTCATTTATTTCTTTTTGCTATTTATCATAGTATTTTAATCCATTGGGCCAATATTAGTGCGGCATTATGTTAAATATGCCATTGCCTATCAATATTAAAATAAACGTCATTTGCTACAGGATTGCCTGACTAAATAATATTTTTCGGCTTGCACCAATGGCTTGCACCTCATTTCTATTAAATCTAGTTTTAGATCAGACAGATGTAACACAAAAAAACACAAATTAACTCAATACATTTCATGGCGCGCAAAATTAAGTTCAAAGTTAGCAATTGAAATTGCGGATATCTTCAAAATATCTTGAAAACAATTGAAAATTAAATTTATTTACTCAAAGCACATTTTTAAAGACTTCGTCGTTTTCTGAGGTATATTAATTTTCCTTCAACACTTTGTTTTATTTTGCCCTAATTTATATTTTCAATAATAAAAAATTGTAAACTTGTCCATTTGAAATATTAACGAAAATATCAAGAACTGAATATTAAGAACCCTGGGACGGATTATGAAAATGACATGTTTCCACTTCTCTTTCTCTTGAACCAAAGATTAGTTTAGAAAGAAAGTTATTTAGGGCGGCTTGCACCACATTTCTAGTAAATCTAGTTTTAAATCAGATTTGACACAAAAAAACACAATACATTTCATTGTGCTCAAAATTAAGTTCAAAGTTAAATTAAATATATTCAAAACATATGAAAATTAAATTAATTTAATCAAAGCACATCTTTAAAATTTTGTAATTTTCTGAAATATCTCAATTTCTCCTGAACAATTTGTTTTATTTTGCCATAATTTATATTTTCAAACATTAAAAATAGTAAACTAATCCATTTGAAATATTATCAATGAAAAGGTGAAAAATAGAAATGTCTATTTCGAGAACCCTGAGACGGATTTTAAAAATATTTGGTTTTATGACAATGTTATTCAACGTTTGTAATAGAATACATAGGTACTGTCAAAGATTCTACCGCAGTTACTGTAATTTTATACCTTAGCAATTTAAAAAAAAAAATTACTCCCTTTTAAATACGTGTAACTTTTTTTTTACTGGATGATTTTTTTTGACTCCATAATGAAAAATGATACTTATGTTGAGATCTATCAAATCTCATTTAAATCATCTGTGACAAGTATGTGGTCCAACTCCATACAAACTTTTTCTTTATGTATATCGGGCCCCCTGAAAGGAAAAAGTTCGGGATTTCTTTACATGCTTGTACTTCAATAACAGACAATGATATGTAGGTAAGAAACTTTGGACGTAGGACTTCTCCATCAGGAGATATAGGCAATTGAAAACTTTAGGGATGAAAATAACCAGCTTCCGAAAAAAAAAAGTTTTGGATTCTTCGACATTCGTAATCTACATACTCGACTTTATCGAAGTGCAAAGTATCATCGACCAACGCCATACAATTTTTTTCTGTGTATATAGCGGGCCCCCTGAAAGGAAAAAGTCCGGGATTTCTTTACATACTTGTACTTCAATAACAGACAATGATATGTTGGGAAGGATTTTTGGACGTAGGACTTCTCTATCGGGAGATATAGGCAATTTAAAACTTTAGGGATGAAAATAACCCTCTTCCGAAAAAAAAGTTTTGGATTCTTCGACATTCGTAATCTACATACTCGACTTTATCGAACTGCAAAGTATCAACGACGGGCGAATTATTGTCGGGGTCAACTTCCCCGTTGATCGGGCTATATGTTCTATATTGAAAAATGGCATTTGTCGAATAAAACCCATGAAAAATGTTGCAACCACCTGAATATTTGTTTATAAAGTTTATTTATAATTTATTTTACTTTTGACAGCTCGAGTACTAATCAATTAGTGAGGTCCTTATGCGTTATATTTTATTTTTGCATTGTTCCATAAACACACTCAGGCGTTAAATTATTAAATGACTATATTATGTATTAAAATAAACCATTTATATAAAGCACTGTGATGATACGACCTTATTTTCCTGGCCGCTTACAAGCTGGCCATCATAAATTGTGGGGTAGCCAGGCCGGGTAGGTATTGCAGGAAAACTCGTAGTAAACTTTCACCATTCGTTTATTGGTCGAATTAACAAGGAAGGAACAAGCAGCAAAAGAACAACCAGTAAAAGGATCCGTAAAGAGCCAAGGAGCCGTCAAAGGAGAAAGAAGCCGTCAAAGGAGAAAGAGCCGTCAAAGGAGAAGGAGCGCAAATACTTATTTGCGCTCCTTTTATATTAACATAGATATTAGTTCTTGAATATTTATTCAATACATTTTATATAGTTATTTACTTAGTTGATAAAATAGAAATATAATAAATTTTACAATTGGCAGAGTACTGCCTAAGTCAACAGTTTGTGAAGGAATGAGTAAAATTTTAATTTAGGTTCCACACATCGAATATTTGAAAATAACAAACAATGTTCTATTGAATTAAAATGAACAATATCGTGTTCTAAAATCAAAATAAATGCTATTTATGATGGCCAGCTTTTAAGCGGCCAGGAAAATAAGGTCGTATCATCACAGCACTATTAATAATGTATTTATTATTTAGCAACATCAATCAGGCAGGTCATTGATCAATGTGGGCTCAATAAATATCGATATCGATAAATATTGGAGCTAAAGAGCACGTCGCTTCACTATTGTAAAGAACGAATACAGCGTCCATGAATTATTGCATTTTTTTTGTCTATGGTTGCCTGTCAATATTTATGGAACTTTATAGGCGTGCTTATGTCAAAAGTAAAGTAAATATGTAGTTATAACTATTAGATATAGATGTAATAAATCAATATTGAAATTAAAAAAGCATGTGTGCACACAAGGTGTGATAAAAAAAGAAAGAAATTTATATTTATTACATCTCAACATCTGTTACTAACTTCATGGTGTGTTACATTGGCGCCCCTGACGTCACAAGTATAATTTCAAATATTTCATATTGTGCTGTTATATATCTCAAATGTTATGTTGAACAGAATATAATAATAGATAATGCGTCTATAGACATATAAGCATGGACATGAACAAATATAAAAGTTGTTGGAGTACACCAAGTCTCGCTGCAGATTTACCCATGACATGACCTATCAGGTAACACCATCCATCATCAGGTCTTCCAAGTCTCCATATATCCTAAATAACTTGTATGAGTCAATACAAGGTTTGGAGAGGCTCGTCGTGGTTTTTTGCACCTAGGTAGTTGGAGGGGTGATGGGCTTTTAATCGCGTAAATAAAAAATATAATTACTTTACGAGTTCTTTGATTTTGATTAATATTTATATTTTGATAATATAATTTATTACAAAGAGATACATAGACAATGTGACAAAACTATCTTTATATTAGACGGTACTTTTTTGATATATATCACAGTATGAATCAAAAGTTCTTTATTCAATATTGATTATTTAAAAAAAAGAGCGAGTCTTACATTAGGCGTAAAAAACGTACTTCCGATCCATTTCACAAAATTACTCTGTACCATTTATTTCTTAATAATTGTAACAATAATTCATCAGTCATATAATAAACTGAAAAACTTAATACGTGTTCGAGACTGACTACGGCAGCGTATTGCTATCCGGAAGCGCACGTTTATCAACTAGATATTTTCTTTCAGAATGTTTCTCATTTTCCTTTTTGTTTTGATCTAAGAACAATCATAATATAAAGATGTGGCTGAATAATAAAATTATTTAACTACAAAATAATACATATACCTATATTGCTATCTAATACAACACCGTATGGAATCAATTAATATGCTTTGAATATCTTCCACTCTTCCATACAAAGAGCGTTTATTTTCGCGTATAACATAAAAACTACTAAACCTTTATTTAAGTTTAGGTTAAGTTTTGAAAATTACAAAAAGTTGTTGTTTTTCGAAATGGCGGCGTCAGCGGGCTTTTCCAGCCAGAGCAGTTAATGAGTTTATCGATTACATATTCAGAGACAGTCTCGGCCAATAGAAACAGTTAAAAATACTAGCGTACGTCAACAGGGCGGTTTTTGTAGTTAATATTAATTATATATATATATATAAGATATGATAGTTTCTGGTATCGGTCAGATAAACTTGACGCTTGAGTCGAATTAGAACTCGCCCTGTATTGGTAGTAGGTATAGATACGGTCAAAAATGATGACTCTTTTGACATTCGGTGGCGCAGTACAAATAGGGGTGTTGACATTTTTTTTAAAATACTTCCGTTTGTTCGTTTGGTAGAAACGTGTCAAGAAAGTTTTGTAGAGCGCCATCCCGCTCTCTCTCGTTGTAGCCTGTGGTTATTGTATATTGTCAACCCCCTATTAAATCGTGTATGGTATTTGCATGAGCATCCTCTCCACTGAATTTGGTCGCCTTAAGAGCCAATCATTCTATTATATTCATTATCGTCAGGTAAACATAAGTCAAAAACACTTGCCAACACTTTACACGTAAACAACGTCTGAAGTCGGCGATTTCATTTTCCCAATATTAATTCGGTACGTAAAGCAGAAAGTAAGGTATACTTTTTATTTCAAAGATTATAAGCTATTCTAGGAAACTAATTTTGTTTTCTATACAATAGTTTTTTTATTGAGACGCCTCATAACTTTTGTCCTATACAAAAACGTACTTCAGCAATTGAAGTATTGTACAAAACTTATTAAAAATAGCAAGTTCTAGTTAATGGATCCTTAAAGTATATGAAATTATCTATACTCAATATGTAAAAAATATGTCAATATCAGCTACACCTAGGCTTCATGAAGCCCTGAAAGTCATCAACTTCACGCTTCAACCAACTTTGTGATTCGAGTCCTCTTAATATATTTACTAATGCATATTTTTTTTAAATATCGAGTAAAAATAATTTCACATACTTTATGGAGCCATTAAGGGTCCTATACTGGGAATTTGTATGGAGATATTACTATTTCTCTGTAAATACTCCACCTGTGTCACTGTAATTTAGCATATAGTTACTTATTCAGTAACTCATTAAGTGAAATAGTCGTTATTTTTTCAATTGGTTTTATTTAATAGAAGATATGGGTGGTAGAATAAAGGATTATTCTACCCCTTCTGTCTCTTTCATAATCTATCACAAAACTCTAAATTTTTTTAAAGCGCTCTTATACCATTATTCTTCAATTGTTCGCGACGAAGTGATCAGTGACCGTGAAAGTGAAATAGAATTCGAAAATGAATCAGTGAATTAATGTCTCATAGTGCCAGTGCTTAAAATAGTGAAACATAGACTATCAATATAGAGTTTAGACATAGGCCTAAGTGAGCGAGTGCACTGCGTTGCGCGAGGGCGGGGGTAGACCCCCAAGGCAAGCTCGCACCGCGAGCTATGTCAACCCGTAGGCTCGAAAGGCATCCGCTGACCAATACCCGTTGTCTGTCTAAGACGGAGAGATTGTTGCAGCGACTGGCATAGATTCGTATTTCCTCTGAAAAGGTATAGCTTCAGACGAAAATTGATTCGGAATATTGTACTGTATAACTTGTTTACAGATTGGAACGGCAACTAACTTGCCATTTGTACCTAATGTTATTATTCGGAATTACACATGTGTAAACTTACCTCGCTTACCACGAGGCGGTCGAAGGGTTCGTTCGACCATGCTATCGTTAGGGACTATGTCCCTAAAATAATGTATATTGATGTGAAATAGTATTTAACACTACTTGACTATTCTTGAGGGCCTGATCAACTCCCAAGGATAAACTTATGACTACTTGACTATCGACGTGTTCGCCTCCTTCGGGAACGCACCACCCGGAGGAGCTCTCCAAACTCATAATCGGAGTTTGATGGTTACCATGTCCTTGTGGCGTGAAGGTTCCACCAGGGAACGACTGACTTGACTTGTTCGCCTCCTTCGGGAACGCCCCGCCCGAAGGAGCTTTACAAACTCATATTCGGAGTTTGCCAAACTCATATTCGGAGTTTGAAGAAGACCATGACCTTTGGCATGAGGGTTCCAAATGGGGAACCTCCAAACTCATATTCGGAGTTTGATGGAAATCATGTCCTCGAGACATGTAGGTGCAAAGGGAGCAGTCAAACTCATAATCGGAGTTTGCCAAACTCATATTCGGAGTTTGATAGAAGCCACGTCCTCTTGGCAGGAGAGTTCCACAAGGGAGCCTCCCAAACTCATATTCGGAGTTTAGAGGACACACTCATATTTGTTGATGTGAGTCTTTCGTCGTGAAATAGTTTGAGATCACTCGAACCGAGCCTTACAACCTCGGTTTCACCTAATAGAAGGGTAAAAGCGTCAAAGGGATATAGTAATGATTGATGCATATATATAACTCATATTCGGAGTTTGATAGAAGCCACGTCCTCTTGGCAGGAGAGTTCCACAAGGGAGCCTCCCAAACTCATATTCGGAGTTTAGAGGACACGCTCATATTTGTTGATGTGAGTCTTTCGTCGTGAAATAGTTTGAGATCACTCGAACCGAGCCTTACAACCTCGGGTTCACCTAATAGAAGGGTAAAAGCGTCAAAGAGATATAGTAATGATTGATGCATATATATTACTCATGTTCGGATTTAATATATAGTTTGGCGAGGATTGATGCATATATATTGCTCATGTTCGGATTTAATATATAGTTTGGCGAGGATTGATGCATATATATTACTCATGTTCGGATTAATATGTAAAGCCTAATGATGTTACATACATATGTTTACATTATTTATATTTGGATTATCGTGTACAGCTCAACGAGACTTATGTGTTTATAACCCTGTATTTAATATAATATTTATAAGACTTGTTTGTATTTAAATCTGTGGAGTTTCTTGCCATTTCTTCTCCACAGATATAATTTCCGAAATGGTGGTAAACTCATGTATGTTTGTTTAAAATAATAATAAACGATTCTATACCCGTTGTGTTTCACTGAGCGAACTGTGCTCTGATTGGTTGACGTTGACCGCGTGGGAGGTTCTTGTTGTCGCGGCGACGTTCCGTGCGCTGCCCGCTATATAATGGCGAGCAAACGGAGCGATCGTCAGTCTGCGTCAAGATCTCGCGACAAGAGGACCTCCCAGCAACCAAGAAGAGCTCAGCCGTCCAGTGGCCGCCCGGGCTAGATTGAAGTTACATCGTGCAGTTTCAATAGTCTCCCAGTTTCCCAGTCTACCTACCTACCCTACCTTGATAGTCAGTTCCCTGGGTCTCGCGCTCTCTACTGCTGCAGAGCAGACCGCCGGAACATCAATTATATATATATATATCGCTTTTTTTTGTAGCTTATTAAAAATTAAAAAAAAAAATTTTTTTGATTTTTTTAATTTGGCAAAAATAATAAAATAATTATTATTTTAAATTTTCAATAAGCTACCAAAAAATTCGACATATATAATTGAAGGGTAATGGTATAACAGCGCTTTTAAAAAAAATTTAGAGTTTTGTGATAGCTTATGAAAGAGACAGCAGGGGCAAAGTTAAACTACCCATATTTCCTATTCAATAAAACCCATTGAAAAAATAAGAGCTATTTCACTTAGATATATTCAATAAGTAACTATATGCTAAATTACAGTGACTTAGGTGGATTATTTACAGAGAAATTGGGAATATTTTATCACAGAAAAAAACCCAATATAGGACCCTTAACCAGAACTTGCTATTTCTAATAGTTTTTGTACAATACTTGAATTGCTGAAGTCCGCGATTTTGTTTAGAAATTTTCTTTCTCTATTTATTTCTATTGCTCGGATATTGAGTGAAAGAGACCCAAAATTTTCGATCACGTGCGTTTTTTAGTTGGTTACGCGACCAAAAGAGCTCTAAAAATAGCGTAAATCTTTGAAATAAAAAATAACACCTTAATTTTCACTGTGTACCTTTGTGTATGAGTCCATACAAACTAGCTCAGAACAAATTTTATAAGTTCTCATGCAAAAAATGCAGTAATGTAGCTTCGTAGTGTTTCGCCGCGTGCAGCGCTCTAAGCGAGTGCCGTTCGCCCGGGTACACCTGCACTCTGTGAGGCTTGTTGAGACGAACCAGTTCCGAGAGTAAAGCGGCCGTATGACAGAAATGAACATTTTCGTCCGCTAACCCGTGAATTATTAGCAGGCGGCCTTCTCTGAAAAATATAGACGTAAATATTAGTGATGTGCCAGATCGTTAAATATGTATATCCTCGGATACGGATCTGAATACGGATATTTGGTCTCAAGATCCGCGAATACGGATACGGATCTTAACTTTCTTAGAGTACGCGGCGGTAAATATTCCACATCGACCTTTGGAAAGAGAGAATCTGTTATGGACAAAAGTTATTGACCTCTTTAAGAGTTAACTCTCATAACAGATACGATTTTAAGAAAAAAATAATCTGAATGGAATTTAACAGTTTTTCATTGTTACCTAATCACCTATATATATATAAAATTTCATCTATGATTTGAAAATTAATAAGGTAAAAGATCCGTAAAAGATCCGCCAAAAAAACGGATACGGATCTTTCTTCTCCCTCGGATATCCGCGGATACGGATATCCGGCACATCACTAGTAAATATATAATACTATCAGTTGCCCGTGATTTAGGCTGTGCGTGACTGCGGCGACACGACATTTTACATGTTACGGTCCCAGGGTACCCAGCGGAAGACCAAAGTCTCCCTCTTTTAGCCGATGGTATTTGTGAGGCTATACCTAACGAGTGGCCAGTTCTGTTGAGGTATGAGCTGGAGAAGCCTCTAAGTGTGGTTTGTCGGATTATGTGCTATCAGAAGCAGAATTGCAAAACGAAAATTATGTCAGTTGTGATTTGATCTCATTGGTTCATATCTATTTGAATGTCATTGAGCTTTAATGTGATGGGTTGGCATTAGAATTGAAACAATATGAAAACTTCAATGTGCAAGCGAATATAGCCTTTACGGGGCCCTACCAACGCTGCTTCTGATTGTACATACGTTTTTAATTATTAGAAACCCATTGGTACATGGCCGCCATCCAGGATCGAACCTGTGGTCTGCGGGCTTACTCTGCTCGTTTTAAGCAGCGCCAAAGCAACGCCATATTGGCGCTATTTCAAAAATCCGTACTCTCCTTGTCATTAGCAATGTCGTTTTAGCGATTTTCAAACGATAATCATTACGCGAGGTCATTGTATGGAACTTCATAGATTCGTATTCTCCTCGTTTAAACAAGTTCGCCGATCTGTGAAACTACGATAATGAAATGGTTTTCAAAAAGTTAGTTTCTTTTGACTTTATTGTTATTTTTTCACCAATATTTAGTGTTTATTACAAATTATTGACTACTTAAGCCATCGCTAAGAAACATTACGCCCCTATTTTGACGGAGAAAGCAGAATTGACCAAAATAAAAGTCGTAAACATCTATACCTAGTCTTTTATTTATCTGTGTTTCACAATAGTTTAGTCAGCGTATTATATTTTGTCTGACGTTCACGAAATTAATTACTTTTATTATAAAAATAAAATAAGAATTGGCTGTATAGTAATACAGTTTTATTGCCTTTTTCATGGAAGTTAAATAAAAAAAAAATTGTCATATTATAACCAACATGTTGCCATTCGAAAAAAAGATTTATTTTTCATATTCATATTATTGGCAAATAAAAAATAGCATTCAAGTGTTCATCGATGTATTTATGGTTCTACAATCGATATATATATAATAAAATCGTTAATTAATTTAAAATATACATGAAAAATTGTTGATATAATGATTAACATTATTACGATGGTAACATTACTCAAGAAGTTTTGATATCGCTTGGAAGTTTTCAAACCGCTCTGACACAATAGTAGGAGAATACGTATTTTTGACAGCGCTATTCTAACATCGTAATAGTATCGCAACCAAACATTTATCGCGTGCGTTTTGAGCAGAATAGGCCCGCTGCCTAGTTAAGGGGCTGATAATCGTCAGCGTCCTTGACGATTTGATGTTTTAAGTCACGCCCTTTTTCCGACCTAGCCTGCGAGAGACTATCATAGATAGAGAGACCACGTTTTTAGTTGCCGTCTGGCGTCTAATACTAGACTGTATGTGATCAGTAATTGTCGTCTGACACAGGACTGCATGTGATTATTTGTCTCCTAATACCATACATACTGTATGGGATTAGTTGTCGTTTAGTAATCTGTCAAAAAATATTTTATAAGATGTTGCTCCGTATTGACGTTAAAAAGGACAAATCAACAAACAAACAATCACTCTTTCACGTTTGTAATATTAGTAAGGAAGTAGGAATAACTACCTATTTACACGCTTGATGATAAAATGATGCTTTTTGCCCCGGCTTTGCTCGTGGAAATGTTTGAAATGTGACAAGCGAGCTCTGATATTTTATTAAAATTCAACATTATACTAGATTTCGACTAATTTTAGGACTCTCAATTCGAATTTGATATCGATTTCGCAATTCAATATGACGACATCTGTCAATTTCGTAAAATTCGACATTATACCAGATTTCAACTAATTTTAGGGTTGTGAATTCGAATTTGACATCGATTTCAAAATCGAATATGACGACATCTGTCAATTTCTTTAAATTCGACATTATACTACATTTCGACTAATTTTAGGGTTCTGAATTCGAATTTGATATCGATTTTACAATTAAATGTAACGACATCTGTAAATTTCTTTAAATTCGACATTGTACTAGATCTCGACTAGTTTTAGGGTTCTGAATTCGAATTTGATATCGACTTCACAATTAAATATGACGACATCTGTCAATTTCTTTAAATTCGACATTATACTAGATTTCGACTATTTTTAGGGTTCTGAATTCGAATATGATATCGATTTCACAATTAAATATGACATCTGTCATTTTCTTTAAATTCGACATGATACTAGATTTCGACTAGTTTTAGGGTTCTAAATTCGAATTTGATATCGATTTCATAATTCAATATGACGACATCTGACAACTTCTTAAAATTCGACACACACATTTCGACTAATTTTAGGGTTCTGAATTCGAATTTGAATTTGATATCGAATTCAAAATTAAATATGACGACATCTGTAAATTTCTTTAAATTCGACGTTATATTAGATTTCGACTAGTTTTAGGGTTCTGAATTCGAATTTGATATCGATTTCACAATTCAATATGACGACATCTGTCAACTTCTTAAAATTTGACGTTAATTTCAAAAGACATCTGTAATTTTTTTAAATTTGACATTATACTAAATTTCGACGAATTTTAAGGTTTCCTCTAACATTCATAACACATTAATATTGCACAAAATAGTGACTTTCTTTATAATAACAATAATTTCCATATAAATATGTGCTGCTCACATCAAAATTCCATAGTGAATGAATATTTTAAATTACCTGCATTTTATTCAAATCGTAAAAATATAAATCAAAACAAAATAAAATTCGCAACGTATGGGATTCGAATCGGCGACCTCAGCGTTTAGCAGCGCGGTGCCTCCCACCTAGCCACTTCGGCTTGAACTTGTTTAGTCGAAATTTGACATTGCATAGACATGTTAGTATTCACATTTTTAACCCATAACATAATATTCAAATAGTACTTTAATCCAAACATAAATGATGAACAAAATAAAAATATGTACAAATTTAGAAATTGTTAAAACTTAAATATCGTGAACATGTAGGTTGATTGGAGGGAAAATCTTTGTCAACTGTCGGTCTTGCAATTACATTCAGGTCTTGCTGTTGCAATACTATATTTTTATCTCCAATCGGTTCTCTTATTTGAAGCTTTCTGGTGAATCTAGGATCTACATTACCTTAAATTACAATACATTAAATTACATTACATTATTATTATAATATAACGTCAAGGTCAGGAACGTCATCGGTAGATTTAGAAAGAAGGGTAACATTTTCTTGAGTTTCTGCTAGTGACACATTGTTTAACCTGTAATAAAGTTTACAGTTATATGTAAAATTTCAAATTTTTTATAAACATTACACGACAAGTACAGGATGTAAAATAATAACTCCAAAAACAAGTGTGTTGTAAATCTATTAATTCTCAATTTTCGTACGAAGAAACTTACTCTGTCAATGAAAAATCTGACGTTTCAGTTGTTTCACACGTAGTATTTTCGTGCAACTGTTGTTTCTTCCTGATATAATAAAAAAATGTTTAATCACATACACTGTCTAGAACTCTAAAATTTGTCGAAATCTAGTATAATGTCGAATTTTAAGAAAATGACAGATGTAGATATATTGAATTTTGAAATCGATGTCAAATGCGAATTCAGAACCCTAAAATTAGTCCAAATCTAGTATAATGTCGAATTTTAAGAAATTGACAGATGTCGTCATATTGAATTTTGAAATCGATATCAAATTCGAATTCAGAACCCTAAAATTAGGCGAAATCTAGTATAATGTCGAATTTTAAGAAATTGACAGATGTCGTCATATTGAATTTTGAAATCGATATCAAATTCGAATTTAGAACCCTAAAATTTGTCGAAATCTAGTATAATGTCGAATTTTAAGAAATTGACAGATGTCGTGATATTGAATTTTGAAATCGATATCAAATTCTAATTCAGAACCCTAAAACTAGTCGAAATCTAGTATAATGTCGAATTTTAAGAAATTGACAGATGTCGTCATATCGAATTTTGAAATCGATATCAAATTCGAATTTAGAACCCTAAAATTAGTCGAAATCTAGTATAATGTTGAATTTTAAGAAATTGACAGATATCGTCATATTGAATTTTGAAATCGATATCAAATTCGAATTCAGAACCCTAAAATTAGTCGAAATCTAGTATAATGTCGAATTTTAAGAAATTGACAGATGTCGTCATATTGAATTTTGAAATCAATATCAAATTCGAACTCAGAACCCTAAAATTAGTCGAAATCTAGTATATGTCGAATTTTAAGAAATTGACAGATGTCGTGATATTGAATTTTGAAATCGATATCAAATTCTAATTCAGAACCCTAAAATTAGTCGAAATCTAGTATAATGTCGAATTAAAAATTTTGGCTGACCAGCGGCGTTGCGGCGTTGTCCAACCATGTAGAAGAGGTTCTATAATTCTACTTCTTTTACTTTTTTCACGTTTTGTGGAACAAGGGATTGACGTGATTTTTTGCACAGAGATAGTTGGAGATATAGATAATGACATAGGCTACTTTATATCCCAAAAATTCTTCGGGCTTGCCACTCTTTAAATATTTCCACGACGAAGCCGGGGCGAATAGCTAGTATATCGTAATTTTATCAACAAGCTTGGATAATAGGTAGGTATTGTAACTTCCTTACTAATATTACAAATGCGAAAGAGTGTTTGTTTGTTTTTTCAAATCAATACGGAGCAACGGATTGACTTGATTTTTTGCACAGAGATAGTTGGAGATATAAATAATGACATGGGCTACTTTATATCCCAAAAATTCTTCGGGCTTGCCACTCTTTAAATATTTCCACGGCGAAGCCGGGGCGAATAGCTAGTAGGAGGGTCTATTATGTAAAACCAATACGTATGTAACATTGTTTATCGTAATTTTATCATCAAGCTTGGATAAAGGGTAGGTATTTTAACTTCCTTACTAGGTAATGTTTCAAATGCAAAATAGTGTTTATTTGTCCTTTTTTTAATTAATCTACGGATTGACTTGATTTTAATGACATATCCCACAAATCCTTCGGGCTTGTCACTTTTCAAATACTTCCACGCGCGAAGCCGGGGCGAAAAGCTAGTCTATCATAAGTTTTCCATCAAGCGTGCGTGGATAAAATATTACAAACGCGAAAGAGTGTTTGTTTGTCCTTTTTATTCAAATCAATACGGAGCAACATGGGAGCAACGGATTGACGTGATATTTGCACAGAGATAATGACATGAGCTAATTTATATTTCGGAAGTCCTTGGGGCTGGCACATTTTAAATTTTTCTACGGGGGAAAAGCTAGTATATCATAATTTTATTTGCCTTGCAATGACTTCTGCAATATGTTTCCCGTACGCATTTTCTATGTAATACCTACCTACCTACTTTGCTGTTTATTAACTTATTTCCAATACTGGAGTTAATTATTTAATATAATTACGCTCACAAAAAGCAACGCTGACTCCTAGACTAAAGTATACAAATAGCAACTTCCTTATGAAAATATTGCCTAATCGCTACGGTAATGTCATTTATGAATAAAGTTTACCATTAATAAATTAAATTTGAGCCAAAAAATACACAAATAATACAAAAACTTCTGAGCGATCGAGTGGCCGCGACCGTCTAGCATCACGATTCAGCCGTCACTGCCGACAAGGCGAGTGTGAATAAAGAAGAGCTAAAGCGTTTCCGCTCAGAGTAGAAATCGTAAGCGCCATTTGACATAATCATTATTTTTTAAATAACTATACAATTTATTTGAATATGCAAATGACAATTATATGGGTAATTGAATATTACAAAAACAAATTAAATGTCATAGTACTAAAATCACTAGTACCGCCGTTTTCTTTTTTTGAAAACTTTCAGAGACCACATTTTGGGATTATTTTCTATCGAGCGAAAATTGTGTAATCGCGTTTTCAGAATGACAAATATATCAATTATATCCTGTAGAATAATATATATTTTTTTCAATCTTGGAAATTGTCTTGTTTTTGCTAAAACATTCTTTAAATAATCGTATATAGGTGTTATCTGCCCCTTAATACCAGACGTCTTAACCACTCGGCCACGTTTTATATAATTAAATTAATTGTCTTGTTTAATTTTTGGGTGAGATATCATTAGAAAACCATAGAGTACTAAGCCTATGGAGGGGCCATAGTCGGGCTCCCCCTTTCGCCAATTTTTTCCCCTTTGACCAGGTGCGCAGAAATAAGTTACCTTAGATTTCGTTGGTATCGTTTTGTGTCGCGAGACAGAGCTCTAGGAAAATAGTTAATTGTGATGTTTTAAACGGGAAAGGCGATCTAGGGCGTCAAACTTAGTGTTTCCAATCATTAATTATAATTATTATGTTTGTATTTTAACATAATCAGCATATAACGTAAAATCCGTAGCGACAAGAAAACCGATTTCTGTACTCGTCTTACTTAGTAAACAATCTTGGCAGATATCTTTAATGTAGAATTTCGTACGCGTTATATTAGGAATACAACGTTTACTCCCCATTTCACCCCCTTAGAGGTTGATTTTAGAAAAATACTTTCTTAGCGCACCTGTTCACCCCCTAAGGAATATTCCAATTTTCACATTTATATCTTCAGTGATTTAGGCTGTGCGTTAATTGACAGTCAGTCTCTCTAACGGCCCGATGGGTATTATTCTCTGCCGGGTGCCGTAGATATACTCACTGGTCAGGGAAGAAGGGCGCGTGAGCCAGTACGGAGGCGCGCGTGTATGCGTGCGGCGCGTGGGCTGGCAGGCCCATGTACCGCTCGGTGTAGGCGGTGTCGTAGAGCCGCCAGCATGTGACCGGCGCGCCCGCCACGCACACCTTGAACACGTTGGGTCGCGTTGCCAGGCCCAGCAGCGATAGATAGCCGCCTGATGGCAAGAAAAAATATTAATTATTTAAAAAAACTGTTTTGTTTTTGTTATACCTATTTGCATTAAAAACAAGGCTGATAATTATGATGATTTCATATTTGTAAAATATCTATCTGTCTATCATCACGCCTTTTATCCCAAGAGGGGTAGGCAAATACCCCTGCCTTCAGTCAATACATTTTTTAAGTGTTCAATAAAAGTACACCTAGGTCGTCCTCTGCCAGCATTCCACTTTCACTTCTCCTATATAAAATTATAGTGTCCAAACCAGCGTAAACTAATTTTCTTCATTTGAGTAACAACATCATCTTTCATTCCGCATTCTTCTCTAATGACATTCCTGATGCGGTCAATACGATTTATATCACACATTCTACGTAAAGACCGCATTTTGGTTCTTTTTACACGGGTTGCCTTACAGCTCCCGAAACCGTATTACGGTCCCAGGGTACATAGCTGAAGACCAAAGTCTCCCTATTTTAGCCGATGGTATTTGTGAGGCTATACCTAACGAGGGGCCAGTTCTGTTGAGGTAAATTTAAGTGTAGCTTGTCATGTTTTCCAACAAATTAAGTTCTGAGCTCAATATAAGTAATTTACGTTTAGTTTTTACCATGGGTTAATGATGAAACTTTTACTGGAATGCAAAATAAAAAAAAATAAGTCGTCAAAATCGGTAGGTACATATCTCATCAAGATATTAAGAAAAATTGACTTACTTATAAGGTGAGTTTATTCAAAATTTCTGAAAAACTAATGAACCAATTCTTATGAGATAAAAATGGGACCAATCCGGAAGAATTATCCGTCGATTAAAAAAGAAATCATCAAAAAAATCAGTTCGTAAACGACGAAGTTATCCGCGAACACACATTAAAAAAAATGTATATACGGTCTAATTGAGAAACCTCCTTTTTTTTTTGAAGTCGTTTCAAAAAAAGGGGGGGGGGAGATTTCAGCTACGCCACTGAAAATAGTTTGTGAACATACCATAGCTCCAACCGTGTATGGCGATCCTTTCCATATCTATGCACCCGGTCTCCTTGGCCAACCATTGCAGCACCTCAATCTGCACACAACAAAAAACACCACATATTAAAAAAGTGTCTGTCTGTCTGTGGACTTTTTACGCAAAAACTGCTAAACGGATTTTGTTGCGGTTTTAACTATTACTAGTTGATTCACCGGGAAGGTTTACTAGTTTTAAACGTAGATCTATCATGTTTAGGAGCTGAGAATGAACAGTCTAACTAAGTGAATCAAGTCGGGGAAAAGTTAGCCCCAGGGAGTTTTCATGGTGTATGCTGTCTAATCTATCTATACTAATATTATAAAGAGGAAAAAATTATTTCACCATTGGAAAGCTACATTCACCCTGAGTGACATAGGCTATATTATATTTTAAAAAAAAATTAGGGATCCTTACTAAAACTCCAATAATGTAACTCAAGGTGTAAAAAAATGACCTAAGAAATTCCTTAAATCGCGTGCGCTGCGAAAACTATTGAAGATATAGTATAGAGGTAGTGGTAGAGGGTAGGGGTAGAAGTAGGGGTAGGGGTGGGGGTAGAGGTAGGGGTAGGTATAGGGTATATTTTATTTTGTTCGTAAATATCCACGGGCGAAGCCGGGGGCGGAGTGCTAGTTAGAGATATAACAAAATGATGTAGGAAAGAATGGACAACATTTCATTTTTCGTAAGGTACCAAAATTCGAAAACCGTTTGGAGATTACATGCTAGAAAGCTTATTTTTCATTTTTTTTATTTTTTATATCCTTTAATTTTCGAGTTATTTTAAAAATACTGAAATATTGAAAAATGAGGATTAATAGGTGCCCCTATCTGTGCTAACCCTCTAATTTAAAAATACTAATGTCTGTTGGCAGAGTTGTTAGTTATTGACCTCAGGTGTTGCCTTCTATTAATTTTACCCATTTTTATTCCATTTGAAGCTAAATTAATAATTATTCTTTAAATATAATTATAAAAATACTTCTTTTATATAATATTCTTTGGAAGTTTTGCTAGTTTCGAATGGGCTATCACAGGAAATATATTTACGAGTGAAACCGCGGACAAAAGCTAGTATTATTATATACATTATGAATAATGTTGTAGGCGATTTGAATTCCGGCTACGGCAACACCTATTTGGAACACGGTATATTATACTCTTTGCATTTCTATAAGGTATACTCTGTGGCTTGACTGACACTATCAGTCACTTTCTTTGGGTGACAGTTTATATTTCTTAATTTTAGTCCTAGCTAAGGTTTTTAGTTTATAAGTCCTCAGAATTTAAAAAAAATCATAATTAAATTAAAAATATAAAAATTCAACCAAAAATAAAATAAAAAAATACGTGTAACTTATTTTTTAATATATTTTTAATTAAAGTAATAAAAATGGGTGATTAAGAAAATGAAATGTTGTCCATTGTGTAGAATAAATTGACCTACAAGTCCGCGATAGCATAATATCTATCTCTAATAGAGTATTTATCTAGGTACCTACTCAAATTGTTGTACCCGTACAAAACAACTCTGTTTGTAAAACGGCTAGTTAAGGTTTAGGCGGCGTTCAACAATACGGCGGCTCACGTTTAGCCGAAATGTTGAATATTTGCAATATAGGGTATAACAGGGTACACTGCGGAATACCAAGTCTTCCTCTTTTAGCCGATGATATTTGTGAGGCTATACCTAACGAGTGACCAGCTCTGTTGAGGTATATTTAGATGGAAAATCCTCTAAGTGTGGTTTGTCGGACATAAATAACATAAAATAAAATTTGTACGGAAATAAATAATTTCACATACTTTAACAATACTATAACTTGCTATTTCTATTTGTTTTAATACAATACATGACCGATTTTGTTGTGGAATCGTTCTTATCTTATCGATTCTTCTCGCAGTACATCTCGCTCACATCGTTCTAAACAGACGTGGACAAAATAAGTCGCGCATTTCACTGAGTTCGTTGTCACCATAGAGTAAGTTCTAAGTAAGACTATGTTCTTTAATAAGAGTCGGGACTGCCATACATTGAAATGAATCAAACTTAAGGCCAAAAGGTACTGCCAACCTAACAACATTGAGGATTACTTGACAAGTGGATTGATACAGAAATATTTGCTATCTCTGTCATCTGTATATGGAGTGAAAGAAATGGCGATACGACGCCATTAGTATTGGCTTAATTTTCCTAGCCTTAGTTTTTTGTTCGAAGTTGCGCCAGCCTGGTTATCACCTTAAGGATGGAGCCAGCCACCAACATACCTGATCATCTAACTCCACTTGACCCATTTTCCCCCTTATAGAAGCTTCCCACGCGCGCCCTCTGTGTTTAGAGCCGCGCGAGTCCACCGACACCACATTGAAACCTCGCGCTGCCAGCATGTGCATTCTCAACTGTCTTATACCCTGAAAATTATTAACAAAAATATAAAGACAAAGTCATCCTCAGCGTCTGTATGTCTGTGACCTTTTCACGCAAAAACTACTAAACGGATTTTGATGCGCTTTTCAGGAGTAGATAGGTTTTTTCACCGGGAAGGTATACAAGTATTAAACATGGACCTATCACTTTTAGGAGCTGAGCATTTACAGTATAAATGAATCAAGTCGGGGAAAAGGTTAGCTCTAGCGAGTTTTCATGGCGCATGCTGTCTAATTCGTCAGAGATATAACAAAATGATGTAGGAAAGAATTGTGTAGAATAAAATGATCTACAAATAAGTCCGCGGTAGCATATATCTATCTCTAATAGATAAGCGTATTTACGTAGGTATTCAAATTGTTGTAAATCCATTTTGTACCCGGACGGTTACCATAGCTTTTGTTAGTAACCAAGATACGTAATACGCGTCCAACCCAAGGTCCGGTATTTCACAGCTGCGGTCACCCATCCAAGTACTGACCGCACACATACCTTGTAACTATTCGTGACCGTCTGCACTTCGGGCCCGCCGTAAACATGTAACACGGTTGGATACCGCTTGCCGGTCTCGCTGGAGGCCGCTCGCCACAATGAGCAGTACGCGTCCCAACCGCCGCTGAGGCGTGTGCGGTATATCTGAGGCGGTAACACGTTCAAACTGTAGATGGAACTGTCTGGAACAAAAATCAAACATCGGTTACAATTCGAAATTTGATCTACCTGCATCATATGGAACGAGAACTATGTCCACATTTAGACAATTCAGTATGTAAATGTAGATTTCTCAACTCATATCGTCCTGTCGGCAAAAGTTTTAAAATTTATCATAAAAAACTACTGCATAGAAAACAAAAATATTCAAATTAGTTTCTTAAAATAGCTTAATCTTTAAAATTACTTTACATACTGCATGGCACCCGCATTAATGGTCACTGCCTTGCCCCTTTGGGTCGTAGCGTGATGTTATATAGCCTATAACCTTCCTCAATAATTGGGCTATGAAATGCAACTGACTGTGTTACGGTTCCAGGGTACCCAGCGGAAGACCTAAACGAGGGATCGTTTAGCTCAGAGGTTCTCAAACTTATTTTGTCTACCGCCCACTTTGAAAATCAATTATTTTTCAGCGCCCCCAATTTTTTTTACTTTACCACATCTTAAAAATCACAATGAAATTCATTACTTTAATTTAATTATAGTGTGCTATATTAGTTTTTCTGGGCCCCTTACCGCCCCCCTCTAGGCCTCCAGCGCCCACAAGGGGGCGTTATCGCCCACTTTGAGAAAGACTGGTTTAGCTGATGGTATTTGTGAGGTTATACCCAACGAGTGGCTAGTTCTGTTGAGCTATATTTAGATGGAAAAGCCTATAAGTGTGATTTGTCGGATTATGTACATAAGTTTTTAATTAAAAAACCCATTGGTACATGGCCCGGATCCGGGATCGAACCCGGGGTCTGTCTAGTTAATACCAGACGTCTTAACCACTCGGCCACCGACGCACCTTTATTATTGGTATTTATTTTTTATAGAGAAGACGACATGTGACCTTGCCACCGCCTGATTATTAAGCATAGGTGGCTGGTCCATGAATGCGTGTGACAGAGCATAATACAGTCCGCCAGTCGCGCCCACTATGCCGCCCCTGAGAGATGCTTTTTCACGCTTCGCTTGAAGGACCCCAGTTTGTAGGAAGCAGGAAAGACCGACGCCAGAAGTTCGTTCCACTTTTTGACAGTGTTAGTATAGATATTAAGTTACCTCTGGATTCCACGTCACGCCTTGGTGTATAACGAACGCGCCCGCCGAGACGTGATGGGGAATCCAGTTTAATCCTGTCCGTGCTTGATGGTTGTGATTAGTCGACGACTAATAAGACATATTACGGTCGGCGGGATTATCTTAAATACCTATTAATCGGCTATAAACACTATATAAATTGCTAAAGTGCAAGTGCAATAATTAGGCAATAATAAGTGATTCGGTTTTTGTCGGAAATACCGGAAGTATGGCGAAGATTTCTATGCGCATTATTTATCTAGTCGTACTGTACATGAATGTGACGTCACTTTCCGTTTGCGGTTACGTGGCTAGAAATATGAATTAAATATTTTATATAATATAATAAAATTTTAATTTAGATATTACTGTCAACACCCCCTACTAAGCGCATTAAATGTCAAAGGCCCTACTCATTTGGCGCTAATTATTCCGATAGCAATGGAACGAACTTCCGGCGTCGGTCTTTCCTGCTTCCTACAACCTGGGGTCCTTCAAGCGAAAAAGCATCTCTACGGGCCGTGAGCGGATAGTGGGCGGGACTGGCGGACTGTATTATGATCTGCCAGTCGCGCGCATTCATGGACCAGCCACCTATGCTTAATAATCAGGCGGTGGCAAGGTCACATGTCGTCTTCTCTATAAAAAAAAAAAGAAATTACCTCTGCTACTCGACACAGATCCGTTAGTATTATCGATATCTCCACTCTCCGATCTTTCCGCTTCCATAGACTTTGAACTTTCGCGGGAGCCGTTATAGCTTCTATGGTCCGCTGGCGTGGACGGTTCTGTAAAGTTGAAAAATTTAGGACTTTGAATGTGTCATGGTCACGATGGGCAAATCTAGGCATTCTAGGGTTGGACATCCTCGGGCTCGCCATTGGCGTCGCATTCGAGTGAAAACGAAAGGTCGCGGTTCTAAAGGTGCCCACTCATACGTCCAATCGCCGACGCGCCGCCATACGATCCACCGAAATCGACCACAGACTCGTCCAATTCTTTTAGGCCGCCATCCGTTTTCAAATCGTTGTATTTGTGGTTGATTTCGATGGCCGGAACGATCTGTTACACACACATCCACACGCCTTTGTTTAATCGAATCTTGTGTCTGTGTGGGTGAGTGAATTGCATGTGATCTAGATCGTATGATTTACATTGCTAATGTGTGGCCTGTGTTCAATCTCGATCATACGGCGGCCGGACCGAAAATTTTCTGTCATGGCGACCAACGCGTCTCGCCGTGACATGATGGGGAATTCAGTTTAATCCCGTCCGCTCTGCGATAGTTGTGATTAGTCAGTGATTAATAGGGCATATCACGGTCTGCGGGAACATCTTAGCTACCGATTAATCGGCATATTGTTACTGTGACGTCTATAATACTTGACATTGGCGGAATCATTTCAACCCAGATGGAGCCATAATTAAAAAAAATAGAATAGAAACATTTATATCTTGAGGTGTGAGAGTAACAGTTGTCCATATTGAACAGAACACGTGACAAGCCCGTTGCTGCACTTAATGGACCTAGATGTGTCACTTCTTTAACAGACGTAAATATCTGGTATTTTTAGAAGTGCCGACGCGGCTTTACATGTTGATGTGTTTTAAAATCGTCCAAATAACGATAGTTCTTTTTTAGGGTAAAAACGGAAACCCTATTACTAAGACTCCGCTGTCCGTCCGTCTGTCCGTCCGTCTGTCACCAGGCTGTATCTCATGAACCGTGATAGTTGGATAGTTGAAATTTTCACAGATGATGTATTTCTGTTGCCGCTATAACAACAAATACTAAAAAACATAATAAAATAAATATTTAAGAGGGCTCCCATATAACATCAGGATTTTGATGTTTCCGCCAATGTCAAGTATTATAGACGTCATAGTAACAATAAGCCGATTAATCTCTGACTAATCACAACTATAACAGCGCGGACGGGTTTATCATCCCCATCATGTCGCGTGCGTTGGTCACCATGACATGACGTAGAATCGATAGTTCTTATTAAGGTCTAGCAAGAGACGCGCTTGTTGCGAATGTAGTATTACTTCTAGCATACCTGAACATTCCCTCTCCATGAGGACACCTTGAGGCACCAGCGAGACCTGTCCATCATCATGTGACACTCTATAGACCCTAGTAGACGGCGGGGTGCTTATGTTAGACTGGGTGATCACAGCCACCGAGCAATTCTGGGGAAGATAAGAACAATATCATATAGGATGCGACAAATTCCATCTAAATATACAGAACTGGCCACTCGTTAGGTATAGCCTCACAAATACCATCGGCTAAACGAGGTAGACTTGGTCTTCTGTTGGGTACCCTGGGGCCATGAATTTAAGAAAAAAATAAAATTTGTTACAAATTGTTGTCATCCTAAAATATACAATATTATACAGACTGCTACAAATTGCAAAATAGAGAATTCTCCATCTAAATATACCTCAACTAAAATATTAACTAAACTAACTAAATGAGGAATATTTTACGTACCTCGTCCATATCGACAGAGCACGAGTTCCCAACCCTAGTGAGTAGGGTGACGGCGTGCGGTTTGGGCGCGTTGTAGCTCGCCACATACAAATGTCGCTCTAGGGGCGTCTCACGGAGCCCCACGAAGTAGACTAGATGACGATCCGTGTCCACCTGGAAGGTAAAATGAAACCTTATGAAAATTAAGTAGTTAAATGGCGATAATATAAGTTTTTAGATATCTTGGAGGTATTAGAAGTAACATAGGATACTTTTTATTATCACGGCATGACGACGGGAACGGGGTGGGTAGTGTATGAAGTGTATATGTTTGCCAACATTTTGAAATTAGAAGTCGTGGGAAACAGCTATCAAATATAAAGTAAAGAATGTGTCAAATCAAAATCTTCTTAAAAAGGAACTCTTTATACAGCCAAAGAGATCGAATATTATTCATTTCGGTCAGCTACAATTAGATACGAATTATAGGGTATATTTTATTTTGTTCGTAAATGTCCACGGGCGAAGCCGGGGGCTGAATGCTAGTATAATATAAATCTGAGAAGTCACGTCTTCCATCCCCACATCCGACCATGTACCAATGGGTTTTATAATAAAAAATATATGTACATTATCCGACAAACCGGTTAAAGAGGCTTTTCCATCTACATACCTCAACAGAGCTGGCCACTCGTTAGGTATAGGCTCAAAAAATCACCGGCTAAATGAGGAAGACTTTGTCTTCTGCTGGGTAACACGTGAAAAAAAAATAGATTACTTGAATTTAAAATCTATTAATTATCAGAATCGATTATTGTATTACTAATTTACAAAAACAATTCTGTTTTAGATATATCTTTACTGTTAGCTTATAACTCAAGAACCACTCATCAGATTTATCGTGGTTTTTTTAAATTTACAGATTTGCGAAGAAAGTTCGTTGTTAGCCCTTCTTTCGTGTCAAAAGTAAAGATATTATTATGGAGGTCTGAAGTTTTTTTTTATCCCGGGCGGGTTGCTAAGAAATATACATATTTTACCCATATTTTCCTCCCCATGACTTCCCATTCGCCGGCGGTGATCGCCTCTTTTTCAACAATGTTCGGCATCATATTATTGTAGTCCTCGTTCGACATATTTGAGACAACTGAAACATAATCACCAAATTAATTTGGTTTGTATTATAGTTGATTATTATTTTATAATGTTTTAACTAAGCACTTTAAATGTCCTGACTTACTGTAGACGGACTAGTCTCGTGAGAGTACTAAGTCTAGGAGGGGCCATAGATGGGCTCCCCCTTTCGCCAATTTTTTTGCTCTTTGACCAATTCAACTGACCAGGTGAGCTGTAATAAGTAACCTTAGGTTTCGTTGGTACCGTTTTGTGTCGCGAGACAAAATAGTTAATTGTGATGTTTTAAATGGGAAAGGCGATCTAGGACGTCTAACTTGCGGGAACATAGTGTTTCCAATCATTAATTATAATTATTGTAGAATATGTGATTTCTACTATATTGGTGAGGCAGGTTGCGTGTTCAGAAAGTAATGATGGGTGATGAATTAAGGCAAACTGTTATGGACGACTGAGGAGCGCGGAGCAGGCCTAGGTATATGAATACCTTACATTATTATGTTTGTATTTTAGCATAATCATCATATAACGTAAAAGCCGTTGCGACAATAAAACAACAGAAAAATACAGTGGTACAGGGGTTAGTACTAGGCGTCTACCTCCTCGCCGCCAAAAGTGGCAGAAAAAGTTGTTCTGTGATTTACACGCTTTACGCCTCCTTTGGTATATACTCAAAGGATCTGGAGTATGCTTCGGTAGTATGGAATCCATACTATAAGGTGTATCGAGGCAAAATTGAGTTGACACAAAAAAAGTTCTTAACTCTAAGTTACATTACACCGAACTACTCGGAGTGTATAACATGACCACACTGTCTGACAGACATTCCTTGTTGGATGCGTGTGCACTGTACAACATTTGCAACAGCGTGTACAATAGGGAAGATGACAGGGTAAACAAAATATTATTCTATTTAGTCCGTCATTTAGATTATCAAAAAATATTGGACACGTATTTTTTCTTTTGTCAATCAAACAAAAAATGACAGAGGTAAAGCCCGTCAAAGTTTGGGAGTGGGGGCCGGTGATGTCACTTCTAGGTAAAAAGTGTACTCAAATGTGACGTCACGCGGAACTTTAGCGGGCTATATCTTCATATTTTTTTGTTTGACAAAAGAAAATATACGTGTCCAATATTTTCTGATAATCTAACTGACGGACTAATTAGATTTTTGTTAGTCATCATGCCTATTGCCCGGAATTGCTGAAATAAATTCAGTTCAAAGTTCCCGGCTATGTGTCTCGACGACCAGAAAGACACGCAACAACGCTGGCCTGCGTGCTCCCGCTTACCTGAATTTGTGACAATTACAACAATGTTTTTGTAATAATAAGAAACTTTTTAAAACATTTATGAAAGAATCACAAGAGGGGTAGGCAGAGACAATCGAACGCCATTTACTACAAATACCCCTGTCGCTTCTTTTATATTCATCATACCTTATGCTATATGCTCGGCAATAGGGTAGATGACAGGGTAAACAAAATATTATTCTATTTAGTCAGTCATTTAGATTATCAAAAAATATTGGACACGTTTTTATCTTTTGTCAATCAAACAAAAAACGACAGAGATAAAACGCGTCAAAGTTTGGGAGTGGGGGCTGGTGACGTCACGCCTTGTTAAAAATTGTACTAAGGCGTGACGTCATGCGGAACTTTAGCGGGCTGTATCTTCATCATTTTTTGTTTAATTGACAAAAGAAAAAATACGTGTCCAATACTTTCTGATAATCTAACTGACGGACTAATTAGAATTTTTTAGTCATCATGCCTATTGTGTGTATGCACTTTTAACATTGTCTTCGAGCAATATTTCTTTTATATCTGTGTCGCTAACTGACTGACAATCAACGCACAGCCTAAACCACTGAATATTGGAAAGTATATTCTTTATGGGGTTGTAAAGGTGCACTAAGAAAGGATTTTTCTTAATTAATTAATTAATAAATTAACCCCTGAGGGATGAAATGGAGGTGAAAACGGTGTAATCTTAATACAATGCGAACGAAGTTGCGGGCAACTGCTAATGTTCAATAAAAGTACATCTAGGTCGTCCTTTGTCAGCATTTCTTTTCACTTCAACCTTTCATCCTTCATTCCTCTTATTCCATACCCAGGGTGCGTCGGTGGCCGAGTGGTTAAGACGTCTGGTATTAACTAGGCAGACCACGGGTCATAGGTTGTTAATTAAAAACTTTTGTACATAATCCGACAAACTATAGAGGCATTTCCATCTAAATATACCTCAACAGAACTGGCCACTCGTTAGGTATAGCCTCACACATACCATCGGCTAAACGACGAAGACTTAGTCTTTAGCTG
The DNA here is from genome assembly GCA_963924495.1 of Nemapogon koenigi. Classification (NCBI taxonomy): domain Eukaryota; kingdom Metazoa; phylum Arthropoda; class Insecta; order Lepidoptera; family Tineidae; genus Nemapogon; species Nemapogon koenigi. Next base: position 6,329,482 of record OZ004655.1, read on the forward strand.
GGTACCCTGGAACTGGCAATCTTTAAAAATAACATATTTTTTTTGCCACAGAAACAGCAACACTTACAGGCGCATCTTTTCTCTTGAAGCGTCTGAAGTTTACAAGTAATCTTGTATAGGTGCAAATGGCCCGTCTGCTCCGACGCCCATATGAACGACAGCACATCGGGCTGGCCGGGCAAAGACGGGAGAAAGTGTAGTATGTCGTGAACGTTAATCCACGCGTTTGGCGCCGTCTCCGATACTAGCACCTGTAAAATGAAATGAAATAATTATTATTTGCCGAGGATTTTTCAGACCTACATGCGTGCGTGCATACTACATATTGTTACGAGTAGATACTTAAATCACACACATAAACACCTAAACACATCAAGGTCGACAGACGTCTCTAGAAAATACCAGAAAGAATCAACTACAAACGAAAATGGACCGTATGTACCTAACCATAAGTACCAAATCGGGCACGGTCATTCACCGTCTACAACTTTGTACAACAACCTCGGTCTTTCCTGAAAGTTCGACGGACGATAAAAACAGAGGATCGTTACCGGAGGAGGGCAGTTCGAATCAGAACGACCAAATCGAAAAAGCGAAGCGGAATTAATAAGCAACCCAGTGTTTTGTGCGACTAACATCCAGTTTCTTAAAGCATTGTCAAAGTTAATCAAAGATTAGTTAATCATCAACTGTCAAAATCCATACATTTTCACGTATTTGACAACTGTTATTTTTACTAATCGTAGATTAACTGTTGATCGACCTTTCAGGGCCGTAATATCAATAATAATAATTAATTAATAGTTAATAGTAATTAAATCTTCCTCGTAAGATCAATAGCAAAACAGACACAGATTACGAAATCTTAGATCAGTCCTTTGCAGATAGCAACATTCTATGTTTCGTGCATCTATCATTCACTAATTTTTCATATTGATTTAATTCTTTGAAAAAAAAAACTTATGTACATAATCCGACAAACCACACTTAGAGGCTTTTCCATCTAAATATAATCTCAACAGAACTAGCCACTCGTTAGATATAGCCTCACAAATACCATCGGTCTGTCAGGACAAACTGTCTGTCAGTGTCTTTTGTATCAACAACATCCTAACCTTTTTATTATATTAATTTATATTTCTTGTACTTCATAGTTTATTCAGTTTGTTTAGCTTATTTTTCATTTTATTTACGGAAAAATGTCTAAAGACAAGAAGAGAGAGCCAAATTTTTGATATAATTGACGATGATAATTAAAAAATCAGCTGATCACCAAGCGAGCGCCACTTTTAATTGCCCGATGTTGGCGGGTTAGAAAAAGTGTAGATTAAACTAAGAATGAAGGTTAAACCGGCATTGATCTTATGAAATAATCGACAAGGTTTAAACTAGATTTCAAAGTTTAAACTCTGATTGATATTACGGCCCTAAGTGTGAATAGTGTTTTTATTTATTTAACTGTATTTTCGTTGTGTTAGAGTAAAGTTTGCCTATTTAATCGGTATTTTGAATCTCTTCGAGCCCTAGCTCGTAACAATATATAGTCCAATAATCCTACCGTGATTTACAGTGTGCAAACATTTCTAAGAAATAAATCACATTCTCAATCAATTAACATTGTGACAATAAAAAATGAAATGAAGGCAGTTTTATAATAACATCACAAAAACCAAACAAAATTGTCTTCTTCTTTTGATATATGGCAACAGTGCTGCGAATCTTGTGCAATAGTAAGCCGATAAATCGGTAGCTAAGATTATCCCGCCGACTGTGATATGTCTTATTAATCACTGACTAATCACAACAATCACAGCGCGGCCGGGATTAAACCGGATTCCACATCACGCCATGACGAAAACGCGTCCGGTCGGCGCCATGACCGGATGTGGAATCCCAACAAAATTGTCAAAACAGATTATAAAGTGTTTATAAATAGGTTACAAAATGTCAATAATAATTTACAAAATGTCAAGATAAATCACTAACAATGTAATTTTACAATATTTTTTTCTTGACAAATCGTACTTTCTCATATTTTTAGTACGTGAATCTTGGGTTATCTAATCGATTTTAATAGCATTCCATCTCGCTTAGATATTTCTAAAGAGATATGGACAAAATTATTCGCGCGTAAAACTGCGTTCGATGCGCTGTGATGCGTCGCCTTAATTAATTTTTACCTGTTCGCCGTAGATCAGCGTCTTGGCAGTCTTATAACCGGTCGGGACTTCTATATTTGGCGCGTCCTGATAATAGAACGGTTCGCTGAAGTAATTCACGTGCAACAACACCAACTCCAGTCTTTGCTGCAACCGGTCCAGTATTTGTATCCATACGCTGGAAAAAAAAAATTAGAACAAACAATAAAAAAGTGCAAGTCGGACTCGCGCACGTAGGGTTCCGTATCATCTATATATATATAAAAGAAAGTCAGTTAGTTACACCATTTATAACTCAAGAACGGCTGTACCGATTTGGCTGAAAATTGGTGGGGGGTAGCTTAGAGCCAGGAGACGGACATAGGATAGTAGCGATAGTGGTAGGGGTTGGAGTAGGGGTAGGGGTAGTGGTAGTGGTTGGAGTAGGGGTAGGGGTAGTGGTAGTGGTAGGAGTAGAGATAGGTGTAGTGGTAAGAGTAGGGGTAGTGGTAGGGGTTGGAGTAGGGGTAGTGGTAGTGGTAGTAGTAGTGGTAGTTGTTTTCCACGGACGAAGGAAGGTAAATAGCAGGCAAGCGAACGTTTGGGCAGGACAACGTCTGCCGGGCCCGCTAGTTATCTATAAAAACGGCAAAATAATCACGTTTGTTGTATGGGAGCCCCCTTAAATATTTATTTTATTCTGTTTTTTAGTATTTGTTGTTATAGCGGCAACAGAAATACATCATCTGTGAAAATTTCAACTGTCTAACTATCACGGTTCATGAGATACAGCCTGGTGACAGACGGACAGACAGACTGACTGACAGCGGAGTTTTAGTAATAGGGTTTCCGTGTTTACCCTACGGAACCCTAAAAAAGAGCGAGTCTTGCAGTAGTCGCTAATGATGCGTACCATCTACAGAACCTCAAGAGTTTTAATTTTTTTATTTCCGGTTACATGTTTCCGTCCCATTACACGAAATTACTCCCTACAAATCACTTAGTCATATGTAGTGACATATTATAAAACAATGTCACCCGCCGTGACTGTCTGTCTGTCTGTGCCCTTTTCACACAAAAACTAATAAACGGATTTTGTTGTGGTTTTTCAATTTCTCGATCAATAAAAAGGGTTACGTTTCGTTGTACGAAAAACAAGAAACCACTCAGAAAACCATAGTAAAAACGCCATAGACATTTTGACAGAGGCTCAATCAGAGTTTAAACTATAGATTTTGACACAGATTACGAAATCTTAGATCAGTCCTTTGCAGATAGCAACATTCGCTCATTTTTCATATTATTTTCATTCTTTGACAAAAAAAAGTCAACTGTCTGTCAGTGTCTTTTGTCCAAGACATGGCCTCTATTGGCCTCAAACAATGAAGACATGGCTGTATGGATTTACATAGACCTTTGCCTTTTCCTCGGAAATATGACTATTCTATTCTATTCTATTTTTTTTTCAAAATGGCTCCATCAGGGTTTTGATGATTCCGCCAATGTCAAGTATTATAGACGTCACAGTAACAATAAGCCGATTAATCGGTAGGTAGAATGCTCCCGCCGGCCGCAATATGTCCTAATAATCACTGACTAATCACAACTATTACAGCGCGGGCGGGATTAAACTGGATTCCCCATGACGTCCTGGTGAACGCGTGCGTTTATCACAAAGGCGTCACGAAAGAAGACTACCAAAAAAAGTTGTATCAACAACATCCTAACCTAAAAATCACACATAATTAAAAAAACAGCTGATCTCCAAGCGAGCGCCATTTTTAATTTTTAACATCTGGCAGATGACCATAGTTTATTTGCCCGATGTTGGCGGGTTAGAAAAAGTGTAGATTAAACTAAGAATGAACGTTAATAATCGACAAGGAAGGTTTAAACTAGATTTCAAAGTTTAAACTCTGATTGATATTACGGCCCTTAGTGAATGCCAAAACAAGCAATATTGTCGACTCGATAACCGCATCGAATCGATAACCACATAGAGATAGAGAATGGGGCCGCAGCTCTAGTAACTACGGTGGGGTTATATGTATATATATAATATACTTGCTGGTTCCCACGACTTCGTAACGTGACTATTTCAGAATGTTGGCAAACATACACTTCATACATAGCTTTTGTCATGTTCACCTCTGCCCACCCCGTTCCCGCCGTCATGCCGTGATGGTATATAGCCTATGTTACTCAGGGATAATGTAGCATTCCAATGGTGAAAGAATGATCAAAATCCGTCCAGTAGTTTTTGAGTTTATTCGTAACAAACATAAAACATACAAATCTTTCCTCCTTATAATATTAGTATAGATGGGCACACATCTTTCGTTTTGACTCAAGGCAAAAAACGACTGGTCCGCACGAATGTCCAACACTAGAATGCCGAGAAAATTGCAGTACACGTATCTGCCCGGACATTCCTTGCGGACCCGTCGTTTTTGGCTTTCGAGCGTAAACTAAAGACGTCGCAGGTTTTCACGTGTATTAGCAATTTGCTCTATCACTTACAGGAGCTGAGTGTTGACGGTATTAGTGAATCAAGCTTTGCCGCCAAACACGCTCTAATGGAATATGCAGCCTACTTACAATTCCCCGCACGGCGTCCAACCAACCCTGGCGATGTACTCGCACCAAGGGAACATCTCTTGTATGGAGCAACTCAGGTCAAACCACTGAGAGTCTGTCACTTCCCAGCGATCCGAGTTGCGTTCAGGAGCTGCAAGTTAAAAAAAAAACGTTCGGTTAAGGGGGAACGAAAACGAAACGGTCAATATATGGAGCTAGTTTTCAGTGTAGACCGCCCGGGATCTTTGGGAGAGGTGTACGTGCGCCGCGGCGAAACTTGTTCTCGCTGTAGTACACGGCAGCCGCAGCGCTGACAGTCAATCAATACAGTCGGTCCGACGCTCTTGGCACTACTCCCGTGTACATCTTAATTAGCTCCCTATTTATTCATTCGTAAATTCAAATCCGGTATTTGTGAGGGTACACCTAACTAGTGATAAGTTCTGTTGAGGTATTTAGAAGGTAATCATCAAAGTGTTCTTTTGTCGGATTAAGTTTTTAATCAAAAGAGCCTATTTGTAGGGCCGTTTTATGGTCTAATTTTCATGGGTGAAGCCGGAGCGGATCGCTAGTCAGTATATATATTATTTTAAAACCACTTACGCGAATCGTTGGCGCCCTGGTAACAATCCAAAACGGTAACTTGTGACGTTTGCCGCAACTCGAATGTCACCATTCTCAATATCGACTTAGCATTGGATGTCCCCGCTCGGGGGAACCTGTAATAAAAGAAAACAATTTATATTATTAGAGATAGATATATGCTACCGCGGACTTTTTAGTAAGTAGATCATTTTGTTCCACACAATTCTTTCCGTTTAATTGAGAGAGTACGCAATTAAAACGCGCTGGAGATTATTCCCTGACTTGATTCACTAATACTGTTAATGATCAGCTCCTTAACATGATAGGTCTATGTTTAATACTCGTAAACTTTCCCCGTGAATCAATCTATCTAATCGTTAAAACCGCAACAAAATCGGTTCAGTGGTTTTTGCGGGGACTTTTTTTATAACACAAGCCTTAATGCGCCTTATTTTTTTTTAATACCAACCTAAACTCTTCCACATCCCCACTGCTGCTCTGTGAGGATGGAAAACTGAATATCTTGACATCGTTCTCGTCCACTTCTTCGTAAACTATTCTGTACACTTCGTCTGAAAAAAAATATTATTTTTTTATTATTTGAAAACTTATCCTAAATTTTTGAGTCTACCTAAAAAAATGATAACTTTGTTGAGGCATTTATGAGATCGAAAGGCTTCTTTAGTACGTTTTGTCGGACATTTTTTTTATTAAAAACCATTAATACATGGTCTAGACGAGAATCGAACCCGCATGCCTTCAAATCCACCGACGCACATTCAAAGAAATCAGGATGAGTTGGGCGCCAATTGTAATTGTCCAAATGTAAAGGCTGTCATTTATCACATACTAGCGACCCGCCCCCGGCTTCGCACGTGTATATTATTGGTTTAAAACGACTTTAATAAGTAGCAACACTAAAATACGTAAAGTAATATTTATAAATAATTAATAAAGGTTTATTACTACTTATCTATTAAATATAGATAATTCTGCTTCTTCTTCTTCGAGGATTACCTTATGGCTCCCCCCGTGTTATTGGTCCCAGGCTACCCAGCTGAAGACCAAGTTTCCCCTCTTTTAGCCGATAGTATTGGTAGTTGTATGTAAATGTGTAATTCTGTGGGGGTTTATATCTTAGATGACTTACGTCCAGGCACTGCGCCATGCACTGCATTAACCATAATTAATCACGTCTACTAAACACTAAATTATAGTTTAAAACTGGTTACAGGCTGTTAGCGTTATTAAAAAAACCTGCCAAGTGCGAGGATTCCGTACCATTATCTATAAAAACTGCAAATAAATCACGTTTGTTGTATGGGAGCCCACTTAAATATTAATTTTATTCTGTTTTTTAGTATTTGTTGTTATAGCGGCAACAGAAATACATCATCTGTGAAAATTTCAACTGTCTAACTATCACGGTTCAACAGCCTGGTGACAGACAGACAGACGGACGGACGGACAGCGGAGTCTTAGTAATAGGGTTTCCGTTTTTACCCTTTGGGTACGAAACCCTAAAAACCGTCTCGTATATCTGTCTCGCTTTAACATAAGCGTATCTATGCGCTTTCTCTTTTTCATTGTCAATCTAGTAGGGCGCCAGCGCGACTATATTACATCTATGATTGAAAGTGCATAGAGAGCGCCCTCTGTCGTCATTTTCTGTCTCTACCAAATTACTAAACTAAATTTCCCCTCACCATTTGACTTGGGCTGCCACCAAAAGCCCGTATACCGGCTAAACTCCTCCTGCGTCACGTAGCAAGGCACACCGGCCTGCCGAGGGTCATCTGCTAACCTTCAAAATAAAAAAAAGTTGATTAAAAAAATTTATATGGCTGAAGTGAAAGGAAATGCTGGCAGAGGGCGACATAGGTGTACATTTATTGAACACAAAATTGTCGAAGGCAATTTTAAAAGTACACACAATCGCCGAGCATGTATGAAAGGTATGATTAATATAAAAGAAGCGAAAGATGTATGTCAGGATCGTAGCAAATGGCATTCGATTGTCTTTGCCTACCCCTCTTGGGATAAAAGGCGTGATGATAGGTAGATAGAAACAATAACAAAAACACCATAACGGCTTGTCTATGTTGCGGTGTGGCCAGATGCAGCAACATTATTCACTACTTATCACTATCTATCATCACGCCTTTTATCCCAAGAGGGGTAGCCAGAGACAATCCCTCAAAGTTAACCTCCCCCAAAATAGAAACTATGACAATTGACACCACTAACGGTGCGAAGTATTCGCACGGGTCATCTAGTAGTACTAATTAATTCAAATCCCCTCAGCCGTCAACAGCCGACTAACCTTTCCGGCTCGTGCCCTTTACAGGCGTAAGTCAACCGTGTTGGTCTTCTGACACCGCTGCCGGCCAGCCATATGTCGCCGCGCGCCGCGTGCGCCACAAGACGGGGAGCCCTGGGACACATCGCAGGCAACAGCGGAGCACCCCCGCCAGTCGCTAGCACTCGGGGTACCAACGGGGGACTCTGGAAAATGAAAAAAAACTTATGAATAGATGGCGCTATTCGGCGGCTGTCGTTCCTGGTTGCTGTTTTTGCAGGTTTTGAAGATTATCAGAATCAAAGAAGGAATCTGGCTGATGATGTATTTTGCGTGTTCCATGTTATACGAATTACGATATTCGAGATAGCGACGGGTGATTTCGATCCTTTGAGATCTACATTTTCCGGATGCTTAGCGAATGCGTGACTTGGCCGTGACTGGCTTGACGCCGCCTTGTGGCTTGTGGCGCGTTTATATTGTGTGTTATGTAAGTGATGACTGGCACACAACCTTTAAAATTGAAATATTCAAAATATCTAAAAAAGAAAAACTAAAAAATTCTATAATCTTCATTCTTCCCTTTACACATTTCCGTCACATTTCCCGACATTACTCCCTACAAATTTATGACACGAGTGTTGACCGTATTAACATGTGAGCGAATGATTGACAAAGTGTTAATGGTTCTTTCGTGTACCCAATCCCCATCAATATATAATATCTGTAAGTTATCCGGTTGTATACTATACCTACATCTACATAGAACTAAACATTTTTTTCGTGCACCCCATCATATGGGGTACTGTTGGACAGCCCATTTTCACTTTGGGCTACCCTCTGTTAGCATTCTATTCTATTTCTTTTCAATATGGCTACATCAGGGTTTTGATGATTCCGCCAATGTCAAGTATTATAGACACCACGGTAGCTAAGATGTTCCCGCCGGCCGTGATATGCCCTATTAATCACTGACTAATCACAACTATCACGTCACGACGGGCGCGTGCGTTGGTCGCCCTGACATGACGTGGAATCCTGTTAGCATTACAATTCGTTCAGTTGTATCGGAATGTATGTTTCTTACCTTAACTCATTGACTGACTGACTTATGTCAACCATATATTTTTTCGTGTACCCTGGGGTACAGTTGGCCAGCAGCCATTTTTCAGTACAATTTACCTGCCAAGCGTCCTCTTCCCCAGTCGTGACGAACAAGGAGGACGAGCACGGGAACAGTATCCTGCCGCTGTCCGCGTGCAGCTCGTAAGAGGCGATCCCCCACGCGGCCACCCTCTGTCTCTCCCAGAGGAGTTGTTCCTCTCGGGACCATTTCCCGGAAGTGCCCCCTAGGGCCCCGTTGGACTCTATTAGGGGTTTCCACTCCAATCTGAAAAGCAAAATATAAAAATAACATCTACGGATAATAAAAAAATCTGAATGTGGTTTACGAGGCCAAATTTTTGATGTGAAACATCTATACGCGCGTTAGACTAGGGTAATCCCAAGACGTCTCAAAATTCAGGAGTAGGTTGGTTTTGGCCTACGCCGTTTGCACCTAGGGCTGTGAGCAGGTAGAGGGAATAACGCGTTGGCATGAGGCAAGACCAAGCGTCTTCGTCTAACAAAATGTATACTAATTTTGATGTTTCACATCTACCGGGTGTCCCCTGACGCATTTTTTTTAAATTTATTCTCTTAAAAATTAACATACTTGACCAAAACAATTAGGCACATGACAGGAACAGCTTCCCCGACGGTGATTGAACGAATTTGAAATGTGCCTAATTGTTTTTGTCGAGTAGTACAGTTGTAAATTCCGCCAAAACACTAATACCAAACGGAACCCCCCCCCCATGTTTTAATTACATAATTACAAATATTCTTATAGAACCCTGAGTTTTTGTTAATATAGTCTATCTTGTATGCAGTTTCAATCAACATTTAATACAACAAAAGAATATTTACATACATAATTGTGGCCGAGTCATTAATATTAATTACATGCATTTTCTACAATTAGCTATAACATGACCCTACTGGGACAGATTTGGGTAATTTTTTTGTAATATTCATACTACACATACTACACATACACTGGAACCGTAACACAGTTAATATGAGCTACACGGACGAAACCGGGAGCAGAGAGTTAGTATGTAAAGAAATACATTGTATGTACTAATTAGATACATCTAGTTGTTATCAGAGTAAACACAACTTTGTTTCTATTTAGTTTACTGATTGCGTTCCTGAGAATGTAAATAAATAACTTCAAATTAAAATATGGTTGTAAAGTTCAAATTTTTTAATTCAAATTCATAAGATATTTCACCTCAGCTTGGCATTAATTGATATCTTTTTAACTGAGGAGGTATACTTTCCAGGTGGTCCCATGGTCATCAGGTCAGGATCTGATGATGGTATCTCTTCAAATTTTATAGTCATACTTGAAGCAATTTGGGTAATTTTTTATAGTGATTTGTGCATTTCGATTGGGTAGTTTCAGAAAGCACACTTTTCAGTGCATAATTTTTGAAGACGATACAAATTTTTGGAAAAGACAAATTATTTAACCAAAGATATAAGAATTTCCCAAAAAGAATGAGATATTTTTGGATGAATAAAATATATTGGACTAACGACCCACCCTGAAAATATGTTTTTTTTACATATATATATATATTTAATTATGATATCTTTATATACATATATAATTCTTCTGTACATGTCACTGAACTCCCCCTAAACGGCTGGACAGGATTTTGAAGAAAGTTTTTGTGCGTGTTTGGTCCCTGGATGGTTGTTAGATTCACAATTGGATCTGGTAGGTGGCGCTGCAATTGGGTTATAGGATTTTTTATTCGAAAATACCCACAGGTGAAGCCAGGGGCAGAAAGGAAGTTATTTTATATTATACTAACAATCCGCCCTACCCCTACCTCTACCCTACCTCCCACCCCTACCTGTACCCCTACCCCTACCTCTACTTCTACTCCTACCCCCTACCCCTACCCTCTACCACTACCACTACCTCTATATCATGAATAGTTTTCGCAGCGCACGCGATGTAAGCAATTTCTTAGGTAATTTTTTTACACCTTGGGTTACATTATTGGAGTTTTAGCCTATGTCACTCAGGGTGAATGTAGCTTTCCAATGGTGAAAGAATTTTTGAAATAGGCACAGTAGTTTTTGAGTTTATTCATTACAAACATACACACAAAAGTACAAATCTTTCCTTTTTATAATATTAGTATAGATATAATTCTTCTGTACATGTGTACTGTCACTGAACTCCCCCTAAACGGCTGGACAGGATTTCGATGAATGTTTTTGTTGCGTGTTTGGTCCCTGGATGGTTGTTAGATTCACAATTGGACCTGGTAGGTGGCGCTGCAATTGGGTTATAGGATTTTTTTTATTCAAAAATATCCACAAATGGTAGTTATTTTATATTATATAAATAAAATTTTGAAGTTATAACAATTTTGAACTCCAATGACTCCACTATTATCTGTATTGGTTTGGTAGTCCTTAAGTGATACTATAAGTAAATAACTTATAGCAATATTAATTAAGTAACAGGAAAAATAAATAGAGAATAATCTAATCTAATGCAATGTGTGTTACTTTGTTTTTATATAACTCATCTATGAACTATTTGATTTGAGTTGAATGTGGTTTGATAGATGATGTTGTAAATAAATTGAATGCAACTTTTTCCCTGCTCCGTCACTATGAGAAATTGTATCTTCTCTTTGTAACTGTAATTATTGTCTATGTAGAAATTAATTCTTCATGCGCCATGCTCACATGGTAGGAATTAAATATGTTAAAAAATCATTTTAATTTCAACTAATTGTAATTTTTGTCAGTACCCCACATAAAATTAGGCCAGGTGTCCCCCAGAAAATCTGTCTATACCAATGCACATAATCTTTCAATCCATGTTGTATCAAAAATTGCATTTTATTTTTATCTTATTGGAAACTGAGTCTCGCTACAATATAGGTGATGGGTTTTTGGGTTTAAGAGCTACAATATGGAGACAGCATTTTAGACATAAGAAGGTATGTGGTTTGGTTTACTTAGATTCAATTTTCATGCAGGCAGAGCCACAGGCAAAGGCTACTAAATTAATTTAAATACAATAGCCAACTTACTTAGTATAGTCAGGGTGTATTGATGGAGTTATATCTGTATATAAAAGTGTGATCTCCCATCCACTTTGAGGTGTCCTTAGGAAATATATCCTTGTTCGTCCATTACTAAGTTTTCTAAACGATATCGCCATAGGGACCATAGTGGATAAGGATGATAATTCTTTCCGCAAGTTATGGACGGCCTGACGGACTTCGCTCCATGAATATTTTTTCGAAGGTACACTGACAGAATCTGAAGTTGAAACTCCATCGCCAGCTTCCCTCACGTCCATATTAACGATATCCATTAAATTGTCGTGAAAGCTCAATTTATTTTAATATTACAATTAAAATTTCATGATGATATAATCTTTAAGAACAAAGACTCCAAACTTAATAATGGAGATTTTGTGTTGACTATTGTATAATTTAACTAGAGTATTTCTATTTGATTTAAGCTAGAGTACGTTATAATAAGTAAAATAAAAATAACACGATATTTATATAAAATTAAGCCAACACACAGATTTTTGAGTTGCCAAAAGTGGATTTCATTCGTTCTTTCCAATTTTTATCAATCAATCATTCAATATAGACAAGCATGTTTGCCAACCTATACATAAAAATGAATTTTAACAATAGAGCTGTGGTCTCGATTTATTGGCAACTACATAAATATCGATATTGTTCTACGAACCATTTAATACTTTCTACTTTTATTTGTGTAATATTATTGAATAAAACTTTGAGTATGTATATAATATCAAAGGAGGTGTGAACTAATGTCCTAATGGTCAATCTTATGCAGGGCTAGTGCCGCTCTGGCGTACCGTGAATAATGTTGCCCCATTACAATGAGATTAAAATAAGAATGTTGTTTGCAATGCAAATGTTTTCAACACAATCATACTTTTTTAAAGCATTTTCGTTATCGCTCCGAATTTTGCCGCCTTGGGCACTAGCCTCTAATGCCCCTAGTGTAAATCCAGCGCTGAACTTATGGTCAAAAGAGCAGAAAATTGGTGGAGGCAACGAAGTGCGTCTATGGCCCCTTCTTAATCGTAGTACTCTATGTATGATCAATTTACAACCACCCCTTAATCATAAAACAAAATAAGTACCTAACTCCTAAGTACCTGCACGAAGTAATACCCTCCGTGTTTCGAGTTTAGGGGCAGCGTGCATAAATAACAAGGTCGAAGCACTACAACAATGCGGCGTCTTTTAGTGCCTACTTTCTTATTGACTTAATTATGTAGGTATAGGTACTTTACTTAGGTACCTACTATTCATAAAATTTCATGTAAGATAATAAAACATCAAATGCCTCCTAAAATTAAGAATTGTTATTAGTTACTTAAAAAAATACTAGAATACAATGTGACTACCCGAGTGTCTCCTGTTGTATTCTAGTGTGAACATATCATCAAAATTAGCGATAGTACATCACTATACTGCAGATGACAACAATGCGGCAAAACTGAACTGTCAAACTCAAAATACAGTACAAAAATCAGATGTCTGCGAGGTGCTGTGTTTTTATTTAACCACGCGCGTTATTCGATCTGCGTAAAAATGGGTGCAGTGCTTTACACAATACGGACTTGTGGCTTATTACTAATAATATCCAGCGTAATTAATTCACACAATATCTCTGAAAAACCTTGGATAGTTTCATTCAGTGTTGATGGCAAAAGTTGTAGTGAAAATTGTGAATATTCCTTGAATGTTAGAGGCGGTGAATACTTAGGTCATTCATCTTGGAGATTAACTTCTGATAGTGGTGTAAGAGGTGGTCCTTGCACTAATATTTATTCCAGTTATGAGTTAAGAGAAATAGTGACTGCTCAGTGGCATACTATGGTGAATGTTACAGTGCCTTTTTCTGATGAGAATATATACTTTTGTTTATTATATTCCGAAGATAATAACCCTTTTGGTGGTGTGTGGTACCATCAAGGTGCTGATCTGTATTTGAATCCCAAAAAAGATGAAGTTTCTCACATAAAAGGGGAAGAGGAACCGTAAGTATTTTACCTACTATTGTGAGAGTGTAAAAAAAATCGTAATTTTCGGCTCGGCTTTCCAATATACGCGTCGCCTGATTTATACTGAATTAATGAATTTGGGCAAAGTGTGAATGTGGGGATATCCTGGGAGTTGAGCTTGAACACAATTTGTAATATATTTCTATATAAGATACTTAGTGGTTATCTCAAGTTTTTTTTCTCAATAGGTAGGTACTAATTATCTTAAAAACTAGGCATATTGAAGTTTTAAAAAGGTGTTTGAGAGGATAAGGTATAAGGTATTTGATTAGAAAATGCTTTAATTGCAAGTGGTTAAAATGTGTGGATTATACCTAGGCAGACCACAGTTTAAATGCCACAGCAGAACATAATTTGACAAATTACACTAAGAGGATTTTCCATCTAAATATGCTTCAACAGAACTGACTACTCATTAGGTATAGCCTCACACATTCCATCAGCTGAAGGTGGAAGTCTTTGTCTTCTGCTGGGTACCTTGGGACCAGAAACACAGTTCCGGGAGCCGGAATGCAACCTGTCAAGATATAAAAATGTTTTTCTCATTGCTCAGTCACCTTCTAAAGCATAGGTACCTACCCAACCTTTTATGGACTACCCCCCCCCCCTGTACATAAGAGTTAATTTTATATGTCTATTCATAATCACAAATTAAAATTTAATTCTCTCTCTCTCTCTCTAATCCTGCTCCTCGTGGTCATGGCAGAGGGTCCTGATTATTAAATAATTAAAAATAAAAACATGCTCTAATAAAAACATTTGCCCCCATTTGCCTTTGGACTCGCTACCGCCCCCACGAAAAGCTCCAGCACCCACTATCGCCCCTGTTAGGAACCTATGTTCTAAAGCATTGACTTTATAGGCGTATGTTACGCCTATATTTATAATAATTAAAGCACACGTAAATTCACTTGGTGTATTTCAATAAACATAATATTAAACCTTGTGTTTAACTAAATTAAAATAACACGTCTCTATCGTACTGTCTCTGTCTGACGTCTGTTGACATTACCTTCTTAATGTTTCGTGTCACCATACAATGTCGCCACATGACCCCCCCACGAAGAGAGGAAGGTTACAGATTAAACGGAATTTTTAATATTACTTTGCGTCCCGCACGAGATGTATAAATAGATGATGGTAATGCGGATGATGGTAATGCGGATGATGGTGATACTGATGATGGTGGCTTAATGAAGGTATTGAAAGGAATAGGAGAGTCGGCCTGGGTGGCTGTGTAAGCAGGTTTTACGCGGTTTATACTCACGACTACTTCCTTGTTCTTTATAAGAAGTGTCAGTGTTTTGTCAGAACGGCTAATCACTGGGTAAGGTCCAGAGTAAGGTGACTCTAGGGGAGGTTTTACGTGATCAGCACGCAAGAAAACATGTGAAGCCGTTGAAATGTCTTTAAAAACAAAAATGTTAGTTTGACTATGACTAGAAACAGGGACAGGTCTAAGATCTGCCATATTTTTTCTCAGTTGTGTAAGAAAATCTATAGAAGAAACAGGAACGTCATTATTGGACGAAGAAACAACCATTTCTCCAGGAAGGCGAAGTGATTCTCCGTACACAAGTTCGGCAGAAGAAGATTTGAGATCTTCTTTCAACGCCGCTCGCATTCCTAAAAGTACTATAGGTAAAGCTTCTATCCACGATTCACCGTGACAACGTAATGACGCCTTCAATTGCCTATGAAAACGCTCCACCATACCGTTTGCGCAAGGGTGGTAGCTAGTGGTGCGTAGCTTTTTAATACCAAATTGAAACATAAGGCGACGGAAAAGGTCCGATTCAAATTGTCGTCCTTGATCCGTGGTAATATGTGTTGGAAGGCCGAAGCGAGAGATCCATCCGTTAATAAGAGCCCTAGCCGTCTCTTGGGCAGTGATGCCTTGCATGGGCCAGGCCTCAGGCCAACGAGTGAATCTATCAACCGCTGTAAGGAGATAACGGTAACCTTCACAAACTGGCAAAGGGCCAACAATATCCACGTGGATGTGTTGAAATCGTCCGGATGGAGGACTAAATGTGCCTACAGGAGACGTAACATGTCTTGTGACTTTATTGCGCTGGCACAAAAGACAAGTGCGAGCCCAAGATCGGGTATCTCGTTTTATAGAAGGCCACACAAATCTGTCCGACACGAGACGAGATGAATTTCGAATTCCGGGGTGGCTGAGGTTATGAATTCTATCAAAATAAGTTCGTCTGAAAGGAGGAGTCAAGAATGGACGCGGTTTTCCAGTACTGGTGTCACAGTAAATTGAGACGGCAGTGCCTGGAATAGTCACTTTTTCCAGTTTCAACGACGAAGTGTTATTATTAAGTATGCCAAGAAGCTCCTCATCATTATCCTGTGACTCAGCTAAAGCAATGAAATTATCTTCCAACGAGATGGATTCGATACGAGACATTGTATCGGCGACGAGATTATCCACACCTTTGATATGCTGAATGTCAGTAGTAAATTGGGAAATAAAAGATAGCTGATTTAATTGAGCTGGTGGTAACTTTTCTCTACGTTGAACAAAAGCATAAAGTAGGGGTTTATGATCCGTATATATGGTGCACTGCTGTACTTCCAATATATAACGAAAATGTTGGACTGCCTCATAGACAGCCAAAAGTTCCCTGTAATATGCTGGCCAAGAAGATTGATTAGAAGTCAATTTTTTGCTAAAAAATGCTAAAGGTTGCCAAATGTGTCCAATACGTTGTTGAAGGCAAGCTCCAACATGTGTGCTTGAGGCGTCCGTAAATAGGCCTAAAGGGGCATCTAAAACAGGATGTGCCAGTTTAGTAACCAAAGATAGGCTGTTCTTACACGCATGGAACGCGGTTTCCAATTCTGGAGTCCATGGAACAGGCTTGGCGCCCTTTAGATAGGTGTCGGTTAAGATATTTATCAATGGAGCCTGCATTTCGGCTGCTCGTGGTAAAAATCTCCGGTAGTAATTTATCATGCCCAAAAACCTACGAAGACCTTGGACAGATTTGGGCAAAGGAAATTCCTGAAGTGCCGATATTCGTTCAGGTGGAGGGCAAGTACCATCTTTAGACACTCGATAGCCTAAAAAGGTAACTTCTGTAGCCCCAAGCACGCATTTAGGTATGTTTAATACGACTCCATAGTCCACCAACCTTTGGAAAATAATCCGGAGATGACTCAGGTGTTCTTCGGAGTTTCGTGAAAAAATAAGAATGTCGTCGACATACGGGTAGCAAAAGTTTAAATCCTGAACGACTTCGTCAATAAACCTTTGAAAGGTTTGTCCCGCGTTTCTTAATCCGAACGTCATATAAGGGAATTCATATAACCCGAAAGGGGTTATAATCGCCGTTTTACATATATCATCGTTATTGATAGGAATCTGTTGGTAGGCTTTGACTAAATCTAAAGTGCTAAAAATGGTTGAGGTGGCTAAATGACTACTAAAGTCCCCTATATGACGCACGGGGTAGCGGTCAGGGATCGTTCGAGCATTTAGGAATCGATAATCACCACAAGGACGCCACGTGTTGTCTCTTTTTGGAGCCAAGTGTAAAGGTGACGACCAAGGGCTTTTTGAAGGTCTTGCAGTGCCGCATTTTATCATGTCCCCAAATTCTTTTTTTGCAATTGCAAGTTTGTGAGGCGCGAGACGACGGGGTCTACAAGAGATGGGGGGGCCATCATTAGTCAAAATGTGATGAACGGTATTGTGTTTGATTTCCCTGAAAAAGCCAGGCGGACGAGAGATGTCTGGAAATTCACTGAGCAATTTGCTAAAAGGTGAATCATTAGTCATCGTAATCGTCTTAACACTGACATGTTTGATGGACGCTATGGAAGCAAGTGTATATATACCAGTTATACCATCAACTAAACGTTTGTTACGACAATCTGGCAAAATGTTGTAGTGTGATAAAAAATCAGAGCCAATTATAGCTGAACTCACATCGGCAACAACAAACTGCCAAGTAAACTCACGTCTTAGACCAAAATTAAGGTTAAGGGAAAGGTTGCCGTAAGTCTTAATAGTACTATCATTAGCCGCATTGAGTTCGAAATTGGTTGGCTGACATTTACCTGACAATAATTTGCGTGGAAAACAACTGACATCCGATCCGGTATCAACCAGAAATTGAATTTTACTACTTTGGTCCGTGATAAATAGGCGACGGCCAGTCACACAACGGTCAATTGTCGCCTTTACTGATCGTTGTTTAGGTTTTTCCGAGAAAGAACAAGGTTTAACACATTTGGTGGCTTGGTCTTGGAACTTGTTATGGTACCAACACAACCGATTAATTGAAACAGGTTTTTGGGAACGGTTCCTCGCTGAACTTGGGCTCACATTTCCAGTATGTTGAAATTTTGTGAGAGATGTTACAATGCGAGTCAACTCTTCAAGCTGTTTTTTCATGGCACAAAGTCCAAGTGGATCGACCGAAGCAAGTGAAGTATGCGAAGTAGACGCAGCATGGACAGCTGAATGTTGAGGAAGTGCAGCAGTGGTAGGTGAAACTTCTAAAATTTTGTCGGCAAGTTCCGCAATATCATTAAGAGAACCTTTTTGTGTTGCTAAGATAACCTGCAGATGCGACGGAAGACGACGTAAGAAAAGTTGACGTAAAATGAAGGAATCAACTGGGAGTGTAGTACCTGCGAGTGATAACAAGTGGCGGAGGAATTGGGAAGGTTTCCTATCCCCGAGTTCCTCATCGTTCAACAGCTGGCGGACACGTTGTTCCTCGGAAAAAGAGAAGCGATGAATTAATGCAGATTTGAGATAATCGTATTTATTTTTGGAAGGAGGATTGGTAACTATGTCCTCAACTTCGGCAATCACTCTAGTGTCCAACTGTGACACTACGTGATCAAATTTAGTGTCGTTTACCGTTATTCCAGCTAAACGAAATTGTGTTTCCACTTGAGCGAACCAAGTTGTTGGTCGGTCGAACCAGAATGGAGGCAATTTTGCAGAAAGTTTAGATACTACAGCTTCATTAGACGAAACTTGTTGCAACTGTTGTTGAAGCTTACTATTTTGCTCTTCTAAGGGAGCTGTAGAATTCGATAGCTGATCGAGTTGTCGCTGTAGGATGGCATTTTGTTCCAAAAGTGGCGCGGTACTAGACAGTAGTTGTTGAATTTGTTGTTGTAAACTCAAGTTTTGGTCTTCAAGTAATTTAAGGCGCTCGTCTGCGTTTGCCATGCTAAAGAGTAAGCAGTACGTATGGTATTAAGTGAATGAGCGTGTTTGAAATAAAGTAATTAATTATAATTAAAATTTGTGGTCAAACGTGGCGCAGTTGTAAAGCGACACGACACAAAAGAAATGAGTAATAATATTTACAAAAATTAGACATTAAATTGTACATATAAAAAATAAAAAATCTAATTTAAAAATATTAACTACTAAACTAATATTAGAAATAATGAAAAGAATTTGAAATATCTTCCTTATATCTTCTAAATATCCCCTTAACAGCATTAGAGACAGCGCGCGGCGAAGTTGCAGCCGGGGTCTCCCAGACCGTAAGCGTAGTAGCAGGGTTGAACAGTTTTTCTATTCTTAGGAAAGTAATGTAGTAGTTTTTTGAAGTAAGCGATACTGTAGCCTCATAAAGAACTGTATGGACTCACGCTGGTAGGACATTATGTATAAGTCTGATGAAAACGTGGCTGTTACAATCTGTAAAACCTTGGTAGAATTTTATGAGCAGACTTTTCGTTCGGGGTCACCATTTATATAGGCGTATGTTACGCCTATATTTATAATAATTAAAGCACACGTAAATTCACTTGGTGTATTTCAATAAACATAATATTAAACCTTGTGTTTAACTAAATTAAAATAACACGTCTCTATCGTACTGTCTCTGTCTGACGTCTGTTGACATTACCTTCTTAATGTTTCGTGTCACCATACAATGTCGCCACAACTTGAAACCGGGATTAAACTTGAAAAAGCCTCACTTATGTCAAGAAAGCCCAGCTCATGGTAGCTCACTCATATCCAGTTTGGTTCGAGCTCTCACTGAAATAAGATCTATTATTGTATTACTATCTTAAAAAAAGCATGCCGTTTCATGTCTCGGTGTGAGCTGACCCTTAATCGAGTTATAACACAGGTAAAGCACTTCTTCTAAAAATAACAGATATTTCTGTCAATAATATGGCAAATCTCAGTTAATCCTGGAATGCTTGTTTTGGTATGGCTATTTAGAACCCTAAATAATAAAAATATGGCTCAATCCAATTTAAAATAATAACTATCAACTGTGTGCTAAGGAAATGTTATATAAATAAACTCACCTTTCCAGGATTAACTGAGATTGGCCATATTTTGACAAATACAAGATGACTGAGGGCCAAGGACCCTTAAAGAAGTGACACATCTAGGTCCATTAAGTGCAACCACCTGTTCTGTTTAAGAGGCTACCTTCATATTAAATCATATTTTTTAAATCGTTTTGAGTGAAACCTAAAGCTCTTACAAATACAGATAAAATTACATGTTATAATTAATCATATTTCATATTAATCTGTCAATCATAAAACATGTTTTAAGAAACTTTGCTCGATAGAAAAAAATTGCAAAGTAGCCTCTGAAAATAGTCTCCTTTCCAAATTTCTCAGTAGTACATGAAGTATTGTTTATTAAATTAAGTACAAATTTGTATCATCTATTACTAAAGTAAGATGTTAATTTAGATTTTCAATAAAGCTACTCCTTTAATTTAAATTAATTATTTTTGATTTGTCACTTAGGACGTTTGTTCCAAGCACCTTCCGTGCGCCTCTTCTCTTTTGTTTCTATTCAATGCGAAAGAGAAAGATTCAGCGGAGAGACCAATCGATCACGCAGCGCTGGGTAGTGCTAGAGTATCGTATGCAGCTAGGCCACGCCCCTCAAACTATGATTTTATTTGAATGTATCGTCTTAAAGGACAACAGGCAAAAAATGAACACAGTATGTCTCTGACAAGGTATAAAAGTCGTGAACTATTAAGATTTGCATATCCAACTCACACTTGACCATTTTTTTAATTATAAAATTTGTAATGTCAATATTTTTTTCACATGAATGAGATTTTGTTTGTTATAAGATAAGATTCTAAACTGATAACAAGTGTCTGCTATCTCTGTTGTTGTACTCACGTTTTTAGGGTTCCTTCCAATCCAAATGAATTCAAGACAGCAGTATTTTCCGAGTAACTCAGTTGTAAAAGAGTTTATATATATTAAAGTAATAAGGTACAATATGGCTTTACAACAATTTTAAATTCAAATTCAAATAAATGTATTGTTTCACATATACATGTGCTACCTATACAATAATAATAATAAAAAACAATTAAATTTATATAAAAACCCACAAATATACACAAATAGTCAACAATATTATTCATTTAAAACTTACAGTGTCAACAAGCCATTGCTTGATTCTATTTTTAAATAAATTAAGTGGCAGATCCTTAAATGTGCTTGGCAAATCATTATATATTTTTCTACACATTTGTGGGGAATTATTTGCAACCAATGATAACCTGCATGTGGGCATGAATAAATAGTTTTTCATACCTATATTTCGACCCGTATGCACTTTCATTTGCACTTTTCTAATACTAAGTATAAGTCTTATAACTTTATTATATACTAGCATTCCCCCCCCCCCCCTACCCCTACCCCTACCACTAACTTTGGATATTGTATATACATTATATAGCTGTTCGCTTGTTGGGCCCGTACTTACTTCCATCACTTATTAGATCACCTTAGGGTGGTGAATTAAAAAAAAGTCCTTCCCTAGGGTTCAAGCTAATCTCCCCGTATCAAATTTCATCAAAATCGGTTCAGTGATTTAGGCCTGAAAGACACAGACAGACAGAGTTACTTTCGCATTTATAATATTAGTAACGATATAGACGTCTGGTGTTAACTAGGCAGTCCATGGATGATTCTGTATCCCAGATAAATGTTTTTTTTTTATCTTTTAGCCTATGGTATTTGTTATATATATAATTTATCACTTTTAAAACACTTAAATGCTGCTATTCCCTGTATGGCACATGAACAACACATTGGTTAGACTTAACATTAACCAACAAACGTGGAATAAAACTTTTAATTATTAACTTTATTTCATTTTTATTATTTGCAGACCGACGAACAGCGGAGCTTTAGTAATAGGGTTCCCCTTGTCACCTTTTGGGTATGGAATCCTAAAAACAGCTGAATTGAGAACGGCTCTTGTTTTTGAAGTCAGTTAAAAATATTTAGCGCCATTGTGATAATGTCTCTGCTAAATGAACTAAAGAATTACATCATTGTGTGTATTGTTGTAAGCTATGGTTATACAAATAACTCTCCGTACCATTTTTTCCGTCAGAACTTTAAGACAGGATTTTCGTTTAGGTTTAAGACAGGATTTTCGTTTAGGTTTAAGACAGGATTTTCGTTTAGGTTTCCCTGTAAACTATAAGAAAGGCATTCCCTATTTTTTTTCAAAATTTTAGGCTCAATAGTTTCCGAGATAGGTTACGGTCGATTTTCGTATCAAATTTCTGACTTTTTAATTTTCCCCCCCACAAACGAAATTCGTCTATTTAGGCTACACATCCGTGATTGGGTCATCAAACTCTATTTAAGTACCAATTTTCTACTTTTTTCGTCCTGTAGATTCGGAGAAACTAAGCTGAGACGGACGGACTGAAGAGTGATCTTATAATCCGTTAAGGGGCGGTGTTCAAGGTCATCTTGTATCTGTCAAAAATATGCAAATTTCCAAAACGCAAAGGCACTGCTCGTAGCGAAAACTAGGCTCTATAGAACCCTAAATAATAAAAATATGGCTCAATCCAATTTCAAATAATAACAATCAATGTGTGGTGAGGAAATGTTGTATAAATAAACTCACGTTTCCAGGATTAACTGAGATTTGCCATATTTTTGACAGATACAAGATGACTGAGAGCAACGGATCCTTAATCCTAAAAATCGTCATTTATTCTTCAAAATCATATGTATATTTGTATTAACACACATATTCAAGGCCTTTATACCTTATGATCAGAGACACCAGTAACAGTGTCCATATTGAACAGAACAGGTGGCAAGCCTGTTGCTGCACTTAATGGACCTAGATGTGTCACTTCTTTAACAGACGTAAATATCTGTTATTTTTAGAAGTGACGACGCCGGTTTATAACTACTTAACTATGAGGTAGATATACACAATTCTTTCCTACATCATTTTGTTATATCTCTGACGGTTAACGGCCATAACGCGTACTAACTTTTCCCCGAATTGGCCATGCTACATATTTATAATATACTTTTTTTATAATTTGTTTTGAAAATATAGCCCATTTTAAGAAACTAATTTCGATATTTTTGTTTTTTATCCATTGCGTCTATTTTTAATATATTTTACAAATTTTACCCGCGAAAAGTAAACGTGACGTCACAAGAATTTAGAACAGGATTATAATCTTGGCCACTACACATAAAAAGTGACAGTCAATCAAATTAACGTCAAGCAAACGTCAGTCAAGGTCGACTAACCTAAAAATTACTCTTGTTTATATACTCGTGTTTATATTTATTTAAATTGAATAGTTTTTTACAATGGCAAGTAAATAGTGTTTCATCCCGTCATGTCCTAATAACAAAGAAAATAATTACACGTAAAATATAATTTATAAAGATGTCATTCAAAGATTGACGATTGCCCTTTTTTGTAGGCAAAGGTATCATTTTTTCATACTGCTTAAGATGACGTCATACATCGGTCAAATTAAGGTTATTGTTTGTTATTGAATATCTTAAAAAGTATAGACTTAATTTAAAATCTGATAAATAGAAATTGTACTGAAAGCTTATATCTCGAAACGGTTTCGAGATCTTCGTTTCTGTTCAAAAAGTTAGCATGGCCAATTGATTCACTTATACTGTTAATGCTCAGCTCCTAAACATGATAGGTCCATGTTTAAAACTCGTATACCTTCCTCGTGAATGAACCTATCTAATGAAGAAGATGAGTGTGTCCCGCGTACCCAAATTGATTTGCTTATAAAAAATTCAGTTTACATGATATCAACATAATTTTTTCACAGTTATTATTCTAATTACTTAAAGTTTTTGTTAGGGTTAAAAAAAAGAATTTATTTTCATTTACATCTTCGTCATTGTGAAAACCGTAACACAATCGGTTCATCAGTTTTTCTGTGAAAAAGGCACAGACGGACAGGCGTGGCGGGTGATTGTTTTATAAGGACACTAGCTGTTTCCCACGACTTCGTACGTGACTATTTCAGAATGTTCGCAAACATACACTTCATACATAGCTTATGTCATGTTCACCTCTGCCCACCCCGTTCCCGTCGTCATGCCGTGATGGTATATAGCCTATGTCACTCAGGGTGAATGTAGCTTTCCAATGGTGAAAGAATTTTTGAAATCGGCACAGTAGTTTTTGAGTTTATTCATTACAAACATACACACAAACATACAAACATACAAAAATACAAATCTTTCCTCTTTATAATATTAGTATAGATGTAAGGATAGTGAAGTGATAATGATGCAGAAAATTATTGCTTTGCATTTTTTGCACCTAGTAAAATTTGAGCCCTAGGGGCTTAGACTAGACAAAGTAAAACTAAACTGAAATACAACCACGTGACCTAACTAAACTGTCATTCACTCTGACGATACCAAGGAGTTTATATACTTATGGCCATATTCATAAACACATTTTAGAAGTGTTTTAGTTAAAATATGTTTTGTCACTCTCTAACAAACCTGTCTTTACTAATAATGGAAAGAATTATTATAATCTCTCTGCATGTGTACCTAATATTATGATTTAGCGTTCCGAGAGAATAGAACACTAGCATTGAAACAAATCTTGGAAGTAGAACTTAACCAACTTCTAATTTTATCGTATCGATTTAGAACTTTGCAAGTGTATTTAATTCGGATGACAATATACAATAATTTGATACCATCTATCTGATCTGATGATGGAGCCCGAAGGTGGCCACAGGAACTCTCCGTAACTCATCGAGTTTGGGCTCGTTTGATTTGTCTTCACAAGTACTCTGGTCCTAGATGATGTCCAAGGTCCTGATAATGGAGCCGGAAGGTGGCCACAGGAAATCTTGAACGAAACGACACGTAACCCCATCGAATTTGTGATCATTTGGTTTGCGCAAGTGTGCGTTACTGACAGATTTATTTATTTGTTAAGATTTTTGATGTGTACCATCTTAGCTGCCAATTGTAGGGAGTAATTTTGTAAAATAGGTGAGGGGAAATTAGAATTATATGTTTTTTTTTCTGACGCTTCTTTTAATATCATAACCGCAATATTAGTGTTTACTATAAATAGGTATCATTCCAGTGACCTACTCCGATGTCGCAACTTTGGATGGGTGCCAGCCTGCGCAGACGCATGTGTCTGGCAGCTTTACGTCACGGTTACTCATATAATAATAATACTCGTACCTGCGGGCGCCACTTCCGATATTTGAAGTGAAACTTTCTTGGTAGGGGGATATATTATGGATTCGCGACATGTTTTCGGCACAAGACCATGGATTGCCTGACCCGAGAGAATGTCCGGGCAGGAATTCGTGTACTGGCTTCCACTTCTGGGTCGGCCATTTTTAGATATTTTGAGCGTCCCCCCCCCTCCCGAAAAATCACTCACTCACAAACCTAAACGATAATCCTACGGAACCGTCTCCGCGCGAGTTCGACACGCTCTTGGCCATTTTTTTATTTGTTTGTCCTTTCACCAATGACGTAATATAGTATATCATTGCCTTTCACGCCAGAACAGAGCAACGGATCTACGTCGTTTTTTGCACAGAGATAGTTCGGAAAGTGACATAGGCTACTTTTTATCCCTTCCTTGGGGATAAATTCTAATGTCACTTTTAAAAAAAAATATAAATCTATACTAATAAAAAAGCTGTAGAGTTTGTTTGAACGCGCTAATCTCTGAAACTACCTGTCGGATTTGAAAAATTATTTTTGCATTTGATACTTAGCCCAATTGTTGAGGAATATTATAGTAGGCTATATAACATCACACTACGACCCAAAGGGACGGAGCAGTAATTATTAAGAGTATCGTTTAGTCCCAGAGTTCGGGCGCTGTGCGTTTTTCGAATATTTGCTATCTCCTCCACCCCGCGTTCACTTACACGTGTGCGATAGAGAGAGTTGTCTTGAATTACGCGCAAAACAGGTGTTTAGGTGTTAACGTTTTTCTATATTATTAAAACGTTAACGAAATTATTTTATTTTAGTCTCTATCGTTTTGCTACATCATAAACTAAGTCGGCTCGTTTTGATTTTTTCAAAATTTTGATTAGTTTCATAATTATCACGAGATAAGTATGAGGAAGTTTTTTATTAAAAAAAACGGTTTTTGAGGATTAATTTTATTTCTCAATTTATAAGCAGTATGAAAAAAACAAAAACGAGTCGACCTAGTTTTTACTTGTCTCTATAACGTATAAAAAAAACGTAGAAACGTTAACGCATTTTGTATGAACATTTTTAGCTAAACAATTGGCCATGCTACATATTTATGATATACTTTTTTTTATAATTTATTTTGAAAATATAGCCCATTTTAAGAAACTAATTTCGATATTTTTGTTTTTTATCCATTGCGTCTATTTTTAATATATTTTACAAATTTTACCCGCGAAAAGTAAACGTGACGTCACAAGAATTTGGAACAGGATTATAATCTTGGCCACTACACATAAAAAAGTGACAGTCAATCTAATTAACGTCAAGCAAACGTCAGTCAAGGTCGACTAACCTAAAAATTACTCTTGTTTATATACTCGTGTTTATAATTATTTAAATTAAATAGTTTTTTACAATGGCAAGTAAACAGTGTTTCATCCCGTCATGTACTAATAACAAAGAAAATAATTACACTTAAAATATAAATTTATAAAGACCCTTTTTTGTAGGCAAACGTTTTTTTTTTCATACTGCTTATGATGACGTCATACATCGGTCAAATGAAAGTTATTGTTTTTTATTGAATATCTTAAAAAGTATAGACTTAATTTAAAATCTGATAAATAGAAATTGTACGGAAAGCTTATATCTCGAAACGGTTTCGAGATCTTCGTTCCTGCTCAAAAAGTTAGCATGGCCAATTGAAGGAAACCTTTTTATTAGGTTAAATCAACCTTATTAGCATATTATGTACCTTATCAAATATGACCCAGTGACCTTATTCTAGCCATAAAGAGGTTTTCATTTAGGTACATAAATAAAGTGTATTTATCTATCCACCATCACGCCTTTTACCCACGTAGGGGTAGCTGGGCAGAGACAATCTCTATGTATTATTTCTCAAAGGGTGTTTTTTTGTCGGTATCAAATATCTCCCTTAAGGCGACGCATCACAGCGCAACGAACTCAGTTTTACGCGCGGCTTATTTTGTTCATATCTCTTTAGAAAGATGTGAGCGAGATGGACTACTATTAAAATCGATAAGGTAACCAAGGATAAGATAAGATAGACCAATATTCACGTACCGGAAACATAAGAAAGTACGATTTCTCAACAAAATCGGTATTAAGAAAAACACGAAAAGGACTTCAGCTTTTCTATGTTTTTACAAAAACTATTAGAATTATAAAATTCTTAAAGTATGTGAAATTATCTATCTTTTAATGTCGAGAAAATTGTAAATTAGTAAATACCTATAGAGAACTCGAGTTGCAAACTTGGCTGAAATACGCGTGAAATTGAGGATTTTCAAAGCTTCATAAAACTTAGGTGTAACTGATTTTGAATATTTTCTTTCCATGAGAAACTTTAGAATATATTTATCTTTGAAAAGCAATTTTAATTTCGTGCCAAGAACATGCAGTTATCGCGTAACACTGGAAAAACGAAACATCAGATTTGTATGGGACAAAAATCATAAGGCGTCTCCTTAATACTGTATCAAAGTTAATGTTTGATGCGCCATTTTGAAGATTATTTTCCCATCGAAAATTAAACAAGCAAAAAAAAATTTAGAGACACTTTATCGACGACATTTTTGATTACGGTCGCTGTTTTCTGTAAATAAATAAAAAAACCGGCCAAGTGCGAGTGGGACTCTCACTACACTCAATAGTATTTTATGAAAACGCAACGCACATAATGGCTGCTTCCCTTTATAACCACCTACCTGATGCCGCCCTGAGGGACCTTAGCTTATCAGTCTTTAAATGTAGAATACAAAATATATTGGTTGAAAAGTGTTATTATACCGTTGAGGATTTTTTAAAAGACCCTTTATTTTGAAATTACAATTTACTATTATACACTTATTGACTTTTTTATTTGGTAATATTGACATTTAATTTTGTAATTTATGAATTAGATTAATGATTATGTTATAATTCAATATTTATATGATGTAGAATTGTAGAATAATTATTTAATGGATGAAGGTAGTTTGATCTTTATTGTACGCCTTAACAGGTAGCATGTAATAATGTGAGTCAATAAATACTTATATTTGAATTTGAACTAAATTCAGACCAAGTTTGACGCCCCTGTTATAGCGCAGGAACAAATTAGCGCGAATCCGACTCACACTTGACCGGTTTTTATTATTTATTGTTTTACTTAAGAGTATGCATTATATAGTTATATTATGTATGTATTTCCATTATTAAGATCGAGCAAAAAACTCACAAACACGTTTCTTGTATGTGGACCCTCCTTTAATGTTTAACTTTATTATGGACTACCGCCCCCTTAACAAGAAAAAAAAATTCCAACGCCCCCTTTTACATAATAGTTAATTATACCAATTTTATATGTCTGTCTATTGTCTATTAATGATCTTAAATTTAAAATTAATTCTATCTCTCTCTAATCGTGCTCCTCGTGGTCGTGATTATCAATTAATTAAAAATACAAAAAATGTTATAATAAAAACATTTGCCCCCATTTTCCTTTGGACCCGCTACCACCCCCACGAAAAGCTGCAGCGCCCACTAGGGGGCGGTACCGCCCGCGTTGGGAACCTATGTTATAGTGGCAATAGCAATAAACACTCTGTGAAAGTTTTTAATGTCTACCTATTACGGTTCAAAAGATACAGCCCTGTGACCAGACGGACGGACAGCGGAGCCTTAGTAATAGGGTTTCCGATGTCACTCGTCCAAAATTACGATTTTCGTCTACCAAGAGAGCGCGCGGGTATTTTTCACCATACAAATCTCTAACACGAACTACCTCGTTTAAATTTTACATTTTCCTATTTCAGAAGAACTACAGATAACGGTATACCAGTGAATCTAGAAACAACCAAAAATTCAGTGACTGAAAATAATGGGGATACCCAAATGAGCAATCTTCAAGAACCAGTAAAGCAATGGGCTGATCTAACCCATGACACCGATGTCAACTTTCTTCCAGGTGCTTCCAGACCTACGAGAGAAGAATCTCTATACATTGAAGTATATCACAAAGATGGCTATGTACCAATGAATACTATTATAGAAAGTAATAAACTAAAAAATAACGAAGTATATAATGATAATGATAATGAATTAAGATTTAATAATAAATTCCATAATAACAAAGGTGAAAGTAATATAATAAGAGATAAACGAGATATAAGTAATTTGATAACTCCGGATAACAACGATGCAAAGAATTTGAATTTGACTACAAGTAAAGACAGTCCATATGAT
Organism: Nemapogon koenigi; assembly: GCA_963924495.1. Classification (NCBI taxonomy): domain Eukaryota; kingdom Metazoa; phylum Arthropoda; class Insecta; order Lepidoptera; family Tineidae; genus Nemapogon; species Nemapogon koenigi. The sequence goes on from OZ004655.1 coordinate 6,359,006, forward strand.
AGCCTCTCTATTACAAATATAAGAACTGTGGATATACAAATAGAAGGCTTAAAAGTTGAGTTCTCAGCCAAAGCCCCAGAGTTGTCTAATGAAGGTGTACCCAGCGTTTTGGCTGACGCGAAGGTAACGCTCAGACTTTTCGGTCAAGGTATGACTGAACGTACTGTGATAGCTTTGTCGTATGATGAAATGTCAGCAGGAGATGATTGTAAATTTCTTGAAAGGGGAGAGTTTTTGGTAAGTGCCCTTTTTTTTGAAAAGCCGGTCTAGATCTGTCGTGTAACAAGCGACTGTTGTAGTGCATAATATTTAGGAGTACAAGGGGCTTAGACAATGTACATCTAAACGAATAGAATAGATAACTTTAAATGTATGGGAGCGACTGAAATACAACCACGTGACCTAACTAAATCGCCGTGCCCCATACAAACTATATAGGCGATAGTATCGCCCGTGGAGATTGACCCATAGAGTTTGTATCGAATTTGGTGGCACGGACGAGACCATCGCCGCGATTCTCTCGCTTTTGGAGACGGCCCCTAAATTGAAAAGGTTGTATTAGTGGAGGAAGTATTGCTCAAAAAGGCGTAACCTTTGATTTTGGTATTAAAGCAAGCCATTCAGCACAGATGTTCCTTAAGCCATTCTAAGCCGATCTAGCTCGAGACTCATTGAGATATATGCTGCTGGTAGGGGTGGGGGAGGGTCAAAGCCGGGCGCCCCCTGTCATCATTAACAAAAATCTAATTCTTTTTGTATAGCTACCATGGCATGTTTGGTATCATTTTCGTGTAAAACGAAGATGTAGAATTCATTTCTGGTATTACATTTTAGCATTTTCATATAAATTTCATGAAAAAAATGAAAAAAAAATATGAAAATTTCCATGCATTTTTTCTTCTTTGAGTTCTTATAACTTTTAAATAGTGCAAACATCTATAATAAAAAAAATACTTGCTTAAAGCGTATTTTATGCACATTCTAAAAATATAAATTTCAAGCGTCTGCTATTTTAAAAATATGGTGTAAAAAATTATTTTGTGTTGCGCGGACCCGCGGTTTCGCTGCGACAACACTCGCTCTATGAATGACTCGTAAGCATACTCTCCTATTGTCTTCTCTTATAATAATATAGGTATTTATTTGTTTATTTAAAATAGTAACATAGTTTAATATTTATTACTTACACACATATTACATGACTGTATTTTCTAATATACATACTTATTGATGTGTTTATATACCTACAGCTATAGTATAGAGATGGCTGAAAAAATATTCAAAATAATGTACATGTAGGTACCTACTTTTTTTATTATTATACAAATATTACTATACCGATTTAAAAAAATATTTCACTAATAGAAAGCTACGAACTATATCCCTGAGTGACATAAGCTATATTTTATTTTGTTCGACTATATCCACGGGCGGAGCCGGAGGCGGAAAGCTTGTCCTAGATAAACAGGTCACATTAGGTTTTCAAGCTACTACGCGAGAGATTAATGGTACCAGCAAATTATTCATTGCAAGATGTAAACATCTGATCTGGATCTGGAGACCTGAATGTTTTTTTTTCTCATGAAAATAATTCAACACCACCAGCATTTTCTGTAGCGGGGACAATACGATCAAAAGCAAAATCTCATCTATTAAACTGCCTTATTAATGTACCCAGTGATAGTGTCATCAACACCCCACCCAAACCCTCCATCATCTGGCTATTGTGCATATATTAAATCTTCTCACATCTCAATTCTCAAAAATTTTGCGAATGCGCTTATAACATTTTCATCCCGTTTATACGACGTGAATTGGCAAAGCTTGAAAAACGTCATACGAAAAAAATGTGGGATGGGGTTACGGACTAAAGTTGATTTCAATACGAGAGTACCAAAATGATGGGCAAACTTCCTTCGCGGTAGATGCTAAGTATAGGTTTTTGATCTCCTATCGGCACGATGTCACAAAATAGATGTACCGGGTGATAAAGAACTCAATGTTACAACAAAGACAGCAGTTTGGAAATATTTATAAAATATTTTAAGGTTCACAACTTCCACCACAGATACATAAGGCTGTGCACTTTAAGTTCCGTTTTTTTTACACCCTGCCTTGCACCTGCACCGTATATATATAAGTTCCAGACACACACTCGCGACATCCTGTAAATCAGACCAGTGAGGGGTCCAAGAGCTTTCATCGTTTCTCCAGCCCCAAGAACAAGGACTCGGAAGATTGTGGAGGGGAACTAAGGCCTGACCCCAAACATGTACTCCTTGGCAAACTGCCCGCAGTGTGTGTTGGCGAAGAGCTGCTTCCGTTGGAGGAATATTTTCTAATTGTCTGTCGTTTTTTGTGAACAGATATTGTCTACATTCATTCAATGTAGTGCAGGGACTTGTACTGCAAAACTAAACCCTAATATTAAATACAATTACTAAGGATACATCAAACATTTACCGAGTGCAGTGGCAATAGAGTGGCATGCGATGCAATAATGTGTTTGCCTGTGCCCATGTGAATCCATAGCTCCTTCCATGCAGGCAACTTTTGAATACAGGAAACGGCTACCACTACTACATCCATATCTACAGTTCGAATCATAATTTTCTCGTGTCCTTTGTTTAAACATTGAGTTCTTTATCATCCGGTAAATTTAGTGTGGTACATCGGACCGATAGGAGATCAAAAAGCTCTTCTTTATTAGCATCTACGTGAAGGAAATTTGCCTAGCCTATTGGTACCCTCGTACTCAAATCAACTTTAGTCCGTTACCCCATCCCACATTTTTTTCGTATGACGTTTTTCAAGCTTTACCAATTCACGTCGTATAAACGGGATGAAAATGTTATAAGCGCATTCGCAAAATTTTTGAGAATTGAGATGTGAGAAGATTTAATATATGCACAATAGCCAGATGATGGAGGGTTTGGGTGGGGTGTTGATGACACTATCACTGGGTACATTAATAAGGCAGTTTAATAGATGAGATTTTGCTTTTGATCGTATTGTCCCCGCTACAGAAAATGCTGGTGTAGTTGAATTATTTTCATGAGAAAAAAAACATTCAGGTCTCCAGATCCAGATCAGATGTTTACATGTTGCAATGAATAATTTGCTGGTACCATTAATCTCTCGCGTAGTAGCTTGAAAACCTAATGTGACCTGTTTATCTAGGACAAGCTTTCCGCCCCCGGCTCCGCCCGTGGATATAGTCGAACAAAATAAAATATAGCTTATGTCACTCAGGGATATAGTTCGTAGCTTTCTATTAGTGAAATATTTTTTTAAATCGGTATAGTAATATTTGTATAATAATAAAAAAAAGTAGGTACCTAGGTACATGTACATTATTTTGAATATTTTTTCAGCCATCTCTATACTATAGCTGTAGGTATATAAACACATCATTAAGTATGTATATTAGAAAATACAGTCATGTAATATGTGTGTAAGTAATAAATATTAAACTATGTTACTATTTTAAATAAACAAATAAATACCTATATTATTATAAGAGAAGACAATAGGAGAGTATGCTTACGAGTCATTCATAGAGCGAGTGTTGTCGCAGCGAAACGGCGGGTCCGCGCAACACAAAATAATTTTTTACACCATATTTTTAAAATTGCAGACGCTTGAAATTTATATTTTTAGAATGTGCATAAAATACGCTTCAAGCAAGTATTTTTTAATTATAGATGTTTGCACTATTTAAAAGTTATAAAAACTCAAAGAAAAAATATCGCATGGACATTTTCAATTTTTATCATTTTTTTCATGAAATTCCTATGAAAATGGTAAAATGTAATACCAGAAATGAATTGTACATCTTCGTTTTACACGAAAATGATACCAAACATGCCATGGTAGCTATACAAAAAGAATTAGAATTTTTTAAATGATGACAGGCGGCGCTCGACTTTTACCCTCCCCCACCCCTACCAGCAGCATATATCTCGATGAGTCTCGAGCTAGATCGGCTTAGAATGACTCAAGGAACATCTGTGCTGAGTGGCTTGCTTTAATACCAAAATCAAAGGTCAAGTGCAATACTTCCTCCACTATATCTTTAAATCAGTACTAGATGATATAGTTTTCACAATTACAGGTGACACCGGAATCGGTCGAGCTCCACACGGCACTATTTGACATCACTGCACCGCCCCCAACGACAACTGACTCAAAACTCTACCTGTGTGCAAAGAATCTGATGGACGGGGAAGACATTAAAACAGATAAACAGAAATACATACATCAAGGGACGGAAAACTACAAAGCTTTGTCCACACACACACCTTTGTTACCCATTTGGTTATCGGCTTTCCTGATTCTCAGTTGCCTAGGCTTTTCCGCTTTGTTCTCCGGCCTCAACTTGGGTCTAATGTCCATGGACAAGACCGAGTTGAAGATTATCTCGAATACTGGCACGGATAAGGAGAGGAAATATGCTAAAGCCATCATGCCAGTTCGGGACCATGGGAATTATTTGCTGTGTAGTATACTTTTGGGTGAGTCGTAATTTTTAAATGGGACAATAAAAGTACACATCGCCGAGCATGTATGAAAGGTATGATGAATATAAAAGAAGCGAAAGAGGTATGTCAGGATCGTAACAAATGCCATTCGATTGCCTCTGCCTACCACTCTTGGGATAAAAGGTGTGGTGATAGATAGATAGAAGTACAAACGCATTTTTTTATAATGTGAGTTAGTATAATAATACCCTAAGAGGCAATACCAGCGTTTCTAGTGAAGTTAGTCTTGACAGTTCTTTTGTAAATTTCTTCTTATGTTATGGCTCCACCAATGTTAATCGATGATTTGCTAATGTCAAATATAGTGTATATGCCGATTGATCGGTATCTAAGATATTCCCGCCGACTGTGATATGTCTTATTAATCACTGACGAATCACAACTAACTTAAAGGGATTAAACTGGATTCCCCATCATGACACGGCGGGACGCGTGCGTTGGTCGCCATGACATGATGTAGAATCTTTGTAAACTTTGGAAACACTACTCCTGCCGTACGATCATGACGCGTGTAGAAAGAGTATCTCTAAGTGTAGACAAAATCTCAGCTAGAAAGAGAAAGAGATAATGTCCCATAGAGATAAAGTAAGACAAAAAGGATCGGTTTCCGCGACGCTACTTTTTGTCCTGCTTTGTCACTACGGGAAATTATATCTTTCTCTTTTTAACTGAAGTTCTTAAAGCTAGCACGGCAAGTCCGTGCCATTGTATGTACACTGACGAGCAATATAAAAAAGGTTTATCATGAAATATTTTTTGAAGTAAAAAGCAACATTGAAGTGTATTTAATAACGGTTAAAAAACACCCAATGGAAACAAAACAAAATTTAATGTGTTAAACAATGTAAAAACAAATTTTCTATTGGTTTTAGGCACTTTGCAAGTGGCTTTTTTATATTGCGCGTCAGTGTATAAGGCTATGTACATATTTATGATTTCAAAGTGTTTACTTAGGTCTCGATTGGCAACTTGACATTTTAAGTTTAAAAAAAATAGTTTCCAATATGTACTTTCAACTTTTTAAAGTAAAAACTGCTTGCTATCTTTGACAGTGAACGAAACTCAACCGTCACGCTCGGGTTGGTGACGCTGAAACGCTTAAATTATATAGTTGTCACATATTTTTTTCTAGTTGAGCCCAAAATTTACGAGTTAGCCCTAGTTAGCCGTTCTGAGCTGAACACCAATTTTTTTTCAGCTAACGTAGCCGTTAACTCTACTTTTACCATAATACTGGAAGAGGTGACTTCGGGCTTGTTCGCGGTCATATTCTCGACACTGGCTATAGTGTTGCTGGGCGAGATTACACCGCAAGCTATATGCTCCAGGCATGGATTGGTGGTTGGAGCCAAGACCATTATTGTCACTAAGGTTTGTAATATCTACTTATCTATTAGAGATAGATATTATGCTACCGCGGACTTTTTTGTAGGTAATTTTATTCTACACATTTCTCTCCTACATCATTTTCTTATATCTCTGATGGATTAGACATAGAGTAAGTAGCAATCACTTTAATTTAATAAGAGTGGGGACTGCCATACATTGAAATTAATCAAACTTAGGGCCGAAAGTTACTGCCAACCTAACAATATTATGGATTACTTGACTGTGGATTGGTACAAAAATATTTGTTATCTCTGTCATCTGTATATGGAGTGAAAGAGATGATACGCCATTAGTAGATACCTATTGGATCAATTTTCCCTAGTTTTTTGTTCGAAGTTGCGCCAGCCTGGTTGTCACCTTAAGGATGAAACCAGCCACCAACATACCTGATCATCTAACTCCACTTGACCCATTTTCCCCCTTATAGAAGCTTCCCACGCGCGCCCTCTGTATTTAGAGCCGCGCGAGTCCACCGACACCACATTGAAACCTCGCGCTGCCAGCATGTGCATTCTTAAACTGTCTTATACCCTGATAATTATTAACAAAAAACAAAGTCATCCGCCATTATTGGCTCAATTTTCCTAGCCTTAGTTTTTTGTTCGAAGTTGCGCCAAACCTCGGATTAGACAGAGAGCAAACTTATTCCCCGACTTGATCATGTATACTGTTATTGCTCAGCTCCTAAAAGTGATAGGTCCATGTTTAATGCTCGTAAACCTTCGTCGTGAATGAACCTATCTACTCGTGAAACCGCATCAAAATCCGTTCAGTAGTTTTGGCGTGTAAAGGTCACAGACAGAAATACGCGACGGGGCACTTTGTTTTATAATATGTAGTGATATCGTGTAAATAAGATGCCCTATTACTATTAATCTAAGAATAAACGATAATATTTTTCGGTATGTAAAAAAATACCTACCCAGCTGAAGACCATGAGTCTCCCTCTTTTAGCCGATGGTTGTGAGGCTATACCTAACGAGTGGCCAGTTCTGTTGAGGTTCTGGTTCTGGTTATCTGGCTATTTTGCGTGAGGCGGGAATTCTGTTACTCCTGCCATCCCAGCTCCTCCAGGCCAGGAAGCCGATCAGCCCGTTGATGTTGCTACATGCCTCCTGAAAGGTCCTCGGGGCACCGAGATGAGCAGCCCTGTATTCTGTCAAACCTACACACTCCAGAAGGATGTGGGTGACCGTTTCTTCAGTCTCCATGCATGCTCTGCCGATATTAAAAAGGGTCCATGTCCAAATGAAAAATTTTGTTGAGGTATATTTAGATGGAAAAGCCTCTAAGTCTTCATCTTTCGCTTTTTAGGGAAACATCTCCGATGAAAAAATGGAGACCCTTATTTATAAGATCTCTCTTGTCTCTGTATGTCACAGCTTATTTTCTCCGAATCTACTGGGCGAAAAATGTTGAAACTTGGTGCATAGAGTTTGATGACCCAATCACGGAGAAGCGTAAATAATCTAATTTAGATTTTGGGGGAAAAATTTAAACTTAAAAAAATGTTAAACATTAAATGAAATGGCTCGTTATAAGGATCATACAAATATTTTTTTTTTTATAATTTTACAATGCATGGTTTAATGCACGAGTATAAAATTTTGAAAAAAATAAGGAATATATGGTCTTTTTTAAAGTTTACAGGAAAACCTAAACGAAAAGGTTTGATCGAAAACATGCTACGTAATCCTCAGAGCGCAACTTGACCAAATATTTATTTATTAAAAATCTTAAAAACCTTAAATACCTTAAATACCTTAAAACAAAAACCTTAAATACCTTAAATACCTTAAAACTAAAAATAAAAAGAAAAAGGATGGAGGAATCAAAGATAGAATACCTCCTCCAGCTCTGAAGACAATCCAATCGTGCCAAGAACACTCGCTGCGTTACCCCTTTGAATCTCCAAGCTTATGCGGCGAATGAAAAAACTCTTAGCTCGGTGATCACCAGACTTTTCGACGAGAAGTTTACCAATTTTATCAGCAAACTTCTTGGAGTCTGATGACCACGGACCAAGAGTCTCAACCGCAAAAGCAAGAAATTCAAAGTGATCTAGCAGCGAGGAATATTTTTGAATTTTTAAATGTGCCGCCTCAGAAAAATTTTATTTATTTATTTATTATAAACAGCTCAACAACACCTACGTCCACACATATGCATTGTACATTTTTATAACTTAGTAGACGCAGTGTCAATTATAGGGCTATTAACATTTTTATAACAACAACACAACATTGATAAGAAAAAAAAAGTAATTGAATAATAATAATAACACAAAAAATACAATAATAATAATTTACACAAAAACAATTTCTAAACTAATAACTGGGTATTTACCACTAAGAACACTCAAAAAAATCGATTTGCCCGAGAACCAAACACATCTAAGTCATGTCGCATACTGTCCGACCATACGGTTAAGAGGAGAGACCAGACCGAGGACCGTTTTCGATCTAGCTAGCAGGAAGGGATCAAATGCGCTAGCTCTGGGATTTCATATAGGAGCACATAGATTCAACTGTCCCAACAAGTTTGGACAGTCGACCTTGGAGTTGACCAGCTTGTAGAAGAATTCGGCATCCAGTCTGCATTTACGATTCCGCAGAGAACTCATGCCGAAGTATTATTTTTACCAATTTTAACCTTTATAATTTGTTTTACAGGGAGTAATGGCTCTGACCGCCCCGCTCTCGTATCCGGTTAGTCAGCTCCTTGACTATTTCTTGGGCGAAGAGATAGGCAGCGTTTATAATAGGGAAAGGTTGAAGGAACTCGTTAAGGTAATGGTAAAGTTTCGATGTTTTACTGTAGTTTTTTTATTGTTGTACATGTGAAAAAAATCCTATCCTATCCTAAAGGTACGTTAAGCTGTATTAATAACAAGCTTCTGTCCGCGGTGAAATAGATCCAAATAGAAATAATCACGTGGCTGTAATTTGCCCCTCCCCCGCCCGCTTTCGCGGTATAAAAAGTAGTATAGTAAACTACCACTATGCAAAAAATCATGTCGATCCCGTGAAAAACAAAAACAAATCTCTATCCCAAACCATACATTTTTCCGGGATAAAAAGTAGCCTATGTGCTATTCCAGACTATAATCTATCTCTGTGCCAAATTTCATCCAGATCCGTTCAGCCGTTCTGGCGTGATTGAGTAACAAACATACATACATCCATACAAACTTTCGCGTTTATAATATTACTAGCATTCCGCCCCCGGCTTCGCCCGTGGATATTTACGAACAAAATAAAATATACCCTATACCTACCGCTACCCCTACCTCTACCCCTACCCCTACCCCTACCCCTACCCCTACCCCTACCCCTAATTACGTACACCGTGACACGAGAATTTTATATATAAGATTTTAATATTGTCCACACGCGAAGCCGGGGTGGATAGCTAGTATAAACATATTAGAAATAGCTGTTTCCCACGACTTCTAATTTCAAAATGTTGACAAACATATACACTTCATACATAGCTTTTGTCATGTTCACCTCTGCCCACCCCGTTCCCGTCGTCATGCCGTGATAATAAAAAGTATCCTATGTTACTTCTAATACCTCCAAGAATATATGTGCAAAATTTCATGATGATCGGTTAAGTAGTTTTTGCGTGAAAGCGTAACAAACAAACTTACATTCGCATTTATATTAATAGGGATAGGTGAACCGCTGAGAAAGTAGCACTCCCATGTCTATGAGGGGTGAGGGGCGGGCGTGATTCTGCTATACACGATGCGAGGTTTCGCGCGATGTGTCTGTTGTCGACGCGATTTATCTCGGGTTTTTGCCTACCCCTAAGATTTTGCAAGACGACGCCCCTACATCGTCTTATAAAATCTTAGGCCTACCCGGTTTCGATTTTGATGAAATTTGGTATGAGGATAGCTTGAACCCTGAAATTTTTGAGGTGGATCGTGTCGACAACTGATATATCGCGTGAAACTTCGTATCGTGTATGGCAGAATCACGCCCGCCCCTCCCACCCGCGCGGACCATAGGAGTGCTACTTTCTCAGTGGTTTACCTATAGTGGGATTAGCGATCCCGCCCCCGATTCGCACGGGTACAATACCTACATAAATACTCTTATAAATACTTATCTATTAGAGATAGATATATGCTACCGCGGACTTATTTGTAGATTATTTTATACTACACAATTAGACAGTAAACTACAGCTAAATTGGTGACCCCGTATGAACACAGCAGCCACATAATTATACAAGACCTCGCTTCCTACTCCCGCTTCATACTGATGACAGTCAGTTTGACCAGACCGCTCGGCACGACATCACGACAGGTGATTCCGCCGCACATGCAGTCAACCACAGTCCATCACAGCTGACTACCCTACATGGATGTTGGTTTTCATACTGTATAGACTTGAGTCGAACGTTTTTCGAATGACGTCTTTCGGAAATCGGCTGAAATTAGTAAATAATATTAGTTACATCTAAAATTGAAGGCCGCTATTTACAATATCAAGAAATCTCTGAATTAGAACACCAAAAATGTCATTAGAGAAGAATGCGGAGTAAAAGATGATGTTGTGACTAAAATGAAGAAAAGTAGTTTACGCTGGTTTGGACACGTTGAAAGAATGAAGAATGAAAGATTTACTAAAAAGGTTTATATGGCTGAAGTGAAAGGAAATGCTGGCAGAGGACTATAATACCTAGGTGTACTTTTATTAAACATATAAAAAAATTTATGATCGATGGAAATATTAAAAGTACACACAATCGCTGAGCATGTATGAAAGGTATGATGGATATAAAAAGAAGCTAAAGAGATATTATATCAGGATCGTAACAAATGGCATTGAATTGTCTCTGCCTACCCCTAAGGCGTGATGATAGATAGGACGTCTAACTTCTTTTCAACACACTTGCTCGTAACGTGAGTCTAATTACCTCAATTTTAGACTCACAATCCCATATATTAAACACGCGTGCTTTTTCTTTATATTACAGCACAAGAGTTATAATATAACCCAATGAAGTTAAATTCGTATACAAGATTACAAATTGTATGTGTGTCCACAAAGCATTCTTAATGTAACCGAATAATACAGTTTTTATTTTTTAATTACGACTTTGTTGGCTGTTTGGCGAAGTTATCCGTGCCTTATCTGTCACGTGGGAAAAAACAAAACATTTCCATAACGTAAATTTCACTCCAACGTATGAAACGCGTGTGCATTGGTCATTACATACTCAGCTTTCTTATAGCGCTCGCCTAGTGGCTCGCGCTGAAAATACCGCCTCGTACGTAATGACCAACATAGCACCCTTGTATCACAATGTACTATTGGGATAGATATTATAATTAGGGTATTGCAGATTAGTGACACATCTAAACTTAGGTGACAGAAAATATTGTTTTTGTTTAACAATACACTAGTCCATACAGATCTGACTTTGCCTCTATTTGTAGCTAACGACAGACGTCAACGACTTGGATAATGATGAAGTGAACATAATATCGGGGGCTCTCGAACTTCGCAAGAAAAAGGTGTCAGAAGTGATGACCAAGCTGGAGGATGTGTTCATGCTGCCTATAACCAGTGTTCTTGACTTTGAGACTATGTCGGAGATCATTAAGTCGGGTGAGTTTTTTTTATTCTGTTTCTCTTTTTTATTTATAATTTTTTTTTTGAAAATTCCATTTTCATAATTTTTTTTAGACGAGAATTTAGAGTGAAATTTCAAGCTTAGGCACATTTCATTACATGAAAGAGAAGAAATATATAAAGTAGGGACAAGGTGAAAGAGAGCTATACCATTTTTTTTTATTATTCTTCACAGCTCCCGAAACCGTTGCCGACCCCAGGGTACCCAGGGGAAGACAAAGTCTTCCTCCGTTTAGCCAATGATTTTTTGAGGCTATACCTAACGAGTCTGTTGAGGTATATAGATGGAAAAGCCTCTTCGTACGGTTTGTCGTATAATGTACATAGATTCCTACATCCGACCATGTACCGTACATGGTCGGATGTAGGAATCGAACCCGCGACTTTTCAGTTGCGAGCCGACGTCTTATCCACTCGACCACCGAGTTTATACGCAGTTTAGGCTATCCGCGTTTTCCTTTTTTTTAACAAGTTGTTGTTTCCTTACGGCTCCCAAAATGGTATTATCTGTCCCAGGGTACCCAGCGGAAGGCCTCGTTTAGCCGATGGTATTTGTGAGGCTATACCTAACGAGTGGCCAGTTCTGTTGAGGTATGTTTAGATGGAAAAGACTAAGTGTGGTTTGTCGGATTATGTACACAAGTTTTTAATTATATAAAACCCATTTATTATGTTTATGTGAGGCTAAACATACCTAACCAGTGGTCAGCTCGTTTGTCGGATTGCGATAGACACATGGAGCTTTTAAAAAATTACTGTCAAGTGCAAATAGGACTCAGACAGACAGACGGACAACAAACTAAAAACTAAACACAGGCTTTAGGATGGGAACACTGAATAACCGACCGTCACGAGACGGAAGTGGCATCAGAAGAGACATTAAGAGTATAGTGTACCGCGTCCATGTCCATACAAACGGAGAAAACGTTTTACTACCCCTAAATATCATTTAATTTTAACGATTTTGTAATATGTTACTGACATAATGAAAAACTACGTACGTATTTTTTCCTTTTATCAAAATTCGTAATAGGTCAAAAGTTATAAGCCCCTCAAATCTCGGTTTTTTTGGTTCATAACTTACTGGTAATAAACAGTCTGTATTTGAGTAATAAAGCAAAATTTCAAAAAAAGCAAAACGTACGTACGTAGATTATAATCTGCTAAAACGTTTGACACCAAAATTATAAGGTTTCGTTATAGTTTAGTAGGTGTAAATCGTTCAATTTTCAACGAAGAACATACCTACAAACACTCACGAGCTGCAGTGTTCTCTGTCGCACTGATGCCCGGGGGAAGAGCGCACTTGAGACAGAATATGATTTTCTAAATACCTATTTCGCTGCGTATGCTGAGCTACACGATCCTCTTAAGGCACCAATTCATTCACTATAAGTTTATAGTAAAAGGGATTAAGGGACCTGTCGATGTCGCTGGATAATTTAATATCTAATAAAAAAAGGTGGCCGTCACCGGACGCCTGACAGATGTTAAATATCGAAATTGACGCGTCAAGTATACACTCACACGGAGAAGCAACGAAATATATAGTACGCGCCACGCACACAAGATAGTAGAGAGCTGCGGGGAGAAGGGAGCATGACGCAGTTTTTCGTCACGGCATACAAGTCGGTCTTGCCCTCAAGGCGCGCCAATACATGTGTTTCACATCAAAAGTCGCTTCGCTTTTATCGTGCGTCCACTCACTCAGTAATTTTTTTTTTCCAGGTTACTCACGCATACCGGTTTACGAAGGGAAACGCAACAATATCATCACGGTGCTGTTTATAAAAGATTTGGCGTTCGTAGACCCGGACGACAATACGCCGTTACGTACTCTGTGCCAGTACTATCAGAATTGTTGTAATTTTGTATTTGAAGATGTCACCCTGGACGTTATGTTCAGACAATTTAAAGATGGTGAGTGTAGTGTTCTGCCATGCCTTTGTGGCATGCGTCTGTGGTATGCGCTGTCGTAGCAGACAATTTAAAGATGGTGCGTGTAGTATTTTGCCATGCCTTTGTGGCATGCGTCTGTTGTATGCGCTGTTGTGTGCGGTGGCGGGGAGGGCGAGTTACGTTGCTAACGAGTCACTGGACACGGTGGCGTAATTATACTAAATTAATTTTTTTTTACTTTTAACATAAGCACGCCTATGAAGTTCCATAATTATTGACAGGATTCCACGTCATGTCGTGGCGACCAACGCACGCGTCCCGCCGTGACGTGATGGGGAATCCAGTTTAATCCCGTCCGCGCTGTGATAGTTGTGATTAGTCAGTGATTAATAGGGCATATCACGGACAGCGGGATCATCTTAAATACCGATTAATCGGCTTTATACACTGTAAAGGCTATAGCTTGACATTGGCAAATCAACGATTAACATTGGTGGAGCCATAATAAAAGAAGAAGAAGAATTATTGACAGGCAACCATAAACACAAAAAATGCAATACTTCATGGACGCTGTTTTTTCTTTACAATAGTGAAGCGACGTGCTCTTTAGCTTCGATATTTTTCGATATCGATATTTATTGTCTATGACCTGCCTGATTGATGTTGCCAAATAATAAATACGATAATTTTATTCTACATAAAATATACCCTACAGCACTCATAGATAATGGCTTGCCTGCACTACCCCTACCCTTACCCCTACCCCTACCCCTACCCTGTTTCCCACGACTTCGTACGTGTCTTATTTCAGAATGTTGGCAAACATACACTTCATACATAGCTTTTGTCATGTTCACCTCTGCCCACCCCGTTCCCGTCGTCATGCCGTGATGGTATATAGCCTATGTTACTCAGGGATAATGAAGCATTCTAATAGTGAAAGAATGATCAAAACCCGTCCAGTAGTTTTTGAGTTTATTCGTAACAAACATACAAAAATACAAATCTTTCCTCTTTATAATATTAGTATAGACAATTCATTTCTACATCATTTTGTTATATCTCTGACGGATGAGACAGCATACGCCATGAAAACTCGCTAGGCTAATTTTTTCCCCGACTTGATTCACTTGTACTGTTAATGCTCAACCCCTAAACATGATAGGTCCATGTTTAATACTCGTAATTTATTTAATTTCACAGGTCACAAAGGGCATATGGCTTTTGTCCATCGCATCAACAGTGAAGGGGAAGGTGATCCGTTCTACGAGACGATAGGGTTGGTTACGTTAGAGGATGTTATAGAAGAGATGATACAAGCGGAGATAGTTGATGAGACTGATGTGTTTTGTGAGTACATCTTTATTTACCCGCTTGGAAATAGGCACGATGACTAAAGAATTCTAATTAGTCCGTCAGTTAGATTAACAGAAAATATTGGACACGTATTTTTTCTTTTGTCAATCAAACAAAAAAATGATGAAGATATAGCCCGCTAAAGTTCCGCGTGACGTCACATTTGAGTACACTTTTGACCTAGAAGTGACGTCACCGGCCCCCACTCCCAAACTTTGACGCGCTTTATCTCTGTCATTTTTAGTTTGATTGACAAAAGAAAATATACGTGTCCAATATTTTTTGATAATCTAAATGTCGGACTAAATAGAATAATATTTTGTTTACCCTGTCATCTTCCCTATTGAACAAAGAAAATAAATTATGGCGTGGGCTGCAACATGCCTATTTTGCGCCTAAGAAAGACATTGCTATACAATATTATACCAGAAAGAAAATGGGTTGTTGAATCTTTAAATGGAGATTTAATATAGGTATTTGTTATGTTAGAGGTGGTTCCGACGGAATGGAAGAAGGAAGATGATTGCAGATGATGTATTTGCGTGTTCCGTGTTCGTTCAGGAGATATACAAAAGGCTGCAGCTACGAACTACGATAGCGACGGATGATTTGGATCCTTTGAGATCTACATTCTCCGTTCGCAGGCCGTCTGTCTTGGGACAGTGTTTACGTATGCGTTACTTGACCGTAGGGAATGCAATCCCGCAAAAATAATTTCAATCCAGGTATTTGCGGGACTGAACCATCTTAATCCCGCGGGATCCCGCAGGGTCGACTTAAACCTCTGAAATCAATCGTAATAATGACCTAATAGATATCGTTTTCATGGTTTTAATTTTAACTTAAATTAAATAAGCTTTTTGGTACATTTTAAATGGTTTATTAATATAATAAATATAAAAAATAAAATTCTTAGAAAAGGTCGCAGGTGGGACGCAGGTGTTTACAGGGTACCCGGCCCAATGGTTCCAAAAATAATAGTATTTCTTATAAAGTTCAGTTTGATTTTGATTTATCTATAGATTCTATGACAATCAATATTCAATGAATAAATCATTGCATTGCGTCATAATTACAAGTTGTAACTGGCAAAATATAAGTAATCAAACAAGGGGTGCGGGTGGGGAATTCGTTCCGCTAGGGCTCGGCGCCCCGCACCTTAGAGAAACACGTACGTACTACGCTTCTCTGTAATCCCGCCAGTCCAGCGGGATCCCGCAAATTTTTCGACCGAGATTAGTCCCGCAACATGTATGCGGGATCCCGGTATCCCGGTATTGCATTCCCTACTTGACCGTGACTGACTTGATACCGCCTTGTGGCGCGTTTATATTGTGGGTTAGGTATATGGCGGTTAGCGCCACATCAGTTACAAGTAGTGAAAAGCGTACTCACCTTTATCTATCTATCATCACGCCTTTCATCCCAAGAGGTGTAGGCAGAGACAATCGAATGCCATTTGTTACGATCCTGACATATCTCTTTTGCTTCTTTTATATTCATCATACCTTTCATACATGCTCGGCGATTGTGTGTACTTTTAATATTTCCATCGATCAATACATTTTGTTTATGTTCAATAAAAGTACACCTAGGTCGTCGTCTGCCAGCATTTCCTTTCACTTCAGCCATATAAACCTTTTTAGTCAATCTTTCATCCTTAATTCTTTCAACGTGTCCAACCCAGCGTAAACTACTTTTCTTCATTTTAGTCACAACATCATCTTTCACTCCTCATTCTTCTCTAATGACATCGTTCCGTACGCTTTAGATTTATACATGTGACGTCACGAAGCTTATTACTGGTAACCCCCCCCCCCCCTATCACACAGTGTCACATTTTGTTGATCCCCTCCCCCTTAACGTTTGACGTAATTTATCGATGCCCCCCTAATAAAATTTTAATGCAAGTTTATTAATTCCAGTGGACAATCGTTCCAAACGCCTCAGAAACCGCCCACAGAACAAGCTTCAGGACATCGCAGCGTTCGCCGAGCGGCACGAAAATCAACGCATACATATATCGCCTCAGCTGACTTTGGCCACTTTCCAGTTTTTGAATACCAGTATGGGTTTCTTTACTTTTTATGCCACACTAACTTTCCGGCCCGAGAATGTCCAACCCTACATCTCGGGTTCGCCCATAAATTTTGATATCACTGTTCACCCAATCACATTAACACAGTCATATGAAAACGTTGAAAGAATGAAAAAGAAGTACTGATTAGTAAAAATAGTGATAGGCATATTTCGTTATTTAAATTTTGTATTTGGCATCAACCGTTTTCAAATTTAACGACGCAATATTTAATTATTACTTGCTTTTGAGTGCATAATTTTTGAAGTCGGATAATTTTCCTATATCTTATCAGGTTGCTTTACGGCTTCCAGAACCGTGAACAAGTCTTCCTCCATTAGCCGATGGTATTTGTGAGGCTATACCTAACGAGTGGCCAGTTCTGTTGAGGTATATTTAGATGCAAAAGCCTCTAAGTGTGGTTTGTTTATTGGTACATGGCCGAAATCGAATCGTGTCTGCGTAATCGTCTAGTACTAGCCCCTGTACCACTGTATTTTTCTGTCGTTTTATTGTCGCAACGGATTTTACGTTATATGATGATTATGTTAAAATACAAACATAACAATTATAATTAATGATTGGAAACAACTATTTTCCTAGAGCTCTGTCGCGCGACACAAAGCGATACCAACGAAATCTAAGGTAACTTATTACTGCGCACCTGGTAAGTATAACTGGTCAAAGGGGAAAAAATTGGCGAAAGGGGGAGCCCGTCTACGGCCTCTCCATAGGCTTAGGTATGGCATAGCTATACCAACCGCTACATTTTCCCGGATTCAATTGCCACTCGTTCCAAGAAAACAATGCTATGCACCAATTTTTTTTAAGAGAAAATTTTATCGACTCCTCGTGCTTCGGAGGACACGTAGAGGTTCCGCACTTCTATGAAAGAAGTGACAGACCTATTCTTGCCATATGTTCTGTTCAATATGGGCAACTGGCGTCATGTGGACACTGTTACAGGGCCAGGTGTGTTTTTTTTTAATTTTTGTTTTACTATTAACAGGTGTAGACGCATTTCGTCCAGACACGATATCAGAGAGTGTACTGCGGCGGTTGCTGAGACAGGATGTGATACATCACATCAAGCTGAAGGCTAAGGACAGGAAGGATCCCAGCACTTATGTGTTTCAGCAGGGGAAGGCGGTGAGTTTTGTTTGTATAGAACGTGACAAATGTAACAAAAAAAAAATTCTTCTTAATCGATGATTTGCCAATGTCATTATAGACGTCACGGTAACAATAGCCGGTAAATCGGTAGCTAGGATGTTCCCGCCGACTAATAACAACTATCGCAGCGCGGCCGGGATTAAACTGGATTCCCCATCATGTCACGGCGGGCGCTTGCGTTTTTCGCCCTGGCATGACGTGGAATCGAAAAAAATATTAAGAATCAAGAATTCGTAGTAGTAAGCCATAAAAACATGTTTGTTGTATGGGAGCCCCCCTTAAATATTAATTTTATTTTAATTTAATTATTTATTTTTAAAGTGGATATTTAACTAAATATTCTGTAAATATTTCAAGCGTCTACCTGTTGCCGTTATCAATATCGAGTAAAAACGAGCAAAAAAAATCACGTTTGTTGTATGGGAGCCCCCTTAAATATTTATTTTATTCTGTTTTTTAGTATTTATTGTTATAGCGGCAACAGAAATACATCATTTGTGAAAATTTCAACTGTCTAACTATCACGGTTCATGAGATACAGCCTGGTGACAGACAGACAGACGGACGGACAGCGGAGTCTTAGTAATTAATTTACTAATTAATTAACTTAAAATAACAACTATCAACGGTGTGGGATGGAAATGTTGTATAAATAAACTCAACTTTCCAGGATTAACTGAGATTTGCAATATTTTTGACAGATACAAGATGACTGAGAGCAACGGTCCTTAAGTCTTTGTGTGACATCACAATATATTATGCTATTTTAAATTTAGAATTCGTTAGAGTTCAAGTTTAGAGTTTTAATGCTTTAGCTTTATACATCAGAAGTGACGGCAGCTTATGACACCCCCACTCCCCCCTTCAAGGTGCCCACTCATTCGTCCAATCGCCGGCGCGCCGCCATACGGTCCACCGAAATCGACCACAATTCTTGTACGAGCGGTCCGTCATCCGTTTTCAAATCGTTGTATTTGTGGTTGATTTCGATATTTTCGATGGTCGGAACGATCTGTCACACACACACATCCACACGCCTTTGTTTAATCGAATCTTGTGTGTCTGTGTGAGTGAGTGAATTGCATGTGATCTAGATCGTATGATTTACATCGCTAATGTGTGGCCTGTGTTCAATCTCGATCATACGGCTGGCCGGACCGAAAATTTTCGGTGAGGTACCGGACCAGTGCGTGGGCTACTTAAAATATTATGTCTACATCTTTTAGGTGGATTACTTCGTGCTACTCCTCGAGGGTCGTGTGGAAGTGACAGTTGGGAGGGAGAATCTCGTATTCGAAGCTGGACCATTCACATACTTCGGGGTGCAGGCGTTAACTCAGAATATGGGAGTTGGTGAGTAAAATCTATTCAACTACTTTTTTTTTTAAGGGTTACCTTACAGCTCCCGAAATCGTATTTGTGAGGCTATACCTAACGAGTGAGCCAGTTCTGTTGAGGTTATATATTTAGATGGAAAAGCCTCGCAAGTGTGGTTTGTCGGATTATGTACATAAGTTTTTAATTAAAAATCCATTGGTACATGGCTGGGATCCGGAAACGAACCCGGGGTCTGCCTAGTTAATATCAGACGTCTCCACTCGGCCACCGACGCACATGTTTTTATGTATAACTGTGACATCCCTTCACAAAGTATTAATGTTAAGACGAGGAACGACTCAGAAATTTCTAATCGTAAGCCACGCCCTAAACTCGTGGTTCTGGCACATGATTGGTTCGGGCGCAACGATTACGTCATGCAAGACAACGACGGCGTTTTGTCCGTTCTTGCTGCAGAAGTGAGAAGGGCATAATGTATCGCCTCTCGGAATAAATGACGTAAGCGGCACATTACAAATAAATATTTTATTAACAAACGATCACATGCAGGGAAACATCTTCTTAATCAATACTAGGTACTGAAATTACCTACAGATTCGTATAAAATTTAAACGTAAATCCCTTCATAGTATGGTCGTATGACTAAAAAGGTGTTTTTAAAGAGGTGATTTCAAAAAATTAAGTTATCGAGAAAATCTTCACCAATCATGTTTTCATCCTACACAATACTAGATAAAATCCTCTAGTTTTCGATACCCAAATTGTATGTTCATACATTCGTAAATTTCGGGAATTTCAGCTCAGCAATCAACCGAAATTATTCGTTCCTCCCCTTAATAATAATATAACTGTCCACAGATTAGTAAATATGACAGGCCGAGAGTGAGTGTACCGTGCACGCTCGCTCTTCTCTGTCTATCGTACATTACTAATCTGTGGACGGTTACCAATACGTTTTTGTTAGCAACAGAGATACGGAATATGAGGCTGTATTTTTTTAGCTCACGTTCTAAGCATTCATCATCATCATCAACCTTTTAAGATCCACTGCTGGATCATGGTCTCCCTCTAGTGCACCATTTGAGAGGAATTGCCATAGTCACCACGCTTGGCAGGCGGGTTGGTTGACCGGACGCCGGCTTTACGTGCCCTCCGGACTCCGGAGTACGAGGAGTCGATTTAAGCACATATTTTTTAAAGAAAATTGGTGCTTAGCATTTTGGCAGGGGGTAGGGATTCGAACCCGGGACCTCCGGTTTCAAGTCCACCGTCCTACCAATTAGGCTATCGACTACCTTAGCATTATTACACATTATTTTGATTTTTTATTCGTTGTTTTTTAGCGGAATCACCCACGCCGTCCGCTGTGGGCTCGCTGCAGAACCTTAACATGGACTCGATGCTGCGTCACAGTTTCGTACCGGACTATTCCGTCAGAGCTATCACTGAAGTGTTCTACTTGACAGTTAAACGGTAGGTCATTCATTTTAGGGTTCCGTAATGGCCTAGTCAAATGACAAAAGTCGGCGGTGTTAGGCTATAAACGACGGTCTGCGCCAATGACCAGCCAAGGAAGTAATGCTGACCCCACTGAATTCTTATTCTAACGGGTTGCCTTACAGCTCCCAGGAACCGTTGCCGGCCCCAAGGTACCCAGCGGAAGACAAAGTCGAAGATTTTTTGAGGCTATACCTAACGAGTGGCCAGCTCTGTTGAGGTGTAGATGGAAAAGCCTCTTTGCACGGTTTGTCGGATAATGTACATAGATTTTTTTATTGTAAAAACCCATTGGTCGGTTGTGGGGATCGAACCCGCGACTTCTCAGTTGTGAGCCGACGTTTTACCCACTCGACCACCGACGCTCATTCTTTTGCGAGGTGCGGGCGTGATTCTGCCATACACGATACGAAGTTTCACGTGATATATCTGTTGTCGACGCGATCCACCTGGGGCCCTTGCAAATAAGTTTTGTTTATGATGAAGTTTGAAAAAAAAACAGGGTTCAAGCTATCCTCATACCAAATTTCATCAAAATCAAAACCTACCCGCAAAAGCCTGAGGTAAATCGCATCGACAACAGACACATCGCGCGAAACCTCTTTTTTTTGCATCTCTTTCACCATTCGTACCTAGGCTATGCGTAAATCGAGAAAGAAACATTTACAAACAAAATCGGTACAATAAAATTACACAAAACGGACTTCAGAACATCAAGTATTTTACAAAAAATATTAGAAATAGCAAGTTCTAGTTAATGGATCGTTAAAGTATGTGAAATTATCTTTACTCTTAATGTAAAAAAAAATACATTACTAAATATATTAAGAGAACTCGATTTGCAAAGTCGGTTAAAAATATGCGTGAAATTGACGACTTTCAGGGGCGGTGGTCAAGGTCATCTTGTATCTGTCAAAAATATGGTAAATCTAAGTTAATCCTGGAAACGTGAGTTTATTTATACAAAATCTCCTCACCCCAAAAGGATTGTTATTATTTGAAATTGGATTCAGCCATATTTTTATTATTCATGGGTTCTAAAGAGCCGTTGTTTTCGATACGCGAACGCACTGCTCGTATCGAAAACAACGGCTCTTTAGAACCCATGAATAATAAAAATATGGCTGAATCCAATTTCAAATAATAACAATCCTTTTGGGGTGAGGAGATTTTGTATAAATAAACTCACGTTTCCAGGATTAACTTAGATTTACCATATTTTTGACAGATACAAGATGACTGAGAGCCAAGGGTCCTTCAGGGCTTCATAAAACCTAGGTGTAGTTGATATTGACATTTTTTTTTACATTTATTAGAGTATAGATAATTTCACATACTTTGTACAATACTTGATTTGCTGAAGTCCGTTTTTTGTATGGGAAGTTCTGAGGCGTCCCCTTAAAGGCTTTTTCTATGTAAAGATACCTTAACAGAACTGACCACTCGTTAGGTATATCCTCACAAATACCATCGGCTAAACGAGGGAGACTTGGTCTTCCGCTGGGTACCCTGGAACCGTAACCACGGTTTCGAGAGCTGAGAAATATGGTCCTTATAATTTCAGTTTTTTCTGTTTTAAAATGTACTATAAAGATTTTTTTTCACAGATCTCTATATTTGGCTGCGAAGAGGGCAACACTCATGGAAAAGGGGGTCGTATCTAAAGGGGCGTCTAGTGAACAGTTTGATACTGAAGTTGATAAGGTAAGTGCGACATTAGCTAGCAGGGGCAATGTTTTTGTGTTACGGTACGGTGATTGAAAGGAATCTATCACAAATTAATAAAAAAAGAAAATAAGGACAGATACGCCATACTTCGTATTTCCGACAAAAACCGAATCACAAAACATGAGGCGCTTAAATATTGCATTTGCACTTTAAACCTTAACTGAATGAAGTTAGAGTTTAAGGTAATTTAACACAAGTGACAGCAATAGGAGGCAATGGGGTACAAAACTGCATTTTTATCCCGACAGAGGGCGCTTTAGGCGACGATTCCTTCACTTTTTGTCAAAACTGTCATACGCCATATTACTTATTGCGAGTTTTTAAAGTTTTTATATATATTATACAATGACAAGTGTGCTGCATATTATTGAAAAAACATAGGTGTACATTTCCTATAGATCAAGTAAATAAATAGGTATAAATAATAAAATATATTTTTATCTAATAACACAGCCTTTTTACCATTCATATGAGACTTTCGTTTCTTTAATTCATTTTTTAGTTGTAGTTACTGTCATCATGGAATACCAAAACAAAACTCCACACAATGTAAAATAACTACAAAATTGACAGTTATCTGGGAACCGTCGCCTAGAGCGCCATCTATAATTAGCTTTGAGTTTCGTTCCCCGTTGTTAAAGCGTGGTGACCAGATGTCATTGAGTCTTGACAGCATTTGGTCGGTTTTTGTCGCTGTACTGTACGGTCTGCCCGACCTTTGACGACTTTGTTCGAATCGAATGAACGATAGCGCGCTTCCTAAATATGTGAGGTCCTTATGTAGGTATATTGTAAATTAAATCACTGTTTACATAAATATTAGAAGTTGTTGTTGTTATTATGTTATTGTATATGTTTGTATATTTTCATGGTTTTTAACTGACTTGTATTTGCTTTAGACCTAATAGGGTAGATGACAGGGTAAACAAAATATTATTCTATTTAGTCCGTCATTTAGATTATCAAAAAATATTGGACACGTATTTTTTCTTTTGTCAATCAAACAAAAAATGACAGAGATAAAGCGCGTCAAAGTTTGGGAGTGGGGGGCCGGTGGCGTCACGCCTTGCTAAAAATTGTACTAAGGCGTGACGTCACGCGGAACTTTAGCGGGCTGTATCTTCATCATTTTTTGTTTAATTGACAAAAGAAAAAATACGTGTCCAATATTTTCTGATAATCTAACTGACGGACTAATTAGATTTTTTTTAGTCATCATGCCTATTATAATACACAGTATATCCTAGTTTTGTCCAGATACCTATTCATCCCATGGCCGTATCTAAAGGTTTCAACTCCTTGAAATTTTAGGTTGGTTTATGTTTTTTTTTAAATTAAGGGTAACCCAAAGGATACGGCCTTCATTCTACCCATCCATCCTCGTCCTCATCCTATTCCTTCTTTTCCAGACTTCCATGCACGAACAGGCTATTGAAATGATGCAAGTTAACAAGAATGCCTCCGAAGAGAATTTAGATTTAATTTCGGACAATATAGTTTTTGATGATGATGTATACGCAATGCAAAGGTCGATACTGGATGAGATTGTCAATAGCATAATTAGATCGGGTAATATGGACTACTTTCCGCCCCGGTTTCGCTCGTGGAAATCTTTGAAATTTGACATAAGGACCCCGATGGGTTACTGGGATAAAAAGTACCTTTTTTTCAAAGGAAATCCGTTTATGGCCCGTACTTTGTGGTAGTGCCCAACTCACACGGGATAAACCCACCCCCCTTTGCACCACCAGCAAATGACATTCGATTGTCTCTGCCTACCCCTCTTGGGATAAAAGGTGTGATGATGCAGGATATATAGATATTAACCCTTTCTAAAAAATACAGATTTATTTATTATTTTTACGTACGCGTGTACACTAAATACACGAACCGATTTTTGTTTTTAATTTCACATAGGTGGCAAAAGAAAGGCAACGTCTGTCAGATTGGATCTCCCTACCAGGGAAAGGCTGCACTCGATCGATAGGCATACCGATAGGTTGCTCCGGTCCAATCATTCTGCTGGGCCAAGTACTTCTATGATGCGGGTGGGCCGGTCGAGTATAGAAACGAGGCTTGATACTATGGAGGAGGCTTTTATGATGAGTCTCGAAAAAATACTTAAAAAGTTGGAAGACAAGCCACCGACTTGAAAATAAGGTTATTTGGAGTTCATTTTTGAAAAATACTGACATTAGAAAGTTAGGCAGAATGAGGTCTGAGCTTGGCCTAGTCATATCTAGTTCTTTTTTTTCGTGATGTGATATGTCTTATTAATCACATACTAATCACAACTATCACAGCGCGGGCGGGATTAAACCGGATTCCCTATCATGGCACGAAAGAACGCGTGCATCGGTCGCCATGACATGACCTAGAATGTGGTCATATTTAAAAAGTAATAATACTTTCTTTGACAGTTTGTTTTTTTTTAATGAGTTTATGACTAGCAAAGAAATGCAGCTATTATTCCTAACTTTTCGAATTATCTAAAATTGACTTTGAAATACTTGTGCAAAATCTGAATAAAAAAACAACCAATTATTTATTTTTCAATTGCCAATAACTGCGTGCGATGAAACTCTTTCTATCCTAGTCTTTATCCTTCCCAATCCATTTTATTACCGAAAGCAGAAGTCTGTGTATGTAATGTGTATTTCAAATATTTCGATAAATATGTGATAAAAAAATCCGAAAAAATATGTACGATGTTAGATATACGAAAACCTCGAAACGGTTTTCGATTTAGGGTACCTTGTTAAAAATCAAAATATGACAATTAAAGTTACTCAATTCATTGTGATGCATCTTACGGAGGCGGGGAAGGGCCCCCCCGTTAACTTAGTAATTTTAAAGGAATTCTTTGGACAAAAAAGTCTTTGTCCCAAACTTGTTTTTCCTTGAGCTACAGATCACAAATAAGGGGTTGCAAAATTTTCCAAGTTACCCTCAGCCTCTTCTAGAATCACTTTCAGGGATTCCTTTTTTCACTAAAATCAAAGAAAAATAACTATAGCAACCACCTGAATTTTATGTTGAATTTTAGATGAATGAAAGCTGTGTTATATCTTTTAATTGGTATTCTTCAATTTTCAGTTACTGCAGTCCGTTGATGAGGACATAAGCATCAGTGGTGACAACAAAACGCCGTCGCGCCAGGTTTGTGACCTCTAAAATACTTTAAATTCGTTTTGTCGTCATTTTATACTCTTTGTCGTAAAAGTATACCATAAAGTAGTTTTGGTAAAAGTTCAGTGACTCGTTCCGGACTTCCGGCGTCGGTATTTTCTGCTTCCTACAAACTGGGGTCCTTGAAGCGAAACTTGACAAAGCATCTCTCTGGGCCGGAATATATTCCATTGATTATAGATTTTTTGCATGCAAAATGTCAAGGAGTTTTGAAACTTGGCAGGAGTGTAGACTTGGTGGCACTTAGTAAACCCCTAAGTTTGCGAGCTCGCGCAACTGCCGCTCGCGCCGCCATCTTGAAAAAATGGCGCCCAAAATCAGTTTTAGGCATTTAGTAGTTTCTGTAGGTTTAGAGAAAAAGTTAGAGAGGATACAATTTTCTATAAATTTGATATACATTAATTTTAATCGGATTTATACTTTCTGATTTACAGGGCCAAGCAGTAGGACGAATTTTTTAAATACGCAGGAAAGCCATGTTTTAACGCATTTTTTTCTAAATAATGCGCCAATTAGAGTGCCTAATACTGTATCTAACATCTTCTTTTTTTTTCTTTAAGAGTGTAGTGTACCGCGTCCATGTCCATACAAACGGAGAAAACGTTTTACTACCCCTAAATATCATTTAATTTTAACGATTTTGTAATATGTTACTGACATAATGAAAAACTACGTACGTATTTTTTCCTTTTTTCAAAATTCGTAATAGGTCAAAAGTTATAAGCCCCTCAAATCTCGGTTTTTTTGGTACATAACTTTCTCGTAATAAACCGTCTGTATTTGAGAAACAAAGCAAAATTTCAAAATAAGCAAAACGTACGTACGTAGATTATAATCTGCTAAAACGTTTGACACCAAAATTATAAGGTTTCGTTATAGTTTAGTAGGTGTAAATCGTTTTCCCCCAAAACGCAATTTTCAACGAAGAACATACCTACGAACACTCACGAGCTGCAGTGTTCTCTGTCGCACTGATGCCCGTGGGAAGAGTGCGCTTGAGACAGAATATGATTTTCTAAATACCTATTTCGCTGCGTACGCTGAGCTACACGATCCTCTTAATAATCAATAGCCTAATACTCTTGTCATTAAGCCATATTTTTATAATTAAGACTTCTAAACAGCCATAGTTTTTAAAACGCAATAGCAATGTTTGTTTTAAAAACTACGCCTATTTACAACCCTAAATAATAAAAATATGGCTGAATCCTATGTAAAATAATAACTATTAAGGCAGTTCCCGTAGCAAAACCGTAAGAAAGGTACTTTTTAGGGGATCTCTTCTCGTTAATTATAAAGACTAAAAAATAAATAAGTTTACAAAAAAATTCTTTAATATCTCAACTTGTCTTTCCACTTTTTATTTTATTTTATTTTTGTTTTAAATAATTATAAAACTTGTATACAAACAGGGTCAATATATAACGATCTATTACGTCCATCTACTTCATACTTTGAAGTTCTTTTTATTTGCGGTTTACACCAATGAACGGACAATTTTATGCGCTAAACATTACACTTTTAATTTTTTTTATACAACCTATCATTACATAATTTAATTATAAAAATACTAAATCACATAGAAATTCCAGAAAATGGGGCAGTACCTACACTATCGCTTCTCTACTCACACTTAGCGTATTCGACATAAGCGGCTGAAGCCCCATGCTATTCACATTCTCAAGGCCGATTAGTACAGGGAGCCCCTTAATTGAGATTTGTCAAATTTTTGACAGATATAAGATGGCCGACAGCCACTGACCCTTCTTCTTCTATATATGACTTATCGTCGCAATTCTGCCAATTACCAGTGTTTAATATTGTGCATAATATATGCCGATAAATCGGTAGCTAAGATTATCCCGCCGACTGTGATATATCTTATTAATCGTTGACTAATCACAACCATCACAGCGCGGACGGGATTAAACCGGATTCCCCATCACGCCATGAAGAGACGCGTGCGTCTGCCGCCATGACAGGACGTGGAATCCCCAAGGACCCTTAAACAGTGATTATTATCTCTTTCGGCAGGTATCCCCAAATCTGCAGCCAGTGTCGTGTTCGCCTAGCACCCGGGCGGTATTCGCGTCGCCGCGCACGCCCGGCTCCAGGAATGGCAGCTTGCACCGCGATAGCATTGAGGAGCAGGAGAAGTTGCTGAAATAACATCCGCACACCGTCATTGTCATTGACATGTGCTGACGTGACGTGACGTGACACATTTATATCCATGTATGATCAATGGAGATTTAAAAAAAAAAAACCAAAATAGAGTCTATTTAATTTTATCCATGTGTGTTACCGATTTTTCTAGCTCGACGTAACCTTGTACTGTGCGTTATAGTACGCGTAAAAGTATTTGGGCCATGTCGATATCACGTGACATCGACGATATTGTTGGTAGTGGGAACTCTCATGGATTCGCGACCTGTGTTTGCGACATGAATGTCTGTGCAGGAATTCGTGTACTGGCTTCCACGTATGCCTGGGTCAGGCATTTTTGGCTGCGCATTCTTCGGTTATATGTGAAATGATGATGTTAAAAACTATTGTTATTCATAGTTTTAAGTTTTCACTATGCCTATATCACTCAGGGATATCGAATCTTTCTATTCATGAAAGATTTTTTATAATCGGTTCAGTATTTTGAGAGATTATGTACAACCAAACTTACAAACTTTACCTCCATATAATATTAGTATAGATATGTTACTGCGTTCATATTATCGATAGTGTCCAAGATATTTTTCGCTTATTTTATTTATTTATTTATTATGTAAAGCTTATGTGGCTTAGCTTATATAATAATATAATATTGCTATATATTATAGCTTATAATAATAATACGACGTCGGTTCAAGGTTACGTTATATAGAAGGGGTCCGGTCTTCATTGAAATAATTTTCTTGGTGTAATAAATACATAAAAGAGATAGCTCGAAATAAAGCGTCAATTTTTTACGATCTTCTAATCCTAGCTTTCCGCCCCCGGCTTCGTCCGTGGATTTCGTAGCTTTCTATTCGTAAAATAATTTTTAAAATCGGTTCTGTAGTTTAAGTAGGGGATCCCTTTAATTTACGAGTCCACGGTCTCATAGATTGTCCGTCGCATTCATAATCATACATTTATAGACGTTTAATATAATTAAAATGCCGTCTTGTGTTTCGCGGGTGCACAAATCACTCAAGTCTAACTGCGACGGACCGGATTTTTTTATGAAATGTTAGGACGTAACGTATCAATATTTTTTATTTTATTAAAGATAAAATATACCCTACTCCTACCCCTACCCTCTACCACTACCTCTATATCATCAATAGTTTTCGCAGCGCACATCGCGTAAGGAATTTCTTAGGTAATTTTTTTTACACCTCGGGTTACATTATTGGAGTTTTAGTAAGGATCCCTAATTTTTTTGAAAATATAATATAGCCTATGTCACTCAGGGTGAATGTAGCTTTCCAATGGTGAAAGAATTTTTGAAATCGGCACAGTAGTTTTTGAGTTTATTCATTACAAACATACACACAAAAATACAAATTTTTCCTCTTTATAATATTAGTATAGATTCCCACCTTTTTTTTTTCAATAATGGACCTTGCACCCTTCGGTAACCGGTAACACACAGTGGATGACCTTTGTTATTGTTAAGTAGGAAAATCTTTTTTTAACTTAAGTCGTCGCATATTGTGAAATCTCCACTTCGAATGCTTTAAAAATGCCATTACTCGGTGAATTGGTTATATTGATTAGTTAAAGCACTGATAAATAATATTTTGATACGAATTAAACTAAATTTTGTCCAGAATGCAGAATAAACCAGAATAGCGCGTTAATTCACACGTAACTAATATAGGGAAAAATAGATTATTTTTTTGTTAAAGTTTGCTTTTGTAGAAACCAGAGCCAGATGGTTCATACAATCAATTAAAATCTTCAAAACTTACTTATCGACGTAAAACAGACAAAGCAATTTAATGCAAATAATTTGGCTTTTAAAGAAAGTGTACAGACTTCAAAAATTATGCACTGAAAAGTGTGCTTTCCGAAAGCAAATGCACAAGTCACTATAAAAAAGAATACCCAAATCGCTTCAAGTGTGCCTATAAAATTTGAAGAGTTCTCGATTTCTCCAAGATCCCATCATCAGATCCTGACCTGATGACCATGGGTCCACCTGTGAAGTATACCCTTTCAAACAAAAAAATAATTTCCAAATCGGTCCAGGCGTCTTCAAGTAATCGGGGAACATACCTACATTAAAAAAAAAGATTCCGATGAATTGAGAACCTCCTCCTTCTTTTTTGAAGTTCGGTTTAAAATGGAAATTTAAGTGTTTTTCGATGTCTAGAATTAGAACAGAAACCAGAAAAAAAAATTTTTTTTCGATCAGAGTTATTCAAATAGTACACTAAAATAGTGTACCCGGTTGTTGTATTTCTTGATGAAAAGACAATATAAGAAAATAATAACAAGAACATAGAATAGATGTCATTTTTAGGATTCCGTACCCAAAGGTTGACAGCGGAAACCCTATGACTAAGGCTCGCTATCCGTCCGTCCGTCTGTCACAGGGCTGTATCTTTTGAACCGTAATAGGTAGACACTTGAAATTGTCACAGAGTGTGTATTACTATGGCCGCTATAAATACAAACAATAAAAATAAAATAAACTTATATATTCCCCATACAAGAAACGTGTTTTATTCTGCGTTTTTTGGTCGATCTTAATGGCAATACATACAAACGTCTAACTAGTATAACTATAATGCATACTCTTAAGTAAAACAACAAGTAATAAAAATCGGTCAAGTGTGAGTCGGAGTCGCGCTAATTTGTTCATGGTCCGTACATGGGCGTCAAACTTGGCTTTTTTTTTGACACGGATTGACACCATATACTATGCGTATTCTGGTTTGTTCTATATTGTGAGAGTTTTATGTCATAAAATATATACTATTTTTTTATATTATCACTTTGTCATACTCTAAGCTTAGAGTAATACTATGTTGGACTAGGTATTTATTAGCGTTATATGTATGTCGCCGCCAAATGGTTAAAATAGCCACTCAATTGGATGGCAAGGCCGTTCGTTAAATTAATTATGATATCTTAACGTTTAATGTGTTGGCTGGTTGAAAGCTAGCTCTCTAGAAACGGCTGAACCAAAAGCCGCCAGGTCATTTAAAATTTAGTTCCTTGTTTTGCCACTATAGCGCTCAGTCTCTAACAAATATGGCGTCAACAGCTGATTATTTGTGTGTTGTTTGAATTGAAAAATGAATTTACCTGCAAATAATGAGCCGGACACTAGTTTTAAACAAAATTTTGAGTCTAAATAATACGACCACGACGAACTATCAAGAGGCTGCGACCGACGTTCAGCCCATATGTTAAACGTTTCTTTCAACAATTTGGCTAATCATCCTTTAGCCTATAGACATTCAATTGAAATGCCTAGCCATCCAAATGAGTGGCTGATTTAACCATTTGGCGGCGACATGTACACCGTTACATCTACAAGATTTTTTTAAGACGGTCAGGAAGTTCTTGTGATTACCGCGTTCAATATAAAGTACAAACTAAAAACACAGCTTTATAACATTAGCATAGATATATTATATGTATATGAAATATGGATGGAATATTTTATATTGATATTGTTGTAGTATATAGAATTGCACATAGTTGTATTATGAAAAAAACTGTGCTAGAATCACTTTGCTGTCCACCTTCTTATCCTCAAGTTATCGTGAAGATGCAGCTCCCCGACCAGTGCAGCCGACATGATGTGTCTATATTGTGTAAGAAACTGGCACCCAACGTTTTTTATAGTTTTTTTTAAATAATATGTAGATGTAGGTATTGTGGAGTTTGTTTCTGAATTAGGCCCAGACTGACCATTTTTTCTTATATTATTGTATAGGATTTTTTAGACAATAGTTTGGAGTCTCCTACTTGTTACCTATTCATATAGCGATCTCTTTCTCTCAAACTTTTGGTTTAGACTTCTGAAGTGCCCGCGAGACGATCAATTGCAATTAATACTACGTCATTGACCATTGTCAATCGCATATAGTTGGTGGAAAGCAATTGATGAAATATTTGATTGAAATAGCCAATTAGTTTTCGCTATTGACAATCGTTTTTGTAAACATTGATACATATATTGAAACTACATCACTGTGCACGTCAATTGCGACTTTCCGCACTTGTAAAATTATAGATATTTACGTCTGTTAAAGAAGTGACCACATCTAGGTCTTGCCACCTGTTCTGTTCAATATGGACAACTGGTGTCTCTGGCCACACCGCATTTTATAAACGCCGTGAAGGTATGTATATGTGTGGTGTCAATTGCATTTGGTCGTCTCCGGGTCGCTAAAGCGTTGTCGTAATGAAAATACTTATTGCAATCTAGTCAGATATTTTGGTGTTAATTAATAATATTAAGAGGGGATGTACAAATTGTTCATTGTTGAATTTTGCTAGAATTTTGTGAATCTCACTATGGACAACATTTCATCAGATAGGTTCTGATGCTAATTATTATTTTGCTTGGATTTATTTAAAAAAAACTGAATTCCATCTAAATATACCTCAACAGAACTGGCCACCTACTCGTTACTTATAGCCTCACAAATACCATCGACTAAAAGAATCTTCCACAAACTTATCTGGCCCGGTGACAGCGTCGCTGTTGTCGCATGTTTTGCCAATAAAAATTATTTTTCAATGTAAAGTTGTAACGCTTGGCCATATTCATTTTAGGTAGAAAGAACAATACGTAGAAGAAACATGAACATTTTACTTATTTACTTATTATTGTATCATTAGTTCCACCTTTGGCCACCGGGTCAGAAAAAAAATAAAATAATGGTTTAAACTTTGCAGCCATATTATTTCTATTCTATTTTTTTTTTCAAAATGGCTCCATCAAGGTTTTGATGTAATATAGACGTCACAGTAACAATAAGCCGATTGATCGGTAGGTAGAATGCTCCCGCCGGCCGCAATATGTCCTATTAATCACTGACTAATCACAACTATTACAGCGCGGGCGGGATTAAACTGGATTCCCCATGACGTCCTGGTGGACGCGTGCGTATATCACAAAGGCGTCACGTGGAATCCTCTTGCAGCCATATTAAAAAGAAAAAATGTGTGTTTGACAGTTTCTTTTTTTAATGTGGTCTATATTTATGTTAGCCAAGGAAATGCAGCTATGATTCCTAAAAATTTTTTAAATGTAAATTCTTATTATTTTTGAAATAATGAAAACGAGTGGTCTAAAAAATGAAATGTTGTCCATTCCCGAGTTCGAGACTCGGGCCGGGCAAAATATTTGTAGAAAAATATGTCATTGTAAATGTTAATTGTTTGTGTTGTCTTTGCTTTTGTTAACCATAGTACAGGGTATCCAAGTTTGGGGCCAAAATAATGTGTCTATGGCAATCTGGCTTAAATATTAAAAGATTTTTTTAAATATTTTTTGTAGTACTACCTCCAAAATGGAGACCAAAATGCTTTACTTTTATAGTTGGGCCGACCTATGATGGGACTTTGAAAAAATAAAAAAAAAATACTGTGGACTAAATAAAAGCACCTAATCATTTATTTTGTTTATTAAACTTCATTAACATAAACATTTAGTAGAATAATTACTAAAGATTTACCTTTACTAATAATATAAATGCGTCGTTACAAGGTTACATCGTATGGAATCTCATCATAGTTGGCCTAACTGTGATCAATATATGTCTGCCTATACTATTAAAATTTTTATTACAACGACTTTTGTATTATAATTAAGTTAATTAAATTAATTTTACTATACCCGATTATTTATTTAATTTATTAGATATTTGTGAGAAATAGTGAAGTTAATTATGAATGTAAGTTTAATAAATGGTTTTAAATTTTAACACGAATTTTTATGTGTCTTCAAGGCCTTTGTAGCTGGCCGTGTGGTCAGAGATACCAGTAACTAGATTATCAAAAAATATAGGACACGTATTTTTTCTTTTGTCAATTACAGAAAATATGATGAAGATATAGCCCGCTAAAGTTCCGCGTGACGTCACGCCTTAGTACAATTTTTAGCAAGACGTGACGCCGCCAGCCCCCACTCCCAAACTTTGACGCGCTTTATCTCTTGTCATTTTTTGTTTGATTGACAAAAGAAAAAATACGTGTCCAATATTTTTTGATAATCTAATGACGGACTAAATCTAGAATAATATTTTGTTTACCCTGTCATCTACCCTATTTCCCATTCCGGCCGCCAGACGATCTAGGCGGACCATTCGGTACAAGAATTGGACGAGTCTGTGGTCAGTTTCGATGGACAGTACGGCGGCGCGCCGGTGATATTGGACGAATGGGTGGGCACCTTAAGAGGATCGTGTAGCTCAGCGTACGCAGCGAAATAGGTATTTAGAAAATCATATTCTGTCTCAAGCGCGTTCTTCCCACGGGCATCAGTGCGACAGAGAACACTGCAGCTCGTGAGTGTTCGTAGGTATGTTCATCGTTGAAAATTGCGTTTTGGGGGAAAACGATTTACACCTACTAAACTATAACGAAACCTTATAATTTTGGTGTCAAACGTTTTAGCAGATTATAATCTACGTACGTACGTTTTGCTTTTTTTGAAATTTTGCTTTGTTTCTCAAATACAGACAGACAGGTTTAATACGAGCAAGTTATGAACCAAAAAAACCGAGATTTGAGGGGCTTATAACTTTTGACCTATTACGAATTTTGAAAAAAGGAAAAAATACGTACGTAGTTTTTCATTATGTCAGTAACATATTACAAAATCGTTAAAAATAAATGATATTTAGGGGTAGTAAAACGTTTTCTCCGTTTGTATGGACATGGACGCGGTACACTACACTCTTAAGGAATCGTGTCATTTGGTTATTTTGCATGGAATGGATTTTTTACATAAATGGTAGATGAAGATTTTTTTTTATTTACCGCTTTTTGAAGCGACACGATTTATTAGGCACGTGTGAGCATTAAACCCGAGACAGAAGTCAAAACTAACAATTAAGCTATAAACAATCTAGTTAAACCACCTTTTATATAAAAAAGCATTAAAATTGGTCTATCCGTTTGGGAGCTACGACACCATTTTTCTTGAGCTCTGTCATGCACGAGACACGAACACGAAACCTAAAGACAAAGAAATTACAGAACAAAAAAGAATTCTACGTCATGTCATGGCGACCAATGCACGCGTTCCGTCGTGACATGATTGGGAATCCAGTTTAATCCCGTCCGCACTGTAATAGTTGTATCACAGTCGGCGGGATCATCTTAGACAGATTAATCGGCTATATACCTACTATGAAGGCTATGATGAGAAAATTGGCAGGGGGCTTCTATGGCGATTCTTTAATCTTATTACGTCCTAAGAAGTAGACGAATTAATTTCTATGACACAGATTGTAATATCAAATGCCAGCGACCGTCGGGAGCTTCACAACGCAGCGTTATGTGCGCGATTTTTTCTTCGGAGGTTAAATTGACAACGCTAGAAATTAGCCCCTGTATAGAAGCACGTAGGCAGGGGGAGGGTCCACCCCCCGAAATCCGTCATCGACACTTTAATTTTAAAAAGTAGGTAGTTACCATCAGTTCAGCTGAGCTGATGAGGTCGAGTCAAGCGAGCTAGGATATTGACCTATTGCAGAAAATATGTAATAAAAGGTAAAGTCGTACACCCCCCCCCCCTGGCTACGTGCTTGCCTGTATACCATCAGATTTTTGCACAGTGTAAGTCAAGGTAGGGTTATTGGACTATGTATGTATGTAATATGCAAGCACGCATGTACATAGATCTGAAAAATCCCTGGCAAATAAATATTATTTCATTTCAGAAGCGATCAGAAAAGTTGTGTTGGTTTTATACCGCGGGAAAGAAAGAAAGAAAGATATTTATTTGCAGAAAGCCTAGGCACTTTCACCAGATTCCTGGTATGCAAAATACAGTAAGTGGCACATTATTACTTCCATATTACATGACACCAATACATTATTATATTCTAATTGAAGGATTTGACTTTTAATTTTTGTCCCCGACAGATCTACCCGCTCTTATATACTGGAATTTCATCGAAAAAATTTAAAAAGCTCACTATTCCATCATTTGGCTGAGAGCCATTTTTCTGGAATTAGGCCAATGTTGGATTGTTTTCGACGTCTGGAAATATTCAAATACTAAAAAAATATTTTTCGAATTTCTCAGATGACGTATTTTGTTGCTGTTTTCACTATTAGATAGATACCTAAGTGAATCAAGTCGGGGGGAAAAAAGTTAGCCCCAACGAGATTTTATGGCGTATGCTGTCTAATCCGTCAGATATATAACAAGGGGTGTAGACATTTTTTTTAAATACCTACTTTAAAATTATAGCTATATATACGTAATAAAATCTAGAATTTTTTATATTTGTATTTTCATTAATCATGTATTAAATTATATTTTACAAATTCCCGCGAAAACGTTGATGACGTCACGATCACGTAAACCAACAAAATATTGGTCACAGATTAGATAAAATTGACAGGCAGTTATTCTTCTTCTTCTTCTTCTTTTTTTTCAATATGGCGGTTCCACCAATATTAATCGGTGATTTCGCCAATGTCAAGTAGTATAGCCGTTTACGGTGATTATAGCCAATAAATCGGTATGTATGATAATCCCGCCGACCGCGATATGTCTTATTAATCACTGATTAATCACAACCATCGCAGCGCGGGCGGGATTAAACTGGATTCCCCAACACGTCTCCGCGGGAGCGTGTGCTATCCACCAAGGCGTGTCGTGGAATCCCAGGCAGTTATTATAATATAGTTATTAGTCTGTGGTTATTTATTTGACATTTAGGATATAGTGACGTCACTTTCCGTTTGAAGTCACGTGACCGGAAGAATCAATTTATGATTTTTCTTTTTGATATAAAATAAGTACTTTAATTAAACAAATAAATAAACATTATTTTCAGTGATTATACGTTATAAACTATATAAAAAATTATTATTGTGTATTTATTTTCTTTTACTGTCCCCATTGTAGGAAAGAATTGTGTAGAATAAAATGATTTACAAAAATGTCCGCTACCGCGTAGTTATAAGCGTAGTATTGATGTAGGTACTTATTCAAATTGTTGTAAAGCCAAATTGTAGTAAATATATTTTAAAAAATATTGAACGGACTATGAATACCGCAACTTAACCTTAATCGGGTCATCAATTTTTTATGAATTTTGGCAATGAGTGTCGTCTGATGACGCGTTTAGGATCGCTTCTATTTTTGTTTGTAACTCACAGATGTGTAACTGGATGGAACTATTTATGATTGATGCCTTGCTCGACGACTTTTTTCAGTCTTCATTTTTTGCCTTGGCCTTTTTCTTCTTTTTTTTAACAGCACCCGAAGCCTCAAGTGTCTTTACGATTATCGTGCGTTTTGAGCAGAGTAGGCCCGCTGGCCACTCGGTAGGTATATAGCCTCAAAAATACCATCGGCTAAAAAACTTGGTCTTCCGCTGGGTACCCTGGGACCATAACACGGTTTCGAGAGCTGTGGGGCAAGCCGTGAAGAAAGAATAATAAACGGCCACTTTTATAATTATACAGGAAATACTCTCTTATTTTTTTTTAATCAACCAGTCTTAAGGGCCGTTGGTCAATGTCATCTTATAACTGTCAAAAGCATGGCAAAATGAAATTGATAATGGCAAACTGATGTTAATCCAGGAAAGTTGAAAACTATCAGCATTTTGCAAGCATTTTGGGATGAAAATGTCATATAAATAAACTCAACTTTCCAGGATTAACTGATATTTGCCATATTTTTGAGAGATACAAGATGACTGAGAGCAACGGTCCTTAAACAATCCTAAAACCGAACGGCGATTAGTTGCCAAATAGTCGGTAATTTTGGGGGCCGATTAGTCGTTAGTCGGCTAGTCGGCCAAATCAATAAGGGGACATCCATTAATTAGTTACGTGAGTTATTTTTCTTTTAATTTAGATTCCCCCTGCCCCAAACGTGAGATTTCCGCTACACTTATTTTTATAAAATCGGTATTGTCTATACTTACCATATTTTTTTCTTTTAAAAACTCATTTTCTTTTCCCTTTTTTCTTGCTCTTAAAATAACTATTTTAACCCTGAAATCAGGCTGGCGCAACTAGAACAAAAAATTAGGGCTAGGAAAAATGAGCCAATACTAATGGCGTCGTATCGCCATCTCTTTCACGCCATATACAGTTGACAGAGATAGTAAATATTTCTATACCAATCCACAGTACGATTTGTTAGGTTACCTTTCAGCCCTAACTTTGATTCATTTTAATGCATGGCAGTCCCGACTCAGTGATTGCTACTTACTCTATGCATGAAATGTTTGAGCGGGCAAAATGGGATATTTGAAGATAAGATTTTGATGATGTATAGAGAATATGTAAGTACTTATATTGCTTTAAAGTTGACGTGAGATTTTCAATTATACCTCAGTTTAAGTGAGATTTTATAAGATTTTACTGGACCCCTCCTTCCGCCATTTATATTGTATGAAATAAACCGATATTGTACCCGTGCGAAGTCGGGGCCGGGTTCTAGAGTAGAACATCCAATATATAAAAATCATATATTGTTTGTTCGTATTCTATAGACTCAAAAACTAATGGACCGATTTGAAAAAATATTTTTGCAATTGATAGCCTAATTCTCGGGGAAGGTTGATGGCTATTTAACATCACGCTTCCTTATAGAGTAGGAGGGGCCATAAACGGGCTCCACCTTTCGCCAATTTTTTGCACTTTGACCAGTTAACCTTAGGTTACCTTAGGTTTCGTTGGTATCGTTTTGTGTCGCGATACAGAGCTCTTGCGATCTAGGACGTCTAATTTGCGGGAACCCCCCCCCCCCCTGGCCAAAAGAGGCAGAAAAATTTACACGCTACACCAATGACTCATTGCGCTACACGACTTCTTTGGTATACTAGGGGGTGAATGTATTCCTAATATAACACGTGCGAAGTAGCGAGCAATCACCTACTTTTGTATAGGTAGGTACTTAATTATTTGTATTATCTCTGCATCTGCGAAGTGCGTACTTAGATACAGGCAAAACAAACCATAAAAACTGCCCCAGTAATCTAGTAATCTAAATTTATAAAATTCAGGTGTGTTTGTGTTTATATATTTACGGTTCCGTAGCTTATACTTAAAAAAATATTTGATGTATACCCAGCCGTGCGAGCATGACCGCGACGACCGCGCAGACAAAATCTAGAAGCGGTAGACACAATCTACAAACGTTATACAAAATCTACAAGCGTTAGACAAAATCTACAAGCGGTAGACAATATCAACAAGCGGTAGACAAAATCTACAAGCGGTAGACACAATCTACAAGCGGTAGACAAAATCTACAGGCGTTAGATAAAATCTACAGGCGGTAGACAAAATCTACAGGCGGTAGACAAAATCTACAGGCGCTAGACAAAATCTACAGGCGCTAGACAAAATCTACAGGCGGTAGACAAAATCTGCAAGCGGTAGACAAAATTTACAGGGCGTAGATAAAATCTACAAGCGTCCTCAGTTGCGTCAGTGATCTCTTAGAAGGCAAATTCTCTAGGGATCACGTGACAAATGTCATAAATAGACAAACTGACACTAACAGTACATTTTGTCTACCCCATGTAGATATTCTCTACGCGGTCATGCTCACTCGGGATAGAAGATAATGTAATTGCCGACTTCCTGGCACGTACAGGGGCTAAGGATACACAGTGTCAGTATGGACTTGAACAGTTTTGTGGATTTTCTAAAAACCTAACTAGAAGGATATTGATAGACAGGTGCAATATGGAATCAGTACAACACTGGCACAACTCGCCAGTACAGCACCATGCCAAGTTACTTATAATAGGACAAATGCTAACACTTTCTTCGAATGAACTTAACTCACCAGAATTCTTACTGGACACTGCAAATTGAACAGTCATAAATGTTCAATCTAAACTATGCTCCACGAAGACATATGCCAAACGGAAGAGGAAAAAGCACTACACATTTTATGTGAATGTGGACCTCTCATGCGGAAAAGATATACCTACTCATAGAGTAAGTAGCAATCACTATGTTCTTTAATAAGAGTCGGGACTGCCAAACATTAAAATGAAACAAACTTAGGGCTGAAAGGTACTGCCAACCTAACAACATTGTACTGTGGATTGGTATAGAAATATTTGCTATCTCTGTCATCTCTATATGGCGTGAAAGAGACGCCATTAGTATTGGCTCATTTTTCCTAGCCCTAATATTTTGTTCTAAGTTGCGCCAGCCTAATATACTCACCTGGGAAAACATGTATTGAGACAAACAATCACTGCAAAACGCCTGCTGAAGCTCTGTGTAATACTGAAATAGCCCTAACCCCAAATAATAATAAAGCCCAAAGATTCCTAAAACACCGTTGACGATTTATTTACATAAGTAATTTAGCCGACGCTCAAACAGATAAAGAGCTTATCTTGGTATCAAACCACTCAACATCTTTGACGACCTTAAATAATCATATTGACAATTACAATCGAGATATCGATTTCATATAAAAGCGGGAAAATTTTACACAACCTTTTCACTTCATTGTTTATTTTCGAACCCTAGTATGTCCATATGCGCTTTCGAATGCAGTACATTTGACAGACGCCATGACGCATGCGTATAAGATTTCAACTTTCAATATATTGGCAGTTCAGCATGCGTCGCGCATTGTTGGAAAATGGGAAACTTTGAAAGCGCATATGTGGACATATCTTAGTCGGTCAAATAGTTCAATTAAAAAGTTTTTCTTGCTTTATCATTCAATAATTCGTTCAGTTGGTGTCGAAATGGCGTGGAGTAAGGACGTGTTACGGACTAGCGTTTTATTTTTATTATTTTTAAACGTGCCCAAAATAGTTTGTGATGAACAATCGTGGATAACCTCATTTAGTATAGAAGAAAAACAATGTTCGAATGAGTTTTGTAATTTTCTACTGAGTGTTAACGGTACAAATTTGGAAAATCAAATCGGATTTACTACAGTGCCGGGAAATCGTGGATGCGCCTGCGTTGATATTGTATCGAATTTTATACACAAAGTTAACAATGGCAACAATCACATTAAAATAGCGTTACCAGTTAATGGAAGTAGTTATTATTTCTGCGTGGAAAACTCAAGAAAATGGACTCATCAAGGTGCAGATCTGTATGTGATGCCCAGTGACGTCATTTCGCAGACGAAAACTTCAAAGTGAGTAAAAATACATTGCTTTTTTTATTTTACATTCTCCGTCTGCAAAAAAATAGGTTAAATTTAAACGCATTGATAGAAAGTTGCAATTTTAATATGAGTGGTTTGCCGCCAAGTGGCCGCGAATCAAATGTACCGACTTGGTTCAAATTTCAACTTGCAAAATATTCGCTTGAAATGCAATTGGTATTTTTGTCTCGTGGTTTGTTTATTTTTGTTAAATTTTCTGGGCAATCCAAAAATTCCATTCAATTACGACATAGTCTCATGACTCGTGGGGAAGCTTATCGCAAATTCAAGGTCATTTAACTGTAAAAAACATGATGACCTAGCGGTAAGTACTAATAGCTTTTGGAGGTCCTTGGTTCGACTTCCAGTAATATTATAAAGAGTATGGATGTAGATCTCAAAATACTGAACCGATTCTAAAAATTCTTTCACGAATAGAAAGCTACGATATCCCTGAGTGACATAGGCTATATTTTATTTTGTTCTTAAATATACACGGACAAAGCAGGGGCGGAAAGGTATGATGTAATGATAAAGTCGGTCAGTTTATCGCGAACATACCTACTACTTATAGCAGATTTTTGATGACACATATTTATTTTATCACTGCTGTAGAGAGTAGGTAGGTTGTAGTATATTCCTTGAGGTTAAAAGCTATAGGGTTGCCATCTTTTTTTTTGGGGGACATATAGGAAATTAGGGGAAATTTTAGGATTAATATGTAATGATCTTATCTAAAAAATTATGAGCAAAGTCCATTCAAGTCTTGTAAGTAGGTATAAAATAATAATTTACTATCTAATTAAAATATTATTTGAAGTGTATTTTCTTTTTCTTTACGGGTTCCCGTGTTACAAAGTCTCCCTCGTTTAGCCGATGGTATTTGTGAGGCTATACCTAACGAGTGGCTAGTTCTGTTGAGGTATATTTAGATGGAAAAGCCGTGTATAAGTTTTTAATTATAAAACCCATTGGTACATGACTGGGATCCGGGATCGTACCCGTGGTCTGCCCAGTTAATACCTACCAGACGTCTTAACCACTAGGCCACCGACGCACCGAACCATACCTACCTATCTGAATATTTTGATGTCATTGCCTTTTTAACAGACTCCAATTCCAAACCTGTGCACAACTGTTCACATCACACATTCCAAAACTGTTGAGATCATGAATGTGTGATGAAATAATGACTAAACAAATATATAAAGTTATAGTAACGAAAGGAATAACAAGGAAAGGACGACCAAGACGAACATACATTGATCGAATATCTAATGTTCTTAAAAAAAGTCAAATACGTAGTAAAATTATGCGCTGAAAAGTGTGCTTTCCGAAAGCAAATACAGTAAACACTCGATTATCCGTGGGCGGTTTATCCGCTTTGCTGATTATCCGCGGGGCGGATAATTCTCAAAAGTAAATAAATCCTCTTTGTTCACAGTTAGAAAAGCACTGGACAAGTGATTACTGTAGGTAACTGAGGTCATACACCCCCTCCCCCTCCCCCGCATTGACTTTTGTTAAACAGTAAACATGACTTTTTAATAACCTACATGACATTAATTGCGTTTTGTTATCAGGTACGTCCTTTTATTGTATAATAAACTTATGTAAAGCTTTACTTGTGTGTTGTTTTTTAGTGCCTTCGGCCTTTGTTTATCCATTAATCGGCAATTTTGCGGCTTATCCGCGAAATTCGAATATCCGCGGTATCCACGCCAGTCAATCCCGCGGATAATCGGGAGTTTACTGTATATATAAAAAAATACCCATACGCTTCAAGTGTGCCTATAAAATTTGAAGAGTTCTCGATTTCTCCATCCTGATCTGATGACCATGGGACCTACCTACCCTTTCAAACATTTTTTTTTCCAAATGGCCGATGGTCTTCAAGTAATCGGGGAACATACATAAAAAAACATAAAAGATACCGAAGAATTCAGAACCTCCTTCTTTTGAAATAAACGTGCATGTATGAAAGTATGGATGTGGATGAAGCAAGAGAA
Organism: Nemapogon koenigi; assembly: GCA_963924495.1. Classification (NCBI taxonomy): domain Eukaryota; kingdom Metazoa; phylum Arthropoda; class Insecta; order Lepidoptera; family Tineidae; genus Nemapogon; species Nemapogon koenigi. The sequence goes on from OZ004655.1 coordinate 6,402,184, forward strand.
GTATGCAAAGATCGAGTGAATTTGCGCCTACCCCTTTGAGAAACAGGCGTGAAGGTATGTATTATTTTACTTAGGCTTATTATATTCTCATATGATTCTTATTGGTGTCGTAACTAGTAATGCTGCCGCGCCCATTTCCAATTTTACCCCAATTATTTACCTACGGCTACGAGTCACGCGCGTCGTTTACCTTATTCTATTATGTTATCCTAGCCTAGGGAGGGACCCGCCCTCGATTTCACACGTTCGTTTATTATAACAATTCAATTATAAATACGCTTATTAGTACTTATCTATTAGAGATAGATATATGCTACCGCGGACTTTTTTGTAGATAATTTTATTCTACACAATTCTTTCCTACATAATTTTGTTATATCTCTGACGGATTTGACAGCATACGCCATGAAAACTCGCTGAAGCTAACCTTTTTCCCCGACTTGATTCACTTATACTGTTAATGCTCAGCTCCTAAATATGATAGGTCCATGTTTAATACTCGTAAACCTTCCTCGTGAATCAACCTATCTAATTGTGGAAACTGCAACAAAATGTGTTCAGTAGTTTTTGCGTGAAAAGGTCACAAACAGACAGACGCGGCGGGGGACTTTGTTTTATAATAATATTATAATGTAACAAGCTTCTGTCCGCGGTTTCACCCGCGTGGAAATAGATCTAAAAAGAAATAATCCCGTGGCTGGAATTTGCCCCTCCCCCACCCGCTTTCGTGGTATAAAAAGTAGTATATGTCATTCTCTGATCCCTAAACTACCACTATGCAAAAAATCATATGGATCCCGTGAAAAACAAAACTATCTAACGGGAACCATAAATTTTTTCGGGATAAAAAAAATACAATCATAATAATTATAAATAATGAATGGAATACATTATGTTCCCGCAAATTAGACGTCCTATTTTTCTTGAGCTCTGTCTCCCGCCACAAAACGATACCAACGAAATCTAAGGTAATTTATTACTGTACACCTGGTCAGTTTAACTGGTCAAAGAGCAAAAAATTGGCGAAAGGGGGAGCCCGTCTATGGCCCCTCCTTAGGCTTAGTACTCTGATATTACTGTAAAAACATGGAAAAAGAAATTACCGAATGACTCACTGTAATTGTTATGTACACACACGGCCATTCAATTCGGTGTATTTTTGTTTGACGTCATTTTTGTCCTCATTTTGGGTGTCGAGTTGTCGATTCCTATGTTTTTTACGTTCAGGATGGACTAGCTTTTCGCACAGACTTCACCCGTGAAAACTAAATCTACACGGCATTTATGGCTTGCCGTGTGGCCAGTAGAAATAATACAAACTGAGCAATGGGCATCATATCCCACTAATATTATAAACGCGAAAGTTTGTATGGATGTATGTTGGTTACTCAATCACGCCAGAACGACTGAACGGATCTGGATGAAAGGCACAGAGATAGATTATAGTCTAGAATAGCACATAGACTACTTTTTATCCCGGAAAAATGTATGGTTCCTGATGTGCGATAGGTTTGATTTTGTTTTTCACGAGATCGATATGTTTTTTTGCATAGTGGTAGTTTAGGGGTCAGAGAATGACATATACTACATTTTATATCGCGAAAGCGGGCCGGGGAGGGGCAAATTACAGCCACCAGATTATTTCTTTTTGGACCTATTTTAGAATATTTAATTCTTAATTATAATAAGCCAAAGAACTTTTACTTCTAATACACGTTTTCCTTTTTTTAATGATGTTTAGGGAACGTACCCATACTACGTGATCCATTTTTACAATTTTTAGGGGGTGTAGAGGTACACAAAGAAAGGATTTTTCGAAAATCAACCCCTAAGGGGCTGAAATTTCGGCTGTATTCCTAATACAACGCGTACGAAGTCGCGAGCAACTGTAATAATATGCAAATTGATCCTTAAAATGGCAGGGGGGAAAATGGGGTAAACCACCAATCTGAAAACCCTGACCTACTTTCCCCATATTTTCAATCACTTGCCACATAGAGTGGCTCCTTCACACGAAGCCTGACTCGACACAACACTGACCTAACTATTTTTAGGTCAAAATAATTGGATTACACCTATTATTCTAATCTAAATCGCCTAGTATGAAAGAACACTACATTATTATAGTAACCTTATGCCCCCGGCTTCGCCCGTGGATATTTTAGAACAAAATAAAATATAGCCTATGTCATTCAGGGATATCGTTAGCTTTCTATTGGTAAAAGAAATTTCAAAATCGGTTCAGTAGATCCAGAAATTATCCTCTACAAACTCCTCTTTATAATCTCTTTATTTATAAAAATTACTTGTCATGTTGTTTGTCCGCGATAGACTCCTAAACTACTGAACCGATTTTAAATTTGATTTACATCTCAATTTATAGTCGCAATATTATTTTATTGCAAATTATTTGTCTATTCCAAACGATTCTAACAGATCAATAGATCGACGATATCCCTGAGTGACATAGGCTATATTTCCCCCGCCGCCGTCCGTTTGTCCCTTTTCACGCAGAAACTACTGTACGGATTTTTATGCGGATATTAGATAGGTTGATTTACCGAGAAGGTTTACGAGCAGGGTTGAGTGATTTAAATCAAAATCGTAAACAAAGTAGATTCTTCTGGTTTTCCGTCACATTCTGTCACAATCACAGCCATAGATATGCTGGTGCTCTAGATTGGTAATGTCGCGATTTGAACGAGACCAAAAAATTAATACATCAGTGTGCTTGTAAATAGGTGTAATTCTGTGGATTTTTCATCTTAGATTACTTACATCCAGGCACTGCACCACGCACTGCATTAACCATAATCACGTCTAATAAACACTAAATTATACTTTAATACAGGATATTTTACAAAAATATAGCGAAATTACTACTGACGCTAGGCTGTTACATTATTCAAAAACGATCTCGTCTATCTGTCTCGCTTTAACATACGCGTATCTATGCGCTTTTTCTTTTGTATTGCCAATCTAGTAGAGCGCCCGATCGGCTATCTAAATCTATGGTCACAGCATCGTAGTGTCACAGTAAAAGTGTCTTACAATTTTGAACCGAATTTAATGAAATAATAAAGTCCATTTTAACACAAGAAAATAATATTTAAATGAAATTTGTCTAATTTTACCCAAATTGGTTTTAGTCGTTTGATCATGAGTTCATGACATTGATTGTGACATTGTGAAAACTAGTAAAAAATGTAATGAAATCTCCGATGAAAAAACGGGAATGGGACCCACTCATGTGTCTGTCTGTCACAGCTTATTTTCTCCGCATCTACTGGACGAAAAATGTTAAAACTTGGTACATATATAAGTAGTTTTTTTTTTTTTTTTTTCACGGGTTGCCTTACAGCTCCTGAAACCGTGTAACGGTTTTAAAGGGTAGGGTAGGGGGTAGGAGTAGAAGTAGGGGTGGGGGTAGGTATAGGGTATATTTTATTTTATTCGTAAATATCCACGGGCGAAGCCGGGGGCGGAATGCTAGTGATATATAAAATAGGTACATAGTTTAATTTATATTAAAGAAAATATATGAAAATTAACCGTACCCTCTATACCGACATCATAGACCTACTGCCACACCTTGAACGTTATTTAAAGCGTGATGGTATGACGCTATCACAATAAATTAGTTTCAGCTAATAGTGGTAATTGCTGTAACAAATATACTTATGTTTGAGTCATGCAACAAAAATATACTTCATTCATACGTTTTGTTGCGTCGCTTAATAGGGTTGCCATTGTTGGCAAAAAATAAAAACTCCGTTTTCACGGGCGTTTGGGTAACGGGGAAAAAATGCGAATTTGTGTTTGTTGTGAAAGGAGGTCTTAAAATTCACTAGCGTCCTCGCCTTCGGCTTCGCACGGGTGCAAAATGGGTTTACAAAATTTTTAAATTAGTACGCTTTTTCTACTTATCTAAGTATTAGAGATAAAATAAAATAAAAAATAAATAAAAATAAATTTATTTCTCTCACATCAATTAAAACTTATACAATGACACTTAAAAGTAGGTATTTACTAGGTGAGAGCTGGTGCCTGTAGTAGGACAAAAAGCCTGTATCTCAGGCCACCAGGCTCCCTCTCCGGTCTGCAATACGAAGTCATACACATACATACATAGATAGATATATGCTAACGCAGACTTTTTTGTAGATAATTTTATTCTACACAATTCTTTCATACATCATTTTGTTATATCTCTGACGTATATAGATTCACGCTGTTAAGGTGCAGTAATAGGCACTCAAGAGCAAAATCACCATTTTCAAATGATTAAATAAGCCTTACGCTAATATATATTAATCAGAAAAAAAATAGTTTTGTATCTACGGACCAATCTATATATATAAAAATGAAACCCGTTTTCCGTTGTCACGACATAACATGAAAACGGCTGAACCGATTTAGCTGAAAATTGGCAGGGAGGTAGTTTAGAGCCAGGAGAAGGACATAGGGTAGTGGTAGGGGTTGGAGTAGGGGTAGTTAAAATTATAAATTTTAATTGTGAATATATGGCGTCATCTTGAGTTTTATATGTGTACTAAAATGTATTTGCAAACGTCAATAGATGGCGCTGTATTTTACTTTCTACCACGGAAATGTGTTAATTCCAGAGTCGGTAGGCCAGGTAGGTTAGTTAGGTTATTTATAACTCAAAAACGGCTGTACCGATTTGGCTGAAAATTGGTGGGAGGTAGCTTAGAGCCAGGAGACGGACATATGATAGTAGTGGTTGGAGTAGGGGTAGGGGTAGGGGTAGGGGTAGGGGTAGGGTAGGGTAGGGGTAGGAGTAGGAGTAGGAGTAGGGGTAGGTGTAGGGGTAGGGTAGGGTAGGGTAGGGGTAGGGGGTAGGGTAGGGTAGGGGTAGGGGTAGGGTAGGGGTAGTGCAGGCAAGCCAACGTTTGGGCAGGACGTCTGCCGAGTCCGCTAGTATCTAATAAAATGAAAAAAAAAAATTATTGCAAAATTCACTGATAAAAAATTATAAATGAGGTCTATATTTTAATTATTTTTGAGCAAATCTCTTAAAGTATGAATTCTATTATGATCAAATAAACTGGTATGTGTAGTAAAATAATAAATCTAGTAAATTGATACAAAACATAATATAATTATTTCTTTTTTATTAAAAAATAACTATAAAACAATCGTCGCGCACTACAATTACTCAGTATTACCGGACTATCAGACGTGTTATCTGTAGTACTTTGGGCACAGAGTGCTTTGGGCGCGCCTAATATTGACCTTGAAATGGGTACGCTTATACGCTATGGCTCTTAAGAGGATCGTGTAGCTCAGCGTACGCAGCGAAATAGGTATTTAGAAAATCATATTCTGTCTCAAGCGCGCTCTTCCCCCGGGCATCAGTGCGACAGAGAGCACTGCAGCTCGTGAGTGTTCGTAGGTATGTTCTTCGTTGAAAATTGCGTTTTGGGGGAAAACGATTTACACCTACTAAACTATAACGAAACCTTATAATTTTGGTGTCAAACGTTTTAGCAGATTATAATCTACGTACGTACGTTTTGCTTTTTTTGAAATTTTGCTTTGTTTCTCAAATATTACGAGCAAGTTATGAACCAAAAAAACCGAAATTTGAGGGGCTTATAACTTTTGACCTATTACGAATTTTGAAAAAAGGAAAAAATACGTACGTAGTTTTTTATTATCTCAGTAACATATTACAAAATCGTTAAAATTAAATTATATTTAGGGGTAGTAAAACGTTTTCTCCGTTTGTATGGACATGGACGCGGTACACTACACTCTTAAGGTGATTAGTATCCTTAAATCCGCTGGAATGAGCACTTTCGACAGACTACTGCTCGTTTACTGATGGACTAAAATGTTAGAAAAAATTATGTACTAATTATCAATTCTGAGAATTTGTTTTATTATATATGTAGTTATATTCTATAAAAGCGCGCTAGTTTCAAACTTTTTCTAACGTGCCAACAAGGTCGTACTTTAAATATTTTTTAATGCAAAAGTTATTTAATTAATGAAATATAAATGTAATGTAATTAAAAGTAACCCCTTTTTGTCCCGGAAATCCAACGAAATAAATTCTTATGTAACCAGTCCTATTTGAAAAAAAAAATTGCCTATAGAACATCCCGCTACGACTCAAAGAAGCAAAGCACTGATCATAACGTCAACCAATCAAAAATTTCCCGGACAAAGCTAGTAACGAAAATAAAATTATTTATAGGACATGGCAATAATGGCTCTGAGATAATAGCCTGACAAAAACCTTTTGGCCCAAAAAGCCTAAACCAATGCCGGCTTTATCCAGACACCTGGCAACCCTAATTGCGTCGATTGCATAATGGGCGACATTAAACGTTGGACCCGAAACAAAACGGTATTGGGTTCATACCAATCAATAACCGTCTGTCCGTCCGTCTGTCTTGTCTGTCAGAAATCCATGATTACCAAGATTAAAGTCTTTTAGGGTGGGTTCCACAGGGTTCTCACAGCATCGTAGTGTCTACAGTGGCCGAGTGGTTAAGATGTCTGGTATTAACTAGGAGGACGTCGGTTCGACCCCGGCCATGTACCAATCCGACAAACGACACATAAGAGCCGTTTCCATCTAAATATACCTCAATAGAACTGGCCACTCGTTAGGTATAGTTATATCGAAATTTTCCCATTCCTGCCGCCGTATGATCTAGGCGGACCGTTTGTTACAAGAATTGGACGAGTCTGTGGTCGATTTCGGTGGACCGTACGGCGACGCGCCGGGGTTTGCACGAATGTGTGGCCACCATCTTTTTACGGGTTGCCTTACAGCTCCCGGAACCGTGTATCAGTCCCAGGGTACCCAGAGGAAGACCAAATATTTGTAAGGCAACCCGTAAAAAGATGGTGGCCACACATTCGTGCAAACCCCGGCGCGTCGCCGTACGGTCCACCGAAATCGACCACAGACTCGTCCAATTCTTGTAACAAACGGTCCGCCTAGATCATACGGCGGCAGGAATGGGAAAATTTCGATTTGATCTATCTATCTATCATCATTCCAAGAGAAGTAAGCAAAGACAATCGAATGCCATTTGTTACGATCCTGACATACCTCTTTCGTTTCTTTTAGGTATATTCATCATACATATTTTTTATAATAAATGTTTAAAGTTTTATTTAGAAGTTGATATATGGCTATCATGTTTAGGATAGCATTAACAGCGTGAATCAAGTCGGGGAAAAAGTTAGCCACAGCGAGTTTTCATGGCGTATGCTGTCTAATCAGTCAGAGATATAACAAAATGATGTAGGAAAGACTTGTGTAGAATAAAATTATCTACAAAAAATCATAGACAAGTCGTTGTACACTAAACCCATATTATACACGAGCGACGTCGGAGCGGGGTTTGGTCGCTGCAGTAATGTGCTATTCATGGATAAGTAATAATAAGCGTGTTAGTTTTAGTTAGCAATTTAAATTAAGCATCTAAAATATACATTAAAAATCTTAAAAACCTTAAATACCTTAAAACTAAAAAGAAAAAGGATGGAGGAATCAAAGATAGAATACCTCCGCCAGCTCTGAAGAAAATCCAATCGTGCCAAGAACACTCGCTGCCTTAGCATTGTGTGACATAATATCACTACATAGTATTGTTACGAGCTAGGGTTCGAAGAGATTTTTAAAATACCGATTAAATAAACAAACTTTACTTTAACACCACAAAAACACAGTTAAATAAATGAAAACACTAAAATAACACTTAGTCGCACTAAATTCCACTTCACTGTTTCGCTTTGGTCGCTCTGATTCGCACTGTGTCCTCCCGGCGACGATCCTCTGTTTATATTGCCCTCCGAACATTCGAGAAACGCCGAGATTGTTGTACAGAGTTGTAGACGCGGCTCGATGCGACTCGGCGCCAAATACCTACACACAGACCGCGCCCGATTTTGGTACCTATGGCTAGGCACATACGGTCCATTTTCGTTTGTACTTGATTCTCTCTGGATGTTTCTAGAGACGTCTATCGACCTTGATGTGTTTAGGTATTTATTTGTGCGATTTAAGTACCTATTCGTTACACTGCCCCCCGCTTAGACTTGCTCGTCCCGAGCAATATTCGAGCCTTTGTAAGGAGCCAGTCGATCAATATGGACAACCTTTAACTGTCCACGCGGGCATCGTTGGATCCGATAGGTCACGTCATTGATCCTCGTGATGACCTTATACGGGCCTTCCCAGCGGTTCTGCAGCTTGGGAGATTTGCCTTTTCGGCGTTTCGGGTTGTGCAGCCACACCAACGATCCCTCGTCAAAACCGTTACTATTGAAGTTTCTATCGTACCTGGTCTTCATCTTTGTACCGGCCACAAGACTGCTCTGACGAATCTGGTCATGTATGTCGCACATCTTGTTTTTCAGGTTCGATACGTAGTCACTTACAGGTTGCGGCGCATCCGGAGGTCCGCCGGTCAGGAGATCAACTGGTAGTCGGAGTTCTCTCCCAAAGTTGGCATAAGCAGGAGTCACCTTTATGCTTTCATGCTCTGCGGATCGATATGAGAGCAAGAACAAGGGAATATATCGGTCCCAGTCCCTCTGGTGATCCTCAACCAGTTTCGCCAAATGAGTCTCCAAAGTGCGGTTGAACCTTTCAACCATTCCGTCGGACTGTGGATGATACGCCGTAGTCCTCGTTTTATTTATTCCCAGGAGACGGCATACTTCCTGGAACAACTGCGACTCAAAGTTACGCCCTTGATCAGAATGTATCTCCATTGGTAGCCCGAACCTGCAGAATACTTCGTTGACCAACTTAGTCGCCACTGTTGTCGCTTCCTGGTTGGGAATTGCGAAGACCTCCGGCCACTTCGTGAAGTAGTCCATCACGACCATGAAGTACTTGTTCCCGTCTTCAGTGACCGGGAACGGTCCAGCAACGTCCACCGCAATTCGTTCCCATGGAGCGCCAACATTGTACAGCTGCATACGTCCCCTCGTACGTGTCGTAGGTCCCTTCACGGCCGCACATACTGTGCACTTGCGACACCAATCCTCGACATCTTGCCGGCAATGAACCCAATAAAATCGTTTCCTGATTTTCGCCAGGGTTCGATTCATGCCCAGATGTCCTCCCGAGGATCCATCGTGCACGGACTCAAGCACTGCGCGCACCTTTGACCTAGGCACGACCAGCTGCATCAATGTCTCCTGTCCACTGGGCGACTCCCACTTGCGGTACAGCAACCCGTTGTGCAGCACTAGACTTTCCCACTGAGCCCAGTAGCTTTTCGTGGTGGAACTCATGGCTGATACAACATTCCAGCCGGGCCTTGGAACATTCTGCGTCTTCCATTCCATTATCGGCGCCAAGTTGTTATCTTTGAGTTGCTCGTCTCTCGTCGTCTCGTTCGCCCATTCGTCACTAAGGTTGTTAGTCGTAATGACTTTGATGACAGAATCACCGATTTCACGCCTCGAGCAGTGTTTACAATCTTCAGGGCACGGCCTGCGTGACAGTGCGTCAGCGTTGCCATGCGTCCGTCCTCGTCGATGTTCGATCGTGAAATCGAATTCTTGTAACTGCTCGATCCACCGAGCGACTTGTCCTTCAGGATCCTTGAATTGAAGTAACCATTTCAACGCCGCATGGTCTGTCCGTAGCTTGAACTTCCTTCCGATGAGATACTTGTTGAAGTGTCGTACTGTCTTCACTACGGCCAGAAGTTCGCGTCTGGTTACACAGTAGTTCCTTTCTGGTTTCGACAGAGCCTTGCTGAAATACGCTATCACAACTTCCTTGTCCCCCTTCCGTTGTGACAGCACACCTCCAATGGCGATGTTGCTTGCGTCTGTGTCCACCACAAACTCGCCGACTTGGTCCGGGTAGCCCAATACAGGTGTTTCACACAGTCGTTGTTTCAGTTCCTGGAACGACTTCTCACAGTCCTCAGTCCACTGAAACGAACGCTTGTCCTCCGTCAGTCGATGTAGGGGCTTGGCTACTCCCGCGAAGTCGTATACGAAGCGGCGGTAGTATGAGCACAGACCAAGAAACGCCCGAACATCTGTTTTGTTCCGTGGGGTGGGCCATTCTCGTACAGCTACTGTCTTTACAGGGTCGGTTTCTACGCCATCCTTTGTAATTACATGCCCGAGGTAATTTACACGTTTCTTGAAGAAGCTACACTTCTTGGCATGCAATTTCAGGTTCGCGAGCTTCAACTTGGCAAACACTCTTTCTAAATTCCCCAGGTGCTCGTTGAAGTCGCGTCCCATGATGATGACGTCATCCAGGTAGACTAGGCAAGCTTTTCCAACGAGATCCGCAAGCACAACTTCCATCAGCCTTTCGAACGTAGCAGGAGCATTGCATAACCCGAAAGGCATGACGTTGAACTGCCACAGTCCATTTCCGGTCGAGAAAGCAGTCTTTTCCTTGTCCTTGGGATCGATCTCCACTTGCCAGTATCCACTCTTCAAATCCAGTGTTGAGAACCACTGGTTCCCACTCAACTTGTCCAAGGTGTCGTCAATCCGGGGTAGAGGGTAGCTGTCCTTTCTGGTTACGTCGTTCAGTCGACGATAATCCACACAGAAGCGAGTGCTGCCATCCTTCTTCTTAACTAGCACAACCGGAGAACACCATGGGCTCAAAGAAGGTTCGATGACATTAGCCTTCTTCATGTCTTCCAGCATGCACTGTACTTCTGCTTCTCTTCCAACTGGGATTCGTCGAGCACGTTGACGTATAGGTAACTCGTTTCCTGTGTTGATGGTGTGTTTCACCAATGACGTCCTGCCGAGATGCCCATCTCTGTCACTAAAGATGTCAATGTAACGAGTGAGCATCTCCTTCGCTCGTTTGTACTCGGAGATTGACAAGTCCTTCTTCGAAATGTCGACGAGTTCCAAGGGGTTTGCACTGTTATTTTTCATCGCCGACAGCTTCCCCTGGGTGCAGCTCCGCATCCAATTCGCCTCGTCGCACTTCGCCACGACTTGATCCTTATTGAGAGTGACAGGAGCGCCATTGAAGTTGGTCACCCTTACTACAGCTCGTCCACTCTGGCTGTTTACTAAAGTTGGAGTGAGTAACCAGCCTTTATGTTTAGAACGTTCCAGGTGGTCGATGATAGAGCACCTCGTATTGGAGGGGTCCCCATTAGTTGGTAACTCCACATCGACAAGCGTCTCCGAATATGGGTTCAGTTTGACGTCCTTGGCACAGCGCACATAGCCAGCATAACCACCTTTCAAAAATACCTGTTCCTGGCCGCACTGCAGTACACCGTTGCGCAAGTCGATGCCAAACTGGAACCGCTTCATAAAGTCGAGTCCGAGTATGCAGTCGTCTATAATGTCGGCCACGATGACGGTGTGTGGGTACTCCCCGTCACCCACCTTGAGTGTCACCGGCAGCTCGTCGTATGCGGGTATAGGCTGACCGGTTGCCGTGAAGAGTTTCAGACAGGAAGATGAACGTCTGGTTCTGCTCGTAGATCGTCCCAACAACTGAGGTCTCACAACCGTTCGCGTTGCTCCTGTGTCGATCGTCATCTCACATGGCGTCCCGTTGACCTCGCCGGCGATCACCAGACTGTTCCCGTCGAAAACTTGTCGGATGCTAAGTTTGGGGGCTGTGTCACGAGCAGCCAGTACCTGCCCCGCGGCTCTGGCTGTTACTCGTTTCCCGGAAGCTCCGTAGTTACTGCACGGACATCAGCTTCGACGTCCCGTTTCGGCACTCGTTGATCCGCGCCTTGTCGTTTAAGCGCCGGGCAGCTTGCTTTAAGGTGCCCCAGCTTGTGGCAGTAGAAGCAGCGGGGTAAGTAGCTACGCCTCTCTGCTACAGGTGTCGTTGTTGGAGTAGCCTCCTCCGCCACTTGTCGCAATCGCTGAGAACGAGGCTCCTGTCTCACGGCTTCCACCTCTAGGGCATGGGCCAGTGCATCTTTCAGGGCGCTGTGGTGGCCCAGTCGAACTGCAGCTCTGACCTCCATGCTGCGGATGCCGTCGATGAATGCTTGAACGAGGTTCGCAGCAATGAACTCTTGTCCGGCAGATGGGTACGCCTTCCTCACGATCTTCTCGATCTCCAGAGCCCATTGTTGCAGATTCTCACCAGCATGTTGCGTCCTGTCCCTCAGCTGCGCTCGGTAGACGTGCTCCAGATGTTTGTCGCCGTATCTGGAGTCCATTGCCTCGATCAGGTTCCCGTACGTGGTGCAGCTGTCTGGAGAGGCTTCCAAAACAGACAGTGCGCGGCCTCTTAAAGCCACTGTCAAGGCGGTCAGAGATTGCTCGTCTGTCCAGCCGTTGGCAGAGGCGACCGTTTGGAACTGCAATTTGTACGCTGTCCAGGACGTAGTCCCGTCGTACGGCGGCACCTTGACTCGGGGGCCGGAGACGATGGCGCCTCCAGAAACAGGAGCGGTCAGCTTCAGTTTCCTTACTTCATTCTGGAGCCCCTTGCATTGGCTGTCAAGTCGTGCCTCCAACTCTCCGTAGCGGTCGTCAAGTCTTGCATCCAGTTCTCTGCTCATCCTAGTCTGTATTTCCTTGCAATGCTGTTGGAGGTCTTCATAACGAATGTCGAGGTCTTCGATTCTCTCCTCGTGCATGTCTGTAACCCTCTGTAGCTGCTTCACCTCCATAGTCACCTTTCCCAGTGACTCTGAAAGCAGCTCCTTAAGGCTAGCAGACTGCTCCTTGAACAGCCGGCAAGTCTGCTCCTCCCGAAGTCTGGCCTCCTCCTCTTGTCGTCGGGCCTGCTCCTCCAACAGCTGCCGAGTCTGCTCCTCCTGACGTCTGGTCTGCTCCTCCATCAGCCGAACCAGCATTCCCATATCGAATGCCTGGGGAGCACCCGCAGAACCCGCAGCACCCGTATCGACTCCAGCAGCAGCTCCAGCACCACCAGCAGCAGCTCCAGCAGCAGCTCCGGCACCACCAGCAGCAGTCCCAGCAGCACCAGCAGCGGCTCCAGCAGCAGCAGCCACGTCGACCTCCTCGCCGTGATGTCCAGCAGTAGTTTGTCGTGTTTTGGGTCGCCGTGATGACGACGAGTCACGTGGTGTAATCGGCATTTTTGAATCCCACACTCCTGACACCAATTTGTTACGAGCTAGGGTTCGAAGAGATTTTTAAAATACCGATTAAATAAACAAACTTTACTTTAACACCACAAAAACACAGTTAAATAAATGAAAACACTAAAATAACACTTAGTCGCACTAAATTCCACTTCACTGTTTCGCTTTGGTCGCTCTGATTCGCACTGTGTCCTCCCGGCGACGATCCTCTGTTTATATTGCCCTCCGAACATTCGAGAAACGCCGAGATTGTTGTACAGAGTTGTAGACGCGGCTCGATGCGACTCGGCGCCAAATACCTACACACAGACCGCGCCCGATTTTGGTACCTATGGCTAGGCACATACGGTCCATTTTCGTTTGTACTTGATTCTCTCTGGATGTTTCTAGAGACGTCTATCGACCTTGATGTGTTTAGGTATTTATTTGTGCGATTTAAGTACCTATTCGTTACAGTATAAAACAAAGTCGCTTCCCGTCTGTCTGTCTCTATCTTTAAAACTACGCAACGGATTTTGATGCGGGTTTTTTTAATAGATAGAGTGATTCAAGAAGAAGCTTTATATGTATATAACATGCATAATATAATAGAGAAACACTGAGAATTTTAGAGGTTTGTAATGTGATGTCGTACCTAAATAAACAATTTTTTTTGCGCTTACATTGCAAACGCTGGCTGAACCCTACGAGATAGATCAATATAATGTACCTACTACAGTATTGTACACCTTAAAAATGTCAACAAAAAAGTCCGCGATGGTATATGTCTATCTCTTAGTGATAACCCACACGTGAGAAGCCGGAGCGGGTCACTAGTATTGTTCAAATTATTAAAAATTTTTTTTTGTTTGTTTATCGGGCGTCGGTGGTCGCGGGTTCGCTCCCCACATCCGACCATGTACCAATGGGTTTTTATAATAAAAAATCTATGTACATTATCTGACAAACCGTACAAAGAGGCTTTTCCATCTACATACCTCAACAGAGCTGGCCACTCGTTAGGTATGGCTATACCAAAAATATCTTCGGCTAAATGAGGAAGACTTTGTCTTTTGTTCATGTGATTTTTATAATTGGATTGATCTTATAGCGAGCCCTTTCAATTGATATGTTACAAAAAACATGTTTTTTAAAGTTTTAATTTTTCCCCCTAAAATGGAAATTTGATTATTTACGCTACGTCCGTGATTGGGTCATGAAACTCTACTACCTATATGTACAAAATTTCAACATTTTTCGCCCAGTAGATTCGAAGAAAATAAACTATGACAGACCGACAGACAGACATAATATCTCGCGGTGTTTTTCGAAATTTGAAAAAAAATTATTGTGTAGTTATATATCTATCTATCTATCATCACGCCTTTTATCCTAAGAGGGTTAGGCAGAGACAATCGAATGCTCGGCGATTTTAAGATCAAAATTTCGTCTTCGTCTTCCAAGTCCACGTCACGCCTTGGTGAAAAACGCACACGCCCGCCGAGACGTGTGGGGAATCCAGTTTAATCCTGTCCGTGCTGTGATGGTTGTGATTAGTCGACGACTAATAAGACATATCACGGTCGACGGGATTATCTTAAATACCGATTAATCGGCTATAAACACTATAAAGGCTATAAGCTATAATACTTGACATTGGCAAATCACCGATGAACATTAGTGGAGCCATAATAAAGGAAGATGAAGAAAAAGTTCGTTTCCGATGATCTTTGAAGGTCATGTGATGCATGGGATCTGTGAATTTTTAAAGATTTCTGGTATAAAAATCTCTATGCAAGAAATTACATCGATCCGTTTTGCTCTTAAAAGAACGACAAACCAACACATTAGGTTTCTTGCCCTGGCCGAGAATCGAAACGAGACTTAAATTGTTTCTTTGTTGTTGTTTGGCTTGTACCATTTTTATTAGTGCCAATTCATTCTTTCCATTAGTCTAATTAATATCAATTGACAGTACTGGATGTTCTTGAATTTGTAAACAAAAAAAACTACCTAAGCCTACTTAACGCTACATATTTTAACTACGGTTCTTTTCACGCAAAAACTACTGGACGGATTTTGGACTCTATTATTAGGAGCTGAGCGTGAATCAAGTTGAGGAAAAAGGAAAGTGTTTTAATGGCGAATCCTGTCTAATCCGTCAGAGATATAACAAAATGTTGTAGGAAAGAATTGAGTAGAATAAAATGATCTGCAAAAAAGTCCGCGGTAGCATATATCTATCTCTAATAGATAAGTAGTTATAAGTGTATTTGTGTAGGTATTCAAATTGTCTTCTCTATAAAAAAAACCCATCGGAAACGTAATAAAAAGGAAGTATGAATATATTCTGGAGAACCACTGAATGGATTCGGATGCGATTTTCACTTTTAAGATCAGTATTTCTCGAGGAAGGTTTATATAAAAAATTGCTAGGAGCTGACAATAGGTTAGATGACAGGGTAAACAAAATATTATTCTATTTAGTCCGTCATTTAGATTATCAAATAATATTGGACACGTATTTTTTCTTTTGTCAATCAAACAAAAAATGACAGAGATAAAGCGCTTCAAAGTTTGGGAGTGGGGGCCGGTGACGTCACTTCTAGGTAAAAAGTGTACTCAAATGTGACGTCACGCGGAACTTTAGCGGGCTATATCTTCATCATTTTTTGTTTAATTGACAAAAGAAAAAATACGTGTCTAATATTTTCTGATAATCTAACTGACGGACTAATTAGAATTTTTTAGTCATCGTGCCTATTAACAGTATTAGTAAATCAAGTGATTCTGGTGACAAAAAGTTATTTATGATTCTTAAATATTGTGGATAATATAATAAGTGGACACTACCGATTGGTCAGATTTTTATAGTCGGCGATTAGTCGGCAAAGAAGCTGGTGGTAAAACGCCAGTACTAGGTAATGTTCTACTTTTTTCTTCTACTTTTATTATGGCTCTACCAATGTTAATCGATGATTAGCCAATGTCAAGTATTATAGCATTCATAGTATCAATATGCCGATTAATCGGCATCTAAGATGATCCCGCCGCCGCGACCGCAATATGTCTTATTAGTCGTCGACTAATCACAACTATCACAGCGCGGGCGGGATTAAACTGGACACCCAGTCGCCATGACATGACGTAGAATCTTCTACTTTTTTACAAAGTTGTCAATTAATCAGACTTACGAATAGTAGGCGACTATAGTCGGTCATTCGGTTAGTCGGCCAAATACATAGCCAAAGTGGACATTGTTACAGCAGGCATAATTCGTAAAGTATAAAGTAGCCCACGTATCTATCCGGTATCTAAACGAAAATTTTCAGTCCGGCCGCCGTATGATCGAGATTGAATACAGGCCACACATTAGCGATGTAAATCATATGATTTAGATCACATGCAATTCACTCACTCACACAGACACAAAAGATTCTATTAAACAAAGTCGAAACCAACCACAAATACAACAATTTGAAAACGGATGACGAACCGTACGTTACAAGAATTGGACGAGTCTGTGGTCGATTTCACCGGACCGTATGGTGGCGCGCCGGCGATTGGACGAATGAGTGGGCTTGAAGACCGTGAAGGTGTTTATGTCATCCCACTTAGATATTTGTATTAGAAATCACGGACCCTTGAACCGGAAGTCGTGGGTTGGAGCCAAAAACTCGTGCTTTGTGAAAAATAATCTAAAAGTAGCTTCATGTCACTCTCTCCGGGCCTTCAACTAACCGTGCAAAAAAAATCACACCGATCCACTTACGCATCCGACTATTTTTTTATTATTCACGGGTTGTCTTACAGCTCCTGGGAACCGTTGCCGGCCCCAGGGTACCCAGTGGAAGACAAAGTCTTCCTCATTTAGCCAATGATGTTTTTTGAGGCTATACCTAACGAGTGGCCAGCTCTGTTGATATAGATGGAAAAGCGTCTTTGTACGGTTTGTCGGATAATGTACATAGATTTTTATTATAAAAACCCCAATGTAGGAATCGAACCTGCAACTGAAAAGAACCGACGTTTTACCCACTCGACCACCGACGCCCAAAGTTTGTATGGATGTATGTTTGTTACCCAATCACGCCAGAACGGCTGAACGGATCTGGATGAAATTTGGCACAAGGATAGATTATAGTCTGGAATAACACATAGGTTAGTTTTTATCCCAGAAAAATGTATGGTTCCCGTGGGATAGATTTGTTTTTGTTTTTCACGGGATCTATCTATCTATCTATCTATCTATCATCACGCCTTTCATCCCAAGAGGGGTAGGCAGAGACAATCGAATGCCATTTGTTACGATCCTGACATATCTCTTTTGCTTCTTTTATATTCATCATACCTTTCATACATGCTCGGCGATTGTGTGTACTTTTAATATTTCCTTCGATCAACATATTTTTTATATGTTCAATAAAAGTACATCTAGGTCGTCCTCTGCTAGCATTTCCTTTCACTTCAACCATATAAACCTTTTTAGTCAATCTTTCATCCTTCATTCTTTCAACGTGTCCAAACCAGCGTAAACTACTTTTCTTCATTTTTGTCACAACATCATCTTTTACTCCGCATTCTTCTCTAATGACATAGTTCCGGATGCGGTCAATACGCTTTATATCACACATTCTACGTAAAGACCGCATTTCCACTGCATTTATTTTACTTTCATGCCTCTTATTCCATACCCAAGTCTCGCTTCCATAAGTAAGTGATAGAACTAAAACAGCATTATGTATGTTCATTTTACTTTTAGTTGTAAGTTGTGTATTTCTGCATACATTGTTTAGTCCACCAAATACCTTGCTTCCCGCTTTCACTCTCCTTTCAATTTCTTTGTCTATATTGTCTCTCACGGGATCGACATGATTTTTTGCATAGTGGTAGTATAGGGGTCAGAGATGACATATACTACTTTTTATACCGCGAAAGCGGGCGGGGGAGGGGCAAATTACAACCACGGGATTATTTGTTTTTGGAAAAATATTTGTATTGATTATAAATTATGTGGGTCATAAAACTCTATATATGAACCAAGTTTCAACATTTTTTGTCCAATAGATTCGGAGAAAATAAGTTATGGCAGACGGACAGAGTCTAACGGGTTTCCGTTTTTTTAAGGAACCCTAAAAAGTTATGCTCTTTAAAGTGGTCGATGGGAAAATGAGTGATGAAAGAGCAAAACGCATTTATCTAGAATAGCGCGCACGCGAGCAGGATAGAAACATTCAACATCAGCGATAATTTTTGTTTAAAACGCAATTTAACAAAAATCTTATACAACATAGAAATAATTTTACAATGACAAGATTTTTTCTAAAGATTAAAAATAACTAAATAAACCAGGACCGCGTGGAATAGTGGCAAGAATACTGACTGCATTTCCCCGCTGAATCGCGATGCTGATTCATTGAGCGAGGAAGGGCCAGCCCTCTTGTCACCAGAAGATGACAAGATAGATAATTACCAAAAAAATATTCATGTTAATTTTTGTAATGATGCCATCTAATTATAGCCATGAAATTTGATAAATGAAGTTTTCAAAGGTGTATTTAGGATTTTTTTTCTATCGAGTAAAATGTTTCTAATCATATTTTCAAAACAATAAAAATATCTGTCACATTCTTAAAATCAATATAATTATATTTTTTTCAGTTTCATCAATAGATCCGGTTTTCTGAAAAATTTGATTAAAAATTGGACTTTTTTTTTGTAGTGAATTCTTCTCTATATTTGGTAGGGGAAAATCTTATGGATTCGCGACATGTTTTCGGCACAAGACCATGGATTGCTTGGCCTGCGTATGCTCGACCCGAGAGTGTCCGGGCAAGAATTCGTGTACTGGTTTTCACGTATGCCTGGGTCGGGCATTTTTGCACACAGATACATTGTTACGGCATATTAAGTATAAATCACAAAACACTTTGCACTTTACGACATATGTAATAAAGATTATATTTTATTGGAAATCTGTTTATGAATCGCTAGTCACGCGATGGAATAGGTTTGGTAGCGTTTTTATTCATTATGTTCTACAAAATAGGTCAACGGAATTAGATTGCTAATGGAGAAGGTCAAATACTACTGTAAAGGCCTTTTTGCCACCCTTAAGAAAATATAAGAGATCTCTCTTATCATCACGCCTCTTATCCCAAGAGGGGTAGGCAGAGACAATCGATTGCCATTTGCTACGATCCTGACATATCTCTTTCGCTTCTTTTATATTCATCATACCTTTCATACATGTTTGTACTTTTAATATTGCCATCGATCAATATTTTTTTATTACGTTCAATATATGTACACCTAGGTCGTCTTCTGCCAGCATTTCGTTTCACTTCAGCCATATAAACCTTTTTAGTCAATCTTTCAACGTGTCCAAAACAGTGTAAACTACTTTCTTCATTTAGTCACAACATTATCTTTCACTCCGCATTTCCGCTGCATTTGTAGTTAAATACTACCTTTTTTTTAAACAAAGAAAACTTAAAACAAAATAAAAGTGCAAGTATGTTCTGAATGTATTGATTGAAGGCAATATTAAAAGTACACACAATCGCCGAGCATTCTATTGTCTCTGCCTACCGCTCTTGGAATAAAAAGCGTGATGATAGAGTTCTTGGTTTTTTGAATTTTTGTTTGGGGCTAAAAATACAGTTCATGTAATTGGTATAAGAGGAATGATTCAGTATATGAACTGTAGGAGGTCCTTAGTTTCTGTCTACCCCTTTAATTTTAATATAACTAACTAACTTTCATCCCCTATTAACCCCCTTAAAGGGGTGGATTTAAAAAAAGTAGTATATGCCCTTCCCTCGGGTTCAAGCTTATATTCCGCATCAAATTTCATCAAAATCTGTGTGTTGTGTGAAAGCGTAACAGACAGGCAGAGTTATTTTCGCAGTTATAATATTAGTATGGATATATCCAAAAGGCAGTTCAACAAAACAGGTGGCAAGCCTATCTCTGCACTTATTCTAACGCACCAATGATAAACACGTTCTACTTTGAACTCGTAAAAAAATTAAATTTTTAGCTATGATAAGCGCATTGGTGCAAAATTTTCTCCGACTCACCACTGTTAAGACCAGGAACGACTCAGAAATTTCTAATCGTAAGCCACGCCCTAAACTCGTGGTTCGGGCGCAACGATCACGTCATGCAAGACAACGACGGCGCTTTGTCCGTTCTTGCTGCAGAAGTAAGGAGGGCATAATGTATCCCCTCTCGGAATAAATGACGTAAGCGGCACATTACAAATAAATAATTTATTAAAAAACGATCACATGCAGGGAAAAATCATCTTAAGGCAGGGTGCAAACACGAAAGTGGCATTTTTGAACGCTTACTTTGAAGTGTCAGGAATCAATCTCAATCTCAAAAAAATATAGTGGATAGCAAATAATACTACATAAAACTTTAACCGCATAGATTTTTCATAAGTGTTTTCGTCTATTGAAAAAAAATTATGCAAAATACCTCTATAAAAAAACTTTTGAGCGTAAATTCACAATATTTTGCGCGACAACTATATACTTTTTTTAGGAATCAAATAGCTTGAATAATCTATTAAAACTTTAACCGATTACTTTCACTGTTTAATTGTTTTTCTTTAACAAATTTTAAGAAAAAGCTAAAAAATAAGTAAAATTTCAAGTGTAGCTGCATGACCACGTAAATATGCCAAGCAATATTCAACCTTATGTCGTCCTACATAAGCATCCGCCCACCGGAGTGCAAATAGTATTTTTTATTGAGGTTGATCCCTGCCTTAATCAATACTAGGTACTGAAATTACCTACAGATTCGTATAAAATTTAAACGTAAATCCCTTCATAGTATGGTCGTATGACTAAAAAGGTGTTTTTGAAGAGGTGATTTCAAAAAATTAAGTTATCGAGAAAATTTTCACCAATCATGTTTTCATACTATACTAGATAAAATCCTCTAGTTTTCGATGCCCAAATTGTATGTTCATAGCATTCGTAAAATTCGGGAACTTCAGTTCAGCAATCAACCGAAATTATTCGTTCCTCCCCTTAATGGTCAGCTCCTAAACATGATAGGGATATGTTTAATACTCGTATACCTTCTCGGTGAATCAATCTATCTAATAGTGATAACCCTGTAAATAATCCACCTGTGTCACTGTAATTTAACATATAGTTACTTATTTAATATATCTAAGTGAAATAGCTGTTATTTTTTCAATGGGTTTTATTGAATAGGAAATATGGGTGGTTAAACTTTGCCCCCGTTTTCTCTTTCATAATCTATCACAAAGCTCTTAATTTTTTTAAAGCACTGTTATACCATTACCCTTCATTTAAACGTCTTGCATATTTTTTTGTAGCTTATTGAAAATTTAAAATAATAATAATTAAATAACCACCCATATTTCCTATTAAAGAAAACCAATTGAAAAAATAACAGCTATTTCACTTAGATATATTGAATAAGTAACTATATGCTAAATTACAGTGACACAGGTTGATTATTTACAGTGAAATTGGAAATAGTTTATCCCCATACAAATTATGGATAGGACTCTGAATATGAATAACATTCAGAAAAATATCATTTAGTTATTTTTGTGTCATTGGATGGAACTTTGCCACGATCCCAAAATAGCTTTCGGCTCTTGGTTAAAATCTATAAACGGAATTTTGGTTAATACCGGTTCGTTTTGGTTTAGACCAGACTAGCTTCCAAACCCATCGATGTCCAAACCCTTGCAATGGCGACTTTAGCGACAATTTTATTGAAATTTAATTCGGTATGTAAACTAAAAACTAAGATGTATTTTTTTATATTTCAAAATGCGTCGGTGGCCTAGTGGTTAAGACGTCTGGTATTAACTAGGTAGAACACGGGATCGATCCCTATTCCCGGCCATGTACCAATGGGTTTTTTAATTAAAATAAATTCGACAAACCACACTTAGAGGTTTTTCCATCTAAATATACCTCAACAGAACTGGCCACTCGTTAGGTATAGCCTCACAAATACCATCGGCTAAACGAGGGAGACTTGGTCTTCCGCTGGGTACCCTGGAACCGTAAGACAAGGCAAACCGTGAAGAAAGAAAAAAAATATTTCAAAGTTTACGCTGAAAGAAGGATGAAAGATTGACTAAAAAGGTTTATATGGCTGAAGTGAAAGGAAATGCTGGCAGAGGACGACCTAGGTCTTTAATTAAACATATAAAAAATGTATTGATCGATGGAAATATATAAAGTAGGTACACACAATCGCCGAGCATGTATGAAAGGTATGATGAATATAAAAGAAGCGAAAGCGGTATTTCAGGTGTGATGATACGACCTTATTTTCCTGGCCGCTTACAAGCTGGCCATCATAAATAGCATTTATTTTGATTTTAGAACACGATATTGTTCATTTTAATTCAATAGAACATTGTATGTTATTTTCAAATATCCGTTGTGTGGAACCTAAATTAAAATTTTACTCTTTCCTTCACAAACTGTTGACTTAGGCAGTACTCTGCCAATTGTAAAATTTATTATATTTCTATTTTATCAACTAAGTAAATAACTATATAAAATGTATTGTATCAATATTCAAGAACTAATATCTATGTTAATATAAAAGGAGCGCAAATAAGTATTGTAAGTATTTTTATCATACTTTGTATTGTGTTACTTCAATAGCTTAACGCCCTGTAGTAATGTGTAGTTCATTTTTATTACAGTGCGCTCCTTCTCCTTTCTCCTTGCTCCTTACGGCTCCTTCTCCTTGGCTCCTTACGGATGCTTTTACTGGTTGTTCTTTTGCTGCTTGTTCCTTCCTTGTTAATTCGACCAATAAACGAATGGTGAAAGTTTACTACGAGTTTTCCTGCTATACCTACCCATCGACCCGGCTTCCTGGCTAACCCACACCCGACACAGGATCGTAACAAATGGTATCTTACCTCTCGCTTGCTTTTGATTATGTTTACGTTTTTTGTAGTCAGATTCTTTGGAGCGTAACGATAATAAGCAAGCCGTGTTTCTAGGTCAATGTTGATTATAGGCAATTCAAATTCAAGAGATGAAAATTAATGATGTCCCGACTATGTATTTGACCGACTACCCGACTAACAATTAATCGGCTCCAAAATTACCGACTATTTGAATCGATAGATCCTTTTAACAAGTATGTACATTGACAAATGTTTGATTTGCTACTTAAGAGCGTAGACGGTCTGCAAGGGAATTGAGAAATAGGTATTTGAAGAAACTATTGCCGTCGCCTCACCCTTTGGTCCCCCCCGTAGAGTGCGATAGGGACAACTGCAGCTCAGACCGATTATACCTATAAAACCTTGACCGATAGATGTTTCGTATTCCCCTGTTTTCTCCACCAAAACTGATCCGATTTAATTATTTTTGGTATTGAAATTTAAAGAAAGAATAGATCTATGCTCCTATTTTTCTTTTACATTAAAACCTTTTCAAATTAGTCTGGTAGTCGTCTGATCACGGCGGTATAAACAAGGCATTTTTTTTTAGGTTTTTGGAAGGGCTTATTTTTTTAGGTAATTAGTTGTTGGAAAAAAGTAAATGACAGGGGCATGCCTACAGTAAACCTAGATTTATGAAAAAAAAAACTATTGCTCTAGAGGCATTATCCGTGAAGAAAATAGGGGAATACATTTGTATGGAGAAAATGCAGCCCGGCTACGCTCTTAAGGCTCCTATATCTATAATTTTTCTGGGATAGACTATTCCCAATTTCTCAGTAAATAATCCACCTGTGTCACTGTAATTTAGCATATAGTTACTTATTCAATATATCTAAGTGACATAGTCAATGAGTTATATTGAATACGAAATATGGGTGGTTAAACTTTGTTTAAAATTAGATTTAGGGTTTTTATATTGTTATGTGTCATCGATGCGATTTGATAAATTAATATAAAAATATTTTTTATAATTAAAAATTGCATTATCCGACAAACCGTACAAAGAGGCTTTTCCATCTACATACCTCAACAGAACTAGTTAGGTATAGCCTCACAAATACCACCGGTTAAACGAGGGAGACTTGGTCTAACGTTGGGTACCCTGGAACCGTAACAACCGCAACCCGTGAAGAAAAAAAAAGATGTCTGTTAAGAGTCATAACGTACCCATTTCAAGGTCAATATTTGGCGCGCCCAAAGTACTACGGATAACACGTCTGATAGTCCGGTAATTCTGTTTTATAGTTATTTGTTAATAAAAAAGAAATAATTATATTATGTTTTGTGTCAATTTACTAGATTTATTATTTTACTATACATACCAGTTTATTTGATCATAATAGAATTCATACTTTAAGACTATTGTTTAGCTAAAAAATTTCATACAAAATTAGTACAAAATGCGTTAACGTTTCTACCCCACTAAACATAATCCGTTCTTGCTGTTTTTTTTATATGTTATAGAGACAAGTACAAACTAGATCGACTCTTTTTTGTTTTTTTCATATTGCTTATAAATTGAGAAAAAAATAATCCTCAAAAACCGTTTTTTTAACTTAAAAAACTTCCTCATACTTATCTCGTGATAATTATGAAACTAATCAAAATTTTGAAAAAAACAAAACTAGCCGACTTAGTTTATGATGTAACAAAACGATAGAGACTAAAATCAAAAAAATTCGTTAACGTTTAGGTATAGTAAAACGTTAACACCTAAACACCTATTTTGCGCGTAATTCAAGACAATTTCGTCAGAAGCCTGCAACTCTCTCTATCGCACACGTGTAAGTGAACGCGGGGTGACTGATGAGATAGCAAATATTCGAAAAACGCACAGCGCCCGGACTCTGTAACTAAACGATACTCTTAAGAGATTTGCTCAAAAAAAAAAAAAAAAATAGACCTCATTTATAAAATTTTTTTCAGTGAATTTTACAATAAAAATATTAATTTTATTTTGTCATTTTATTAGATATTGAACCCTAGATACCAAAATATTTTTTTTCTGATTAATATATATTAGCGTAAAGAAGTGGCTCAGACTTGCCACCTGTTTTGTTTAACATCTCTAGCCATACCAGAAGGTATGAAGGCCGTAAACTAAATTGCATAATACCCTTAAACTGTCATGGGTATGTTAACCTTGATTTTTTAAAGTAAGCAATACCAATAGATAATGTCAGAATAATCTTTGATTAAATAAAATATAAAGATAAATAGCTGTAAAAAACAGGCAAATGCGTTTGTAATTAAATTTGGGTTCCGTAGAGTGATTGACGGACGTTTTTAGGACAGCGTGCGTCCGGGCGATCCGTTATCCATATTGTTTTTTTCTTCGCTGGTTGCCTTATGGCTCCCGAAATCGTGTTATCAGTTCCAAGGTACCCAGCTGAAGACCAAGTCACCCTTTTTTAGCCGATGGTATTTGTGAGGCCATATTTAATAACTACTCGTAAACCTTCCCGGTGAATCTAATAGTGAAAATAGCAACAAAATCGTACGATGATTGTACGACTAACCGCTTACGGAATCCTAAAAAATCCAATTTTTTTATTTATCGATCATTTTGCTATATTATATAACTTATCTTATCAATAAGGTAAAATCACATTAGTATTAGAAAAGATATATGCGACGGTGGTCGAGTCCACTGGTTTGATTCCCACATAGGCCAATGGTTTTTTTGGTTGAAAAATATCATCGAATGAAGACTTTTTACCGCTGAAAGCCATCTTTGATTGGTCTATTCTAAAACTTTTGTAGAGTCTAGTGCAGAGGGGTAAGGAAGAGAACGAAATAAGATCTATCCGACCCCAAATGTCATCCTTACCTGCACGCATGGTACCACAACAAACGAGGCTCTGGCGATCGAGCAATGGCGATATAACCATACCTAGCTAGGCAACTGACTGGAAGAAGCTACAGCAAGGCTGAAACAAGCAATGCGAAAAACTAAAGTTGACCATGGCGAGTCAATACAAGGTGCGTGGACCGCCATGATTGACCACGACTGCTCTGTCAGAAGCACTACGTCTGAGAAGAAGTCCAGATGTTCCCCAAATGTTTGCCCACTAGCCAATTTTTTAAATTTTCCGTAGATTGGGGGCCTGCCAAATATTAAATTGTCCCTTACTATGTCGTATATCTTTTTTATTCTCGCTGATATGGACCCCCAGCATGTTAAAATTGACCCCAGTAAATCACCACTTTGGGAAACAATGCTCTAGTCAAACAACTGTCAACACCATAGATGTGGTATGCTGGCGCTCTACTAGATTGTAATATCGCGATTAGAATGAGACCAAAAATTAAGGGTATAATTTACGCGGACACCAAAAATATTTTTAAGACTCTAAGCTTAGGCACCAAATAAAATAAACAAATCCAAATAAAATAATCGACACTATTAAAAGTGTCCTAAAGTATATCATATTATGATCCAAAATAATAGTAAAAACATCAAAAAAATCGCACCTTGTACTAATATTTTATTTGGTTTCCAAAATGGATAAATGGTCACCAAGTAAGGTAGGTAGGTTAGGTTAGGTTAGTATAAAATTTATTAAGTATAAAGTGTATTTTAAAGGCGTCTATATATTTTTATGGCAGTCAATAATACCAAAAATGGATCTATTTCATAATATTTTAGGAAACGTAATTTGGTGACCATTCATCCATTTTGGTAACCGTTTAGAATTATAGAATAATAGATAAATTTTTGGGCGCCGCTTAAACACAAGCCAAAAATTAATACATAAGTGTGAGTGACAAATGTGTAATACTGTGGATTTTTCATCTTAGATGACTTACATCCAGACACTGCACCATGCACTGCAATAACCATAATTAATCACGTCTACTAAACACTAAATTATATTTCAAAACAGTATATTTTACAAAAATAAGCGAAATTACTACCGATGGTAGGCTGTTACAGTATTTAAAAAACGGTCTCGTCTATCTGTCTCACTTTAACATACGCGTATATATGCGCTTTCTCTTTTGTATTGCCAATCTAGTAGAGCGCCCGAGCGACTATACTACATCTATGGTCAACTCAACACCATATAATTATTATTTAATCTATGACCATACATTGTCAACATTTGTTTACTAATCGTAGATTAACATGATTTTGACAGTTTTTATTAACTAACCTCTGATTAAATTTGACTAAACTGTCAAATCGCTTTCAAAACGCAGTTGTAGAATTTGGTTCTTTTTGCGAAATATTTTTACGGTGATGGCGCCATTTTGAATACAGAGCAGATAGAAGGATTCTAGAGTAGAATTCTAAGCACAGCTAGGGATTTAAAGTACGCCGCCCGAGGATTAATAATTTTGCAGCCTAGTGGTATACTCCACTATTCATCTCCCTCTATGCGAAAAATAATTAAGAGGCGCTTTTAGGTGTACAACTCATGAATATATTTATTTAAAATCGTATATATATAATATTTATTAGAAAGTTATAACATTGAAATGACCTATTTCAAACTGTTAACAATGAATAAACCGTAAAAAGAGTAGTTTGCGCCTTGTTAATTTTTTTTTTTTAATTTAGCCGGCGCGTCACCCATCTTAGGGGTCGTCCATTATCCATTGATCACAATGTTTCGTTGTTACTGTTTTTTAAATTAATATGTGGTGTTTTTTATTGTATTTTTCAACAAAACAAAAATAGGTTAGGATTTTAGATAGGTATGGGGTAGGGTAGCTTAGAACCTAACCACGTCACCAGAGGGGAAGGGGATGTAAAAAAAGTGGCTTAAAACCCTACGTGATTAATGGACGACCCCTACCTGCCAGTATATTTGCATTCGACCTCTTGAGTCGCATGTTCTAATTTCAAAACTCATTACTGCCCTTTGAGAAAATACCTAAGTAATATAGGCTATATTTTATTTTGTTTTTTATATTTAGTTTTCCACGAGCAAAGACTATAATATAAACCGAGTCAGACTAATTTAGAATTTAGCGTTTATAGATAAAATAAGTTGTTAAGATAATCATGTTTGCGTTGATTGTGCTGTCAGTTTGGTATGATAATATGTACCTACATATTTGTACACGTACAAATACTCTGCTTAGACATATAGAAATATTATAAAGTGGTTACAATGCAACAGGAATTTATGGAGATGATCCCCTTTAATTTTTAACGACTTCAAAATATAATTTTTATTATGTGTGTTCGCGGATAACTTTGTCGTTTATGAACCGATTTTGATGATTTCTTTTTTAATTGACAGATTAAAATCTTTGGGATTGGTCCCATTTTTATGTCATAAAAATTGGTTCATTAGTTTTTCAGTAAATTTGAAAAAACTGACTTTTTAAGTCAATTATCAGTATCTCGATGAAATATGTACCGATTTTGACGAATTATTTTTTAAGGATATAATAATTTCTCGACATTATCTCACAGACATATAACGAAAATCGGTTCAGTACTTTTTCAGAAATTCAGTAATTTGTCTCTGTTTACGTCTGAAAATTTTGTATCAGAGAAAAGCCTTATAGCAACGGTTGCTATTGACACGAAGTTGTCAATTTTTGTATCGACGGTGGTCTAACGGCTTAAAGGTATGGCATGGTATGGTGCAGTTCAGGATGCAAATGGTTCAAATCCCATTCACAGCAGTATATTTTTTTTATTTTTCCATTTTTTTTTTATTTGCGTTATTATTTGTCTCTCAAGGCCGCAAAATCACTTAAAAGGGAAAAATAAATTAACTTTAAAAAAACAGTTTACCGACTTCAAAAATTTGCACTGAAAAGTAAGAAATAATAAATATTTCGTCGTAGAATTTGAAGACGGTTGGTGCCAAACCTACGATCATCAGTACAAACATATATAATATTGAACAGATATTTATCTTCTTAGATGTTTACTTAATTTTGTATCCTAATTTGGCACCAACCGTCTTCAAATTCTACGACGAAATATTTATTATTTCTTACTTCAGTGCAAATTTTTGAAGTCGGTGTCGGTACACTTTTTTTTAAAAGTTAATTTTTAACTTTAGTTTTTATTATTTGTTGTTATAGTGGCCATAGTAATACAACTCTGTGAATATTAAGTGTTCCTATTACGGTTCAAAACGGACGGACGGACAGCGAAGCCTAGGTGCCCACTCATCCGTCCAATCGCCGGCGCGCCGCCATACGGTCCATCGAAATCGACCACAGACTCGTCCAAATCTTGTAATGTATGGTCCGCCATCCGTTTTCAAAACGTTGTATTTGACACTTTGTTTAATCGAATCTTGTGTGAGTGAGTGAATTGCATGTGATCTAGATCGTACGATTTACATCGCTAATGTGTGGCCTGTGTTCAATCTCGATCATAGGGCTGCCGGACCGAAAATGTTCGGTGAGATACCGGATCAGTGCGTGGGTTACTTTAGTAATAGGGTTCTAGCCAGTTCTGGGAGTAATTGAAATCCATCCTCAATGACAACACGCATCGTGTTTATGTATCAGTTGCGAGAACTCTACATGTTTGAGCTGTATTATAAAACAAAGTCCGCTTCCGCGTCTGTCTGTCTGTGCCCTTTTCACGCAAAAACTACTGAACGGATTTTGATGCGGTTTTCACTATTAGATAGGTAAGTTCAGCAGGAAGGTTTACGAGTATTAAACATGGACCTATCATGTTTAGGAGCTGAGCATTAACAGTATTAGTGAATCAAGTCGGGGGAAAAGTTAGCCCCAGCTCGTTTTTATGCAATATGCTGTCTAATCCGTCAGAGATACAACAAAATGGTGTAGGAAAGATCTGTAAAATATAATACATACCTTCACGCATCTTTCCCAAAGGGGTAGGCAGAGAGTATGGAGCGTCACTTCTCTCGATCTTTGCATCATCCACATCCATATAATCATGATGGACCCACCGTACCGTATAAGCCGTGGTGTTTCGCTTTGTGGAAGAAGAAGACTACAATCTAACTAAGGCATATCTCACATAGCCTTTATCGGTCTCTGTCCGAAAATATTGGTGCTTAACATTTTCGGGACTACCATTTTTACGCGCCATTCTTCTAAAAATAACAGATAGGATTAGGTCCATCAAGGGCAGCAACAGACTTGCAACCTGTTCAGCTTAATATGGATATATGGCAAAAAGTGGACACTGTTACTGTTGACACCGCAAAATTACAGCTCCCGAAACCGTGTTATCTGTCCCAGGATACCCAGCTGAAGACCAAGTCTCCCTCTTATGCTCAAAGCTGTTTCTGAACATTTTCCCGAAATTTATCACTATGTTTGGCAATGCTATTCGGCTCCATCCAATCTCATATATACTGACCATATCCTTCCATCGAATGAAGGTTGCCAACAAGGCGATCCTCTCGTTAGCATAACCATCCATCAAGTGATACAACAATTATCATCACCTCTAAACATCTGGTATTTAGACGACGGAAGTCTCGGAGGAACTGAAACCGAAGTTTGGAATGATTTAGATATTATAATAAAAAAATTCAAAGAATTCGGCCTAGAACTTAATTTTACCAAATGTGAACTATTAATGAAACCCAATAATACAGAGAAAGAAAATATTATTTTAAAAAATAAATTTATTTTACAAAAATGATTTTAAGATCCCACACATTAATGATGCTATAGAGGCCTGGAAACTAAATAGTAAAACTTCTGATTTGCCTCTAATTCAAAATTCACAGAAAAAATGGGACGAACCCTTGATATAAATTAAATTGAAAGAATTATTAAATGAAGCCTCCGAAAGAGATAGAGCACGTCTCCTTGCTGTGTCAGAAAGAGAATCCGGTGCATGGTTAGAAGCCTTCCCATCACCAAACATCGGTACTCTCTTAGATAGCAGCACTATGAGAATTCCTGTATCTCTACGACTTGGTGTATCAATATGCGAGCCCCACTCTTGCCCTTGTGGTGCTGATGTAGATACCTCCGGACTTCACGGTCTTTCATGCATGAAAAGCGCAGGCCTATCCCTAGACACGCTAACATCAACGACATCATACGCAGGTCTCTTTCCACCGTTTCAGTGCCAGCAATTCTTGAACCGAATGGAATTTCACGTGACGACGGAAAGACACCCGACGGGATGACGTTGATGCCTTGGAATTCCGGGAGAGCCTTGGTATGGGATGCCACTTGTGTTGACACTATGGCCCCGTCCCATATTCGAGGCTCTAGCATTCGAGCGGGGACGGCTGCCTCAGTGGCGGAATCAAATAAACATAGAAAGTATACTTCTATAAGCAAAAATTATGATTTTATTGCTTTCGCCACTGAGACGATGGGACCGTGGAGCGAAGACGCAAATTTTTTTTATAAATCAATAGCCTCAAAATTAATAAACGTCAGCGGCGACCCGAGAGCTGGCACGTACTTTAAACAAAGACATTTAATATTTTAATCTCTTTGACTTTAAACAACGAATTAGTCTCGCCATACAAAGAGAGGCAATAACGTTGCCAGCGTCTTGGGCACCATGCCGCAAGACAAGTTAGAGGAACTCTACATATTAATATAGCCCCATATATGTTAAATTATATTTTGTTATTTGTTTTCTTCTTAATTTTATTTTATCAGTTATCAAGTTTTATTTATAATTAGTTTTAGTTACTTATTTAACATTATGTTTATAACCAAATTGTAAAATTGAAATAAAAAAAAAAGTCTCCCTCTTTTAGCCGATGGTATTTGTGAGGCTATACCTAACGAGTGGCCAGATTTTCCAAAAACAACAATTTATAAAAAAATATAATCCATCATCACGCCTTTTATCCCAAGACGGGTAGGCAAAGACAATCGAATGCAATATGCTACCATCCTGACATACCTCTTTCGCTTCTTTTATATTCATCATACCTTTCGTACATGCTCGGCGATTGTGTGTACTTTTAATATTGCCATCGATCATTACCTATATTTTTTATATGTTCAATAAATAGCCATTTAAAAGCTACTTACAATTAAAATATCCTATTAACCATATATATGTCCCAAAACACTAGGTACAGTCCCTCTTTGTATCGCCAATTTGTATTAATGAAATCAGAGGCAACATGTTTAAAAAATTTAACTAACATAAACGTTATCCTAATTTCAGGAACCAGACCAGCGACGCAACAAAATGCAATGAACGCAGTGAAAATGATATAGATGCAATGAATGATATTGACCATAATGAAGAAGATAACCTATATCATGACTTAGAAGTAAACAATGGAGCACCTTCAATCAAAGATGAAGAAGAAAAAGATGTGATAATTGAAAATATAGAATCTCCCTTCAAAGAAATTGACGGATCTTACCATGAGTATGTAAATTTACCAAATAATTTCAGCGAGGATGGTGTTGAAAATATAGTTGAAAATAATTTTAGGCGAAAACGTCAAGCAAACGAGAGCGAATTGTATGCAGGAAAGTTGAAAATTACTGGCTTTAGAGTTGAAGAGTCTGATAAAGAACCGAAAATTGTAGATGGGGGTATACCTAGTGTGCTATTGAATACTAAGTTCGTATTGAGGTTGTTTGGAGATGGATTTACCAATGATACGATGTTATCTTTCACACATGTACCGGCAAGGTATGGTGAAGAATGCAGACATCCAATTCCAGGTGAACATAAGGTAAGAGATTATTATTTCAAATCTACATCACGTGAAAACTACTGAACTGGTTTGCATCAAAAATTACTTTAAACCCTTGATTTAGGGCGCGTAGACAAAGGCAGCCGGTTGTCTGCAGTCGGCAAGTTGGCACGAAAATGTCGGTGAAGATAGCCATATCACTTTTAATTAATATTGGAAACTTAAAAGCTGTGCTGTATTGTCCCGCACAATATGCTTACTTCACAGACGTTTTTGTGTTAGCACCATATGGATTTAGTCTTTATTTGAACTCAATCGGTGCCCTCAAAGATTCGCATTATGGGAAATGTTCTTAGGAACTGGCACCTCCTTTTCGCACCAGCAATGTTCGCATGGTATATATTATATTGCATCCACACACCATGGACACGTTCTGCATATGAACGAAGAAGTTTGGTGACTCGTTCCTGTGCTGGAAGCTTCCTATAATCTGGAATCCTGCAAGCGAAACGTGAAAAAGCATCTCCATGGACCGTATTGGGCGCTTGGGCGTAATCGGCGCGACTCGCGGACCCCATTTATTCTGCCAGTCGCGCGCATTCATGGACCAACCTTTGCTTGACCAGGTGGTGGCAAAGTCACAATTAATTATTGGAGGGTACATGTTTGCGTCATGGCATTAACACGCAGGCTAGTATTGTACGAGTGTAATATGATCAGTCATTGCTAATTTAGTATCCTATTCTCCCCCCTCCCCTATTATAACCACTTAGGCCTCTGCGGGCACGAAATTAGCGACGGCCGAGCGATGGTTACTGCGGGGCGGAGCGAGCCGGCAGCGGCTTCTGGCGTGGGCACAAAACTTGCGGTCGGCGCCGGTTAAAATTATGAATGAAATAACATTCTATGCTTTTTCTTCTTTCTACGCTCCGCAGTCGCCATCGCTCGGCCGTCGCTAATTTCGTGCCCGCAGACTGAGGGATGTGGATTTTAAAATTTCATCAATGTTACCTTACCAGTTTCGTGCCGTAATGTTGTTAGTTTTGTTGTTTTTGATATTTGATATTGAGGATGGGAAATCCTACATACGCCCACGCCTAAAGTGGATAGTGCGGCGACTCGTACCTACTGGTTAAAACTACTCCATTGACACTAATAATGTTACAAATAAATTATGAAGGCCAAGAGCCAAATGGCCTTATTTCTCTAAAATTGGTCTTTAAGGAAATTTATTTGGCCTTTATTTACTTGTTTTATTAAAAAAAATACTGATTAATCGACAACATGGTTAATTTGCTACTTTAAGTAAGTGCCGGTTAGTCGGCTTTGTCTACTTGTCGGTAGATCCCTAAATTAATTTACTGTCCAAAAGACCAAACATTTTTCCATTGAAATGCAAACACCCGTTATACTTAATTTTTAATCTTAATTTCCATCATTCCAGGCCCTCAACACCAAATTGGATTATGCGCTTTTCGAATTAATAGCTCCAGCACCTATAGACGGATACAAATTCTACTTCTGCCTAAAGAATCCCAGTTCGCCTTTCTACGTCCACCAAGGCGAAGACGAATGGAAAATTCTGGCAACCCACAACAAATTGCTACCACTTTGGGTGTCAATTCTCCTGATAATTGTTCTGCTGATGCTGGCCTCATTGTTTTCCGGCCTTAATCTCGGTTTAATGGCCTTAGATAGGACTGAGTTAAAAATTATCTCGAATACAGGTACTGAAAAAGAGCGGAGATACGCCAGGGCTATTATGCCTGTGAGATCTCATGGGAATTACCTATTATGCACAATTCTTTTGAGCAACGTGGCTGTAAATTCTACGTTTACGGTAATTTTGGATGATTTGACGTCCGGTTTGGTTGCTGTCATTGGCTCTACATTGGCTATTGTGTTCATAGCCGAAATAACACCACAAGCTATTTGCGCAAGACATGGCTTGTTCATTGGCGCTAAGTCTATATGGATCATGAAGGTAAGATTTTTCAGAAATTTTGAAAATAGTGATATGGTTGAATATTTTTTATCCCCGTTTGCATGTATGGCAATGTGTTGTATATGTATTGGTCGCCATGACATGACGTAGAAATCCTACACGTGACCCTTGAAAAGGCAATTTCTCTAGGGATCACGTGACAAATGTCATAAATAGACAAACTAAGTTTTTAATTTAAAAAAGCCCATTGGTACATGGCCGGGTTCCGAATCGAACCAGTGGTCTGCCTAGTTAATACCAGGCGTCTTAACCACTCAGCCACCGACCCACTAGCATCATAACCTTATTATACTGATTATTATTTTTATCTTTATGACAATTATATTACCTACCTACTTAAATTCACGAAAATTAAGAAAAGTTGCGAATCTATCTTTTAGCTGATGGTATTTGTGAGGCTATACCTAACAAGTGGCCAGTTCTGTTGAGGTATATTTAGATGAAAAAGCCTCTAAGTGTGGTTTGTCGGATTATGTACACATGCTTATTGCACATCTATCAAATATCGATATGTCGTGCGAGCATGACGCGTGTATAAAAAATATCATTACTGAAGACAAAATCTACAAGCGGTAGCATGACGACCTCAGTTGCGTCACTTTGTCTATTTATGACATTTGTCACGTGATCCCTAGAGAATTTGTCATGGATTCTACGTCAGGATTCCACGACACGCCTTGGTGGATAGCACACGCTCCCGCGGAGACGTGTTGGGGAATCCAGTTTAATCCCGCCCGCGCTGCGATGGTTGTGATTAATCAGTGATTAATAA
The DNA here is from genome assembly GCA_963924495.1 of Nemapogon koenigi. Classification (NCBI taxonomy): domain Eukaryota; kingdom Metazoa; phylum Arthropoda; class Insecta; order Lepidoptera; family Tineidae; genus Nemapogon; species Nemapogon koenigi. The sequence goes on from OZ004655.1 coordinate 6,437,579, forward strand.
GACATATCGCGGTCGGCGGGATTATCATACATACCGATTTATTGGCTATAATCACCGTAAACGGCTATACTACTTGACATTGGCGAAATCACCGATTAATATTGGTGGAACCGCCATATTGAAAAAAAGAAGAAGAATTCTACGTCATGTCTGCACAACGCACGCACATGATGGCGAATACGGCTTAATCCCGTCTACGCTGTGATGGTTGTGATTAGTCAGTGATTAATAAGACAGTCAGCGGGAACATCTTAGCTACCGATTAATCGGCTATAATTAGGTACTGTATCTATAATACTTGACATTGGCAAATCATCGATTAACATTGATAGAGCCATAATAAAATATGAAAAAGAGAAGTTGTCTTTATCACGTGACTAATGATAGATTGTCATGTCTCTGATGGGTTAGACAGGACAGACTTATCTTAGTACAATTGCCATCCAATAAAAAAAAAAAAAAAAAAAAACACACGGTATGAAAACTCCCTGGAGCTAACTTTTCCCCCGACTTGATTCATTAATACTGTTATTTCTCAACTCCTAAACATGATAGGTCAATGTTTAATACTTGTAAACCTTCCCGGTGAATTAACCTATCTAATAATGAAACCGCAAGAAAATCCGTTCAGTAGTTTTTGCGTGAAAAGGGTACAGACAGACGATGCATTTGGTTTAATATATTTTTTCCTAATTTTCAGATTGTCATGGGTATATGTGCACCATTGGCTTGGCCTACCAGTAAATTGTTGGATTACTTCCTTGGAGAAGAGATCGGTACACATTACAACAGAGAACGATTGAAGGAGTTGGTGAAGGTAAGGTGACACTGGTTAAGCAGCGCGGTCAGGGTTAGGGATGACGTCGTATATGCTTTTTTAGTGTGAGTTATATTGAGTTGTCGTTTTCATTTCCTAGTTTGAGTCCATATATTTGTCGTGCTTCGGAGGGCAGGATATATGCATTGACAGCTAGGCTCCGAAATAGCTCAATGGATTTTCATTTTTATATCATAAAGGATTCCATAGTATGAAAAAAATACGCTTCTGTCCGCGGTTTCACGTTCAAGGAGGGGCAAAAGCAAGGAATATTTTTATTTTTTTCGCATGACTACATGATCCACTCTGTCTAACCCTAGCTACGACTATGAAGCTTGAACTCCCTAAATGCAGACATTGTTACAAATCTAATTATTAACAGGTAACAAATCACGTGAACGACCTAGACAAAGAGGAAGTAAACATAATTTCTGGAGCCCTCGATCTTCGTAAAAAGACCGTCACAGATGTCATGACGAAACTAGAAGATGTCTTTATGTTGCCTATAACCAGTATATTGGACTTTGAGACAATGTCGGAAATTATTAAATCTGGTAAGTTGGTGACTCCTATGTGATAAAATACTAAGAATAAGTAGCGCCATCAAAGCCATATCAAGGAATTCACTTATTGGTTACCCTCAACTTTATACAAATTTACCTAAAAATAAAAATAAAATCGGAATGTCGAAGGGGAGGGGGTTGAGACCATTATATTGATAACTATATATGAAGCTTAGCTAAATGTGAGCTGTGTTACTCAATTTTTCTTATTTTTCTAGGATATTCCCGCATACCGGTTTACGAAGGGAAACGCAGCAATATCATCACGGTGCTGTTCATAAAAGATTTGGCGTTCGTAGACCCAGACGACAATACACCGTTACGTACTCTCTGCCAATACTATCAGAACCCTTGTAATTTCGTCTTCGAAGATATAACCTTAGATCACATGCTGAAGCAATTTAAGGAAGGTATGGTACCTATTTGGACCTATAGTGAAATTATTGTTAAAATTAAGACATCTGCTTATCACGGTTCGATTCTGGCCATGTACCTACAATCAGGAGCAGCGTTGGTAGGACCCCGTAAAAGCTATATTCGCTTGCACATTGAAGTTTTCATATTGTTTCAATTCTAATGCCAAACTATCACATTAAAGCTCAATGACATTCAAATAGATATGTACCAATCAGATCAAATCACAACTGACAAAGTTTTTTTCTAGTGTTCCTTGCAATTCTGCTCCGCATAGTAAATCCGACAAACCACACTTAGAGGCATTTCCATCTAAATATGTAGGCCTCACAAATACCATTGGCTAAAAGGAGGGAGATTTGGTGTTCCGCTGGGTACGAAAATATGTAAAATTGCATCACTACATAAAAGGATGAAAAAGTTGTCATTAACGGATGTGGCCATTTTGGAATTTTGAAAAAGTTGACATGACCCTAAGTCATATTTTAATTTCGAAAAAGTTTTCATTACCGGAAGTGGCCTAGGCTTTTTGAAATTTTGAAAAAGTTGACATGACTGGAAGTCATCATCTTTTAATTTTGAAAAAAAATGCCATTACCGGAAGTGGCCTTTTTACAATTTTGAAAACGTCATTGTCGGAAGAAGTTAAGATATTTTCTAATTTTGAAATTTTGTAGTTTTCGATCTCAAATATCTTTTCACCCAATATCTTCCATTGGGTACCCACAGTAATACGATTTTTTTTTATTTAAGGACACAAAGGACACATGGCGTTCGTTCAACGTATTAAGGAAGGCGATGGCGATCCTATATATGAAACTGTTGGTCTTGTCACATTAGAAGATGTCATTGAAGAGATGATTCAGGCAGAAATCGTAGACGAAACCGATGTGTTTAGTAAGTTACGTGAATATTGTAAAAAAAAAGTTTTTTTATCAAACCGAATTTACATAAACAAACATTAAAAACTTTGCGGCCAGAGACATCAGGAATAGTGTCCACGTTGTCCATATTAAACAGATGGCATCTATCTCTGAGGATATGTGTTCTTCTAGACTTAAAACTTTAAACTTTCCAGCCGACAACAGAAGTAGAAGACGTCTAAGCAGACCTATAAACAGGCTACAAAACCTGGCTGCGTTCGCGAGTCACCATGAAGCGCAACGAGTTCGCATATCGCCTCAACTCGTCTTAGCTACCTTCCAGTTTCTAAGTACCAGTAAGTACGGCAGAAGTTAAATATGACACCTCTTAGGTACCGTGAAAATCCGCCATTTTGATGGTTTTAAAAAAAATAAGTTTTGTCCGGTTCGAAGGACCAAAAAATAAAAACACAATTATTATATTATATTTTTTTCCTCCACTAGTTGCCTTATATATATAGCCAACGTCATGCGGGGATTATATTTTTGCCGGGACCTATGAGCTAGACCTTTTCCAAAAATCACTCGTATAGAAAGCCTAACGCCACCGAAACCATTTTATAAATCTTCAAGTTCTTTACTTCTTTTTTATTCGGGAACAAGACCTACACAAGTAGGGTTACTATAATATAGGACCTTTCGTTTCTACAATTCTTGTACTGTGTTTGCCCTACCCAGCAATTTGTCCTGACATTGTAGGTTTGAGCATACTCTATCAGTGCATTCCTTGGCTGGCCGGGCGCTGTGACCATCGTTTTTGGCTTTCGAGTCGAAACGGTCCTAAATATGCTTAACCCCAACGAGTATTGCTTAGATATTGCTTTTCTACTCACAAACTGTGGCTAATGTTACCAGGTTTACATACATTTTTCAGGTGTCGACCCATTCCGTCCAGATTTAATATCCGAGACTGTACTTAGAAGATTATTGAAGCAAGACATCATTCAACATATCAAGTTAAAAGGTGACGAAAGTAAAACAGATCCCAGAATCTATGTGTTCCAAGAAGGTAAACCGGTAAGTTAAAAAAAGACCGTCACGGGACGCCCGGCAGATGTGAAACATCGAAATTGATGGTTATTGAAAGAATATATATACTTAATTCGTCGTCGGTGGTCGAATGGGTAAAACATCGGCTCACAACTGAGAAGTCGCGGTTTCGATCCCCACATCCGATCTATGTACCTACATTATCTGATAAACCGTAGAAAGAGGCTTTTCCATCTACATACCTCAACAGAGCTGGCCACTCGTTAGGTATAGCCTCAAAAACTGCGGCTAAGTGAGGAAGACGTTGTCTTCAGCTGGGTATAAAATATCTGTTAAGAAAAGACAAATCTAGGTTTATCTGGAGCAACAAGCTTGCCACTTCTGTTTAATATGAACAACTGGCCAAAAGTGGACACTGTATTTAAAAGTTTGTATAAAAAGCTTCATATCCTCAGGTGGACTACTTCGTGTTGCTGCTCGAAGGTCGTGTAGAAGTGACAGTGGGTAGAGAGAATCTCATTTTTGAAGCTGGACCATTCACATACTTCGGGGTACAAGCGCTAACACAGAATGTTGGAGTTGGTGAGTGATAAATATATAATTTGGCTTTTAAAAAAAAGTGTACCGACTTCAAAAAGTGTGCGTTCCGAAAGCAAATGCACAAGTCACTATAAAAAAATACCCAAATCGCTTCAAGTGTGCCTATAAAATTAGAAGAGTTCTCGATTTCTCCAGGATCCCATCATCAGATCCTGACCTGATGGCCATGGGACCACCTGGAAAGTATACCCTTTCAAACAAACAAAAATCCAAATTGGTCCAGGCGTCTTACTTATACCATCAGCTAAACGAGGGAGACTTGGTCTTCAGCTGGGTACCCTGGAACCGTAACACGGTTTCGGGAGCTGTAAAGGCAACCCGTGAAGAAAGCAGTAAATAAACCAGGTCCGCGTGAAATAGTGGCAAGAATACTGCCTGCATTCCCCGCTGAATCGCGATGCTGATTCGTTGAGCGAGAAAGGAGCCAGCCCTAAGCTCTTGTCACCAGGCGAGATGATCAGTCGAGGGGATATATCTTTAATAAACTTTTTGGCATTTCTATATTTATTTTATTAATATATAATATATTAGATTATTATTAAAATTGACACCTTTTTTCAGCTGAATCACAACCACCTTCCAGACTGGGATCGTTACAAAACTTAAATATGGATACTATGCTACGTCACACCTTTGTTCCTGACTACTCCGTTAGAGCTATCACCGAATTATACTATGTCACAGTCAAACGGTAAATATACATTTTTATTATAAACTAGCCTTCTGCCCCCGGCTTCGTTTGTGTATATTTTCGAACAAAAAAAATATAGCCTCGGGGATATCGTAGCTTTCTATTGGTAAAATAATTTTCAAAATCGGTTCAGTAGATCCAGAGATTACCCCCCTACAACCTCACAAAACCTCTTCATAATATTAGTATAGATTATGTAAAAACCTTAAAATTAAATCTAAAATCGAAATAAAAAAACCAGGGGAGTTAGCATACATTTTGACAGCGACACTTTCGTTTCGGTCGAATGGCCTTGAACAGGCCAAAACGTTCATGTCCAACAAGGACCGGCCAGAGATAGCCCGGACCGGGCATGCCCTGCACAAGAATGCCGAGCAATTTGCTTGGCCGGACACAGAATTTTCCCGCACATTGTTGGGCCGGACCTCTCGGCCCCGGGCTATCTCTGGCCGGTCCTTGTTGGACATGAACGTTTTGGCCTGTTCAAGGCCATTCGACCGAAACGAAAGTGTCGCTGTCAAAATGTATGCTAACCCCACTGGTCCGTGTGGAATTGTGGCAATAATACTGGCTGCATTTCCTCGCTGGATCGCGACGCTGATTCGTTGAGCGAGGAAAGAGCCAGCCTTATTGTCACCAGAGGAGATGATCAGTCGTGGGGACATTTATATTTTTTTTGTCATTTGAACCCCACGGACCTAGAGTTTCTACACCAAACGGCACAAATTTGTAGTTTTCAATAATTGAACTATATTTGCGCCGTTTGTTAGACTCTGGGATTCCCGCCGCAGCTCCCGCTTTGATTACTGTTTCCCTGAGATGAGACGGGGCTAATGTGTCCACGCACGTAGCATCCCATACAAGGGCTCGACCTCGCTCCCAGGGAATCAGAGTCATTGCATCAAGTCTCTTGCATTGCAGTCTTTCCGAATAATTTCCGTTGGATAGATTTTAGTAGATTTAAACTATATATACAAATACTTCTTCCAGAACCCCCTCCCTGTGGCATGGTTCCCAAAACACTAGCTGTGTTACCTCGCTGAATGATTAAACTGATCCTTTAAGCGAGGTAAGAGCCAGCCTTTAGGTGACCCGAAGCGTGGACTAGTCTCAGACCTAAATTTTTCATTATTTCCTATTCAATAAACCCCATTAATAAACTCGAAGTAGCGACGTAGTAACTAAACTGTGTTTCGTCTCCGTCTCACAAATCTGCAATTCATTATGATAGACGGAGATGAAACACAGTTTAGTTACTACGTCGCTACTTCGAGTTTATTAATAAGATTATATTGATAAAATAACAGCTGTTCTATTTCACTTAGATATATTGAATATGCTAAATTACAGTGACACAAGTGGATTATTTACAGATAAATTGGGAATAGTAATATCCCCATACAAATTATGGTATGCTTTTATATTTTTTGTTTCAAAGATTGAGTTATTTTTAACCTACTTCAAAAAAAGAAGGAAAAGGTTTTCAATTTGGTCCGTATATTCTTTATATAGTTTTTATTCGACAAATAACTCTTCCGAATTGTTCCTATTTTTTTCTAATAAAAATTGGTTCAATGGTTTTTCAGGAATTTTCAATCTTAATATCTCGAAGAAATAGGTACAGATTTGACGACGTATTTTTTTAAGGATATAAAAAATAATGGATATAGGACTCTTAAATACCGAATTGTATAATTAACCATTATAGTACTCGTACTAAATGTAACAGTTGCATAATATACAATTCCAGGTCTATGTATTTGGGAGCGAAGCGTGCAACTTTAATGGAGAAGAACGCACTCACTAAGGGAGGGACCAACGAACAAATAGAGCCTGAAGTTGATAAGGTACACGAACATGACATTGATATTTACGAACAAAAAAAAATAGCCTACACCACTCGCACAGGATATAGATCCTCACACAGTGGACACGTTCTGCATACGAACGAAAAAATTCAGTGACTCGTTCCTGTGTCGCACTGTCAAAAAGTGGAACGAACTTCCAGCATCGGTCTTTCCTGCTTCCTACAATCTGGGGTCCTGAAAAAGCATCTCTACGGGCCTTATTATGCTCAGCCAGTCGCGCGCATTCATGGACTAACCACCTACGCTTATCTATAAAAAAAAGTAGCTTCCTATTAGTGAAAGACTTTTTAGAATCGGATCATTAGTTTCAGAGACATCATCCAAACTTACAAATTGTATAATATTAGTATATAATTATCATAGTTACAGCTTTTCGCCTGTGGAGCCCATATAAACGCTCATTCCCTATTATGGTATTGAGCAGCACTTCTAGCGTTTCCAATATTTATTTCCCTAAAAATCTTATGCAGACTAATACGAACATTAAAAAAATCTTCTAAAAATAACAGATAATTAACCTGCCACCTGTTCTGTTCAATATGGACAACTGGGGTCAAGAGCGTCGAGTTGCCTTACAGCTCCCGAAACCGTGTTACGGTCCCAGGGTACCTAGCGGAAGACCAAGTCTCCCTCTTTTAGCCGATGGTATTTGTGAGACTATACCTAACGAATGGCCAGTTCTGTTGAGGTATGGCATGGAAAAGCCTCTAAGTGTGATTTGACAATGTTTTTTTTTATTTTTTTTCTTTCTTCACGGGTTGTCTTACAGCTCCTGAAACCGTGTTACGGTTTCCAGGGTACCCATTGGCAGACCTCGTTTAGCTGATAGTATTTGTGAGGCTATACCTAACATGTGTCCAGTTCTGTTAAGGTATGAGATGGAAAAGCCTCTAAGTGTGGTTTGTCGGATTATGTACATAAGTTTTTAGTTATAAAATATCCATTAGTACACACGTATTTATGCCAGTATTTTGTAAACAGCTAATTGTGTACCCTGTTACCTCTAGCCACGCCGAAATGTACCATGGTCGTGATGGTGTATTTATAATTGATTATGGTTTTTTTCAGCTTCTCCAATCCGGATTTGAAGAACAATTGAAAGACCCACTCAACATAGTTGAGAAATCTTTGATAAAGGTATGTCAACATATTAATATTCCTAAGAAACTACTTAACCAGTTTTCATTAATAATACCATTTATTATTTAAAAATAATTAACCTAAGTGAAGTCCATATTAACTTTCAGTTCTTCCCGAGTTTTCCAATTTTCCGGGCAACTTTTCCAATTTTTCTTTTCCTAAAAACCTTGTTCAGACTATTAGGAACATAAAAAAAATAGTTAAAACGGGTCAGCCTTTTTCAGGTAATAAGCTTACCAACAGCATTTAATTTTATTTATTCTTCTTAGTCGTGGTGCTCTTAACAGAGCAGTCGTGGTCAATCATGGCGGTCCACAGCGCGACGCACCTTGTATTGACTCGCCATGGTTAACTTTCTTGGGAAGAATAGTGCAGTGGTTTCCTCTTGCCCTCTGCATCAGACATTTTGAGACTAGTTAGGTCTTCAGGCTCGCTGCCAGCCAGTTTCCTAGCTAGGTGTATGGTTATACCGCTATTGCTCGGTCGCCAGAGCCTCGTTTGTTGTCTAGCAGGTACCAAGCGTGCAGGTGAGGATGAAATTTGGGGTCGGATAGATCTTATTCCGTTCTCCCCTTTACCCTTAATTTTTTTATTTATAGAGATGAATAATCCACAACATTTCAAAATTTTAACACCCTAATTTTATTAGCTTATATGAAAGTAGGTGAAAAATTAAGGTACCCGTATTTTTTGCTTTTCTAAAATTTTAACTTTAACACTCTTAAATGAATTTTTAAATATTGCATTTTTAGAAAAAACCGATATCGGCTAAAAGTATCAGGTGTCTATGCGTATTCTGTATTAAAAAAAAGAAATGACATGAGCTGCGTGCGTTCGTTCGTTTCATTCATTATTGTTTATTTTTGAGTTTATTAATTTAAAATTAAATTTTATTCACTTTCATCAACAAAGATGGGTAGAGCAGCACGTAAATTAAATTCCCTTGTATCTATTCTATTCTATTTTTTCGTGTTATGGCTCCATCAGTAGTCCCCTTGTATCCTGTTTTGTTTTTACAACTACAACTAATACTTTTTAAAGCCAGTTTCCCTTGAAGGCAGAGAGTATAGCAGCTTTGAGCGGTACTCGTTACACAGTGTAGTTTTTTCAAAATATCTCTTAAACCACTGAGTAAAAAAATTATTAAATATGTGTATCGTGTTAAGCAAAGGAAGATCTACAAACGGATTTTTAATTTTGGTACTTAACGAAAAATTAAATGTTGTGAATGTATTTTTAATTAAATATTTTTTTTGTTTAATGCTAACAAGGAGAGGTATTAGGTAAACATTTTCATATATTATTATTAATTATATTATATAAAAAAAATAGATGTTTCAATAATAGGTTCATAACTTTGGTGTATTTAATGGAATCTTTCATTAGCATTACCATTTCTTTCGGTCTGGCTACGCCGAAATGTGTAAAGCCCGTAATGGTGTTTTTTTAGTACACGCTGATATTATAAATGCGGGAATTTGTCTGTTTGACATTGTTTAACGTCAACATGATGCAACAGATGTTGGAGGGCAGGAAAATGGCGTAAGGGAATGTACCCTTACGTGACCCGTTCAGGGGGGAGGAGGGGGTCTACAAAATACCACGCTTGGTCACAGGGGCGGGAGAGGGGCTTAGGTTTTCGTCACGTAGTCAATATCCTATAGGGAAATCTCGTGCTTTTTCGAGCTATATTTAAAATGTATGCATGCACTCTTGTCGTCACGCGCCAAGCTCCGTATTAATAAAGATAAATATGAACCAATGTGTAACTTTCTGTTTGCAAAATATGATTTAAAATCATATTTATGAATTACTACGTGAAAACTAGAGAGGGGAGGGAGGGGGTCTTGGCATAACCGGATTTTAATTTTATCGGAATCGACAAGAAAATACGTAATCGTAATCGAAAATAATCTCAATTTCAATAAAATTTCCCAAACCGTGTTACAATCTCAGGATACCCACCAGAAGACCAAGTCTCCTTCTTTTAACCGATGGTATTTGTGAGGCCTATACCTATACCTAACGAGTGGCCTGTTCTGTTGAGGTATATTTAGATGGAAAAGCCTTAAGTGTGGTTTGTCGGATTATGTTGGTACATGGCCGGGATCCGGGATCGAACCCGTGGTCTGTCTAGTTAATACCAGACGTCTTAACCACTCGGCCATCGACGCACCTATTTCATTATTTTTGTCATCATATTTACTAATCTGTGGACGATTACTAACACGTTTTTGATAACAACTGATATATGTAATCTATCCAAACTTTATCTATACTAATATTATAAAGAGGAAAGATTTGTATGTTTGTTACGAATAAACTCAAAAACTACTGGACGGATTTTGATCATTCTTTCACCATTGGAATGCTACATTATCCCTGAGTAACATAGGCTATATACCATCACGGCATGACGACGGGAACGGGGTAGGCAGAGGTGAACATGACAAAAGCTATGTATGAAAGGTCTTTAATATCTGACTTCTATTCGACAGGACACTTCACCATATGGAACAGCACCTCGAGCTGCACAAGAAGACACAAATCTGGTGAACCCTGAGGAAGAGAAATTGTTAAAAAAGTAAAAATTTTGGACATGGCAACACTGATTAGTACTACCGATGACGTTCACAAATTTCATTTCGTATACAGTTGACCACAGTTTCGCGTTAGGATATAGTTTTGCTTATATCTCATTCAATATAGTTAAAAACGTGTATATTTAGAACAAAAACACAATACCTAAGTATGATATATGATATGAGAATTATTTTTTATGAGTTATGCTTAAATTGTGTTTTCTCTTCTACAATTTTAAAAAATGGAAACACTCGTTGAAAATCAATGACCCTAGGATGCGTAGGGACTAGGGAGTCTTTGTTTAAAATTTTGATGTTTGAATTTATCAATAACATATTTTTTGGGATATGAACAGTACACATTTATAAAAATTTATTTGTAAACCAATATTTTGAAATTCTTTTATTAATACGTCCAAATCCGCTAGAACTGTATCCTCATAGCCTCCTAAGCAGTGGTAGATCTCTAAATATAACAGTTTAGACAATATAATTAATACTTTTGCATACTTAATTAGGTTAAAAATGTTATTTAATATACAAAATTATATCGGTTTAAAAGACCCCATAACTAAGATATAAACATTATTTCCTAACGCGATTATTAGGTTATTTTAAAAGTAGGTACTTAAACATATTATATATTTTTTTTAATACAAAGCCCATGTATATGTAAGACTTAGGATTTAAGATCGACATTTTATAGTTCTTTTTTATGAAAATGATACCATATCAAAAAATACTATTGATCAATTTTTTATCTGTATACAATATTTTTTAATACCCAATGGGGTAGGTAGGGTAGTGACTAGAAATCTGTCCATGCCAGATGCCACGACCACGACACATTTCTACAAAATATTTGTAGCTACAATTTCTAATCTAATCTCGCACACTGATTTTGCAATTGTAATTTACTGCTGATGTGCGTGCTGCTACCATCAAATAACGCCGTCATCCCGCCTTAAGGTGGCCACACATTCGTCCAATTCTTGTAACGAACGGTCCGCCTAGATCATCCGGCGGTCGGAATTGGACATTTTCGGTGCGATGCCGGACCAATATGTGGCCTGCTTTAGAAACATTTTATTCATAAGAGGAAATTTTAATAGTACTAAATTGTAAAAACACTGTAGTTACAAAACAATAACACAGCAAATTAGGATACCCCGTGCGATGGGGTCGCTAACATATTAGCTACAAATAAACAACATCCATGACCATGACAAATATGTGCACATTTTTTTTCATAAGAACAATTTAGTTTCATTTGGGATTAGAACCCGCTGTCTTCGAAATAAGAAAAAAAATGTGTGTAAATTAACTTTATATATGCAATATTTCTGTCTAGTGCTTTTGTCTCACCTTGCAAACACAATTAATTTAAAAATATTACAAATAATATACATTTGAACCTCGATAATCCGAGCTTAATGAGAAAGCCCTAGTGCAAGAATTATTTTGGGTAATTTACTGTATTCCCAATTTTGAAAAACACGATTTTTTATTAAAAAAAATATATAAAACATTCACTAATTTATAACATTTTTTAATATTGTTCAATATACAACATAAGAAAGAAAATGTTGACAACTCCTGCGTATAAAGCGACCAAATTGAATAGCATTTTTTAAATAACTTTCTTTGAATTATCTACTAAGTTATTATTATTAATAGAGTACCTACCCATTTTGGCGGTATTATGATATATTTACTTTCTTATTTCTCATGATGACTTCTCATTGTCTGTTTAACCAACGGGACATACATTTTTGTTGGTCGAATTATCGAGATTTTACTGTATTAGGAATTATGATGTAGCTAACCTGTAGGCATCACTAATTCGCCACGGCAACGTATTAGTATTAGTCGTTATTCATTTGGTACATTGGATTCTATAACAAACATACCTTTCAAGCCTGTTTCCCAAAGCGGTAGGCAAATATTTTTTGTATACTTTTCATGCTTTTTACATGTATTCGACCTTTTTTTTAAGGATATCAGATAATCCTACAATTCCGTACTAACGTTTATGCCATTTCTTACCTCGCCCGAGAATAGAACCCAAGACTATGCTTTTAATTTTATTATAATACAAAATGATCAACATATGGTGCTGCTGTAATGCAATGCGTTTAAATAAAATATGTATAACTACGTAAATATATGTACTTATAGAGAAATCAGGATAAATATGTTCATATGTCCTCAAACTGTCTCAATTGATCTTAAAAGCTCACAAGTAAGAACAAAAAATCCGCAAAGTTTATTTGACAATGTGACACGTTTTTATTTTAACACGTTATATATGAACACAGTTATGCCAATAAGATCCAATCAACAATTCAGCCAAAAATGAGTTAAGGAGACGCCCTATAACTTTTGTCCAACGGACTTCAGCCATTCAATATTAAACGTCTAGTACTAGCCCCTGTACCACTGTATTTTTCTGTCGTTTTATTGTCGCAACGGATTTTACGTTATATGAAAGTTATGCTAAAATACAAACATAATAATTATTAAAAACACTATGTTCCCGCAAGTTAGACGTCCTAGACGTCCTTTCCCATTTAAAACATCACAATTAACTATTTTTCTAGAGCTCTGTCTCGCGACAGTCTGGTCTGTTTAACTGGTCAAAGAGCAAAAAATTGGCGAAAGGAGGAGCCCCTCTATAGCCCCTCCTTAGACTTAGTACTCTATGATTTGTATTGAATGTTTTTGGCATAACTGTGTTTATATGAATGGAGACTTAACACAGTTGCCTGCAGTGAAATATCATCCTTTTTTTAAACGATCACAAAGACAAAGATTTTTCCTTGAAGTCCAAAATGGGTCACATTTCACCGCCGTTAACTGTACATGGAAATTACTGAACTGTGAAGCAACGATTATTTTGTCCTGATTTCTATTTTCTTTCAATAAAATATTTTTATATAACCTAATGTTATTGTAATAAGTAGAATGATATTAATTATACATAATTATAGAATTGTTTATTTGGTTTTTTATTTCATAATCACGCTTAAAGTCCAATGGGGTAGGCAGAGACCAAAACCTCGAAGGCCAAAAACGACGGGTTCGCATCAATGACCAGCCAAGGAATACCCGGCCCGAGAATGCCGAGAAAATTGCTGGGTCGGGCAAAGACAGTGCATTCTCAAGCCGGGCATTCCTTGGCTGGCCATTCGTGGGGACTTAAGCAAAATATAGTATACTAGGTATAGTAGGTCTCAAACAGTATAATGACATACCTAATCATATGAATAGATTCTTGGATCTTATTTTTTGTGGCCTCGAATGCACAGTAGCGGTTCCGGAGGTGTTGCTGTCTAAAACAAATCACGATCATCCCCCGTTGCAATTCTCGCTACCTTTGCAAACTACTATAGGGCTTCAAAAGAACATCAGTAGTGGGAGGCTTGACTATTTCAAGGCGAATTACGATAATATACAGAAAGAACTTTTAAATATACAGTGGCTCAATGAGTTTGAAAATATGTCGGCGTGCGGGTGTGTCGACAAATTTTATGAAATACTATATGGAATAATAAGTAAACATGTTCCTGTAAAAAAGATCAGGTCTGCTAAATTTCCATCCTGGTACTCGTCAGCTCTTATAGCATCTTTAAAAAGAAAGAATAAAGTGTTTCTCAAATGGAAAACTTATAAATCATTATCAGACTACACGGAGTTCTCATTTCTCAGACGCCGATGCAAAAAGCTCCAAAGGAGTTGTTTTCGTGTCTACTTGTCACACGTGGAGCAATCTGTACATGGTAATGTAAAACATTTCTGGAAATATGTCAGCAATCTAAAATCTAAAAATAATAGTTATCCCGCCTCGATGTGTTTGGATCAGCATTCCTGTAGCGATCCCGTTGGAATAGCTGGCATGTTTTCTAATTTCTTCAGTTCTACATTTGAACAACCCATACAAGCAATTAATTCCCTGAACTTGGATAGCTTGCCCACGTCTTTTAGTGCACCGTTACTTGCTGAGTTTTATGTCGAGCGGGTAGCTATAGAAAGTATGATTAAAAAACTTGACAGTAACAAGGGCCCGGGACCTGATGGGATTGGTCCATATTTCCTAAAACGCAACAGCAGCACCCTATCGTTACCCCTATATATAATTTACAATCGTTGTCTTAGCGAGGGTATTTTTCCTGAGAGATGGAAGCTTTCATCTGTTATCCCAATACATAAATCCGGCTCTCGAAAACATATTAACAATTATAGACCTATATCTATTATCTCGACCATACCTAAATTATTGGAAAAATTGATTCATGTTCATGTATACACTCATGTCAAAAGGAATTTACTACAGCAACAACATGGATTCGTTAAACAAAAGTCAACTTTGACCAATCTTCTGTCGTACTCTAACTATCTTTTCGAATCCATGGACTCACGCCTCCAGGTCGACACTGTATACACCGACTTTTGCAAGGCATTCGACAAGGTGGACCACTCACTTTTGCTGAGGAAGTTGGCATTTAACGGAATTAGGGGTAACCTATTAAGGTGGTTCGCGTCCTACCTGGGCAACAGAACACAGATTGTCTACTTGAATGGTTATAGTTCTGGTATCGCGGACGTCCCGTCGGGGGTAGTTCAGGGCTCAATCCTGGGCCCTCTTCTCTACATTCTATTTGTAAACGACATGGATAAGTGTTTTATCCATAGCAACTTTCTAATGTTTGCAGATGATTTAAAAATATATCGGGTGGTGAAAGACACAAAAGATTGTGACCTCCTGCAAGAAGACCTAAATAGATTCGCTATTTACTGTAAGGATAATGGGCTTCAGTTGGCGTATGACAAGTGCAAAGTAATTTCGTTCACAAAAAATAAAAACAAATTAAACCATGTCTATCACATTGGTGGACACTGTGTTGTGAGGGCAACCCTTATCCGAGACTTGGGCATTACATTTGATGACAAACTAATTTTTGACCATCACATAGACTTAATATGTAGCAAAGCTTATCAAATGATGGGGTTTGTCTTGAGGTCAACAAAGTACTTCATGACTAAAGCCGCTCTCATTACACTTTATTGCTCACTTATACGTCCTCATCTTGAATACGCGTCGGCCATCTGGAACCCCCATTACTCTGTTTACATCAATCAGGTTGAAATCATACAAAGAAAGTTTCTAAGAGCCCTCCACCATAGAATGAGTAACGGATCTCCACTGACGGTGCGGCCGCCTTACGCCGAACTGCTTGAGTCTTTCGGGCTGGCAAATCTTGCTGATCGCAGAAAACTCTTTGACGCCGTGGTACTATACAAAATCTGTACCAGTCTCTTTGACTCCCCAGATCTTCTGGCGCAGGTCAACTTCAGGGCAAACTTAAAAAGAACTCGTACACTTGACCTGTTCACAATAGCTAGATCGAAATCTAACGCGGGACTCAGAGCGCCTCTTCGCAGGATATGCAAGCAGTATGATGAAGGTCTGGTCTCGGTTGACATATTTAATCTTAATTTGCATAAATTTAAGAAGTGCGTATGTAGGGTGTTGGAGGGGTAGATGGAAATAATTGCATTGTTTGTGCTACCCTATTTCTCTCTGTATGTGTTATTGTTAGTTTGTTTAGAATTCGGATTAGGTATAATATGTTAATGTCGTTGAATTTTTCCATAACTCTTGGTGGGAATAATTTAAAGGGTAGGGCACTTCCTCACTTATTTTTTATTTTATTATTCTTATCTTGTGTATGTCTTTTTTATTATTATTATCTTGTGTACATAACGTTACCTACACCTTTTGTAAATTCTCCTTGTAAATAAATAAATATACTAGCTGAGTTTTGAATGCGATCTCTGATTTGTCCAAAAAAGCTTTTAAAAACGCAAACAAAACCTTGTATATATTTCTCAAAGGTATTAAATATATCTCCCTTAAGGGCCGTTGGTCAAGATCACTTGTATCTGTCAAAAATATGGCAAATCTCAAAACGTGAGTTTATTTATACAACATTTCCTCACCACACAATGATAGTTATTATTTGAAATTGGATTGAGCCATATTTTTATTATTTAGGGTTCTAAAGAGCTGTAGTTTTCAATACGAGCATTTTTGATAGATACAAGATTACCTTGACCAACGGTCCTTAATACTGTATCAAGACTAATTTATTTATTTTGTAAAAGACGACATCTGTTGGAGATCAGTTGAACTAACGATGCGAAGGTTTCGCACGGATCATCTAGGTATGGTTTTAACAGGTATTATTTAACTATCAAGTGTTTAGTAAAATGAGACCGCGTTCAAGTTCTGTCTGTAGATTATGCTTATATGCGGCTGGTACATACAATTTTGGCGAAGTTTTGCAACCTTTTTTATGAGCATCACTAACCGCTATTCATTTATGCTTACCTGGTACTGCTGAGTGCTGATGAGTTAGCGAGAGCTGGCGCAAGCATGTCGGCAATCGGCGCTGAGCCCCTAGTTCTCCTGGCTAGCAACTGGCTTGGTTCACAAGTCAAACCAACTGTAAATACAAAACTCTAACCCAACTAAGATCAATGACTCCATGTTGACTAAGGAAACGGCTGCTCACATACTCTTGGGTGTGAGGGAGTGGCCGTTTATAGAGTAAAGGTGATCTCGGACCCAGGGTCCTGCAACAACATCTGCTGGGCTTTTTGGGGGAGCTGGATAGGCGCTTTTGAAGTCAAGTTGCTGAACTTGACCGCTTTGTATTTAATCGGTGCGCTAATAGGATGCGAGTTACAGATTTGTCTGTCAATATTTAAAACTACCCACGAAATTGTACCAGGATATCATAAGCTCGTCGAACTCGTTTGCTCTCAGTAGTTCCTTTTGTAGTTCCTTTGGAGGAACTACTGAGCCTTTTTTGTCTCTGTAGTTCCTTCAAAGCTGCTTCAAATGGACTAAAGGAACTACTGAGACTACCAAAGATATCGAGTAGGTACAGGAAAGATAATTTATGCTGTTTAACTTCTGGGAATAAAGGTTTTATTCAATGATTATTAACTGACACTAAAACTGCTTCTAATACGGTTGTGACAGCCACCCAACACAACCAAAACTTGATCGTATGGGCAACTTTTCCCACGATTTGCCTTTCAATTGACCTTTGCGCTCGCGATTAGGCGAATAGAAATGTAAGTACTTGTATAAGTCCTACTTTTTTGTGGTACTGGACATTCTCGAGCCGAGCATTCTCAGCAATCACTTAACGCGCCTAAATAATTTTTCACTTCGAAAAAGAACTAAACAATGGTTTCAATGTTATATATTGTACAGGGACTGTAATGTAAATAATATTTTAAATTTGACAAAAATAAACAAAGAAGTAGGTACCTATTCTCTAGTTGGATATGAATTATTAACACTAATTACTTCACCACGTTCACCAAGGAAAGTCTAAGCACAAGCGTGGTAATTAGTGGAGGATTAATCTCAACAACACTGTACTTCAACAAAGAAAACAGCAGAATTCACGAAAAAAATAGTATGAACAACATTAGTTTTTAATTTTATAAGAATATAACTTATAGTAAGGTCAAATCGGTTGAGTGGTTGCTGGTCTGGTGGTTGCCCAACCATGTACTTAGAACAAACAACAACTTTCGTAGCTACAATAGTGGGGTTTGAAAAAGGCGTTCCATTGGTTCCACAACACCAAGGTCACGACGTCGGTTGAGTGGTTGTCCAAACATGTAGAAGGGATTTAAGACACTGTCACTACAAAAATCTTATTTTTCCATTTTTATTTTTTCTGGTAACAATATAAAAACAGCGGGCAACAACTTAACAACCCGAAACAAAAAAAAATGAAATCAAATTCCTAGGCAAACAAACGAACAAATTAACATCTACAATACAATGAGACTTTTTCTAAAAAATGTGGAATTGCCAATTCCCCAGAAACCAATTGTAATTGAACGAACTGAATAAATTCATCTTTCTCTAAGTCCATTTGACGTCGCTTCGTTATATCGATTTTAAATCTTCTTAATTGATCGTATTTGAATTTCGTTAACAATGCATCATCGTTCAAAGTGTGCAGAACTTTGAGCATATTGGGATTTTTATTCAACAAAGTGTTGCGGTTCCAACCCTCAACTACATTATTAGTTCGGTACTGATCTCCGTAAACCGACCAAATGTTTATGAGATCTGGCTTCATCCAGTAAGTAGAGAAATATTTTTTTAATTTTGCCAGTGCTGGATCTTCTGGTATTTCATATTGTATATAATACCAACCGCTTCACTTTCCATTTCTATATATTATTATTAAGATCAAATTATTCCGTGTTTAGATCTATCACAAACCTAATATATGACACTAGATCAGATTTTAATTGCAATGACGCCCAACGTCACACAAAAAAAGGCTCCTCTAATGAGTATTTAATGTTTTTTTGTTTATAAACAGCATACATTCTTTTTCCTGTACTCGTCAAAGGAACTTGGTAAGTCTCAGTAGTTCCTTTAGTCCCTTTGAAGGAACTACAGATACAAAAAAGGCTCAGTAGTTCCTCCAAAGGAACTACAAAAGGAACTACTGAGAACAAACGGTCGAACTGAACTGATTACGCTCAACGCTGGCGAGTTACAGATTTGTCTTGTGATTTGTCTGTCAATAAATAAATATTTAATTTGTATTAATTGATCTGAGTTTAAAACCCACGAAGCTCGTCGAACTGAACTGCTACGCTGAGGATTGCCTCTTTGAGCCAGTGAGTTAATATGAAGGACTGCTACCCCTTGGGGTCTTCAGAAGGAAGGCGCGACAGTGACGTGGCTTGTAACGGGCAATTATGTGACTTAAATATACCTACTTTTTTAGTCACCTAAATTAAATTATCCCTTGTCAAAATAGCTTACAACAGAAAAAACACATTAATTTTATTAATCACATAAAAACTTAAGTAAATTCGTGTATACCCGGAAGTAAAGTAATACAAATTCATACTAACATAACCTCAATTTTTTTAAATTTAAATAAATTCTAACTTGAATTTCTATAGGTACCTACTTCCGGTCACACATTTCCGTCCCATTTCACGATATTACTCACAACTAAGTAAAACTACCTCTTCTCGGGTATTAAGGCTTAAAATAAAATAAAACAAAATTCCATATAAAATAAATACTCTATATTTAATTCCCCAGATCGTGGCCTCTTCAACATATTTCCATCGCTAATTATTTTATCTTAATTCATCAATTATTATTACCTCAACTCGTATATTTACTGACGTCTTCATATTGAATATTTTTCACCAAACGACCGGTAAGAGGGCCAACCGATATCTGAAACAGAAATTTGAACCGATTTCAATAAACACAGTTAAAAAGCTAGTCATAACTTTTGTCCCATACAAAAACGGACTTAAAAAAATTCAAGTATTGTATGAAATGAAAAATATACAATATTTAAAAAATATGTCAATATCAGCTACACCTAGGTTTCATGAAGTCCTGAAAGTCATCAATTTCACGCATATTTTCAACCGACTTTGCGAAAGGTTTTGTTGAGAAATCGTACTTTCTCAAGTTTCTGGTACGTAAATCTTGGTCTATCTTATCTTATCCTTAGTTATTTTATCGATTTTAATAGTAGTCCATCTTGCTCACATATTTATAAAGAGACATGGACAAAATAAGTCGCGCGTAAAACTGAGTTCGTTGCGCTGTGATGCGTCGCCTTAAAAAGCGACGTGGCCTGCTATATGAATTTCTTTGCAAAACTATGGATGACAAATGTTTTTTAAAAAAAATATAAGCGATCTTTTTCTTATTTTTTTTTTCACGAGTTTCCTTACAGATCCCGAAACCGTGTTACAGTCCCAGGGTACCCAGCGGAATATTAAATCTCCCTCTTTTAGCCGATGGTATTTGTGAGGCTATACCTAACGAGTGGCCAGGGGGGTGAGCATATATTTGACGCGACATCTTTCGTTTCGGCCGAAAGGCTAAAAACGTTTATGTCCCTACAAGAGCCAGCCACGGAATGCACGGTCCGAGAATGTCCATCACAAGAATGCCGAGCAAATTTGCTGGGTCGGGCAAAGACAAGTACACAGAATTTGCCCGCGCATTGTAGGGTTGGACGTGTTGGCCCGTGCATTCCGTGCCGGTTCTTGTACGTTTTTGGCCTTTCGGTCGACACGAAAGATGTCACGTCAAATATATGCTCACCTTCCTTTTCTGGTGAGGTATATTTATATGGAAAATCCTCTAAGTTTGTCGGATTATGTATATGATACGTTTTTAATTATCAATAAACCCCCTATTGGTACATCTGCCTAGCTCTTTAATCTAACCATAAAACGACTTTACATAGCAAATTTCTGAAAAAGACAAATCAGAATATCAGAAGTGTATCACAAAACAATAATTAAATACGAACCTCCACTTCACAGCAGAACTCGTCTGTGTTAATACTCTTCAGTACACCAAGTTGTCCTCGGTAAGCCCCATTAACAAACTTGACTGTCCGCCCGGGCGCCGGTATTACTGTTTCTAAGTGGTTCTGAAAAAATAATAGCAATAATAAGATCACGCCTTTTATCCCAAGAGGGGTAGGTAGAGACAATCGAATGTCATTTGTTACGATCCTGACATTCTTTCGTTTCTTTTATATTCATCATACATTTCATACACGCTCGGCGATTGTGTGAGATATAATTTTCCGCTGGGTACCCTGGGACCGTATTCCCTGCATGTAATTGTCATTAAATAGTAAAAATTGACTTACAGGAGACCCGGATAAACAGGCACCCTAGCTTGTCACTGCCCGACTTTATCCGAATGGTTGAGGTGTAGTTGCCACTCGTGCATCTGCGCAACAAGGGCTACCTCAGTCAAACGCGAGTCCTAGGGGCTCGTCAGAAACTTAACTCAACACCGGGGGGTCGTTATCGACTTACCTGATCCAGTTTAAGTCTAACCCCGTCATCATTCAGTTTAACTTCGGCCGCGTACTGATCAATCACTTTGTCGACGACACCTTTCCTCTTGAAGTATTTGTCGCCGAGGGATTTTGTGACAACTTTAACGGTAATACCCTCGGTGAGCCAGTAGTCTTTCCTGTAACCAAATTTTTAATCACGTCTAACGGCTGAACCGATTTGGATGAAATTTAGAGGATATGTAAATAAGTTATGTCCTGGTGTGCGCTACTCGATTGATCAGCCACTTGCTGCTGGCGACTTTGTGAAGACTGGCAGCCGAGATCTTTATATGAACAATAAGTTTTAGTATATTTTGAATTTATACTTAGAATAAGTGGGGCATATTCAGGCAAGATGACATGCTGTGAAGAATTTTACCTTGGGATTGCACGAAGAAGCACCTTTTGTGTTTGACAGTATCAGTATGAAACCTGAATACCTAAATTACAGAAAGTAAAACAATCAACAATATCATCTTGCCCGGAAGATATGCAAGGTCAGTAATTAGGTCCATTAGTTAGGTATCGATAAGTATGTATATATAAATTGTTATGACAAATAAAACAGCTTAAAATACAGTCCACTAATTTATTATTTCAAATCACCAAATCACCAGATGGGTAGAAACAAGTGGAGCTCTACCTCTTGAGTAACACCTGCAGAGGTATCTCATGTTGGGTTTTTAATATTGATTGTTCGGAGAAAAAAGAAATACACTTTTACTTTGCACTGGTTGTTTTATTTTACTTTATATTAATTTTAGTTTTACATTTTAGCTTAGGCAACATGGCGGTTATAAATTATATGTGTAAGCCGTGTGAGCAATTTTTACAGACCCGAGATGACAGTTCACTTTTAGTTTTAGTGATGTGCAGTAGATTTAGGGATGTGTATAAATTACTCATTCCAACATCTCACACACCTGGGTTAAAACATCTATATTTAATCCTGGAAAACAGGACAAGAGAGGGGGGCTTTATATGTTTGTTTAGGATGCAAAAAGCACCTACACAATATTTTTCTTAACCTTGAAATAAAAGATTGTTAGTATTTTTATATTAGTATGTATTCTGGTTTTGGGGAAATATTTACCTATTAGCTCTCTCCTTGGCTCGCTCCTGTATTTTCATAATTTCATCTAGAGCCGACTTCATTACCTTGGCCTCTTCCACTTTCTGCTTCTTCTCCTCTTTCTTCAGATTCTTCAGAGCCGAACTGGGTAGGGGCTCCAGTTTTTTGTCTGAAATTATTTACTTATCTTTATATATCTATACTAAAGGAAGGTTATAGGCTAGCGGCGGGCGTAGCTATAAACTTTAATCTATCAAATATTTCCAAATATTCAATAGAACAGACCCACATATACATCTTAATTGTGCCACTTAAAACCAAATCATAAACTAGCAGCACACTGCGGTTTCACCCGCGTTAATAGTTACCGCTCCACCCCTTTACTTCGCAGCGTGATGTTATATAGCCGTCCTCAAGAAATCTATCAAATGCAAAAAAAAATTTTCAAATCTGGTGTTCCACAGATTAGCCCGTTCTCAATCAAACTTTATTTAAGTGAAGTGTGTATTTAATGTAGGAAGAGAATAAACGTTAAAATATACGTAAAATTAACCCCCTTAAGTAGGCTCCGCATTGGTCCGGCATCGCACCGAAAATTTCCCATTCCGGCCGCCGTATGATCTAGAGGCGGACTGTTTTGGTACAAGAATTGGACGAGCGCCGGTGATTGGACTATTCCATTAAATTTTTTTAAATTATGGGTTCCAGCCATCAGGGTTTTGAAGATTCCGCCAATGTCAAGTATAGGGTAGATGACAGGGTAAACAAAATATTATTCTATTTAGTCCGTCATTTAGATAATAATATATAATATTGGACACCTATTTTTTCTTTTGTCAATCAAACAAAAAATGACAAGAGATAAAGCGCGTCAAAGTTTGGGAGTGGGGGCTGGTGACGTCACGCCTTGCTAAAAATTGTACTAAGGCGTGACGTCACGCGGAACTTTAGCGGGCTGTATCTTCATCATTTTTTGTTTAATTGACAAAAGAAAAAATACGTGTCCAATATTTTCTGATAATCTAACTGACGGACGGACTAATTAGAATTTTTTAGTCAACATGCCTATTATAAACTTTATAGTATCAATATATTAATCGGTAGCTAGGATGCTCCCGCCGACCGTGATATGCCCTATTAATCACTGACTAATCACAACTATCACAGCGCGGCATTAAGTCGACGCATCACAGCGCAACGAACTCAGTTTTACGCGCGACTTATTTTGTCCATGTCTCTTTATAAATATGTGAGCAAGATGGACTACTATTAAAATCGATAAGATAACCAAGGATAAGATAAGATAGACCAACCTACTAGAAATATGAGGAAGTACGACTTATCAACAAAACCTGTCTTGCGATAATACACAAAACAGACTTCAGCAACTCAAGTATTGTACAAAAAATATTAGAAATAGCAAGTTCTAGTTAATGGATCCATAAACTATGTGAAATCTTTATTCAAAATGTAAAAAAAAAACACATTAGTAAATGTATTAAGAGAAAGTTGGTTGAAAATATGCGTGAAATTGTTGACTTTCAGGGCTTCATAAAACCTAGGTGTAGCTGATATTGACATATTTTATACATTTAGTATAAAGATAATTTCATATACATTTAGGATCCATTAACTAGAACTTGCTATTTTTAATAAATTTTGTACAATACTTGAGTTGCTGAAGTCTGTTTTTGTTTGGTACAAAAATCATGAGGCGGCCCCTTAAACTAGATTCCCCATCATGTCACGGATTAACGGATAGACGCGATTTTTTTGCACAGAGATAGTTGGCAATGTATTTCCTCCTCCACAGCCGAGCCTACATAAATTACCATCATTTTTCCTCTTCAATGTTATATTCAAAGTGAGCTTCTCCTGACTGCTGCTCCTCTTGAACTCCGTGTAGACCGGCTTCTCTGTTGATGTGGACGTCATACCACGCTTTACTTGCTTCTCTATGAATTCCAGTTCTCTTTCCTGAAAATAAATAGTTTTGATCTGTGACATCTTTCCTCTCGCTTCCTGCAATGGGGCCATCCATAAATTACGTCACAAGTTTAGGAGGGGGGGGGGGGGGGGGGGGGGGGTCCAACAAAGTCCACACCTGTATTATCTGTTACAAGGGTTATATCTGTAACAGGAATATTTCTATTCTATTTTTTTTTCAAAATGGCTCCATCAGGGTTATGATGATTCCGCCAATGTCAAGTACTATAGACGACACAGTAACATGCCGATAATCGGTAAGAAGGATGCTCCCGCCGACCGTGATATGTCCTATTAATCACAACTAATCACAGCGCGGACGGGATTAAACTGAATTCCCCATCACGTCTCCGCCGACGCGTGCGTTATTCACCAAGGCGTGACGTGGAATCCAGAAATGTTTGATTTGACTAATGAGCGCGCGCAAATTTTTTTTTTATGGGACATGTGAGTATATTATAACCAATTTTAAAGGAGTCTCCTCCAATCCTGACTGAGTTCTGACTGAAAACGGAATGGTACATAACCCTCAGCACGCTTCAAAGCACCTTACCTGATCATCCTTGTCCATTTTATCTTTCTTAGCCTGTGCCTCCTGAGCGGCCACCGCAGCCGGATCTCTGTCCACATACGCCACAAACCATCCTTTCTCCGTCTCATCTACCACACATTTACCTTCCCGTCCGAGCCACTTCACAAACTCGGTGAGAGTCTCCCATTGTGTGGAGTTCATGTGATAATGATCCCTGAAATTTATAATTTGTATGTTTATGAGTCAATAGCCTAATTGGTAAAGTGTTCACTTGAAAACTGGGACTTCCTGGCTTCAATCCCCATGCATGCCAAAAATGCTAAGTACTAATTTTCTTTAAAAATATGTGCTTTAATCAACTTCTCGAGAAGTGCGTATGTAGAATGTTGGAGGGGTAGATGAAAATAATTGCATTGTTTGTGCTTACCCTATTTCTCTCTGTAAGTGTTATTGTTAGTTTCTTTAGAATTTGGATTAGGTATAATATGTTAATGTTGTTGAATTTTTCTATAACTCTTGGTGGGAACAATTTAAAGGGTAGGGCACTTCCTCACTTATTTTTTATTTTATTATTCTTATCTTGTGTATGTCTTTTTTATTATTATTATCTTGTGTAGATAACGTTACCTACACCTTTTGTGAATTCTCCTTGTAAATAAATTAAAAAAAAAAAAAAACAAATACACCTAGGTCCTTTATTATTATTTATTATTTTCTTCTGCACTTTCCTGCATTAAAAGTGCCATCAATGATACCATCAAAAGGGCTCTTGCGTCCCTGCTCTCCTAGAGCCAACGGGAATAATCCGGGAAGATGGCAAGAGACCAGATGGAATGACTCTGTTTCCCTGATAACGAGGTTGGACCCTTGTTTGGGGTGCTACATGCGTGATACATTATCCCCATCATATCTCATCTCAAAGAAACAGTAATCAAAGCGGGGGCTGCGGCGGAAATCTTCGAGTCTAATAAACGGCGCATATAGTTCAATTAATGAAAACAACAAGTATGTGCAGTTTGGTGAAGAAACTCTAGGTCCATGGGTCACCTGATTTTTTACACAGGGTTAGCTGAAGAGATGTAAGCTACTTTTAAATAAATAAATCCACATTACCTGTTAGAAATATAATCCTGATACACTTTATTAGCATTTACTCTTTTGGTACCAAATTGTCTTTTTAATAATTCTAAGTATCCATCTGAAAAATCTCTTGAAAACTGATCTAGGTAACGGGATGCGTTGTCAGCAAATAATAATAATTGCCTTTGGTGGGATTCAGACGTTGTATGGCATTTGAATCCATTTTCATCTCGACACTGTTTTTGACACATTTGGCAGTACCAACGCAGTTTTTGGAGCCCTTTGGCTTTTATTTTGTTTGCTATGTACTTTGGAGTACCTTTTTCTGCTTTTCCACCCATGATTTAAGTTCTAAGCTGTATTTTAGAAGAGCTTTTAAATAATATTTGGTTTTTTTTTGTCCTTTACAGATTACATTCAATTGATATTATGAGAAGCTTTCTCGAATATACTATTCTATGCTTTCTCTTTTCAAGATTTTCTATTTTTCCAAAAATTGCGAAACTAACACAAAAGTACTGCACAAACACCACAAAGAAAACAATTACTTGCTCTCTTGCTCTGTGGAAAACAAAACAAAACCACAGAGTAACTGATTCCCCGTCATAGATAGTAGTTTGTGGTGACTGACCCTCGACTGACCAGTGACCACAGATATCTAATATCTTCTTCTTCTTTTTCTTCTTTTATTATGGCTCCACCAATGTTCATCGGTGATTTGCCAATGTCAAGTATTATAGCCTTTATAGTGTATATAGCCGGTAAATCGGTATCTAAGATAATCCCGCCGACCGTGATATGTCTTATTAATCACTGATTAATCACAACCATCACAGCGCGAACAGGATTAAACTGGATTCACATCACGCCACGACGAAAACGCGTGCGTATGTCGCCATGACCGGATGTGGAATCTATCTAATATCATATCTGAGTCTAATATACTTTAAGATCAAGAATAAATATACTAGTCAAAGGACTAGGTGACCACAGGAGAAATGGAGAAATGAATGAACTGTCATTTCATGTCACTGATACTATTGAAAAATGATTTACTAACATAGAAACGCTGAGGTCTGCCTCTTTGCGCCGGAACTAAAACTGCCAGGGCAAATTAGGGTCACCACCTTGCTAGGACATTTCGTTTATTAATTTCTAAATAAAATAAATAAAGTCAGTCAAATTGAAATAAATAATAAGAAGACCAAACCAGAGAAAATTAGCAGAGGAGACACCGCCGCCGGCTTAATCAATCTCAGGTCTATCCACACTTAAATCCCCGCTTATATTATTTGCAGTCTACATATAATGAACATGAATGACCTACTAAACACATGTTTATACTTTTTAATGTAACATCTTTCCTCTGGCTTTATTGCAATCTGTGGGAGTGATTTCGTGAAAAGGGACGGAAGTGTTTAAGACGATACATTCAAATAAAATCATAGTTTGAGGGGCGTGGCCTAGCTGCATACGATACTCTAGCGCTACCCTAGCGCTACGTGATCGATTGGTCTCTCTGTCGCATTGAATAGAAACAAAAGAGAAGAGGCGCACGGAAGGTGCTTGGAACAAACGTTTTAAGTGACAAATCAAAAATAATTTATTAAATGAAAGGAGTAGCTTTATTGAAAATCTAAATTAACATCTTACTTTAGTTAAGTAGTGATAGAATTTGTACTTAATTTAATAAACAATACTTCATGTACTACTGAGAAATTTGGAAAAGAGACTATTTTCAGAGGTTACTTTGCAATTTTTTTCTGTCGAGCAAACTTTCTTAAAACATGTTATATGATTAACAGATTGATATGAAATATGATTAATTATAACATGTATTTTTTTCTGTATTTGTAAGAGCTTTAGGTTTCACTCAAAACGATTTGAAAAATATGATTTAATATGAATGTAGCCACTTAACAGGAAGCCGGGGAAGCGCACGCTATTTGATTTGAACAATGAGGGCGCGCGGTGGTAGAGTTTTCCGATCCATTTTCCGAGAGGTTGGTACTGTCAGCCAACAGTGTCTGCGTGTACCAAGGTGAGATGTCAGATGTTACACATCATATGCGACTACTGTAAGGTTTGTAAGGCTCGCTCGTTTTTTTATCCCCACCTTGATTTATATATTTTCAATATTTTTGGTTATTTTTATTTTGATTATTGGGTGTAGTTTTGTATGCTTGTAAGTAAAGGCAAAATAAAACGATTTTGTACTGTTCTGATACTTTTAATAAATTATGATCATAACATTCTACAATATTTATTTATCTTAGCATTTATTTTATTTATATTGCATATAAATCAATAAAATTAAAGAAAAAGCTGCAAGAAAGACAGAGTGCTTGCTACTTAGATGAGTAAGACGTATTCTATCTAAATTATAGGACCAAGAAAAAAACAAACGAAATCAATTTCAAGATGGCGGCGGAATAATAATATTTTTTAAACAAAAATACATTTTTAAATAAAATTATATGGTAAATAAATGTTGTTTTAATTATTTTTCTGTATTTTTATAGATGTGATGCAGTGCGGGCCAAATAAGTTGAGTCAGCCCCCCTAGCATGACCACACGAAGAAAGAAAGATATACGATATAAATAATCTTCTATATT
Organism: Nemapogon koenigi; assembly: GCA_963924495.1. Classification (NCBI taxonomy): domain Eukaryota; kingdom Metazoa; phylum Arthropoda; class Insecta; order Lepidoptera; family Tineidae; genus Nemapogon; species Nemapogon koenigi. The sequence continues at coordinate 6,466,397 of OZ004655.1, forward strand.
GATTTTTGTCATGTGATCCCTAGAGGATTTGTCTACTAGATCACGTGACAAAGGTCGTGCTTCATAACCGTGTGGAGTGTAGTCTAACCATCCGTGTGAGATAACGGTGTAGAATGAATCTCAGTACGTTGATAAAATCTCATTTAGAAAGAGAAAGAGAGAGAGCTACTTTTAGTTCTCCTAATCTCCTTTGTCACTACCAAGGAATATACTACTCTCTACCGAGAGTAGTGTCACTACCTATGTAGTGGAAATGCGGTCTTTACGTAGAATGTGTGATATAAAGCGTATTGACCGCATCCGGAACGATGTCATTAGAGAAGAATGCGGAATGAAAGATGATGTTGTGACTAAAATAAAGAAAAGTACCTACACACTGGTTTGGACACGTTGAAAGAATGATGGATGAAAGATTTACCTACTAAAAAGGTTTATAATGGCTGAATGCTAGCAGAGGACTACCTAGGTGTACTTTTATTGAATCTAATAAAAAAATGTATTGATCGATGGAAATATGAAAAGTACACACAATCGCCGAGCATGTATGAAAGGTATAATGAATATAAAAGAAGCGAAAGAGGTATGTCAGGATCGTAACAAATGGCATTCGATTGTCTCTGCCTACCCCTCTTGGGATCAAAGGCGTGATGATAGACTGGGATTAATTCTACATCATCACGCTCGCACGGCATGTGATACTTTTCGGCTAAACTTATTTAGCGATAATGCTAGACTATTTCTAAGCGAATCTTGAACATTGTTTCCTTAGCGGCGGCGGTGGTAGTCTCAATGAGGCAACATTGCTCTTACTGTTAGACAGCTCCTTCCTCAGACGCACAATGTCGAGCTCAGCCTGCCTCTTACGCTGTAAATACACTGCAAGTCTTAATTATACAATAGCTTAAGGTGGCCGACCACAGACTCGTCCAATTTTTGTAACGAACGGTCCGCCTAGATCATCCGGCGGCCGGAATGGGAAATTTCCGGTGCGATGCCGGACCAATGTGTGGCCTACTTTAGCTACGACGATCAAGCAACTTGACTCAAACTAATGCTTGAGCGGCATAATATAATACTCATCGGGCTTTAGGAAGAGACGACTGCATGTGACATAGGAACAGTGGCGATGAGGTACAAAACGGAAGTATCTTTATAAAGCCCGAGGCGAGGTGTATTGTCTTCTGCCGGGTACTGCTTAGATATATTTTTCGTTTGCTTAAGGAGTAAGTTTCAGTTATGAGATGACCTTGACCAACGGTCCTTAACACGTTCCAAGATTTCCGGGTTGCCTTACAGTACAGTTCCCGAAACCGTGTTACAGTCCCAGGGTACCCAGCGGAAGACCAAGTCTCCCTCGTTTAGGCGATGGTATTGGTGAGGCAACAGATTTTGATATGTGGGTGAGGCTATACCTGCCGAGTGGCCAGTTATGTTGAGGTAGGTACCTATAGATGGAAAAGCCTCGTGTGATTTGTCATGGTATATGGCCGGGATCCGGGATCGAACCCGTGGTCTGCCTAGTTAATACCAGACGTCTTAACCACTCGGCTACCGACGCATATTAAAGATGGATAATTCTCACCTTTAATTCGTTAGCGAGTCTCGCTTCTGCCTGAGCTACTCTTTGTCTCAACTCAGCAATGTCACGCATCAAGCGGGCAGCTGTCAATTTGTTGTCCGACTGTCAAAAATATGAGTTTAAAATAAAAAAAAAACTTAGTTTCTACGTCATGTCATGGCGACCAACGCACGCGTTCCGTCGTGACATGATGGGGAATCCAGTTTAATCCCGTCCGCGCTGTGATAGTTGTGATTAGTTAGTGATTAATAGGACATATCACAGTCGGCGGGAGCATCTTAGATGCCGATTAATCGGCATATTGATACTATAAAGGCTATAATACTTGACATTGGCAAGCCATCGATTAACATTGGTGGAGCCATAATAAAAGAAAAAGAAAATGTGTTTATAATTAAAAAAAAACTATTTATTGACTGTAAAAAACAATTTCGGGAGCCGTCACGCAACCAGTGAAGAAAAAAAACACTTTTATATTAGGTATCGGTTTCGCGTCTAAATACACAAAGGGTTTCGCAGTAGAAAACACTAAATTTTAATTTGGTCTAACCCGGGATCCGAACTATATCCATACTAAAATGCGAAACTAACTTTGTCTGTCTGTTACGCTTTCACGGCTAAACCACTGATCCGATTTTGATGAAGTTTGATACGGAGTAAGCTTGAACCCTAGGGAAGGATAGGTATAGGTTTTTTTTTATAATTCACCCCCTAAGGAGGTATAATAAGGGATGAAAGTTAGTATGGGCCCACTGTCGAACAGCTAGTATCTAAAGATTTACTTACAATTTTGGACGGCGCATTTCTGGCTACACTCCTGCTTACCGACATCGGTATGTTCGTGATGGTACACGGAGCTAATGGATGATCATTCTTGGATCTCGTTATGCCTTCAATTGCCTACAAATGAAAATAACCTTTCAAATTTTCCTTGTGTCAAAAATGCTAAACCCAAATTTTCATTTAATCTATTTATCGTGCTTCGGAAGGCACGATTCGAGAAACCGGCGTCCGTTAAAGAAGTGACACATCTATGTCCACTAAGGACCTTTGGTTAAGGTCATCTTATAACTATCAAAATATGGCAAATCCCAGTTAATCCTGGAAAGTTGAGTTTATTAATCGTCTTTTATGTTTTTACTAGCATTCAGCCCCCGGCTTCGCCCGTGGACATTTACGAACAAAATAAAATATACCCTATAATTCGTATCTAATTGTAGCTGACCGAAATGAATAATATTCGATCTCTTTGGCTGTATAAAGAGTTCCTTTTTAAGAAGATTTTGATTTGACACATTCTTTACTTTATATTTGATAGCTGTTTCCCACGACTTCTAATTTCAAAATGTTGGCAAACATATACACTTCATACATAGCTTTTGTCATGTTCACCTCTGCCCACCCCGTTCCCGTCGTCATGCCGTGATAATAAAAAGTATCCTATGTTACTTCTAATACCTCCAAGAATATATGTGCAAAATTTCATGATGATCGGTTAAGTAGTTTTTGCGTGAAAGCGTAACAAACAAACTTACATTCGCATTTATATTAATAGGGAAGGGATAGGGATAGGGATGTATGTTCCCCGATTACTTGAAGACGCCTGGACCGATTTGGATTTTTTTTAATTTGAAAGGGTATACTTTCCAGGTGGTCCCAAGGTGATCAGTACAGGATCTGATGATGGGATCCTGGAGAAATCAAGAACTTTTCAAATTTTATAGGTACACTTGAAGCGATTTGGGTATTTTTTATAGTGACTTGTGCATTTGATTTCGGAAAGCACATTTTGGTTTAGAAGGCGGTTTTTTTCTTCATCAGAACTGGTTGTTTGTACAACATTTCCATCCCACATAGTTATTATTTTAAATTGGATTAAGACATACTTATGTTAGTTTTCAAAGGCAAACGCAATAACTATCAACTGTGTAAGGAAATGTAGTATAAATGAACTCACCTTTCCAGGATTAACTAAGATTTGCCATATTTTTGACAGATACAAGATGACTGAGCAGATTTGCCACCAGTTCTGTTCAATATGGACAACTGGCGTCAAGTGGACACTGTTACTGGTGTCTCTGGCCACAAAAAATAAATATATATATATTTATATAATATATATTTATATAGTTGACTGGTGACCCCTGGGGCATCTATCATGACATTACCTGAACCGCAGCCACCCTAGCATGTTGAACGTGATGTGATTCTTCTTTCTCCAAATGACGCTTAAGATGTTCCACCTCGGTTATGATGCCATATCTCTCTTTCTCAAGACGCTGGTTGGCTTGCTTCAGCGCCTGTAAAAAATCACGCATGAATCACATCGGGGTAGACGGAGACTATGGATAGTCAATAAGTGCAAATAAATCTCGTAAACCCTTCGAATCCGACTTTAAGGCTTTTCCATCTAAATATACTTCAACAGAACTAACCACTCGTTAGGTATAGCCTCACAAATACCATCGGCTAAACGAGGGAGACTTGGTCTTCCGCTGGGTTCCTCCTGAGGCCGATAACACGGTTCCGGGAGCCGCAAAGCAACAAAAAAAATATCAAACCTTCATTCTTTCCTTCTTTTCGAAGTGGCATTCTTCCACTTTGCGTTTCAGTTTCCTTCTCAATTCTTCTAGAAGATTTGTGAGCGTTGCTCGATTTGATTCTAGATCTGATCTCTGTTGAACTATCTGGTTGATAGCTATTAAGAGCTTAATTCCTGGAATCAGTGGCACTATTAGTAGTTCTTCCTCGTAGTCAAATTATTTTGTCAAACTGATTTGACCTAATACAGGAAAAAAATCCTGTTAGTCAAACTTCTTAGATAGATAAAACCTAACCTAACCTAAGATAACAATTTGACCACAAGTAAGAACAATTCCTTGTGGTCAAATCAGTTTGACAAAATAATTTGACTACGAGGAAACTACTATTAGTTAGAGAGATGGAGACAGAAAGTGGTTGTAAGCACTTGCCGGCAGAAAACCTCTTTTTCGTGTAGTCTGAGCCCCCCTCTACAAATTCTTGTAGACGAGTCCAGTGCTTGTCGGTACGCCGCTGAGCCGATTTAGAAGAAAAAAATTTTACCTCAGTTGGGATGGGGGCAGTGTATCAACGCAGTTTGCATCTCAGCCCCTTTCCCAGGGAATGATTGTCATTCCGTCTGGCCTCTTACCGTCGTCACCAACTATCTCATGAGGCTCTAACACTGATGGAATCTTAATAGTGATTAGGGCTCTTTTTATTAAATCGTTTAGAGAGCTGTGACGAGGTATTCAGCCTAAACTTTTTTGACATGAAAGCCCATGGAGTCCATATTTGTCAACTTCTTTGCCACAAGGGCATTTGTGTGGATGGCAAATGGCTACTCTAAGGACTATGGATATTATGAAACTATTATCATCGAGTAAAGTGGCAAGATGGTTTGATGGGATAGCATGGAGCCAGTGGCCATATTCTTTTTTTCCATTACTGCTAGCATCCTGGCGTGGTATTTTAGGTGTGTTTAGTTTAAGGATCTAATAAAATAAAATTTAATAAATAAAATGAAAATCTCAATACAATCAGCATTTTCGAAAACGCAAAAAAAAGTTTTTTTTTGTTTCTCCGAATTTTGCCGCCCCTGGAAATTTGCCGCCCTGGGCACTGGCCCCTGTGGCCCCTAGTGTAAATCCAGGCCTGCGTGGGGACCTGGAGCACACAGTCTGTTTATAGATATTAGCCATCCAACGAGGCAATGCAGCCAGTCAGTCTGTTGGGTACTCTCCCAGTAGATAACAATTTACATTTTTTTTTATTTGTAATTTTATTTTATACAAGCTTCTGCCCGCGGTTTCACCCGCGTGGAAATGGATCCAAAAAGAAATAATCCCGTGGCTGTAATTTGCCCCTCCCCCTACTACGCAAAAAATAATGTCGATCCCGTGAAAAACAAAAACAAATCAGTTTCATAAAAAGTAGCCTATGTGCTATTCCAGACTATAATCTATCTCTGTGGCAAATTTCATCCAGATCCGTTCAGCCGTTCTGGATTGAGTAACAAAGATCCTTACAAACTTTTGCGTTTAATAATATTAGTGGAAAGTGGGATGCGCTATGTAAAATCCCTTGCTACTTATCAGCTGTTACTTACGTTGTTCGTTTAGTCTATATCGTTGTGCTGCTGGCTGGTATTGAGCTCCAAAGTCAGGACTCGGAGCTCCAGAGTCAGGAGCCATGTTGAATGAGGGAATGCCTTTTAAAGACATTAGACTTGTGTCCGATGAATCCTGTGGATAGAAAAAAACCCAGAATGTGTATTTATATGAAAACCGCTATGTAACCAATTTTTTATACTGTAATGACTATACCAATCTATCTATATATCATAACGCCTTTAATCCCAAGAGGGGTAGGCAGAGACAATCGAATGTAATTTGTTACGATCCTGACATACCTCTTTCGCTTCAGCCTTATAAACCTTTTAGTAAATTTTCATGCTTCATTCTTTCAACGTGTCTAAACTACTTTACTTCATTTTAATCACAACATTTTTCACTCCGCATTCTTCTCTAATGACATTGTTCCGGATGCGGTCAATACGCTTTATATCACACATTCTATGTAAAGACCGCATTTCCACTGCATTTATCTTACTTTTATGCTTCTTATTCCATAACCAAGTCTCACTTCCATAAGTGATGGAACTAAAATAGCATTTATATTTAGTTGTGTATTTCTGCATACATTGTTTAGTCCACCAAATACCTTGCTTCCCGCTTTCCTTACCCGTTTTCACTTCTTGTAATCATACTACCTAAATGAACAAATTCATTCACTTTCTCTAATTTACATCCTTTTACACAAATGTTACATTCCGTCCTTTCATCATCCTTTTTAAATACCTACTACCTAGTTGTGATTTCGAATTATTAATTTTCTCTTTCAAAAGTGCAATCAGGCTTTGTTTTTTTATTATTCTTCACGGGTTCCCTTCCAGCTTACAGCTTCCTCATTTAGCCAATGTTTGTCCATAGATTTTTTATTATAATTACCCACTCGACCACTGACGCCTCTTTGTCTCAAACTTACCAAAGACTTATATTTATGCAGGTCATCGCTAGTGAATCTGACGCTGTGCTGTCCTCTAGGTATTCGTTGAAAGTTTGGATTTAACATTTTTAAAGCCATTTCTGTGTATCTGTGAATAAAAAATAGGATGTGACATTCGCACTTATGTGTGCACATCGCGTCAAGAGATGTCGCACCGCTATCTCATTGAAACTTGTATCGTGTTGTATGTATTGCCATTTCTATAGCGTCTTATCGCATCCCAAACGCTTCAATACATTTTTCCTAGAAGTGTTTCAAGCCCCTATCCCGTCCCGATATGGCATCAAATGTATTGGCGTCATTATGTTAATTAACTAGCGACCACACCCCCGGCTTTGCACGGGTATATGTATATGCTCAGTGTGAATCAAGTCGGGGGAAAAGTTACCCTCAGAGAGTTTTCATGGCGTAGGTAGAATGATGTAGAAAATAATTGTGTAGAATAAAATGCGTGCGAAGCCGGGGGTGGAGTCGCTAGTCTTTCATAAACTTACCTCTTCACCTGACTTTGTTTCACTTGACTCCAAACCAAAAATATCAAAATCTTCAACAAAACTCGTCCTTTATAAGCTAATATTAAAAATTGACTAAAAAATGAAAAATACGTTTACCGCAATGTGTATTTGGCAGTACCATGAACGGGAGTAGCGTGTTTGGTGGAATAAAGAAAAAGTCAAAATTTTGCCAATATCGGTTTGCTTAATAATATTGGATGGTTTTATGCCATGCAAAGGTAAAAAAAATGTTTATCATCACGCTGCCTTAGCGGGGAAGGGCAAACTCTAATACTGATTACTGAGTGAAACCCGTTATAAACCTCCCCATAAGACCGTTGACTTTATAAAAAAACCAGCCAAGTGCGAGTCGAACTCGAAAACGAAGGGTACATTCAATAAGTGTCAGGCCAAGTTTGAAGCCTCGTATTTCATGTTTGTTTTTTTATTTAAAATCCCCGCGAAAAGGATGATGTCGTCACATCTTGCAAACCAACAAAATGATGGTCACAGATTAGATAAAATAACAAGAAAACAACTTAGTCAGTGACAGATTGACAGACAATTATTATAATAAGTATAGTATTTAGATGAAAAGTGACAAGATTTTTCATTTAGATATTAAAAGACATATTGATTAAAAAAATAAAAACTTTATTTTCAGTGATTATACGACCCCTATTATTTTCATCTGACAATTAATTTGTTGAGAAACCTTGGCCTTCTAAATCTGAAGTATCACTGAAAGTAAAACTAAGTAATTAGGTATAGTTTAGATGGAAAAGCGTGTGGCCACTCGTTAGGTATAGCCTCACAAATACTATCGGCTAAAAGAGGGAGACTTGGTCTTCCGCTGGGTACCCTGGAACCATAACACGGTTTCGGGTGAAGATAAAAAAAAAGTAATTAGGATTCTTTTTAACCGACTTCAAAAAAAGGTATTCTCTATTCTGGGTCGATCTAGGTATAAAACCATCCGAGCTATGTTACCTACAATATGCAAAATATTCCAAACGATATCCGATACTTATTACTTATGATGTCGTGACACGCAAACTTCTACACGCGATCATGCTCTAAATTGGGACACACCGGTTAGACAAATAAGTTTTCCTATCATGGATATCCTTGTTGAAATTTGAAAGGAGCTGATCCATAGCCCCTTCCACCGCCCCTTCCCTATTATTGGTATCTCTCTAATAGTGTTTTTAATATAATATACTAATCTCAGGAACATATAAATTATGTCGGATAAATTGCATTTAAGGGTACAGAAAACAGAAACCCTATTACTAAGACTCCGCTGTCTGTCCATCGTTTGAACCATAATGGCAGACACCTGAAATTTTTATAACAAGAAACTAAATAATAAAAATAAAGTTAAAAATTAAACTTTTCTCTAACCTGCATAATACTGAAGACGAGGCTGCATGGATTTTTCTTTTGCCTATCTCAGAAAGGGATGAATAAAAAAAAATCTAACCTGCATAACCTTAAAAAAATCACATTGAAATCGATACAAAAGCAAAAGAATGTCTCTCAGATTAAGTATGGCTAAAAATGGCGACTTTTCTATTTGCCTCTCGCTCACATACTATACTGTATGAGCGAGACGCCCAAATAAAAGCCGCCATTTTCAATTTCATCCTTTATCTGGGCGGATTGTAAATATGTTTTCATACTTTTTATGACAACCCCAACGGCCAACATGTGAATGAAGCCTGGGGGTATCAGGCTGTGGGATCCTTCGTCTGCGTGGCCCACCATAATGTCAACAATATACTATAATTGAGTGATTTCCTATGGTAATAAATTGTCATGATCTTTTAAAAAAAACGGGTCATATTGGCGGCAAAGATTGGCGGTTGAACTCCAAAACCCTCTCCTAGATACTGCCATGCTTTGACACTGTACAAAACTACAAAATAATAACTCAAAATTTTCACCAATAATTTAATTATCGTATTCGCCGTACACATTTTCATTTTACAATATTTTCAAATATTTACAAAAAAAAACAGTAAAGTGAAAAAAAAACCAAAAATTATTACAATATTACAAACAATTGTTTTACAATAAGATACATCATAAAATCATAATTAAATACTAAATTACATTTTCACTAGGCTTCCGCCCCCGGCTTCGCCCGTGTATAATTTCTAACAAAATAAAATATAGTCTAGAGCACTGGGGGATAATTAAGCTTTCTATTCGTGAAATACCTACCCCCTATTACTACATCAAAACTTACAATACATTTAAAGCGAGGAGATCACGTTAGGTCTTGTATAGAGTCAAGAGAAAAATAATGGGTGCCATTTTGGTTGACGAAACCGTTATTTTTGACAGTTATTTTATTATTTACAGAAAACAGTGAACTTAATATAATATTTAATAACATATTTCTATAAAGAGATAATATTAACTATCCGGGTACAAATTACTACTCATCTATTAAAGATTTATGTATGCTTTTTTGGACATAATTTAATTTTTTCGTCGCCGTGGATGTCAAGGGAGTCAAGCCACACCTCAGATCAATATGATCTGAGAGCCACACAAAAGCATTTCAAACCCATCAAAAAAGCCGTGGTCAATGATTTTTTTTATTGTTCTTTGTTTTTTTGCTACTGTCGGTTGTCAAATGTCGAGCGAGTGAGCCTCATCTTCATTCAGCACGTCATTATTGCATAGATAATTAATTATTACGGTGTCATCACCTATCTTATTTTCATATTTATAATAATGAATTATTTACGTTTTGGTTTTGTGTTTGTAGTGTGAATTTTTAGGGTTAAAAGTGGCTAAAAATGAAGAAACGTGGGAAACAAATGGTTGAAGCCGTTTTAAATAAACATAACCTCAAAGCTGGTAAGCGAAATATTTCAAAATAATAACACTTTATTTTAATTTAGTTACTAGTTCTAGTAGATTAGATTAGACAAATTAAATACACAGAAAATGGCACAGCATTGATGTCTGGTGAATAACTGACTGACAGTTTATGGATTTATAGGAATGTTATTGTATAGAATTTTAAGCTCAGATCAATCTAAAAAGGTAGGTAAAGAATGTTTGTACCAATATATCAATTACATTACATCACACGATCCCGTACGACCACAATGTATGGAATTTGATGGAAAGTTGGAAAATGCTGAACAAGCTGAGTACGCAGAGCTCCAGAATGTCACTCCAAACATAGTCAGAGGTAAGATCAATATTTTATGACTCATTCCACTTTTAATTATCTACTTAATGTCATTGGATGAGGTACTCTAAACACCTCCAGTACAAATAATAATTAACGTATAATAAGTATAATAATGTACATACATATTTATAATATTTTTAATTATTTCTTTGGCAGACTGTGAAGAGAATTTTATACAAACTGAATATTTGGCATCTGCGAAGAACATGCATAGCCTTGACAATATCGTTGGACACGTCAATTGTGCAGAGCTCCAGAATGTCACTCCAAGCACACACAATGTTTAAGGTGAGTCAGACTGTAATGAGCACCGAACGTTTGATTCCTATGAGTCAGTGATTCAGGATCATCAGGACCACGTTGATGTATCGGGCTCATATACGTCTGTAATTGCAGACAGCGTTGACAATATTGATTTAAGAAGTAATCTCAAAAACGTCACATATATTATATCGCGGAAATATCTACTTCTGAAATATCGGAAAGCGATGATAACAATGATCCTGTACCGTCCACAGTTACAACCTCAAATCAGCCTACAGCTACAATAACTCGAAAACGTTAAGCGAAACCCAAATAATTGGAAGAGGAACTCACAAAAGATATTGAGAATGGCAGGCAAGTAATACCAAAATAGATCAGGTAAACAAATTCGAGCAAGGGCGGTTAGAGAAGTTACTGTAAGTGCCATTATAATTGCACATTCAAAGTAGAAAAACCACAGCGAGAGAAGATGTTGGCAGACTATTCAGTCTGGATTCTGAAAGAGCAAGATGGGCCTTCATTGGTAACAGGGTAAATCGTATTCCAGTAAAAAGTAGGTACTGTGGAGACAGCAACAAACGGGAGCACACCTTGTAATACACTGTGATGTGCAATGAGCAGAAAATTCAAGTGTGCAAACAGTTCTTTTTGGCAACATATGACATCTCAGGCAAAAAAGTTGAAAATGCATTAAAAAATTGACTCATTCACAGAGGTCACAAAGAACCGCCCAATAAGAAATCGGAAGAAGTGAAGAATATAATCAGAGACCATATACAATCATTGCCCGTAGTCGCTTCCCATTACTGTCGCAGCAGTTTGTTTGAGCGAGACTCGTATTTACCTTGACTACATAGATAGAGTATTGTAAGGAGCATAATGTTGAGCCAGAAAAGCTCAGCTTCTACAAATCTATATTCGTTTCAGAATTCAACTACGGATTTCACAAGCCTAAGAAAGATCAGTGTGACTTTTGTGCTCACTACAAGAACAAGTCAGACGAAGAAAAGGCAAAAGAAGAAGAGGTATACAAACTGCACTTGACTAGAAAAGAAGAAGCGAGGGAACACAAAAAAATACATAAGACACAAGCTAGTTGTTTTGCCATGGATATGGAAAAAATATTATTGACGCCAAGTTTGCAAGTAGGTCAGTTGTATTATAAAAAAAGCTGAAAACATATAATTTGACAGTTTATGATTTAGCTATTAGACAAGCGACGAATTACATGTGGCACGAAGGTGCAGGCACAAAGGGTGCTTCGGAGATTGCCACGTGCCTGTGGAATATCTTGGTTTCAGTAGGCCCTAAGAAAGAAATAACTCTGTATTCAGACACAGCATCCGGTCAAAATCGCAACTCGGTTGTATGTACGATGTTCCTACGAGCCTTGGGAGAGCTACCCATTGATATTGAGTCGGGACACTCGGAGATGGAGTGCGATTCTGTACACTCCACAATAGAAGCCAGAGAACGACAAGTGGATGTGTACACACCAGAAGGTTGGTACATGGTCGCACGTACTGCGAAAACTGGTTGTGGAAATGGAACACTCTGTCTTCTTGGATTACAAGAAATATAGCAATCAAGTAATGACCAATAAAACTCATTCGGAAAATGGGTAAAAAATTAAATGGTTAAAGGAGACAATTCATGAAAATGACAATCCTCTTTGGCACAAATATCGCAGTTGTAGAATTACAGCCAGTGTTTTTCACACGGTGTGCAATTTAAACTTGACATTGAGACGTCCGCGCCTGTTGCGACATGCGGAACTACTGCGGGCTCGTGCTGACGCCTGATCAGTATAGGTTGTTGGGAGTTACGCTCGAGAACAGAAACATATTCAATTACGCACGCGAGACGCCGCAGATACGCGAAAAATTGTGGTTCGCACTTGGTTACCACGACTCAATTTTGATTGTTGTCGATCGCGGACTTTCCGTGATAAACGAGTGTGTATCCCACGGACTCTTGTTCGATTGCAGGACTATTGACATGTCGCTATGGGATGCGTCCACCTTCTATGACTTTGCGCAGAACGCGATGTATGGAAAGACGGAGAGGATAAGAGTCTGCAATGCCATAAGAGACAAACTATCCACCCTTCCATCACATCGATGGTGTGGGGCCGAACGCGAATCCATTTTCCATACTGCCATTTGGCGTAATGCCCGCGAAATTTGCGGTCTTGCGACCGTTGGAAGGACACTTGCCTTTGATGGTGAGCTGCATGGAAGCTATCCATCTATACGTCAAGGTGATGTTACTCTGCCATTCTATCAACAAGCTGAATTGATTGACGATTTGGGACAGAGGAAACTCTTTTCCATTATGCTACCCTGCATTATTGACGACATGCCAATAATTTACGTAGGAGCCGCGCCCGGTCATGGCTGGGCGCACGCGCTCACTATTTCTGACTCCAGGGCACACGTGCACTGTTTCGATCCTCGCCCTCTCGACCCCGATCTATCTTATACCAACGTTACGCACTATCCATCTGCCGTTCATACCTTTGCAGACCTCTCTTCTGTCTTGCGGCCCGGGCAGCGTTACGTCTTCATTTGGGATGTACGAGGCGACTCGCTCGGTACGCCGGAAGAGAGGCTGCAGATGCTTACAAGTGAGATTGTCGCCCTTACTGGGATCCTGTCTCACGTTGACTTTTGGAAGTACTTCTTCATGGTACAAATTAAAATAAATTTACACGCGTTAGAGATGTACATTAGGGTGTCCCTTAAAATTTAAGTTCGATATATTTTTATGCATACCTTCTTAAAACTTTCGTAATAACCCAATATTGAGTAAGAAAAAATATTAGCCCGTTTTATAAACGATAACCCGTGCCGACTTGCGATTTAAACTTTTCCATACAAATTGCGCGGGTAATGCGCTGCGACCTGTAACTATGTGTTTAATTTGTCATTTAATTCGTGATTTTTAAGACTGTTAGTGCGCTATTGTTAATTCCTTAAAGATGTCGGTGAATTACGGAGTAATAAACAAAATGTTTTTCTTATCGGAGTACCTAGCCATCAAAATAATCGACAAGTTCTCGCTGTTATTTTACAATATTCGCGAAGTCAAGCAGACTGTCAGTGAAAGTGCAAATTTTGTGATTAGAGAGTGTATTATATTTTGGAAAAAATCAAGAATTCCCACAAAGGCATTTCCGAACACTTTCAAGAACTGTGAAAATAATTTTAAAATTAACCTTGATAACTTGTTTCATATTGCACATTCTGATGCCTTTGAGATAATGAAAATAAAAGAAGTCAAAGTATTTTTAAGGAAACAGAGAAAGCTAGGTCGACCGGGAAGTTTAGGTGGTGTGGACAAAAAATTGGTGGAGAAAGAAGAAGAGTAAGGTAAAGACGATTAGAAGAGGAGGAAAGGAATGTAAAACAAAGAGAGTATTGGCTATTGCATTTACTTCCACCTCAAATAACTTGGAGTGTCCAGAAGATTCGGACGAAGAACAGATTTTGAATTCTGAACTCAGCTTACAAGACGTTCCCTGCCCTGAAAAAAGTTCAAAAAGAGGTAGAAAGAATATTATAATGCCTAAACTTGTCGCAGTTTTAGATCGATGTCAGTTAAGCATAAGAGACTCCGTTTACATTCTTCATGCAGTCGTAGATGCGCTTAGTCTGCAATGTGCAGCGATGATTTCGCTATTAACAAATCCTCGATTCAGCGAATTCGTACTCAGACGAGAAAAACCAGAGCAGAAGCAAACAAGGTACCTAACATAGTCACAGTCCATTGGGATGGGAAACTATAACCCGATTGGATGTACGAAGTTCAAAAGAAGAACGTTTGGCCATTATTGCTTCATTTTACGATAGAGAACAGCTTCTTGCAGTGCCAAAACTAGAGAGCTAGAAAACATCAAGCTAAAGCCGTCTCAACTGCTCTCTTTGACTGGAACCTTCATAATAAAGTTCAAATAGATACAACACCTTCGAATACTGGTCATCTCAATGGAGCTAGTGCTGTTTTGGAACAGACATTAGAAAGAGAATTGTTGCTTTTCGCTTTCATGTTTATGAATTGGTCATAAAGACAGTCTTCGAAACCAAGATAAAGCAAATTAATAGTAGCCCAGATATTCCAATCTTCAAAAATAATACGCTGGATGATTTTGTATTGAAAAGAGCAAACAATTTCTATCTCGACTCCAGATCGACAACAGTTTTCTTCAGGAAGATGCATCTTTCTGGCATTACAATGCTGCTTCTTTAAAAGAAGAGTAAGTCGTTTGAAGGTTGTAAATGACACTGCTGTCAAATTAATGCAAGATTTTAACGGACTTATCACGGCAGAAGAAAAGCAAAAACAATTCTTATTACGCTTTGTCTAGGGACATAGAAATTTTTATCCGGACTGTAAAAAAACTACAGTAAAGAGTAGTTACCCTGGCTGATTGTTATAATTTTATGTTTTAAAATAAAGATTAATGTTTACCTTATTTTATTTTAACTCTTATTCACCTAATTTGTTGCATTTATATTATTTTTATAGCAGATCGAAATATCAGGACAAACCACGATTTTAAATAAACTTTGAAGCTCAGTCGGCACGGGTTGCGATCATGCTAGAAAGCTGAAATTTCATATTTGAGTATGTTTTAGCATTAATAAAAAAAGTAGAGGCTATGCATATCGATTAAAAAAAAAATTAAAAAAATTGTCAAATAAGGGACACCCTAATGTACATGTTACCAGAGGGAGGAATGTTCTTCCCGCAGCCATATACACTGCAACGAGACGTCCTTGAGACGAGATACGTTGCGTTTGAACCAGCATCAACGACCCCTCTGGTGTGCGTCCCGCCATCGGCTACTGTTACCTTTTCCAATACAATGTATAAGCTTAAGGAAGATTATCTTGCGCAAAAGGTCAATGACGCGGATCTTTTTGCCAACTTCCTCACATCACGTCATAGGAAGTGCGATTACATGCTTAGCCCTCCGCTTATACCGTGCAAGTCTGAGATTGTTCTGTTCAGCATAAACTGGAACAGACCAGAACGCATTCTTGAATACGTAACTCGGCTCCTGAATGATAAGACCGATTTCGTAATTAGTTTCTTTACGGGAGAGGCGTTGCAGAAGGGTGAGTTCCCCTTTCCTGAAACTGAGGTCGCCTTGCTCATGAAGGCTACTTTCTTTGACAGCCGCCTTATATATCCAGCGAAGCTATCGAACCTATATTTTCTAGCCAGCGACTTACTACTTGAATTGCATAAGGATGAATTAATGATGTCTGAGACTTTTGTCATCAAAAAGACTGAATTTCACATTCGTTCACGCCGCCTGATTGGGTCATATGACAAGATAAGGAGCGAAGAGGCTTCGCGGGGTGGCTTTCGCTTTGCCAAGTTTCCAATTCCTTTCTCTATATCCGACAATTTAGTTTCACCCTCCGGGCATGCGGCCAGAATGGTGGTTGAGGCAGAGGCTGGTAGAGCTTCATTTGGCCTATTCCTACAAAAAGTGTTAGGCAACTTTCATCGTTGCAACGCCCGCTTTATCTCGAAGAAAGAGTACTGTACGAAAAAGAGAATCAAAGACGCCAAGATTATTGGAAAGATAATTTCAAAGCCCATTAATAGCATCGCGCTTGAACGCTGTAGCCCTGGGTTGTGGCTAAGCGTCGAGGAGTGGTGCATTGGGGTCAGATCCGGCGAACGAATGCATGAAGAACTCACTGATACAGCCTCCACCTCCCGTTCTTCCGCCACTAGACACATCTTAACGCAGTGTGTTAATCGTGAACATCACGGTGAGGAAGTCAAAAACTTTATGGAGACGAATTTCGGCTGTTTGAACCCGCTTGCTCCTGTTCGAGCGACACGGGGCAGCATCGCCTCCAGTCCTCTAAGACTTAACATGTCCTCTTTAGAGGCCGCGTCTTGGATTTACCAGAATGCTGCATCTCTACCTTCAGACCGTCACTGGACTAGGTACTTCTTGCAGGATAATTCACCGCACGATATTTGGCGTGCAGGCATAAAGTACCTTCGCCTAGATGAGATCGCCCGTGACAACATAGTGCACAAAGTTTATATAGACGAACTTTCTTCATCCTTCCCCACGCATGACGCCAGCAAGAATACTTTAATAGAGATTCTCTTACTAGGATTAATCAACACGATGCACGCGTCTGATAGGTGTGCGCTATCATTGATCCACTATTCCAGAAATCGCCATCATCCCGAGTATTCGCTCATAAAGAAAGCCAACATACGTTTTGACTTACATGGAAAGACGTTTACAGAAATACTAGCCATACTACTCGACGCTGATAAAACCATTTCTGAAATGGAATTTCTTGAGCCGGAGGACGATTATGATGAACTTGCAGTCGACTTGGCTGCCCGCAGGTGGCAATTTGATCTATGGCACCATAGAACGGTCACTTTTCCCATGGTGACAGACACCATGGCTTTCGTGATCAAGAAGAAATATTTAACCGTTGCTCGCTACGTGGTGGCCAATAGCGCCCTACGCTCCAGAACTGCCATTCTATGCAGAAACTCCGTGATGGGGAAACTTAAGGCCAGATTCCCCTACGCCTACCCATGAAGGGAAGCGTGGGCTACGCAGTGGCGTAAGCTGTCGCAGCCCCCACGTCCGCCGAGGCAAGAAAAGAAAATCAAATCTTGGCCAAACAGATGTTGCAGAAAAAAACATTTTCATCCAGAGCCACCAGCACATGGCTTAGTTAATGAAAAGATAGCTCTGAGAAAATATGCAGAAATGTATGGTTTAGTAGAATGTGGAATTTTCATTCCTAAAGATCTTCTTTATTTAAGTGCATCACCTGATGCCTTATTGGGTGAAGAAACAATTATTGAAATCAAGTGTCCATTATAAGCTTATCAGTCCTGAATCTGTTCCATATATAACTGTACATAAAAACAGCGTCACATTAAAAACATCCTCACCATATTATTATCAAGTTCAAGGGCAGATGTACTGCAATGGCAGATAATATTGCAATTTCATAATTAATAATTCATAAAAGCCGAAAATAATTATAGAGTCACAGAACGCGAACATTTTCGCGCGTATATCGAGGTAATGACATTTACGGTGGTGACTGGATCATGCCAGTCTTAAATGGCTAATGAATCTGTCTAATCCGTTAGGTCGTCTCGTTCGATGGGCGGCTCGATTGTCACAGTATAGGTTCATGGTAATACACAAAAAGGGTAGTAAACACACTGTTCCGGACGCTCTGTCGCGTATAGAACTCGCAGAGATTACTGTTTCCCCTCCTGAAGATATTACTGATCCGTGGTATACTGCTAGGTTTAAGAACTGTCAAAAATACCCGCGAAAATTTAAACTTTATAAAGTAGAAGATAAAGTTTTATATAAATATTGTAAATCTATAAATATCTTGAATGAACATTTATCTTGGAAAATTGTTGTTCCGAAGGAACACATCCATGATACAATTAGGGATAATCGATATTTTATGAATTCTGCACATTTGGGTATATACACATTAGACTCTTAATAAACTTAAACTACACTATTTTTTGCCAAAGATGTTTGTTTATTGATGTAAAAAATTACATTAACAAATGTACAATTTGTAAAGCATACTTGACAAACACTCTAATGCCCCTTCTTTTGGTTTAATGACAAATCCCAAATTAGTAGATCGGCCTGTGACAATGCTATCTTTGGCTATTATCGGCCCTTTGCCTCGTGCCCACTCGGGGCACCGATTTGTTTTATCTGTAGTAGACGTTTTTACCAAATATTGCTGGTTTTTTCCGTTATATAGTGCCACAGTTCCTTCTATCATTAAGTTTCTAGAGAGGGATATTTTTCTTGTACATGGTTGCCCCAAAATAATAATCAGCGACAATGGTAAACAATTCACATCAAAATTCTTTGTAGATTTTGTCAAAGGTTATAATGTTCCTAAAATGTTTTACAATGCTTACTATACACCCCAGAACAACCCTGTAGAAAGGTTCAATAAAACTATTGAGACGTGTATCGCTTGTTACGTGGAAAGTGACCATAGAACGTGGTCCAAGTTCTTTCTCCACCTACAGGCCGCTATAAACGGTACCGTCAACCTAGTCACTGGCTATACCCCCAACCTCCTGATGCTAGGTAGAGAGGTGATACTAGATGGCAGGTTATTTAGAACCAATTCGACCCCTTTCGTCGCAGAGGATGCTGTGGTGGGGGACCGGCAAACTTATAGTGATAAATTGGCTACATTGGGAGATTAATAAGGTTACTAGTTTATTGTTATTTAACCTTGTCGAGATCTTAAATACACTATTGAAACAACATCAAGCGATCATATGAACAGATTAGGCATAGATACGGCGTCAACGATGATATTTGGATTAGCCAGAGCGTATAAGACGCAGGTGGATGCCTTATTAGCCCCAGTCTCCGTCTTCGGGGTAGAACAACAGGAGGAAGCGCATTGTCTGGAGAAGAAGCAGGCATTGTATGATCTGCGGAATCGCTATCATTCTGCAAGTCTAAATCCCAGCACTGGAGCTCGCCATGGCCTCACTGTTCGGCTTGATTTTATTAGGAGGTATGCCGCTATCTGTTGATTCCTCAGTTAGTCACAATCTCCTCTTCTCAGCACCTTCTTGCAGTGTAGCTGTGTCTGTTCGATGGTACACCTCAACTTTTACTACAGGGTCTACACTCTACAGGCTGTTTCGAGGGGCGCTTCCGCTTCATTCCTCTCGTCCGTGTTATTGCTTTCGAGAAATTTAACCTTGTCGAGATCTTCAATCCACTATTGAAACAACATCAAGCGATCATATGATCAGATTAGGCATAAATGAGCGTTTTCAAAAAAAAGTGTACGCCCCAATTTTGAGCTGTCCCCTGAGTTTGAAGTCTAATATCAAGTAAAATTTATCTGGCTAATTATTTTGATGATTGAGAAAGCATTAAACACATTCTAAACTAATCAAATTCAAACAATAATGTAACTAAATACTTGGCGTAATATTTAAATAATAACCATTTTTGACACCAAAGTGTCAGTTTTTTTCCTGTCCCCCACTCAAATTCCTCGATGTTAGAAGCGATTCTGAAAACTTTTTGTACTAAGGTAGTATGAATTTTTGGTATCATTTGAAAATACTCTGAGTCGCATATAGTCGCAGGTACTTTATAATTTAAGTCTTGTGCCTATTTCAATACAGTTCGTTTTCCAAAAAATATTAAAAAGTGGTACCGACCGGACATGTCGGTTTTGTCACTGCTAAAACTGCACTTTGAAAATTTACGAAGACTATTTTAATTTTTAAAATGGCAACATTATCCTTCACGTTCACCGACTGCCATTTAAAAAACTAGTTGTCAAATACATTTTCGAGTAAACAGACGTGTTTAAATACGAGTGCCACGGCCGTGAAGATTTCTTCTGTCGGATTTGAGACACATTATCTACAGATACAGGTGAGTTTCAATCATTTAATTGTTTTCAGAAGATTAACAATATCATAATATAACGTTATTTACAATATTAACAAACGTGGGTAAATTATTTCGTCAAAATATAATTTTGAATATAAAATGGGAAGAGAACGTCACGTCGGTTTTGCGACATTTTGCACCGTGACCTACAGGCTGACCAGCAAAGTCGCAAAACCGACACAATAAGGCTGCGACTACATGTAGGGTTTTACTTTTTTAGGTTTTGCAATGCCACTTACTAGCGCAGAAAGATCTCGGAGGTACAGGGAAAAATTAAGACGAGAAAGTCCTGAACAGTTAGAGGCCCAAAGAATAAAAAATTTAGAAAGAATAAAGTCTAAAAAGAAAAAAATTTCACAAATGACAGAAGAAGAAGCTGAAAAAAGGAGAAAAGATTGGCGCGAAGAAAAACAAGCGAGCAGGCAAAAACAAAGAAACAGTGGTCAGGGTAATGATAATAGTGTGGCCCAAAACGGCAACCATTACAATAATCAATCACAAGACCTAGAATTAGTATCTCAAACTGCTTACAAAAAAACCATTCGTAAGCTAAATAAAAAAAACACCTATCTGATCAATAAAGGGAGACGTTTAATGGCATATAACGCCAAATTAAAAAGACAAAAAGATAATTATAAAAAACGCTACCAGAGGCTTGAACAAAAAAAAGGAACACGAAATTAATGATTTGAAAACAGAGTTAATGAAAATGAAAGTAAGGGAAGAAATTTTAGAACACACTCTGAAAAAAACATATCAGAATTGCTCTAAACGCTTAGAAAAGCAAACGTTGAAAAAACTAGTAAAAAATTCAGAAAACAAAAGTATTGTTACAAAAATGCTGGGCCTAGTAGGTAAAATAAGAGAAAAGAAAAAAATAACGAGACCAACCAAAATCACAGAAATAACAAAATTTTATATGAGAGATGACGTCAGTCGCAATACAGCAGGGAAGAAAGAAACACGAACCAAAAATAAAAGTAAAGAGCAGATACGATACTTGTGTGATACACTGGTGAACACTTTTAAAAAATTCAGAGGTGAAGGAGGCCGGTGCGGGGATTCACAACGTTTTTTAGAAGCAAACCATTTTTTATTCTTTCACCAGGAATGAATTCGAGAAGTACGTGCTTGTGCCCTAAGCACAATAATATAGACTATTTACACACTGCGCTGTTAAAACATGGAATCATCAGTGGTACCAGGAAAGAAGCTTTAGAAAATATATGTTGCGAAACAAATAATTACGACTGCATGTACAATAAATGTCGCCAGTGCAAGGGTAAAAGGGTACAGTTCAATCTGGTTGCAGAGGAGCAATCACACCAGGAAGTGCAATGGTTGCAATGGGAAAGAAAAGAACATATATACGAAAAGAAAGACGAAGGAGCAAAGAAAGAAGTAAAGACTATGAGAACCGAAAAAGTGATAAACAAGGGAAGTATTAATGATTTGAAAAACAAATATGAAAGTGATTTGATATTATTTAAAAAACACCACTTCAATAATTTACATCAGCAGAAAGAATATCAAAAACTTGTTTCTGAGCTACAAGACAAGGAATGCCTGATTGTGTGTGACTTTTCGGAATCTTACGAAGCGAAACTGGCAAATGAAGTTCAAAGCATGCACTTCGGTGCATCCAAACGCCAAATATCTTTGCACACAGGTATGGTTTATTGGAAAGGTGAAGCGCAGTCCTTTTGCACGATGTCGGACGAGAGTAGCCATCAGCCACCCGCGATCTGGGCACACCTGTCTCCTGTAATAGAAATGATAAAAGAAAGAACTCAAAATGTAGAGATACTCCATTTTTATACTGATGGCCCATCTTCGCAGTACCGCCAAAAGAACAATTTTTACTTATTGGCTCACTTCACAAAAACCTACGGATTTAGGTACTCAACTTGGTCCTTTTATGAAGCACATCACGGGAAGAGTGTAGCTGACGGGATCGGTGGTAGCGTGAAACAGAACCTCGACAAAAAAGTATGCCTGGGGATTGATGTAGTAGATGCAAGAGATGCTTATGAAGTGTCCAAAGACTCTTTGAAAAAAACCAAAGTGTTCCTCATCCTGAGAAGTGACATTGACAACATATCAAAAATATTGCCGGCTAAACTGCCAGTTCTCAAAGGAACTATGCAATTGCATCAGATTATAACAAACGAAAATGACAAAACAAAAATAGCATACAGAGACGTGAGCTGCTTTTGTTGCGATCTGAGAGGTCAGTGCGACTGCTTTTCTTCAAAATCTCATTGTGTGATAGTATCCAGTCCAATTCCATGGGATCTACCACTTAACTTAGAACAAGAAAAGGAATTCAATAACGAGTCCGAAAAATACCTATGTCACCCAGTTGATGTCAATGATCCTCTTCAGGCAACAGCAGAAAAGAATCCTTCATCTGAAAATTATGTTAGTCTTGCTACAAACAACGACCTAAGCAGCAAACTCTGCTTAAATAAGACACTTAAATGGTGCAGACCAATTAAATCTAGAAGCTGCAAACCTGAAACTGAGATAGCTAAAGTTGAGACACCTATTAAAAGCCACCAACCAATAATTAAGACACCTGAAAGAGCTATACCTGGAGAATTTGGGTCTGACTATTCTTTGCCCATGGATTTAAAAGACTGCATAGTGGAACCATTTTTTGGCGAGCAAGCCGTTAACATAATTGATGTGGGCGAGCTTCCAATACTTACCTTACAAACACAAAAAGAGCCTACAAATGATTACAATTTATTTAACTACATACCTTTAACTAAACATGTTAACGATCTTGCTACCAACAATGTCCCAGTTACTAAAAGCAAACCTGAAATAGACACACTGAAAAGCTGCAAAAATAAAATAAAGATATTGGAAGTGAAGACGTACCTTCCAAAACAAAAGAAGGTCTTATCAGGAAATGCTCGTAATCCTGTTGCCAACAAGGCCCCTAACACTGAAAGTGGCAAATCTAAAATAAATCTTGTATGCCAGAAATGTTTTACTTCCATCTCGGGACCAAGAAGGACATGTATGATTTGCAAAAAACTGTATTGCAGTGAATGCGTTGGTCGGCAGATATACCCTGATTATATGTGTGATCCATGTCTGGAACGTGTAACATGTGTGGAAGGTACTGTATTTATTTCTTCTTCAGCTTGACATTAGTTTTATTGTTTAGACATTGTTCTGCACGAACGTTGGCTTGCCTGCTATTTCCTTTCCTTCGCCCGTAGAAAACACTACCCCTACCCCAACCACTAACACTACTCCTACCCCTACCAGTTCTCGGAAGGTTTTAATCCGATTGCAGCGCCACCTACCGGGTCCAATTTCCGATGTTTTAATAGTTATGGACTTATTCGGGGCGGAGACAAATTGAGTTATAAATGGTGTAACAACCCGACTTTGTTTTATATATATATATATATATAGATATCATCTTCAATTCCTTAGCCTTTCACTGAAAATATTACTGTTTTGAGCAGAGATAATAGACCTAATTCTTCCTACTGTTTTACTTGAAGTTTTCATAGCTTAATATGTCTTGTACTTTTATTTTCTTTTCAGATTGAACTGCAATCTTAAGATAATAAAATCAAACAATCACATCAAAGTGCTGCAACATGGTTATTTTTTATGATATTGATAAAATACTATCAATATATGATTTTGAGCAGTATTATAATAATGATGCTAAGTGGCCCTGGTCTGTAACTCACTTTGTCATTACTGAAAATTGCTATGGATGTCGAAAGGAGCTGGATACGAATGATGCACGAAGACCAAAGCATTTCATATCCGCCATGAGTAGAAATGACATTTTTTACTTATTAAATATTTCAAATTTTTGGTGCAGTGATTGCAAACTATTGATTTATGATCATTTTCCAGCAGACGAATGTAAAATTTGTTGGATTGGTTGACTGTTTTTTTATATTTTGAATTAAGGCTCCTATATCCATATTTTGTCTGGGTAAACTATTCCCAATTTCTCTGTATATAATCCACCTGTGTCACTGTAATTTAGCATATAGTTACTTATTGAATATATCTAAGTGAAATAGCTGTTATTTTTTCAATGGTTTTTTTTTAAATATGAAGTATGGGTGGTTAAACTTTGCCCCCGTTTTCTCTTTCATAATATATCACAAAGCTCTTAAAAATTTTTAAAGCGCTGTTATACTATTACCCTTTAATTAAACGTCTTGAGTTTTTTTTTGTAGCTTATTGAAAATTAAAAATAATAATTATTTTATTATTTTTGACCAATTAAAAAATTTCACTATGCTACCAAAAAATGCAAGACGTTTAATTGAAGGGTAATGGTTAAACAGCGCTTTTAAAAAAATGAAGAGCTTTGTGATATATTATGAAAGAGAAAACAGGGGCAAAATAATCCTTTATTTTACCACCCATATTTCCTATTCAATAAAACCAATTGAAAAAATAATGGCTATTTCACTTAGATATATTGAATAAGTAACTGTATGATAAATTACAGTGACACAGGTGGATTATTTACAGAGAAATTGGGAATAGTAATATCCCAATACAAATTATGGAAATAGGGCCCTTAAGTAGTACTTAAACTTGAAAGAAAGATTTTGTTTGTATTTGATTAAGAATTACATTTTAAGTGACGACGGTAACGTTAAATGCTTTTTTTTGATATTACTTTTTTTGTTAGCAAATGCTATATATTTTGTAATAGATATGATTCAGTAGTTTGTATAATATAGTTCAATTACAATGTTTTTTTTTTATTTTGTTAAAAAATAGATTATGTTAGATCTATCCTACTTCTGATATTAGGAATGGTTTGTCGTTTGATTTTTTAGTTCTTAGAAGATTTTTTTTTTAAATTTTTTTTTATTAAATATTCGATTAAGAATTTTTGAAATTATATACGATTATGAAGTAAAATGTTACTGAGTACATTTAATGTTTAATGGAGAGAAAAATAAGTGCCTAAAACTTCCTATTACTGTGATAGGTTATAACTATAGTACATATCTCTAGCTCTGGACCAATGTTGGTTTAAATTAATAAGTATATTGTATTGTAGGTACTATGGTTATGATAAGTACTAAGTACGTCTTATACTGCTCAATTTTGTTAATTATACGAAATAAGAAATGCCTAAAACAAAGTCTGTGAAAATACTTTTTAACTTAATAGGTATAACTGATCTGTTTAATTTGTGAAATTTTTGTAAGGTGGAAAAAGTTTTAAAAATATAGAATTAGATGATTATTTAATAAAGAATTAAAATTTATATAATCTTGATTTTATTTTTACCACATATATTTTTGGTTCGGTTTTCTATGTGTAAGCACAGCCTTAGAAAATTTGTGTGTCGGTTTTGTGACTTGTCCCCCATTTTGCGACGAGGAAATTCTTAGATTTTACCAATGTTTAATATGAAGGGGTACAAATAATTTGAATGCTTTATTTTAAAAGGTTTTAATGTTCCGGAATACAATAATTACTTTACCGATTAAACTACATATTCATTATTATATCGTAAAAGTAACGGTTACTTTAGCATCACTTGTGACAAAACCGAACTTAAAACTAGCATTCGTAGTATTATTAATTTAGTAACTAATACCAATGTCCTATTTTTTCAAATAATATGTTTGATTACTTCGCAACACATTTAAAATCATTGCATATTTCTTCATAGTTAGTAGACAAATTTAAGACAGTCGCAAAACTGACATTTTTTTCAACAGTGTTAGTTTAATATCATTATTTCTCGCAAAATAGATTAGTCTGCACGCAATTAAATATCAGTTAATAAACTATTATTATTTTAATAATATCTTAATCAAGAAATAATCATAAATTTACCATTTAAAAAAATACCCAAAATTCAGCTACATGATACACTTTATTTTGAAAACGCTCAAATACGGCGTCAACGATGATATTTGGATTAGCCAGAGCGTATAAGACTATATAAGAAGGTAAGAAACAAGAAACATATAATAATTAAGGTACCCTGGCTATATGCTTCCTATAGCGACCGCACGGGTACAATCTGTTATGAACATTACGTAGGTACTTATTTTTCATCATGAGATGGTACCTACCAACTTTTTGAGATATTTAGTAACCAAAATAGAAAGTTTTTTATTTAAATATATCATAACTAACCTTATTAGTTGAAAAAAAAAGAAGGATGAAAAATTGACCAGAAAGGTTTATATGGCAGGCAGAAGTGAAAGGAAATACTGGTAGAGCGCGACCTAGGTGTACTTTTATTTAACAATGAACATATTTTGATTGAAGGCAATATTGAAAGTACACAGAACGTCAAACGTGGTCCTTCGAAAGTCTGGGCCGGTTGACAACAAAACTCACGAAGAATTAATACGTGACAAAACCCGCCAAACTCTCGACACTATCATACAGGCAAATGTGCAAACCCGGGAGTTACATAATGTCCGACATGCATCGAGCATATCAGGGGGTAGATGCCAGATTTGGTATGGCGGGACACTCCAAGGTCAACCACAGCATACAGTTTGTTACCGGTACTGTACATATTCCAGTACACCCTAGGAGTCGTACCATGAACTTTTAGCTAGCGATTCAATTTCCAAGCAATTCAGTTTGGGTTCCTAAACTGAATCGCTCAATTTGGTACCATGACCTCGTTTTGTTTGAGTCGTAGTGTTGAATAATTGAACGGAATTTGTCGCTGGTTCGTTTAACTGTTGACGTTACTCTAGATAATCTATGGACACTTTTTATTTATTTTATTATCATAGACTGTGGTGATCACAGACTACCTGTGTTTTTACATATTTTACATTAAATACCTTTTACATACTTTTACAATTTTACTGATTTTACATACTTGATTCTTTAATTACTTTTAATTCTTTACTGTAATAAAGTACATTTTTGTCGTGATGGCGTAAGTAATGTTAATAAATTCAATTTTGAGTAAGTAACGGAGAAAATAGTATTTTCAAGTGTTAGTTTAGTTTCAGTGAATCATCGCGTCGAAGGGTAACCTATAGCCAACTCGCACAATTGTACGAGTTTCTGTCTGCAAGAGAAATAGCTATAGGTTACAATAAAACTTCGCATGCAAGGGAATTCTCCCGCAGAATGTGGGAGGAAATAGCCCTTCCATTAAATTCAAATGGAGAAGGAGCCATCAAAGAAGAAAGGTTGGAACAAAGTAAGTAAAAGTGTGTGGCGTTGCAGTACGAATTTCATTATAATAGATATAGAGTCCTAAAATAATTTGTAATTAATTTTCAGTTTTGGAATGACTATAAGTCTAAATAAAAAAAGCTGTTGCTGCCAATAGGAGTTCCCAGCAACAGACTGGAGGAAGTCCCTCTACCAGTAAGCCCCTGACCGACTTGGAGAAGAAATTTCTCCAAGTTTTGGAAAATGATTTTGGGTCGGGTTTGCCTGGAATAAGGGTGGAGCCATTTGAGCAAGTAAGTTTTATGCTGACAAGTTTAGTAGTTATAAAGAGGTAAAGTTTGTATGTAAGAAGTATTCTTCGAAACTACTGATCCGATTAAAGAAATCTTTCCCTATATAACATCACGCTACATCCGTTGGGAAGGTAAGTGTTATTAAAATTCCACAGAGTATAAATAAATACTATAAATAGTAAATTTATTGATATTAGCGCAATGTAAATTAATGGAGTAAATTGTTATATTTGCAGGAAACGGTGGAGGCCAGCAGTCAGCTTACTGTTGCGTGCAGTGATGTTGACGTCCATCCAGTCCCACTTTCTCCTCCCCATGTTATTCCTGCAATAACTCCTCCTCCTATTTTTCCTCACCCTATTCCAGATGACCCTATTCCAGAAATAACTCCTCGCCCTATTACACCCGTACATCCTCTGCCCGCAACAGAACAACAGGCCACTCCTCGTCTCACGCCGAGACACCGTCGGCGGCGAGAGAGCCCCATGACTGCTGAAGCAGCACGCCGCAATCTCATAAGAGTGTCCGAACAACGAGCTGTGCTGGAGGAGCGGCGTGCTGTAGCAGAGGAACGGCGGGCCGCTACAGAAGAACGGCGGGCCGCAATAGAGGAACGGCGGGCCGCAATAGAGGAACGGCGGACCGCAATAGAGGAACGGCGGGCCGCTACAGAGGAACGGCGGGCCGCTATTGAGGAACGGCGAGCCGCATTAGAGGAGCAGGTTGTCGAATATATTAGAATCTCCTCTTCTCAGCACCTTCTTGCAGTGTAGCTGTGTCTGTTCGATGGTACACCTCAACTTTTACTACAGGGTCTACACTCTACAGGCTGTTTCGAGGGGCGTTTACGCTTCATTCCTCTCTCTCGTCCGTGTTATCGCCTTCGCGAAATTGACCTTGTACCAATAATCGTAAGGGAGTATGCTAAATATTTCACCGTGCGCCTGATCCACAGTGTCCTTTATTTTAAATATTTTTGATCCATCCATCCTCTTCTCTAATAATAACATGGATTAATATAAACAGCAGTCATTCTCACAGCGTCCTGTAATGCCTCTGGCTCTGCATGGGTGCGGAATATATGCTTATCATGGCATAACAAAATTAGTCCCCTGCCAAATATACTTTTATCGGTTAATTCGATTGTTTGATTGATATCACCGTCAATGCGCAACAATTTTACTAGTACCATTTTTATCGAGTAGGTACGTAATAAAAAAAAAACAGAAAGGAGCAGTTCGGTCCGCGTCGTAAATGTTTCGTGAAAACGTCATGATAAAATTATAACAAGTATTTTCAAAAGGGCTCGCCTTGACGACACCAGCACAAGAAGGCGAAGGTAACCGACCGGCAACTACCCCATGGCACTAAAGAACGACTTGATAGCGTGCATTGTGACGGACGGCACCGGTATGTTAAATGGCACTCAATCGACCTTCGCCCAGAAGGCTCTCCATGAGACATTGCGTGCGGATAACATACGTATAGCAACCTGATGGAGCAAGACCCATCAGTGGAAATCGCACAGCTAGAGTTCACGGGCAAACCCTCATATTCGGATGGGGCCCTGAAGCTACTGTGTGCAAATATACAAACCCTGGATTGGGTAAAGAAAGCGGTTGAAGGTCTGGCAATACAACCAGACGTTAAACTAAAAGTTGTCAGACCATGCGACTTAATCAACCGGGTGAGATGTGGTATCTTCATGCCCGGAGAAGAAAGTATTAAGGAGATGGGGCTGCACCTGAAGATCCAAAATTGGCTCAGGTCGATAACTTAATAATAATAATAACTTATTATAAAGTATTGCACTCAGGATTCTCTTAACTTTATCAGAAACAGTTGCTAGTAGTAGTAGTCTCCCTGGATGTCGATGAATTTCTAAGAAAGGATGACTACCTTCTGTGTTATAGGGGAGAATTTGTATGGCCGTGGGAGGAGACTCATTTTGTTCGGGCGGATCTATGTTTTGGTTGCCGTGCCGAATCTGGGGACTATGTCCGGCACTTTGCCCTAATTATCGACAACATCTCCTTAACAATTTCTACGGCTTTTCGCAAATTCTATCGTAATTAATTTATCGATAAATATATCAACAAATTTTTTACGCTGTCTCTTTTAAAATATTCGACTGTGTATCCGCATACTAACATTGCAACGTTGTCTATGGTAGGGGAGTTTGCATTTGTATTTTCCTATGATATTTTTTCGCAAGGAGGAAGCAAGACGGCGTATTTTTATAAGGCAAAAGAGGGAGACAACAGATTGTGTCTTGTTTTGTTAATTAAATGCTTGTTTTGTAGCAAATGTGTCGGACAAAACATTAGTAAACAATTGTACTGTTGTTTTTTACGTTTGAGTGTGATAAATAGGTAACAGTTTTTATTACAAAATGGACTGCGATAGTGGTGACGAGGGACCATCTACGCCAAAGAAGAAAACTGGTGCGAAAAGAAAACATTATGCCCAGAAATATAGGACTGAATGGGAAAGTGAAGATTTATTAAAAAATTGAATCGCACATGTACCCGGCAATGAATTTAAAGCTTACAGACTAGTTAGTTGTGATATCCCACGATGAATCTTTATCATATGCACTTTACCAATTGCAGGGAGACCAAACCGCAAGTAAATTATCTGTTTACCGTAAACTGAAATATTGTTGTCGCTTATTGTCATATAAGTATTTTTTTAATTAATCTCCTTCGAAATCTGTCCAACTTTGTCGAGCAACAGTTTTTTTGATTCGTTTTGGAGGCAAATTTCGCGCGATTCTTCGTTAACTCTAGTCGTAGTACGTCGTAGTCCTGGCGGCTGCGGCGTAACCCCGGGCGGGTGTCTGTGTGTGGACCAATGTCGAGGGTCGTGCCGGCTACAGGTCGCACCAAACGGACACTCGCCTAGATCGCCGTAGCCTCAGTCTTCGGGGTTGGAACTACAGGAGGAAGCGCATTGTGACGGACGGCACCGGTATGTTAAACCGTCTATCAAACATGGTAGAAATTATGAGTACGCTGCATTACGAGAGTTAGAACTCGTATTAGACACAAATTTCACCACGTGGGTTGTCAATAGACAAAGAATTTTCTTTTCACGGAGCGAGTCCTGACGGGAAGTGTGAGCGTGGTATTATAGAAGTGAAATGCCCCTCGTCCGCATTCGAAATGGACCAAGATGAAGCTATAATACAGAAGAAAGTAACCTTTTGGAAATATGTTTCTAACAATTTTGTTATCAATAAAAATCATAAATGGTTTTTTTTAATTCAAGGTCAGTTACGAGTAACAAATCTTGCATTTTTGCCATCTGGACTGGCCCTGGAAAAATAAAATATGTATAGTATAGTACTTAGTGTATATTTTTTACTCGGTTTTTCTCGGACTCGTCATTTAGGTACACAACACAACTAGTAGTACGATTTTTAACCTAGTTTTTTATTGTATTGTACGTGTTTTCTTTTTAGAAAGTCATAATGGTAGTCTTCCTGGATGTCGATGAATTTCTAAGAAAGGATGACTACCTTCTGTGTTATAGGGGAGAATTTGTATGGCCGTGGGAGGAGACTCGTTTTGTTCGGGCGGATCTATGTTTTGGTTGCCGTGCCGAATCTGGGGACTATGTCCGGCACTTTGTCCTAATTGTCGACAATATCTCCTTACGTTGGCTCCTCTCACAAGATTTCTTCTGGTGCGATTGTGGACATAGCGTATATCACCGTTATCGCCAGGAGGAAGTTTTGTGATGAACAGTAAATTTTTTTTCAATTAATTCAACTCATTGGATTGTTGCAATAAATTTTATTGCTGGTGTTGAATATTTGTTAACAAACATCGCCCTGGGGCGATTGCTGCCAAATCTCGGGGGCCCAAGTGTATGATGCCGCCGCCTTTATATGGGAGTGGTGCGATCGATGGCACTATACGGTGCCCCGATATGGTATGATGCTCTAGTGGCTAACGAGCAGAACACGGAGACCGCAGCGGGCAATGGCCACCAGAGTCATTAGGGGATATCGCACTATCTCCTACGAGGCAGCGTGCGCACTGGCGGGGTCGCTACCCTGGGACCTAGAAGCGCTGGCCGATGTTTGATTGGCGCGAGGATGTCAGGGCCAGGGACTTGCGACTCACGCCGGCGGAGGTGAAAATGCGGAGACTCCGACTCCAGTGCGCCATGACGAGTGGCGGGACCGTCGACCCGTCGCCGGTCGCTGGACAATCGAGGCTCTCCGCCTCATTATCGGGGAATGGGTTGAGAGGCAACACGGACCCCTCACATTCCGGCTGACGCAGGTGCTTTCCGGGGACGGATGCTTCGGAAAGTACCTGCGTCAGATAGCACGGAGAGAGCCGACGACCGAGTGCCACCAATGCAGTGACTGCGGCGTGGACTCAGCGCAACATATGCTGGAAGAGTGCCCTACATGGGAAGGGCAGCGTCGAGAACTCGGTGCAGTTATTGGAGAAGATGTTTCGCTGTCAGCCCTTTTTGAAGCAATGGTCAACAGCGAGAATGCCTGGACGGCCGCCGCCTCCTTCTGCGAGACTGTCATTTCCCAGAAGGTGGAGGCAGAACGGGAGAGGGAAGTCGATCCCTCTTCCGACAGCATCCGCCAACGGCGGAGGGGAGTGCGCCGGCGCTCAGCAAGCACTCCCATAACCCGGGTCTTCGGGGGTGGGCGAGGGGTCTCGCCAGCCGCACTTAACGGAGACCCCGGAGGAAGGCGCCGCCCATTATTTGCCCATTAGAGATACTAAGTAAAAAATAAACCGCCAAATATTAAAGATTTAATCGAACTTATGAAATTCATACCACCAAGAATTTTATAATTCGTTGACATGCGATGAGAACCAACAGTCCAGTTCCCACTTCAACGAATCGAAGAGGTCGTCCAAGAAAAGAAAGAGTGCAGGAGACAGACGAAGAAAGTATTTTGGATTACACTATGTAGGACTGATATAAGTGTAAGCAAATAAACATATGCCATAATAATAATATCACAAATACTATCGGATAAACGAGGGAGACTTGGTCTTCCGCTGGGTACCCTGAACCGTAACACGGGCAAAGAAAAAAATCTTAACAAAAATCCTGACTTTGTTAGAAGTCCTGACTCATGTAAGCACTAGAAGAGGGCTCATCAGTTTTGTCTGTCGAGTATGGATCGTTCTCAGAATCTTCCTCGGAATCTGTCCAACTTTGTCGAGCAACAATTCTTCTGAATCATTTAGCGACGCGATTTTAGTAGTCCCGGCGGCGGTGAGTCTGCTACAGGTCGCACTAAACGGACACTCGCCTAGATCGCCGTAGCCCCAGTCTCCGTCTTCGGGGTCAGACTACAGGAGGAAGCGCACCTCAACTTTTACTACAGGGCCCACACTCTACACTACAGGCTGTTTCGAGGTGCGCTTCCGCTTCATTCCTCTCATCCGTGTTATTTCTTTCGAGAAATTTAACCTTGTCGAGACCTTAAATCCACTATTGAAACAACATCAAGCGATCATATGAACAGAATATGCATAGATACGGCATCAACGATGATATTTGGATTAGCCAGAGCGTATAAGATGCAGGTGGATGCCGTATTAGCCCCAGTCTCCACAGAAGGAAGCGCATTGTCTGGAGCAGAAGCAGGCATAGTATGATCTGCGGAATCGCTATCATTCTGCAAGTCTAAATCCCAGCACTGGTGCTCGCCATGGCCTCACCGTTCGGCTTGATTTTATTAGGAGGTATGCCGCTATCTGTTGATTCCTCAGTTAGTCACAATCTCCTCTTCTCAGCACCTTCTTGCAGTGTAGCTGTCTGTTCGATGGTACACCTCAACTTTTACTACAGGGTCTACACTCTACAGGCTGTTTCGAGGGGCGCTTCCGCTTCATTCCTCTCGTCCGTGTTATTGCTTTCGAGAAATTTAACCTTGTCGAGATCTTCAATCCACTATTGAAACAACATCAACCGATCATATGAACATATTAGGCATAAATACGGCGTCAACGATGATATTTGGATTAGCCAGAGCGTATAAGACTATATAAGAAGGTAAGAAACAAGAAACAATTAATAATTAAGGTTTATTATTTGGATTCCCGAGTTTAAGTTTCAATGTAATTTTTAGGCGAATGCTGCAACACAGTGTGAATAAAAGTGTTATGATAAATACACACTTTAAGAACAAGAAATTAATCCAAAGTCCTGCTTCTTGGATTACCTCATTGTGGGAGGAAGAAGTAATAAATGTGCAAGAGTCATCTAGTGCTTCAATAAGAGACTTTTTATCAGAAACAGATATAGCGGAGATCCCTCTAACAGAATTTAATTGAGGAATACATTTTTAGTTTTAGCACTTATAAATAAAAAGCCAAGTATGTATTTGGGTCTGGCTCGACAATATGAATGGTTAAAAACCATATAGTAGAAAAAAGTAAAATAAAAATAAGTGTTTTGTTTAATAATTACCATATTCAAAATCAAGCAAAAGGACACATTAGACAGAATGTGTAATCACTTAGAAGTAACACGACGAGTATAGCATTTTTTTCCAAAGTTTTGTACTTTTGCCATTAGTTAATAGTTATACAGATAAAAGGATTTTTTTTTCTAATGTGCAAATGATTATAGATATTAACCGCTCAGAATTTTCGTAAATCGGACGCACGGATGTCGCCCTCAGCCGTCGGACTAAACTCGCGATCGGGATTGCTTATAAACTCACATAGACTTATCGTTTCGTTCTAAGACACTTTGTCAAAAATCCCAAAGCAATCTTTATAAGTGTTTCAAACTATAAAAAAAAACCTTATTTGCCCATTAGTGCACCTCAGTTAATTTAATCATCGGCTGTCATACTGCGACCGTGGTAAGTACCGTGTGCACATATCTTGCCTGCTTACCCCTCATCTAGCTAGCATGTCGGACCCACCCGGGACGCCTTCTTCGCTCGTTACCCCATCTCTCACCTCAACGCTAACACACCAATAGATAAATGACATTAAACCATGACATTGATTATTATTTTTAAATTGAGTTATATTTGTGTTGTTGTAAATTGTTATCTGAAGGTAAAAGGAAATGACAAATGTGTATGGATTAAAATTGGAAATAGAGCATGTACTAAACTAGGATAGGTTGTCCGAAATAAAAGATTTTTATTTTATTATTATTGTAGTATGTTTAAGACGGAAAATTAAATAAATGAAAACGAATGTGAAAACTTATTTTGGGGAGCTAATGCGTCTGAGGACAAAGTATGAAAGAATAAGAATGCCTGCGCAAATTAAAATGCAGAAAGAAAGATAAGGTAAGCACTTTGGCCTTGAATGTGGCAAAGAGATGGATGTAAAAAAAAAACCAACACCACCATAAACACAACATTCCCCACAAACTGAAGTCACCAGATCCAAACAATCATCCACATCATTGCCCACTAAACCCCTAACAGCCACCAGACCCGCCTTGATTATCTGTACCAAGAAGAATGTTACCAGCTCAAACGAAACCCTAACTGCATGGAAAAATAACGTCTCCTTCAGAAACATCAATTTTGCCCCAATCAATGCATCCACGCAAGTGGGTCTATTATGCAAGATTTTCCCTCCTCCTAATAAAAAAAACACCCCACACCAAACAAACTACGGACATGTTTAAACTATCCAAAACTACAGATGGAGATTGAGGAACTCAAAAAACAGCTTGAGACAATAATGCATAAACTAAACCAGAATCAACAATACATCGAACAGATTAAAAGCATCATGAACCTTATGTACCAGAATACACCCAGCAATACCTCAACAACCGACACCTCAAAGCTATTGCCTGGTTTAAACTCAGCCCATTTCCCTCGTGCTCGTGCTGCCGTATTTATTTTCCAAAATAATTCCACGGCAACATCGACGGCAGTAGGCATTTACATTCAGCCTCTCGCCTCACTTCACTTTCAACTCCCGGCAATGAAAGTTGACAAATATGGTGCGTCGCCACTCTGCCTATTAAGTATAAATAATAATTTAAATGTTTTAAAAACATTCAGAAGAGACGTCGTCGTCGCCAAAGGAGATGTTGGATGATATCAGCTCATCGTAATAGAACGTTATAAGTAAAATACATATTATAAAGCTAATTTTCCATCCGTATTCATTATCACACTGTTGAGGAAGCGAGCAGTGTGTGTGTAAACACACAGACGCTCGCGTTGTCGGCCTTTGACTTCCCGCACAAAAACCGCTAACTAGACGGAAGTACGGCAGCGGCAATAGCAGGAGCAGCGACAGCGAGAGTAACGTGTTTACATTCTCGCGCTGCCCACTTTATTGCCCACTTACCTGCTCACTGCCACGGAATTGAGCTGAGTGTAAACCGGGTATATCATCCACCTCAACAA
Organism: Nemapogon koenigi; assembly: GCA_963924495.1. Taxonomy (NCBI): domain Eukaryota; kingdom Metazoa; phylum Arthropoda; class Insecta; order Lepidoptera; family Tineidae; genus Nemapogon; species Nemapogon koenigi. The sequence goes on from OZ004655.1 coordinate 6,502,366, forward strand.
CCAGCACCGGCAGCACACGATCAGCACAGCACATCTACCCCCACCCTCACTCCAATGCAAGCGGCGGCCGGTTCAACAATATTAAAATATTACAACCAGTACAATACACACACCGACAAATTATTGGGTGGACAAGAGAATAAGAATCTCCCCAGCCAAGTACTTCAGCAAATAAACAACTTGCCAATAAAATAGAGACCACTTCGAACATAGTCTTTACTTCTTCAAACAAACCACAAATTTTATCAAATATTAAGATACATCCAGCTAATAATGCAGAAAACTTCTTTAAAACTCCGCGTAAACCTGTATCCATAGCAAAAACTGCACCTGAAAGAACTGTCAGTGATTTGAAGTTGCCAAGCAATGATAGCTTTTGGGCAATAGTTTTACCGGTAATTTTTTCTATTACTGGACTCTCTTTCATAAGTATAGTAATTATGAATCTGATGATAGCGACGATATCATTTTTGTTATGATAGTAACATTTTTGACCTAAAGTAATGTTCTTATTAAACGTTAAGTTAAGTATAAATTATGCAAAAGTGAGATTAGTTTTAAGAATAAGTGCACAGTATACGTTTTCAGACATGGGTTTATACCTATTTGTTGTCCTCGAATATAATAGAAGTCTGTTTTGTTCTTCATGGCTTTGTTTTCAGGATTTTAGTATTGTAGTTTTTAATGTTATACATATTTATATATTTAATGACAGATAAAGTAAGATAAATGCTGATAGTTTAAAGTAAACATAAAAGGACTTTGTGATCCTAATCTGTGATTGGACTATAAATGTATACACCTACCTACTTCATTAGGATCCTTCTCGCAACTCACTATTCATGTCTTCCGTGGGTTTCAGTCTGTCAGTTTGTATTTAGAGAATATCGCTTCTTTAATATTCGTCTTTAGATTCAACTGTGCCATGTTTAAAAATTACTAAATATTTTATTTGATACAAATACGGTTCGTAAAAGTGTTTTTGTGATAACTACCTATTTTATATTTTTTAAGACGTTTTATATTGTTTCTCTCTTAAACAACTACTTATTGATTATCACCGACTCAGCTGTTTGTATGATCAAGGTACCGAGGAGGTATTTTTTGGCCATTTACAACACAACAATTACTTGTAAGTTGATTATACATATATCTTACAATAAAAGTTATTAGCAATTTTTTAATTTCCGTCACCGCGAATCTAATTACCGTCACGCCCAAAAAAATTATGTCTCCATAAATCGAAAACTAAATATTTAATTGCAGTACCAAATGTACAAATTTGTAAAGTTTGATGTGTTTTTCAAGTTTAATTGCCGGTATAAAGAATTTAATGAAAAATAATGTATAGAAATACAAGTTCTAAAAGAACGGGAGACATACGATGTACACATATATTAATGCTTGATTAAAAAAGATAGACTACCATGTTTCACATTGCGGGGCTTACTTCCATGCATCAGAGGTAAAAAATTTAGAGATATTTACATAAGAATCAAGTTGCGGTGATATTTGGCACAAGGATAATAGGTCTCAGAGCATCGACTTTCCCTTTCAAAGTAAGTACCACCAAGTTCATTTTCCATAATTTACTCATAGGTTATTTAAAATTTAGTCATTTGTAGTGTAAATAGGTATAACTTATGACGACTGAACACAGTTGTAGGTTTTACTCTAAACACTTAGTTACCAATATCTGTATATTATTGCACCAACAGAGCCTCTGAAATATTTGCACCATTTTTCACATTTATGTTTTTGGTGGGATTGTTATTCTGTCCCGAGTTCAAGCTTCAATGTAATTTTTGGGTGAATGCTGCAACACGGTGTGAAAAAAAAGGAGGGAACAAATACCTACACACTTTAACAACAAGAAATTAATCCAAAGTCCTGCTTCTTGGATTACCTCATTGTAAGAGAAAGAAATAAATGTGCAAGAGTAATCTAGTGCTTCAATAGACATTTCATCAGAAACAGATAGTGCGGATCTCCCTATAACAGAATTTAATTTGGGAAATTAATGTTTAGCACTTAAAAATAAACGGCCAAATATGTATTTGGGTCTGCCTCGACAATATGAACGGTTAAAACCATATAGTAGAAAAAGTAAAATAAAGATAAGTGTGTTTAATAAGTTTTTTCCATCAAGGAGTAGATTTCTTAGAATTTTTTTTTCCAAAATTTTGTATTTGGCCATCAGCTATACGTTGGCGTTTAATATTTTTTTTCTAATGTGCAAATGATTATAGATAGTAGCCGCTCAGAACTCTCGTAAATCGGACGTACGGACGACGTCCCCCTAAGCCGTCGGCCTAAACTCGCGATCGGGATAGCTTATAAACTCATATACAGTTATCTTTTCGCTCTAAGATACTTTGTCAAAAATCTCAAAACAATCTTTCTCCCGGGTCCCCCATTTCTCATCCCAACGTTAACAACCAATCCAACACCAGCATAAACACCATGAGCAATGATTCAGCTACAGCTTTCTCTAATGAAATACGACTGGATGGACCAAATCCGATACCTCGTTACCATAGGAAAAACCCCCTCAAACATAAACCATCAACTCCGAATAGAACTGAACAATGACACACACCCCCAACTCAGAAAACAACGCCGAAATTTCCAAATCATACAAGCCCTCGATAATAATCAAGGGCATACCGATGACATCCCACCCGAACAAATAACCGAATTCATCGCAAATCAAAACCACTGTATCAATCCATAGAAGAACTATTCCACAAATTCAAAAAATACAACCGCAACAACAGCTTACATAACGCCGTACTTACCGCATCTCCCAATATCTTCAGAGCCTTTGCCCAAATGGACAACTGCCTACAATTCGGACACACGAAAACCAAATGTACCCAGACCGCCCCATCTGCTCAGAAGGACACAATTACAACAAATGTCCAGTTAAGAATCGTCTATGGATAATACAAACATAACTCACTTATACACAACATAGTATACAATCTGAAATCCTTCAATAATAACACTAACCATCCAAGCCGAACTTCCACCAGACCACACTCCTCCTAAGCCACTACAACCTCGCTTACCCACAAACTCCAAAATATTACACATTTCAAACACTCCTCCACCTATTTAATCAAACCAAAACCAAGTACCATCTATACTTCTTTCTATACTTATCTTTGCGGCGTTGAGTATACACCTATTAGGAACAATTATTGTAATGGCAGAGTAGCTTTGTACACTCGACTACCTTTTATCGAACTTTGAAACTTTTATTGGGGAAGCCTTCAGCTACCCCTTTTCAAGTCGACCTGTTAACAGTGTTGCAATTTAAAAAAGCCTACCCAAGCACCTCATTAACAAGTATCTAACATGATACGACACCTCTGCAATCCTAATCAAGCAATTACCAGGCATCCGGTTACAACTGCTCTTTATACAAAGAAAACAAAAGTAACAACGATAACAATAATGACAATGCCTACGTTCTATGACCAGCTTGACTCCAATACCACCTCTTATTCCCTATCCCCCTAACCCCCGGAACTAACGACCGGAAATGAGGTGACGGATGGATTGGGATCGAGTGCAGGAGTGGTAGGTGATATGCCCCCGCATATATAGTAATAGTATAGATATTATAGTATAGTATAGTATATTATAGTATCCGTAATAGAGCGGGGGCAAGATCAGGACCAGCAGAGGAACGAAAGCGTCGTAGTGCTCCCTGACCTCCGATGGTTTGTAACGATCATTTCTTTTGGTCGGGTCACCCTACTTGGAGGAAAATGCCATCATTTTACCGCTGAGTTGGGAACGAGGGTAGATTTATCCAAAAAATTCTCAGTTTGGCCTTCCATACTGTTCGATCGGCCATTTCTTCGTGGCGTCTTAAAGCAGATAGAAACCACCGATCTTTGCCACATCGCAGCACTACCTGGCTAGCGCATCATATATAACCTCAAGAGTCTCGATATTTCCTGCAAGGTAAGCTTCTTTGCAAGCTCACTTTATTATCAATTCCTTTGTTCGTCTATGTCCGGATTCGTGGTCAGCCTTTAATTTTTTGAAACATCTTTCATAGCGGGCAAGCTTCATAGCAGCACAATCCCGGCAACGGCAGATTTGACTACAGTGTTCCACCATTATTTTGAGGGCATAACAAACCACGCAGGTAAATACACTCACATTAACAATTGCTCTATCTTACCCCCCTTTGTCCCACCATTTAATTTTAAATTCAAATGTCCTTAGCCTCGCAGCCGCCCATCAATGTCAACCGAACATAGTCTTGGGGCAATGCAGGTTAGGAAGCTAAGTCCATGTATCTATCTCTATAAACACCCCAGCCTTACGGCTTAGGTGTCTGGCGCCCATTATTCCTTTTTTTATATGAGATAGGAGTGTGGGTTTTGTCGTGCTGCGGACCAAAGCAATCAACTAGTTGTGTTGTTAGCGGCTGAAGAATACTGCAACACCTAGCTAGAAGCTGTAAAAGTCAGCTAACGAGTTTCTAGACTAACCACCTAAGTCTCCTACATAAAGTTCACACTTATGATAACATTCCTTAACTAGCCATTTGGATGGCATAATGTGCATTAATATATTTCTTATAGTAGTGTCGGGGTCATTGATGAATTAGTATAACCCACAAATGAATATGCATATGGACCAATTGCTTTTGTTTTTACTATCTAATTTGTTATAGAGAGGCTGAATTGTTGTATATCATAATACTAGCTGCCATTGTGGCATTTACATCGAATTCAGTACAATAAACATGTTTTGGAAGCGGGGGCAACTGGGAACATTTCCTAATTACTCTTTGATTTGTGTTTAACATACCCTGCAGGGTGATGCCCAGGTTAGCCTACATATGTGACCCCTGTGACAAATCGCTCATACCTACCCACAACTATGAGAGGTACTTTCATCCAAATCCGACCATCATCATATATGCTCTACCGACTAATTCCAACATCCCAACGATATCAGAAAGGTGAATACACAAGTATTTTTCCATAAATTCAAAATTATTTCATTATTTCACTCCCTAGACCCGCCATTGGGACCAGGGGAACAATTTAAGCCACCTGAGTGCTTTCCACTACCGATAATGCAAAGGCAGGAATCCCCGATACCGGGGCCGGAGCGGGAAACAGCACCTAAGGAGTCCGCTGTAGCGCAACAGAATACTGGGGGATTAGATGCAGCTGGAGGTCAAAGAAAACATCAATGTATCTTGTGCGGGCAAGAAATCGCTGGTCGCCATACTAAGCGACATTACACTGGCACCACCAAAATTTTATCAAGACAAGCAAACTGTTGGACACATGCCCAATTAAGAACCGCCCACTGTCGCACATCAACCTGTTAATCTCAAGTTCCTAGGCTTGAAATAAATAAACAAGATCTAAATTAAAAATATTGGAATAATTTAAAAAATTAAAAGTTAAAACAAAAAAATCCCTACTAAGAAGAAGACGTCAAACATATGGCAAAGTAATAGAAGACCCTGAAACAATTATCGGAGGAGAAATCATGTTAACAAAATGCATCAGACATTGTAGAGTAATTACAAAACCTTCTCAAACACTGCGAAATAATATATTTAAACACATAAAAAACGCATAAAGACAAATAAAAACAAGTTGTTGAAAAAAAATTATCTAAAGGAAATGCATCAGACATCCTAGAGACAAAAGAAAACCAGAGGTCCCTTTTCATACACAGTAATGCAAAGAAACGATAACAAATAATAGCAAAACATCTTAAATAATAACTGCTCAATAATGAATATCAGCATGAACCATCTAGAGGAGAAGGGGGTTTTAACCGGTAATAATCCGGCACTACCCACTGGGTGTCTTATGCAAGATTTCTCTTCCTCCAAACGCAGTGTATACTACTATGCGGAAAATTTTACAACAACAGAGAGATAACCAGACATTTTAGTTAGATCAAACACTATAACTATCGTAATGGAGCATATATCAAGACTCCAAAATACAAATTTGCTGTTATAACAAGACATCCGAGCCACTTAACCCCCCCCCCCCCCTATATGCCACCCCAAGAAGACATACGAGTCGATGTGGAATTCCTCTACGGATCAACACCTCAAGACCATACCTTGATTATACGATGAACGATTATAGATTGTTTTGAGATTCAAATTGAAAAACCCAGAGATCCTTTAAAATATTTGATTGGTTGTACTCGATGTGGCTTTGTTAGTTATGGTGGACGAGTATCAGATAAAGCCCTAGTGGAAAAGAGTATTCTGATTGATTGCCTTCCTGTTAATGCATTAATATTAGCTGATAGGGGTTTTAAAGAAATTGAGTCTGCATTAGTAAGTAAAAATATAAAACTATTGCGTCCTCCAAGTGTATACGCAACTCAAAAACCAACCCGAGAAGAAGTTCTTAAAAGCAAAACTATAGCAAGTTTGCGCATGTTAAAACAGTTATTAGGTGAATTAGAGAAATTAAAATCTTGAAGCAGATTGCAACGCCTTGGATTTACAACCGAACCTACAAGACAGGCTATGCAAAAGGAATTGTCTGCCTTCACATATAGAAAGAGACGCCACGATAAAGAACCACCTACGAGTGATAGAAGACAAAAAAATAATTAAATGTTAATAATAATTATGTGGAAAAAATGGCCATAAGGTGATTGATTGTACGAGTAGGATGCCAGATAGTAGATATAACACGAAACCAAGCCCACCCGCAATGAAACCTGTAATCTGTGTAATCCAGGTACGAGTACATTTGCTAAGGAACGTCATGTAAATCTTTACTCTGTCAGTCATGTGACTGGTCAATTACAGCATAATTATCTAATGGTTGCGGCCAGTATCAGACTAATCAACAACAGATTCATGTGGGCGATATAAAGAGAATTTGATAGTTGGAAAATTAACAAAGGAACCTACTCCCCACAACTATTGCACGTTTCATATCTGCATCTTTGTTTCTGATGCTGCATCATAGGGATCGTCCATTAATAACGTAAGGATGGAAGGGGGGGGGAGGGGTTCGGAAAATATCACGAACTATCACAAGGACACAAGAGACATGTAGTCACTGTACCTATTAAATTGAGTCGCCCTGAGATATATCACCATAAAGCTCATCAACTCTTTTGTGTCGCCACAATAAGATCCTCGGAAACCTTAGGATCTATACTCGGGCCAAACCAAGTGTTTTTCCTGTCGCAAGATGATAAAGCCCGGGTACCTATAGGCATGACAGCGGCAAATAAACAAGATCGTCGTGCATCGTTTTTTACGCAAGAGCGACTACCTAGCTTGCTATAGTAGAGATTATGTATGGCCTTGGGAGGAGATCCATTTCTTGCGGGCAGAGAATTGTTTTGGTTGCGGTAGGGCAACTGGCGATTATGTGCGTCATTTTACTATATTCAATAGTAGAGTTGCTTTTAGATGGCTACTGCGGCAAGATTTTGTATGGTGTAACTGCGGTTACGCCATATATGATCATTATCGCACGGACGAATGTTGTTCAGAGTAAAAAACCTTTTCCACCACAGGCAGAGAGCTCTGGGGAGAACTCCTTGTATGGGTTTACGAGTGCAACTGCTAAATAGTGTACAAAAGACTACTACCCTAGAGACTCATCAAACGGTCAATCCTGATCTGAATGGTATACAACCATTTGTTTGCCAGAAATACTGAAAAACCAACCATATACGCAGAATCATCATCCATGATGACAATGCGAGTTGTCACACGTCAGCTGAAACAACTCGGTGAAACAGCAGATGACGTGAAAATAACTGATCAAAGAGAGCGCCATAATTTTTTTTCATTATTTTTCACTATTTTTCACCAAAGAAGGACTTTGTTACTGATTTGTTCGAGGAAATTGGAATACCATGCATACATTCTCACTGGCGGCTTTTTATCGATAGCTCCTCAAAAATCTTAAAAGCAGTTTTTCTTCACAACGGAAACCTATTCCGTAGTCTTCCCGTAGCACATTCTGTAGTGCTTAAGGAAAGTTACGTTAGTGTGAAAATGGTACTGGAAAAGTTGAAATATACAGAGGTTATTTTAAGATGGTTGGTTTTCTGATAGGAATACCAGGCGGGTATACTAAATACCCTTGTCACCCCTTTGCTTATGGGACAGCAGAGCTGATTCAGTACATTACCAACGGCGTATATGGCCTGATCGAGTCGAATTTGAGATAGGGAAACATAATGTGAAGTCAGATCCAATTTTAGAGTCTTAAGAATATATTGGTGCGCCGTTACATATGGATTGAAAAATGTTGGTCGTTGCAAAAAAAGACTAAGTTTTCCCGGAGAAAAAGTCACTCTATGGAAGATAATTAAAAACAATTTAGGCTATAAGTTTAAAAAAAGTAAAATATTTAGATTTTTTTTTTATTTAGAAACCTGAAACGTGCTTGGCGTGCACGTTATTTAAGAAGACTAAAGGAGAATGATGAACTAGGCATAAAGTTTTTATTGAGAGTTTTTTATTTTACGAGTAATGGATCCATGGCAAATCCTGTGACAAAATTCTACGGTTGTCAAAAAAAATTTTTCCATTTTGTAGGGTCAAGAAAGGCATTTTCCGCTACCTGCTGATGACAAAAACGACGGGCAAAGACGGAATAGGTCTGACTCCGAGGTAGATATAAACTATACTTATATTATTATTAATATATTTGTCACATTATCAAAGGGAAGTATTAAAAATAGTAATTTGTTCTTGTAGATATTCGATGGCGCATTAGCCGACCAACTTATTTTGGATTCCGGAAGCTAGGAAGAGGAGACCATGACGATGGAGGAGCTGTCCTGTAAGAGGAAGCGGAAGACGATGATCCCGACGAAGAACAGGATCTGTCTGCTGAATCCTTTGCTTGGTCAAGTGACTACGCAACATTTATTGGCCAACCAGAGGATTACGCCCAGGCAGACGAGTGCGGTTCCAATACAGATCCATTTGAGCTGTTTACTGAAGTTTGGGACCGCGACGTAATGGAGAATATTGTCCATGAAACCAATCAGTATGCCTGGGAGACAATTGCTGCAGCATCCGAATCTTCGGGCGGGATCTCGTCGCATTCGCGATTAAACGGCTGGGTGGAAACTTCAGTGGATGAGCCGTACAGGCTCTTCGCGGTTATGATTTTCATGTCGCTAAGTGTCAGGGGACGCATTGATGAGTACTGGAGTACCGGTGTTTTAGGGATACCAGAGTTTCGTAAGCTGATGACTACGAAACGGTACTGGCTACTCATGCGTTTCCTGCACTTCGTGAACAACCGTTCTGTTAGTGTCCGTGATAGTAACCGCAAAGTTGCTAAGATACAGCCCATCGTTAGCCACTGCAACAACAAGTTTAGGAACATGTATACGCCTTGCAGAGACCTAAGCATTGACGAATCGTTGCGGCTTTTTAAAGGACACTTAAGTTGGATCCAGTGTATCCGATCGAAGGCAGCACGATTCCGTATTAAGTTTTATGAACGTTGCGAGGCGTGTACAGGTTACCGGATGAAATTTGAAATATATTCAGGGAAAAGATCACCACAGGCAGAGAGCTCTAGGGAGAACTCCTCGTATGGGTCTACGAGTGCAACTGCTAAAGTTGTATTAAGGCTCATGCAAGGATTTCTCAACAAAGGTCGACTGGTTAACACGTCGTTTCATTACACCTTACATGGCGACCATGACAGTTTAAAAACGCGGATCGGCGCGAGCGCATGTAGTGCTATTATATATGTAATTAAAATTAAGTGAACTCATTAACAATGTATAATAAATTTAAAAATAATAATTAATAAATAAGTATAAGTGTTGAAAAACTTTAATAAGAAATAATGGGGGAAAACAATCCAAAGAAATACATGTGACTAAAAATACAAACTCAGAACATAAGAATGTTGTGGAACATTTGTCGATAAACAATATCATTTTGACTATATTTTTGTCTGTATACAACAACATTGTCTGTAACAAATTTATCAGATGTTAATTAAACGCACTGAAAAGAAGAGGCCGGCAATATCCTTGAATCCATCCCTTTCCCTCCTTCTGTCTCCTAATCAAAGTGGGAATAAAACAATCAAAACGTCAAGCCCGAGCCCGATGCTGAGGCAGTTGTGTTCCGAACACTGAAGCTAGAAGACGTCGTAGTCTGGCTCGATAAAAGCGAAGGTGAGTAAGGACGCTCCGAGCGGCGAATAACAAACTTTGTATGCGGTGAAGCCCCAGGCTACCGTGTGTGTGTGTGTGTAATCAAAGTGCGAGGTAACGTGCTCCATTAGGATGTACTAGCAGTGCGGCCAGAGCTATGTGGGTCGCGAAGTGAGGCAGCTAACCGTAAGTCCCTACCTACCTACTCTTGGTGTCAGCCTGTCAGCTCTGTATTTTCCACCTATAGGGACTCAGCGGGTTGAGGCGTTCCTCTAATTTGACGTCAATTCCAGTCCCACCAGGTATCCCATTTATCATTTTTATGTGGGATTGATGATATGTGTGTATGTCATGGTATCTGAACGAGCTCTATATGAAAGAGAGGTGCGATGGTGTGTGCGAGCGGGAGAAAAGGAGATTTTCTTTTTAGCCTCGCTTATCAATTAGAAATATGTAATTGAATAAATAATTGCAATTACTAAAATATAGTTAGAAGGTTTCTGAGGAAGATGTTCGTTTCGCCAGTACATTCCATCTAAACCTAATAAGTATGGCAATAAAATATATGCACTAGTTGATGCGAAATTATTTTATACGTATTATTTGGAAGTATATACAGGAAAGCAACCAGATGGTGATTACAATATTAGCAATAAACCACTTGATGTTGTTGCTAGATTGACAAGACCAATATATATGGGACCGGAAGGAACGTAACTTGTGATAATTGGTTTACGAGTCTTGAATTGCTGCAATTGCTAAAGCAAAACAAATTATCATTGTTAGGCACAATAAAAAATAATAAACGTTAACTTCCCCCTGAATTTGTCAATTCTAAATCTCGAGCCGAAAAAAGCAATATTTTCGCTTACCATCAAGATTGTTCACTTGTGTCATATGTTCTGAAAAAGAACAAAAACGTACTTATTCTGTCGAGCATGCATTATTATGACGATCAAATTTGTGAGGAAACTGGTAAGGCGGAAGCTATTATGGATTATAATGCTACTAAATCGGGGGTTGATGTTGTAGACAAGTTATGTGCTACATATAATGTAGCAAGAAATATACGCAGATGGCCAATGGTAATTTTTTTTGCTATTCTAAATATGGCAGGAATAAATTCGGAGATAATATATAACATCAATAATAATGTTAAAAACAAAAGTAGGTATTTGAAAACTTTGTCTCACGAATTGTGTCTAGAACAACTTCAACGACGATCTACTCAAACATTTGGAATGCCTCTTAACCTCAATCTGAAGATGCCAGTGTGTCTAATCCTTGTCATGATTGGCAAAGAAAGAGGTGTTTCAAATGTCGGGAACTAAAAAAATTTCGATACTCAAAATACATTTGTAAAAAATATAGCCATGTTTTTTTATGCTTAGAACACGCAAACATGATTTGTGACAAATGTTATGACTCTGTAATTGATAATAATAAAGATAGTGATTAGAAACTTTAAATATTACAGACCTAGTACTTTTTTTTATAATTATCTCTTAGTTGAAAAAGAATAACATAACAATTATTGTATATTACTTACTTTTTTCTTATTACTTATTGTTTAACATATATGTATATAGGTACTTATTTTTATTACTATTACTTTTTCTTGTCATATAATAATTGTCTTTTTATTAAACTATTTTCAAAAAAATATCTTGTTTTATTATACAAATGTATTTGTTGACAGGAAACAAAAATAAATATTTTTAATCTAAGAGATTAGTTGCGCCTTGTAGTGTTACGATTTGTATTGCGCCCGACAGAAGGTTAAGTCCAATCTCCTTTTTTTGGACAAATCTTTTACCGCACTCATCGCAGGCCAACCTTTTATCATTGTTAAGTATATTTAATAAATAAGTAGTAATATGCGTGTTAACATTTTAAATTACGCACTAAAACATACGTAAATTTCACCGTTTTCTTTTGAGCTTCGTTTTACAGTTAGAAAAAGCACTGAAAAAATAAAATAGCAAATACTAAATATATGAATAACAATCGATATCCGTGCCCAAAATCAAATTAGGCGGCATGGCCTTATACTCATACACTCTTATTAATAAACTCGAATTAGCAACGTATTAACTAAACTGTATTTCGTCTCCGTCTAACAAATCTGCAATTCATTATGATAGACGGAGACGAAATACAGTTTAGCTAATACCTACGTCGCTACTTCGAGTTTATTAATAAGAGTGTTTAAGTCAAATCTCCTTCCCGTGAACTTTCAAATGACTCTGCAGCGCTATTTTCTGGACAAATCTTTTACCGCACTCATCACAGGCGAACCTTTTATCATTGTTAAGTATATTTACATGAACTGGGAGGGTTTTTAATTCTATCTTTAATAGATAAGTAGTAATATGCGTGTTAACATCTTAAATTACGCACTAAAACATACGTAAATTTCACCGTTTTCTTTTTAGCTTCGTTTTACAGTTAGAAAAAACACTGAAAACATAAAATATCAAATACTAAATATACGAATAACAATCGATATCCGTGCCCAAAATCAAATTAGGCGGCACGGCCTTATACTCTTTAAGTCCAATCTCCTTCCCGTGAACTTTCAAATGACTCTGCAGCGCTATTTTCTGGACAAATCTTTTACCGCACTCATCGCAAGCGAACCTTTTATCATTGTTATGTATCCTCATGTGAACGGCGAGGGTTTTCTTACTCAAGAGACGTTTCGAGCACACCGCGCACTCGTAATCTTTGACGCCGGTGTGGGTGAACATGTGGCTGCTAAGCTCGCTCTTCTTGTAGAAGCCCAAGTCACACTCGGAGCAGAAGTGTCGCTTCACTTTGAGGTGCGTGCGTCGGATGTGGCCGCTCAGGTTGCCTATAAGAACAAATTTAAAGTGTAAATTCGGGCGCTACTTTTTCACGCGGGTAATGCAGCCATGTTTATCCTCGTTTATAGACTCACCACTAATGCTTAACAATAAAAAAAGGCATAAGCAGTCATGGGGACTGCCGAGAGAAGTTAAAACTGTATAATATAACGTATAATAACACCAACTAGCGAGCATTTCACATATAAATGTATCTGTCATTGATAGTAGGATCCATCCCGATCCAGTTCAGCGGATAGATGGCGCTGCTATAGCTGTTCCACGGGCTTTCTCAGATACCATAAGCATGTCGGTGACGCGAACCCATAACATTTTCTGAAGAGTATTTGTAGTAAATCCATCTTACCCGCTATCGTTAACTCCCTCGAACACATAGTACACTTGTCTATAGCTGTGATATTTTTTTGTTTGCACCAATTATTTACAAAGAAAGTATAGATTGGTAGGTACCACATACTTTCTATCAAGCACTTGGATATTATATATTTATGTCAGATACACATGTAAAAAAAATCTGTAGGTACACAATAAATAAATGTATCTGCTATTGATAGTAGGATCCAGCCCTTTCCAGTTCAGCGGATAGATGGCGCTGCTATAGCTTTCCAACGGGTTTTCTAAGATACCATAGCATATCGGTGACGCGAACCCATAATATTTTCTGAAGAGTATTTGTAGTAAATCCAACTTACCTGATATCGTAAATTCCCTCGGACACATAGTACACTTGTATTTGTGCAGATCCAGCGCGTGCACTTGAGCCAAGTGCTGCATCCGCCTGTTGTACGTGCGGAATCTCTCGCCGCACTGCGGACACTGATACATCGTCTTCACCTTCCTGTGATTAAGTTTTTTGTGGTAGTTCAGCGAGTTGTAACCTGCAAGTGGGCAATTGGCCATGCTAACTTTTTGAACAGGAACGAAGATCTCGAAACCGTTTCGAGATATAAGCTTTCAGACAATTTCTATTTATCAGATTTTAAATTAAGTCTATACTTTTTAAGATATTCAATAAAAAACAATAACCTTAATTTGACCGATGTATGACGTCATCATAAGCAGTATGAAAAAAAAATACCTTTGCCTACAAAAAAGGTCAATCTTTGAATGACATCTTTATACATTTATATTTTACGTGTAATTATTTTCTTTGTTATTAGGACATGACGGGATGAAACACTATTTACTTGCCATTGTAAAAAACTATTCAATTTAAATAATTATAAACACGAGTATATATACAAGAGTAATTTTTAGGTTAGTCGACCTTTGACTGACGTTTGCTTGACGTTAATTTGATTGACTGTCACTTTTTATGTGTAGTGGCCAAGATTATAATCCTGTTCCAAATTCTTGTGACGTCACGTTTACTTTTCGCGGGTAAAATTTGTAAAATATATTAAAAATAGACGCAATGGATAAAAAACAAAAATATCGAAATTAGTTTCTTAAAATGGGCTATATTTTCAAAATAAATTATAAAAAAAGTATATCATAAATATGTAGCATGGCCAATTGCAATGCTAACTAAAGTCCTTCGATTCTAAGGCCAAAAACGACGGGTCCGCCCTAGTGGCCTTCCAAGGAATGCTCGGCCCGAGAATCCAACCTTAGAATGTCCGGACAAATCCGTGTACTGTCTTTGCCCGACCCAGCAATTTGGTCGGCATTCTATTGTTGTTGGACTGTCAAAAAGTGGAACGAACTTCCGTTGTCGGCCTTTCCTGCTTCCTACAACCTGGGGTCCTTCAAGCGAAGCGTGCAAAACCATCTCTATGGGCCCGACTGCGGATTGTATTATGTTCTGCCAGTCGCGCGCATTCATGGATCAACCACCTACGCTTAATAAAAAAATAATTCTCGGGACGGGCATTCCTTGGGTGGTCATTCGTGCGGACCTGTCGTTTTCGTCAAGACGAAAGGTCCCTAATATGTTAACCCCCACAGGACATCACGAGGAATCTATAGGTACCATTCTTAGGTACCTACATACAAGAAATACAATGTAGGTACCTAATTTTTTCTTTTTGTTTTAAGGTGACCCGGATTTCATCTAAATATATAAATCAACGCACAGCTTAAAAACCAATGAAGATATAAATATGAAAATTGGAAGGTATATTGGTCGATCAGTAAATTTTATGAGGTTTATTCGGTTTTTTTATTGAAATAGTTAAAATACATAAATTGTTTCTTATGGGAAGCGCATACTTTTAATATAATTATTATAATTCTGTTATAAGTTTCTGCATATAATATTATGATTTAGCGTTCCGAGAGAATAGAAACTAGCGTTCGTACATTGTCTAAGGACAACTGGCTATAAGAAGACATTGTTACTTGGCCCTGGCCACACCGGAAAATATAAAGTACTTACTTGTATACACTTTGTTGCACACATCACACGACAGCGATATCTTCTCATGGGTTTGAGCGTGTTTGGTCAACCGTCTTAAATTCAGAAAACCTTTACCGCATTTATCGCAAACATGATTCGGGTAATGGGCATTCATATGAGCATGGAACACGGGCACATTGGGCATTTGCTTGCCACAAAGTTGGCATTTAAGATCTTCACTAACTTCGTAGGCCGTCTGCGTTTGGGCAACTATTACCGACGATTCCGGACTTCTGTTTCTGCGTTTAGTCACCGTAATGCGTTTAATTCTATCTACATCATTGTGCTTTCTGTGCTTATGCGATTTGAACGTGTTGGCGTTTGTGAACACTTCATTGCAATGGCTACACGGATAATTTTTTTTATTAACCTTTTCTTCGACAATCGGATTTTGGTCGACGTAGTCGGCTCCGACTAGTAATTTAAAAGTACGCGTTATTAGATCTACATTGTCTACGGTTGAATTGTCAGCATTGGACTGATCAGTCACTTCCCGTTTGATTGATGAGTCCTTCTGGTCCTCTGGAAAAATCAGATAATTCACTTTGAAAATATGTAATTATAAATTTTGGTCGAAAATATGCAAAAATGTGTTTGCATCATAGATTTAGTATAGGCCTCTACTAGATTGGCAATATAAAGGAGAAAGCGCATAGATACGCATATGTTAAAGCGAGACAGATAGACGAGACCGTTTTTTGAATACCGTAACAGCCTAGTGTCAGTAGTAATTTCGCTTATTTTTGTAAAATATCCTATTTTAAAGTATAATTTAGTGTTTAATAGACGTTATTAGTTATGGTTAATGCAGTGCCTGGATGTAAGTCATCTAAGATGAAATATCCACAGAATGACACATTTCTCACGCACATTGATGTATTAATATTTTAGTCTCGTTTTAATCGCGATATTACCAATCTCGTAGAGCGCCAGCATACTACATCTATGGTTTACATGTCCTTCTTTCGCGTCAAAACAGTGCAACGGATCGACGTGTTTTTTTTTGGACACAAATAGTCGGAGGGTGACATCTAAGGCTTCTTTTTTTAGAAGTAAAACCTTTCTAGCGCCATCGTGATTTGAAACTCGATGAAACGCCACTAAAAGAGACAAACATATACATCTATAGGATTTAGCCTGCAAGAGAATGAGATAGAATGAAAGTGTCGCTTCTACCGCGCGTGAACTGCACACATGATTGTTTTCTTGTTCTTTCTTTTCGGGTTGCCTTTACAGCTCCCGAAACCGTGTTACAGTTCCAGGATGCCCAGCGGAAGACCAAGTCTCCCTCGTTTAGGCGATGGTATTTGTGTGGCTATACCTAGCGAGTGGCCAGTTCTGTTGAGGTATATTTAGATGGAAAAGCCTCTAAATCTTATCTTATCTGAGCATGCTAAGTATTTATCGTTTTTATTCGAGTAGATTCTAATAAATTAAATCACTCCCGGCGGGAACAAAACAATGCATCGTTTCATTTTGCGAATTAATTTTTGATTTACATACCTATTCCTTCGTTATCGCTAACTGCTTAGATGTTATTTTTAAAGTCGACGGTTGCATTATATTTTTTCAACAAGTCCGTACCTATAATTCCGTCTGCTTCACAGGCAGGGTATCGAGTTTAATTATCTTATTCTCATTGACATATATTTACTAGCCTTCTTCATTTGGTATATAATCTATATATATAAAAATGAAACCCGTTTTCCGTTGTCACGACATAACATGAAAACGGCTGAACCGATTTGGCTGATTTTAGTCTTAAAATATTCCTAGATATCCAGGGAAGGTTTTAAAGGTGAGACAATTCGAATAATTGCCGAAAAACCCCTAAAAACAGCCCTTTTCTTTTTCTCATAATAACAGAGTCAATTTGAACCTTATTGCTATTCAATAAAGTTAATTTTAAATTAAAAGCACTCATTGTTGTCTATGCAATGTAGATGTGTTCCTAATGTCACCGCACAAATTTAAAATTCGCGTGCGTGTTGGAGAATCTAATGTCGCGTTCCGACACTCAACAAAAGTGATAATATCGCGAACGCGACCAAATTGAATAGTCACAAAATGTAATTTAAGTAATTTAATAGATCATTAGTAGTACTGATTTTCAGTTTGGTCGGCTTCGCGAAACTTAATTTTGCCTAGGAGTAGGGGTAGGAGTAGAGGTAGGAGTAGGGGTAGGTGTAGTGGTAGGTGTAGGGGTAGGGTAGGGTAGGGGTAGGGTAGGAGTAGGGGTAGGAGTAGGGGTAGGGGTAGGGTAGGAATAGGGGTAGGTGTAGGGTAGGGTAGGGGTAGGGTAGGGTAGGGTAGGGGTAGGGTAGGGGTAGGGTAGGGGTAGGGGTAGGGGTAGGAGTAGTGCAGGCAAGCCAACGTTTGGGCAGGACAACGTCTGCCGGGTCCGCTAGTAAATAATAATAATAAAAACTCGAACTTGTTGAACTGTTGTATACTTGTACACATTATGCACATAATAACTTACCAACTAGATACACACATACTATACTTAAACAATCACAATCACACCTTATGATAAAAAAAAGAAAACATATTTTGCAATAGAAACAACAGCCACGGTTTGTAAACCTACCCTCAATCTCCGAAACCTACAAACTTCTAGTCAATGCCACTATAGTGCAATCATTTTGAAATGGCACGTTTTATTTATATTGAATAAATAAAGTCAGGTAGTTTGTGAGAGGTACTATTTTATATATGTAATGTTATTTTTATAATGGGTATTAGTAAATTTAAAGATTATTTTTATTCAAGAATAAAACATGTTTTAATACTTAGTACTTATTTTACGTTTGTTACTTTATTTTTAAAGCTCCATAAATTGTTCAGTCTGTCTATAATCTAGACTCGGTAGCCACCTCTCTCACAGATTGTCAGGATCGTAACAAATGACATTCGATTGTCTCTGCCTACCCCTCTTGGGATAAAAGGCGTGATGATAGATAGATTGACCCGTCAGATTCAATATTTTATTTATATGGCAACAATGCTGACTTATCGTCGCAATTCTGCCAGTCTCCAGTGTTTAATCTTGTGCAATAGTAAGCCGATAGATTGGTAGCTAAGATTATCCCGCCGACTGTGATATGTCTTATTAATCACTGACTAATCACAACCATCACAGCGCGGTCAGGATTAAACCGTATTCCCCATCACGTCTCCGCAGGCGCGTGCGCTATCTACCAAGGCGTGACGTGAAATCTAGTTTATTATATGGAATTTGTACTCGAGGTGTAATGTTGCGTTTACGTTTGACCAAGCTCTTTCGATATTCAGTTGATTTAAAGAAATCTCTACGGCAAAATAACACAAAATGTGTAGGTAGGTAAAGTGCGTTTTTTTAATTCGGTAAACAAACTTTTTAATGTAAAACTTCCCTGCAACTGTAACACGGTTTCGGAAGCTGTAAGGCAACCCGTGGAGAAAAAAAAAAGTTAAGGTGGTTCGTTTTCCATACAAAAATGTAATTAAGATAAACTAATTAACTAAACAGTAAAAATGTCTAAAAATTTAAGTTATTTTTTATTGATTTCGCGCAACATAAAAGCCGAAAATAGTTAAGTAAGCACATATTTAGACATTTTTACTGTTTAGTTAATTAGTATTATTTTTGTATGGAAAACGAACCACCCCATTGATATATTGGAACCACCTTAATATAACGTCTTAAATGACAACTTATTTAAACTTACTAACCATCACCATAACCGCTGCCATTATCAAAATCATCCACAAAAGTGTACACTTTATTTATGTATTCTTTATTATCTTCCATCTCCCGCTTGCACTCAATTTTGTCAGAGACTGACACCTTCTTGATTAGCGTGTAATCCTTCATTTTGCGTAGTTTCACCACTGAAATAACCGTACATTAAATTATCCTGCATGATTGCTGGGATGAAAGGTTTTTTTAAAGAGAAGACGACATGTGACCTTGCCACCGCCTGTTATTAAGACGAGGAACGACTCAGAAATTCCTAATCGTAAGCCACGCCCTAAAATCGTGGTTCGGGCGCAACGATCACGTCATGCAAGACAACGACGGCGCTTTGTCCGTTCTTGCTGCAGAAGTGAGAAGGGCATAATGTATCGCTTCTAGGAATAAATGACGTAAGCGGCACAGTACAAATAAATAATTTATTAAAAAACGATCACA
Organism: Nemapogon koenigi; assembly: GCA_963924495.1. Taxonomy (NCBI): domain Eukaryota; kingdom Metazoa; phylum Arthropoda; class Insecta; order Lepidoptera; family Tineidae; genus Nemapogon; species Nemapogon koenigi. The sequence continues at coordinate 6,521,975 of OZ004655.1, forward strand.
TGCAGGGAAACATCTTCTTAATCAATACTAGGTACTGAAATTACCTACAGATTCGTATACAATTTAAACGTAAATCCCTTCAGAGTATGGTCGTATGACTAAAAAGGTGTAATTTTGAAGAGGTGATTTCAAAAATCTAAGTTATCGAGAAAATTTTCACCAATCGCGTTTTCATCCTACACAATACTAGATAAAATCCTCTAGTTTTCGATGCCCAAATTGTATGTTCATAGCATTCATAAAATTCGGGAATTTCTGTTCAGAAATCAACCGAAATTATTCGTTCCTCCCCTTAAGCATAGGTGGTTGGTCCATGAATACGCGCGACTGGCAGAGCATAATACAGTCCTCCAGTCGCGCCCACTATGAGATGCTTTTTCAAGCTTCGATTGAAGGACCACAGGTTGTAGGAAGCAGGAACGACCGACTCCGGAAGTTCGTGCCACTTTTTAACAGTGTGACAGGTAGCCTATGTGACTCTCTCCCAGCTATCTCTGTGCAAAAAAAACACGTCGATCCGTTGCTCTGGTTGTTGCTTAAAAGAAGGACATACACACTTTCATATCATCACGACATATTAAATAAAAATTTAAAAAAGTAGGTAATTACTATCAGTTCAGCTGAGCTGATGAGGTCGAGTCAAGCCAGCTAGGATATTGACCTTTTGCAGAAAAGATGTAATAAAAGGTAGATTCGTACTTAGTGTTTTATTTTTTCAAAATAATGGCTTGGTTGGTGGTTCAGTAGTTTTTGTGTGAAATTGGCACAGACAGACAAGACAGATGCCGATAAACTCTCAGGCAACAGCTATGAAATTAAACTTACATCCTTTTTGTTGTAACATATGAAGAGATTGGGACACCTTGACTTTAAAATGGTACACATCTTGTACAATCTTAGTACACTCGCTGCATATGTACCCGTCATCTTCATAATCATGATGGGATGGCTGTAACAAAAAAAAATATCATCTTACCCTGTATTGAAGAAGGGATAGTCAGAAATATATTTCTACTATCTATCTATCATCACGCTTTTTATCCCAAGAGGGGTAGGCAGAGACAATCGAATGCCATTTGTTACGATCCTGACATACCTCTTTGGATTCTTTTATATTTTCATAGATTTCTATTGATAAATAATTTTTTTATTTGTTCAACAAAAGTACACCTAGCATTTCCTTTCAGTTCAGCCATATAAACCTTTAATGACTCTTTCATCCTTCATTCTTTCAATGTGTCCAACCAGCATAAAATACTTTTCTTAATTTTACTCATAAGATCATCTTTCACCCCGCATTCTTCTCTAATGAATATAAGTGACACATATAAGTCCATTGTCTAAAAAGAATCTCTATACATAGACAAAATTCCAGTTAGAAAGAGGAAGATAATATAACTTTATGTGGTGAAAAAGAAGGACAAAAAGTAGCTTCACAGCAGTCCTTTTGTCTTGCTTTATCTCTATGGCTATATCTATATTGCTTTATAACCTCTTTCTCTTTCTAACTGAGATTTTGTCTACATAGATCAGTGGTTTTAGTAGGAATTAAAAGAGCCAGTCTTCAGTTCTTTCATTGTCAATGTTTCTGAGATGCCCTTTGAGTATTTACCAAAGGAGACGTGGAGGGTGTAAATGACCGAACAATTTTTTCTGCCACTTTTAGGTAAACACCTAGTACTAGCCCCTGTACCACTGTATTTTTCTGTCGTTTTATTGTCGCAACGGACTTTATATTATATGATGATTATGTTAAAAAACAAACATAATAATTATAATTAATGATTGGAAACACTAAGTTTGACGCCCTAGATCGCCTTTCCATTTTAAAACATCACAATTAACTATTTTCCTAGAGCTCTGTCTCGCGACACAAAACGATACCAACGAAATCTAAGGTAACGCGCACCTGGTCAGTATAACTGGTCAAAGGGGAAAAAATTGGCGAAAGGGGGAGCCCGTCTATGGCCCCTCCATAGGCTTAGTACTCTATGACTGACATAGATGTTTGAACCGCTGCTCTATATTTAATATGGACAACTGGCAAAAGTGGAGCACTGTTACTCTCTGGACACGTGATTAATTACTGAATCAGGGCGCTCCAGGTTTCCTTTGTTCTCTGTGATGACAGGCTCTGTACTCGTTCCTCGCAAGCCATGCCTTGGTAGCCTGTATACACACTGGATATATTGCGGCATGCGACGACCACAGCTATAGCCATTACTGGAAGTGGCTTTGTCTGGGCCGGAAACTTTATGGTAAGATGTGTGTGACTGTCCTTCTCTTAAGTCAACACAAAGCAACGAATGAACGTGATTTTTTTGCGCAGAAATATTTGGAGTGCCGCCGGCAAGTGACATAGGCTTATTTTTAATAATGGGGGTTTTCATTAATGATTTGTATACCCGTGCGAAGTCAGGGCGAGTCGCCAGTATAAAAAATATAGAATGAAACTTTGAATTAACTTACTTTGTAACCGCAAATATCTTTCAACATATTGCCATAGTTCGTTTCATTTGAGAACATATTATTCAGATCGTCGGTAGATAAACAGCAGAAGCAAAAATAACTATCTAACTCGAGACACATCATGGCTTATTATTACGTATTTTCACAATAAAATTAATAACATACCTACATTAAAAATAACAAGTATTTTTTACCACAGAGCAAGTAAACAACAATCAAATTTTACTTGCCTGTCCTGTCATGCAAACAAACAAAGAGCAATACACAGACTAGGACTACCTCGGACTACTATATATATGAGTTATTTTTTATTTGGTTTTTTTAAATTGTGGTCTAGGTAAAAGTATTTGATGATTATACTGCCAGAAATTGACAGAACTTTTAAGATTTTAATTACAACGTTTTATTTTATGTTTTCTAAATTACAAACTTTGAGTCTTAATAATCACAGATTATGAACGATAATATTTCATTTTATTTGAGAAATAATATATAGAGATAGTATATCATTACAAACAAAAATCTAAAATATACATTAAAAATCTTAAAAACCTTAAATACCTTAAAACAAAAACCTTAAATACCTTAAAACTAAAAATAAAAAGAAAAAGGATGGAGGAATCAAAGATAGAATACCTCCTCCAGCTCTGAAGACAATCCAATCGTGCCAAGAACACTCGCTGCGTTACCCCTTTGAATCTCCAAGCTTATGCGGCGAATGAAAAAACTCTTAGCTCGGTGATCACCAGACTTTTCGATGAGAAGTTTACCAATTTTATCAGCAAACTTCTTGGAGTCTGATGATCACGGACCAAGAGTCTCAACCGCAAAAGCAAGAAATTCAAAGTGATCTAGCAGCGAGGAATATTTTTGAATTTTTAAATGTGCCGCCTCAGAAGCTGCGGCACCTGCAGAGCTGGAGGAGGCGGCGACATGACTTGGAGCCAGCGTGTCCACGCATGTGGCGTCCCACACCAGAGCGCGGCCTCGAGACCATGGCACCAGGGTCATGCCGTCCGGTCTTTTGCCGTCCGACCGGCTAAGGCCGGGGGGTTCTAGTAGACATGGAGTGTCAGCCGAACTCAAAGAACGTTTTATTATATTATTTATTGCTATATGTCTTGGAATTCGACCGGCGCTCCTTCTACAGGATAGGCCGTGGTGTCCATTAGCCTCAACATTTGAACCACATACACATAAATGTGGTTGACACAGCTGTGCCCCTATGCGTAGCCCCACACAAATTCGCAGAGTATTTTATTAACGATAATATTTATGGGGTTAAACCTCAGAATAAGATAATACTTTTTCTGAGGGTAAAACAACATAGCCAATTCGCAAGCACCGAAGCGAAATAAGGTTTCAGGATCAGACGGGCGACGACGAGCCATCACATGCTTCATCGGATGCCATGGCCCGTAAGACTGGCCTGCCAAAAACAAGCCGTGAATGGAACACCAGCTTTAGAATGACCTTAAGGGTATTTTAATATATCTATAGTGTTCCCACATTTCACTATTGTGTCTTAAGCCTAACCTTGTGCTGGCTAGGTATTTTTCCGGTAATTCTTCAGGATAACCACTAATCCTTATTTCACATCTTAAAAAAGAGTAGACCAAGCCAAGTCCATTCCAGGCATAAAAAAAACAAAAGTGATTAAGAAACACTTTAATTATAAACAATTTTAGGGTATATTAGCCAAATAATCCTTGACATGACTGGGCTCTAACCTCCTAAACCCGGTGGCATCACAAATGCCAATTTCAATATTATCAGCCGTCATCTGACCCTCAAAGCCTTCCTTGAGAGTCAGGATAGCGGTGTGAACAGCATCATCCAGTTCCAATTCTTCTGTATATCTGAAACAGAAATGAACAGGCACTTACATTAAAACATTTGGCCACTTTTCTCAACTTTGAAAATTCAAAATATTAATAATTTTATGATTTTTAACTAATAATTCAGGCGTTATAGTTAGTAAAAAATCATAGTGACAGGTGGACAGTTTGGAGGAGGTTTACAGAGAAATTGGGAATAGTTTAGCCCATACAAATTACAGATACAAGTGTCCTTAGAGGATAATAAAATATAATTTATTTTATCAGTGGAGTGTGCACGCCACCTTTTCGTGCCATCTGAAGCTGTAAAAATGTTAACTGTAACACTTCATTATTGGTCTCATACTATGCGTCTGTCTGAGGGTAATTTTCTCCAAAACGACTGAACAGATTTCAATGCGGTTTTCACTGTTACAATCTGCATAGCTTATAGAAGCTGTATTACTATAAAAAAAATACACACCTCCGTTCCAGGAAAGTTTTGCCATTATTGAAATTCTTGCCCATGGCCGTGGCCTTCCAGGCGAAGTATGCGCCCGACGGGTCACACTGGAACAGGTACGGCCTGTCATTGTCCCACCCGCATATCAACAGCGACACGCCGAACGGACGCACACCGCTGTGAAACAAAAACAAATAAGTAAAGATTGTGGTGCTTGATGGTTGTCTACAGGATGCTGATTCTAATCCAGTCCCGCCACGTTTGTCTGTCTGTCTGTGACCTTTTCCCGCAAAAACTACTGAACGGATTTTGTTAAGTTTTCACTATTATATAGGTTGATCCACCGGGAAGGTTTACGAGTATTAAACATGGACCTATCATGTTTAGGAGCTGAGCATTAACAGTATAAGTGAATCAAGTGAGTTTTCATGGTATATGCTGTCAAATCAATCAGAGATATAACAAATGATATAGGATCAAATGACACTGCCTCACATACCTCTTTCGCTTCTTTTATATTCAACACACGTTTCATACATGCTCGGCGATTGTGTGTACTTTTAATATTAAGTATAATAATAATAATAATATAGCCTTTTATTTCTGAGCTTTACAAAATAAAACTAAATATAATGTTTGACTAAATTAAATCCCTAATCTCAGTGTGCCTTTTGGCATAGGCCTCCTCCAACTCCTTCCAGTGACCCCTGTCTCTTGCCACCCGTGTCCAGTATGGTCCAGCAGTGAGTTTCAGGTCATCCTCCCATCTCGTCAAAGGCCGTCCTCTGGCCCTCTTTCTGTCCCTCGGGTGCCAAAGGGTGACCATATGGCTCCATTTGTTTACTTTGCACCGCACAGCATGTCCAGCCCATCTCCACTTTCTAGAGTCTATGCTGGCAAGAATGTCTGTGATTCTGGTCCTTGATCTAATTACTGAGCTACTGATTTTATCTATTAGCTTCAGCCCTAGCATGCTCCTTTCCATGGCTCGTTAAGTTAAGTACCTCCAATTAATATTTTTTTATATGGTCAATAAAATGACACCTAGGTCGCCCTCTGTCAGCATTTCCTTTTGCTTCTGGCAAAAAATCTTTTCGATGCATGACGTAGTAGTCATAGCAGTGTTTCTAATCCAGGTCTATTCTATAATATCCACTTATTATATAAAAATTTAAGTATAAACAATTTACCCAGACTGCGTGTACTCCTGCATCACAGTGGCCACTCTCTGCACGAGCTGGGCTGTGGGTATGGGCTCCTGGTACATCAGTTGGTACTGCTGGGCCATCTTGCGGGCTTGCGTCACCAGCAGACGGAAGTCTGGGCCCATGCCAGAGTATACCATACCTGAAAAACGGAAATGGAATGGATGAGGAAAATAGAAGGTCAAAGTTTGACGCCCCTGTATTAAAAATTAGCGTGGGTCCGACTCACACTTGGCTGGTTTTTATTATTTGTTGTTTTACTTAAGAGTATGCATCATAGTTATACAAGTTAGACGTTTGTATGTATTGCCATTATTAAGATTGAGAAAAAAACTGTTGTTGAAATTTCAAGTGTCTACCTATTACGGTTCAAAAGATACAGCCCTGTGACAGACGGATGGTAGCATATATATTATATATATCTCTAATAGAAAAGTTGTATATTTATTTGAATATAAAAAATATCCATACCAATATGGCCAGTAATCATCTCCACCTTGTTGATGCTATGTTCATCATACAGGAAGCTCTTGTGTTTGTTCTCTGTAGCGACCACCACACCATTTGAAGCTGAAATATAATTATAATATGAGATTATTATATTCTACTAGCCTTGTGCATTTTTCTAATCACGTCAATCTGTTGCTCTGCTCTGTTTTGATGGGAAAGGACAAAGGTACACAATTTCACGTTATTGTAATATAATTAGTTTATAAATTGTTCTTTTATAATTTATTATTATTGTTTTTTTTCAGTTGCTATTGTTATTCTTTTTATTTCACTTAATTTCTTTCATTTACATTTTTACATATTTACATAAAAAAAAAGACAAAAATATAAAAAAGGAGTCAAAAAAACTACTGGACCGATTTGAAAAATTATTTTGCATCTTATTGTTGCGCGAAGGTTATAGGCTATTTTAACATCACGCTACCTACCCTAAGGGGGTGAATTGTATTCCTAATACAACGCGTACGAAGTAGCTGGCAATCAGCTCGCAATTAATTAAGAATTAAAAGTGTAGCAGGTATTTAGTGTAGAAAGCCGATATAACCTCAAAGAGTAGTCACAAATCTTACCTTTTATACCGACGGAGGTTCCTCCGGCGGCCACTGCAGCTAGAGCATATTCAATTTGGACCAATTTACCAGACGGGCTGTGAATATAACAGTAAAAATGTTTCAAATAAGATTAAACTCACGAAAATTACAAGTTTATTAAACAATGATAATAGTGGAGAAATACAGGAAAAATATTTACGGATTTACTACAAAAATATCTGTAAATATAATTGCAAGAACAATACACTAAATTAGTAGTAAATTAATGGAAATTTTAATTAAATTTACCTGAAAGTTGTGAGAGAAAAGCTGTATCGTTCAGACGCCATGATTACAAAGCAAAATGTCAAATTATCTGTCAAAATTGTTAATGTTTGCCTGTCATCTTAATTTCTGTTCGGAAACATGGACAAAAAATTGTGTTTAGGACGAATGACCAATTAGCTGTAATCACTGAACTCTATTATACTCAAGAATCTTCTCTATAAACTCCTTGATTATACTAGTACGCATAATAGAGTTCAGTGGCTGTAATAGAAAAAAGTATGTTTAAATTGCGTACAGAAAAATCTACGATTGGACGCTTCTTGAGCTTTATACAATAGTCTGTGGCTTTATGTGTTCAAAATGCACATAAATACCTTCCTATTAGGTTGGACAGGGGAGTTAGCACAGATTTTGACAGCGACACTTTCGTTTCGGTCGAATGGCCTTGAACAGGCCAAAACGTTCATGTCCAACAAGGACCGGCCAGAGATAGCCCGGGGCCGAGAGGTCCGGCCCAACAATGTGCGGGCAAATTCCGTGTACTTGTCTTTGTCCGGCCAAGCAAATTGCTCGGCATTCTTGTGCAGGACATACCCGGTCCGAGAATGTCCGGCCCAACAATGTGCGGGCAAATTCTGTGTACTTGTCTTTGCCCGGCATAGCAAATTTGCACGCACATTGTTGGGCCGGACCTCTCGGCCCCGGGCTATCTTTGGCCGGTCCTTGTTGGACATGAACGTTTTGGCCTGTTCAAGGCCATTCGACCGAAACGAAAGTGTCGCTGTCAAAATGTATGCTAACTCGGCTGATTCTCTGTTGGACCAATATTGTCTATGGTACGAATCGTATTTTTTTTTCAATTAGCAACCCTTTTTTTACCGGATGCGGAAGATTGTAGGGCGGAAACGTAGGGCGGAAAGAAAACCGGATATTGTGAAAACGTCATCATTTATCGCTGCTGGGCGGGCGGCCTGACAATAATATTTATTTATTTAAATCGATTGATGTTTTGAGCAATAATGTCGACAAGCCACATACTAAATCAGAATATGTCCAATAAATCCCTAATAACACAAACAAACATGAAGAATTACTCTGACAAAAATGGGAATGAAGTCTCTAAAGCTGCAAAAGGGAGGAGGACATTTGCATTCTGGACCCTTGTATGTTTATTATTTGTGCTTGCTATAGGCAATTTGATGTTGACTTTTACAATACTAGGGGTGCTGAGGCTTGGACAAGGTTTGTATTTGTATTTAGGTAGGTAGGTACCTATATTTGTACCCATAGGCCTTTGTTAATCCCACATCAGGGTTCGGTACAATAACTTTCCTCAAATGCTCTGCAAATGTTTCGGCTTTATCAGCAGGACTATTTGACCAACCTCCATCAGGTTTGCGGATAGGAGGATCAGCAAATGAAATATTGAAATATATATTTCTTGTCCTATGTTTATATAAATAATAGTGACAGCAACCAGTCCCAGCTCTTTGTCTAAATCTATACTAATATTATAAAGAGGTAAAGTTTGAATGAAGGGGTAATCTCAAACTACAGAACCGATTCTAAAAATTCTTTCATGAATAGAAAGCTACAATATCACTGAGTGCTATAGGCTATATTTTAATTTGTTCAAAAAATATCAACAGGTTAAACTGGGGGTGGAAAGCTAGTATATTTCAATAGTTATTTTCCTGAAGGATATTTTCCCGGGTAATATTAGCACTTATAATTGCTGCATAGTTTTTCATTCCTGCAGACTAATTCTGAACTTCTCTTTCTTTTCTTGCTTTGGAAACCATGTTATGAGTTCCAGGGTACCTAGCGGAAGACCAAGTGTTTCTTTTGGCTGATGGTATTTGTGATGCTAACAAATGGCCAGTTCAGAGTTTTGAATTTGTGAAATAGACGTATTCCACATATAAATACAACCAGATTATTTTTGATGTGTAACATCTTAGCTCTCGCTATGTAGCATAATTTTGAAGGTAGTACTTTCGTGAAATGGGACTGAAATCAATAACATCCAATAAATAGATTAAAATTTTTAATTCCTTTAGAAGGTTCTTTACATGTATCATTTATATATTGAAATTTTTTAGGTTCTTTATTATGTTTCACATCCATCACTCACTCTTTTTTTTTTAATTTTAAATAATTCCAGGCATGGAAAGCATGGAATTTCTTCCCGAGCACAATGCAATAAAATTCTTTGGTGACACTCACTTAGAACACTTGTACAAAAGAGATGGGTTACTTGAGAGCTACAAGGATGTGCCAATGTCTGTTACAAGTGAAAATGGCTCCGTTTTAATTAATTTGCAAACACGGTAAGATTTTTTACATATTGTCTACAATCCTGTCAGTTTTTGCCAGTATTAAACAGAGCAGGTGACAAGCCAGTTACTGCACTTAATGGCATAGATCACTGTAGATAGATCATAGTCACTTTTTTGTTAATTCAAACATTCATTGTTGAAGTTAATTAAAGCACACATTTATAAAGAAAAGTTGTGCTTAACTTTTTTGGCACAAGTAAGACTTGAACCTGAGTCCTTCTGGTTTTAAGTCCAACCTCTTCAACACACTACCAAGAACCTGAGTCCCCCTGGAAATTTCAAGTCCAACCTCTTCAACACCCTACTGGAGGTTTCAAGTCCAACACAGGGGATGCAAGTTAGTATTGGCCCGATGGGCGAATAAGTAGTAATTTACATCTAAACAATTATTTCCTACATGATCCTCTTTTAAGTGATAAGGTAACACCCTACCAAGAACCTGAGTCCCCCTGGAGATTTCAAGCCCAACCTGTTCACCACCCTACCAAGAACCTGAGTCCCCCTGGAGATTTCAAGCCCAACCTGTTCACCACCCTACCAAGAACCTGAGTCCCCCTGGAGATTTCAAGCCTAACCTGTTCAACACCTTATCAAGAACCTGAGTCCCCCTTAAGGTTTCAAGTCCAACCTGTTCACCGTTCTACCAAAAACCTGAGGCCCCCTGGATGTTTCAAGTCCAACACAGAGGATGCAAGTTAGTATTATTGCCCCACGGGCGAATAGGTAGTAATTTACATCTAAACAATTATTTCCTACATGATCCTCTTTTAAGTGATAAGGTAACACCCTACTAAGAACCTGAGTCCCCCTGGAGGTTTCAATTAAGTCCAACCTGTTCAACACCCTACCAAGAACCTGAGTCTTCCTGGAGATTTCAAGCCCAACCTGTTCACCACCCTACCAAGAACCTGAGTCCCCCTGGAAATTTCAAGCCTAACCTGTTCAACACCTTATCAAGAACCTGAGTCCCCCTGGAGGTTTCAAGTCCAACCTGTTCACCACTCTACCAAAAACCTGAGGCCCCCTGGATGTTTCAAGTCCAACACAGAGGATGCAAGTTAGTATTGCCCCACGGGCGAATAGGTAGTAATTTACATCTAAACAATTATTTCCTACATGATCCTCTTTTAAGTGATAAGGTAAATCCATTTAGTGGTTTTCTCGTCTTCTATGCTACATCAATTTCTTTCAGTTATAAGATATTATATTTGTTTCCGCAGGCAAGGCCGCTCTGACACAAAATTGGCCGTAAATTCGTCCGGGGTGTTTGTGCGTGGTGTAAATTCTCTGAACCTGGTGGACCGAGATTCGGGCGAGACGATATTCAGCACTAACTCGCCCGAAATGAATATACCTAATGGGGTGAAGAATTTGAATGCCAAGGTGAGTTGTTTCAGTTCAGAAAAACCTGTCTGACCTGAAATATAAATTATTATTTTCACGCAAAAGCTACTAAACGAACTTTGTTGTGCGGTTTTCACTATTAGATAGGTTATTAAATAGGGACCTATCATGTTTAGGAGCTGAGCAGTGGCAGTAGGTATAAGTGAATCAAGTTGGGAAAAAAGTTAGGCCCAGGGAGTTTTTATGGCCTATGCTGTCTAATGATGTAAGAAATAATTATGTAGATTAAAATTATCTACAAAAAACTCCGCGGTAGCATTTTCTGTTTTTAGAAGGTTGCTAGTAAAAAATAAAATATACCTACCTAGTTCATAGAAGAGTAGATTAATATATTTAGACTAGGTGAGAGCTGGTGGCTGAAGTTGAACAAGAAGCCTGTATCTCAAGTCACCAGCCTTTTTGAGGCTATACCTAACGAGAGGCCAGTGGCTTGTCGAATTATGTTATGGTTATATAACCCATTGGTACATGACCGGAATCGAATACTTAAACTTATCAAAATTCGCAGATGCTGTCAACCAAACGGATCGCGTCACCCATTGACTCGGATTTGACGCTCCGTTCCGAATCTACAGCCCACCTGCGTGGCGCTGAAGGCACACGAATGGAGACCAAGGAGTTGCACTGGACCGCAGACCAGGATATCTACTTGAAATCTATCAACGGCTCCATAGTCCTCAGCGGGAAAGAAGGCGTCTATGTCGACGTGAAATATCTACCGATAGCAATGCCAACGAATAAGACTGACAAGAATCAGTTCACTGGGCAGTTTAAAGTGTGCGTGTGTATGCCTCAAGGGAAGTTGTTCAGGATCGCTGTCCCCACTGGTCAGAAGGTGACGTGCTCTCATGTTAACATGACGGGGGACTTGAATCCGTGTTTGTAGGGTAGTTGGAAATTATTTTGGTCTGAGTGACAGCTGTCAAAGTGCTTTAAAAACTGTCAAAATTATTTTTTGGATGTGAAACATCTATACGCGCGTTAGACTAGGGTAAAACCAAGACGTTTCAAAATTCAGGAGACGTTTGGTTTTGGCCTACGCCCTATGCGCCTACCTATGTGCGCACGTAGAGGGCATAACGCGTTGTCATGAGGCAATACCAAGCGTCTCACGCTTAGTGGCGGCGCTAGACCAAATGTAGACGTCGGCGACATCAGCTTTGCGAGGCCTCTTTCATTTCCAAGTCAGAACAAGAACGATAAATAGATCTACCTATTTCATCTATATCTACATATCTTAAAATAGGCAAAAGTTTGCGAATCGTCCTTTTTTATAACAGAAAATTCTTGAACTTTTCTCCTTATGACTCCCAAGTCAAAATCGTCAATGACTATTACGGTAACATAATTATTACGTTGTTGTTTGTGAAAGAAAGCAGGAGAGTGCGGTTTTTGTAAATTTTTAAACTTTTTTGCGAGGCCCCCACAAGCGCGAGGCCGTTCGGAGACGCTTGGTTTTGTTCTACGCTGCACTCTACGTCTGGTCGTGTATTTCTTCGTCTAACAAAATATATACTAATTTTGATGTTTCACATCTACCGGGTGTCCCCTGCCTGATGTACTCTTTTTTATTTTTGCTATGGGACAGAAACTTTAATTTTGTTTATACTTTTTTAAATATAACTTGTATATTCTGCATTTATTTCTGTGGGTATAGTTTCTCTTTGCATATTATAATAAGAAACTCAGCCCCGGCTTCGTCCGTGGAGCCCATATTAACTTTCATCCCTAGGTATTATGGTCTTGAATTCATACAAAAATTCCATAGAAAAAAAGCGCTTTCAGTTGTTCCCGAATTCTTCAATTTTCCGGGCAAATTTTCTTTCCTTGAAAACCTTATTCAGACTATTCTGGATGTAGGTCTTCTCAGCATTGCGCCACTTCTCCCTATCCTCCACGCTCTACCCTCTCTCTTCACGATGTCCTCACTCCATCTCGCTAGTGGTCTGCCGACACTTGTGTAGCCCATTCTAGGTCTCCACTCAGTAACCCTTGACTTCCAACTTCGAGCTACGTGTCCTGCCCATCTCCACTTCAGTGTCGCAACTCTAGTTCCAATGTCCATCACTCTTGTCTTCTCTCCTATTTGGATATTGGGTATTCGATCATTGAGGGAGATCCCGAGCATCCTACGCTCCATAGACCTTTGTGCCACCTTTATCTTCCGAACAACCTCCCATGAACATTAAAAAAATAGCCGAATCGGTCCAGCCGTTCTCAAGTGATGCACGGGCGAACAGCATTTTTTCAATATACATTATACTTAATTGCATTTATTATTTAACTAGATAATGTAAGTAGAACTAATCTAGTCAAAATATGTACCTAATATTATTTAAGTTGCATGTTTAATATATTTAAAAGTAGACAGTTTTGGTTTTATTACACCTCCTTCCTTCGGGTGCGTACACAAAGCAACCGGTTGTCGGCATTCGGCAAATGTGCAAATACAGAACAACTTTTGCATAGGCAAAAAATTTAAGAGGATAAGTGAGCCCGCTGGCTAAATAGGCTGTGGGCTGAGTTGCCCCTGAAATAATGTTTCTATATTACCAATCTCATCCAAATCGGTTCATTGTGAAAATTTGCAAAAAATAGTATGACACGAAATAAAAAACGAAAATTATAAAACCAAAAAATTTATTTTAAACATGAGAAAAAAATGTAGATAATTACATCATTCTAATACACTATACAATAATAATACTACACATTTAAATTGGCACGAGCCACCGGCGTCAACTTTGTCACTTCAACAAAAAGTGACAAAAGTGACAATCCGCCAGCACCGCCCCATCAAACATGGAAATTGCTATATTTATATACATTTAATTATTATTCAGTCATAATTTATAATACATAGACGATCAGTGAATTTAAGAGATCTTTAAAATAACGAAATATGATTATACTACATATAAATAAACGTAACGGCAGATAAGAGAGCAGTGTGGAGTGAAGGATGATGTTGTGACTAAAATTGAGAAGGGAATGCTGAGATGGCTAGGATATGTAGAAAGGATTGAAATAAATATATGAAACGAGTGTAAAAAGGCGTAGTCTCTGCCTACCCCTCTGGGAAACAGGCGTGACTTTTAAGTATTTCCTGTATGAACTTTGGATTCGTACAGTTACAATAAGGTATGCTACCGCGGACTTTTTTTCTATTACAGCCTATGTGCTATTCTGATGTATAAGCTATAACATTGTAAAGTTTCATCAAAATCCTTCCAGTAGTTTTTGCGTGAAGGAGTAACAAATATAGGAATGAGTTTGTGTTTGATTGGGCTAATCTTAGAAACTATACTGTACGGATTTTCATAACCAATATATTTTATATGGCTGAAGCGAAAGGAAATGCTGGCAGAGGACAACTTAGGTGTACTTTTATTAAACATATAAAACATGTATTGATCGCTGGAAATATTAAAAGTACACACAATCGCCGAGCATGTGTGAAAGGTATGATGAATATAAAAGAAGCGAAAGAGGTATGTCAGGATCGTAACAAATGGCATTCGATTGTCTCTGCCTACCACTCTTGGGATGAAAGGCGTGATGATAGATAGATATGAAGCCGGGGCGGGGTCGTTAGTTCTTTATAAAAAGAAAATGCCAGTGCATGCGAGGAAAGGCGTTCACTATATTGTTGACTGTTTTGAGTGATTTACCGACTATCGACAATTTAACATTATCCATAATTTGTATGGGGATAAACTATTCCCAATTTCTCTGTAAATAATCCACCTGTGTCACTGTAATCTAGCATATAGTTACTTATTGAATATATCTAAGTGAAATAGCTGTTATATTTTCAATGGGTTTTATTGAATAGGAAATATGGGTGGTAAAGCTCTTTCATAATCTATCTCAAAGTTTTTAATTTTTTTTTTCAATTATATTATATATACATCGCTTTTTTTTTTGTATTTTATTAAAAATTCAAAATAATATTTATTTTATGATTTTTTAATTGGTCAAAATTACAGTGACACAGGTGGATTATTTACAGAGTTTAATTAGAATAAAATTGTGAAAAATATCTATATAAATAATTATTTTTACAGTATAGTAATTGCATCGCCACCTATAGGAATTTGTTTAAGTATAGCAAGCCATAGTCAAGAGATCTTTCGGGGCACGATTTTCGAGTTGTGGGTTCAAAATACCATGCCGCGTCTGTCTGTGCCGTTCACGTAAAAATTACTGAACGGATTTTGGATTTGATTCACAAGTAAGGTTCACGAGTATTAAATATGGACCTATCATGTTTAGGAGCTGACCATTAACAGTATAAGTGAATCAAGTTTTCTGAATATACAAGGTATCCTACTTTGGCACTAATTTGAAGGGTCAAACAATTCCGTTGGGCATCAAGCGTGTAGAAGTCACATATTCTTTAATATTACAGAACACATTCAAATATACAAAATATAGTGGGCGGCAGCTAAAAATAGTTTTGAGTTTTTTCGTCATCATAGAGCAGTGATTCCCAATTAGATTTTCCTGAGTACCCCTTCGAGAAAGAGCCCAAGCTCGCGTACCCCTTGTAGCTTGTAGTTATAAACTCGGATTATTTAATTAAATTAGTTTTTCGTCCTTTAATAAATTTAAATTAAATTGATTGACTATATCGCGGCGATTGCTGTTTGCGTTAATGTGTTTCTTACTGATAGTAAAATACCTGCGAATCCTGAGTTTGCCGTGCGTACCCCTAGGGGTACCACAAATTGGGAAACACTGACATAGAGTATTCCCAAGCAGGGCCGGATTTATCCTTAGTGCCGTCCTGGGGCACCGTAAAAAATTACTTAAATCCTACATATTTTTTTTTAAATAAATAAAATGAATCTTTTTATTATAAATGGGATAAATAAACGTTAACTGTGCAAATGTTCTCAATACAATCACACTTTTTAAAGCATTTTCGATAAAGCGAAAAAAAATTTTTTTTCTCTATCCGAATTTTGCCGCCCTGGACACTGGCCCCTGTGACCCCTAGTGTAAATCCAGGCCTGGTTCCAACTAATATTATAAATGCGAAAGTGTGTCTTGTGTCTATAACGTTTTCAAAAATATGATCATTAGTTTAGGATCCTTTACTGGGACGCTATTAGTAACCCAGAGCTCGATTTAACTGCCGCACATAGAAGACATAAATTCACAAATCACTTAAATGATCCGCCTTAGTGATTTTAATCATCCGAGATCGCTAGCAACACTATTCTAGCATTGTCCACATATACCACGCATGCGCGAATACTATACTAATAATAAAACTGAACTTTTTTTTTGTTCGAACGCGCTCATCTCTGGAACTACCAGTCCGATTTGAAAGCCCAATTCTGAAGGCTATATAACATCACGCTGCGACCCAAAGAAGGGGATCATTAACCATTAACGAGGGTGCAACAGTGCACAGCTATCTATACTAATATTATAAAGAGGAAAGATTTGTATTTTTGTGTGTGTATGTTTGTAATGAATAAACTCAAAAACTACTGTGCCGATTTCAAAAATTATCTCACCATTGGAAAGCTACATTCACCCTGAGTGACATAGGCTATATTCTATTTAAAAAAAATTAGGGATCCTTACTAAAACTCCAATAATGTAACTCGAGGTGTAAAAAAATTACCTAAGAAATTCCTTACATCGCGTGCGCTGCGAAAACTATTCATGATATAGAGGTAGTGGTAGAGGGTAGGAGTAGGGGTACGGGTGGGGGTAGGGGTAGGTATAGGGTATATTTTATTTTGTTCGTAAATATCCACGGGCGAAGCCGGGGGTGGAATGCTAGTACTAATATAAAGCTGAAACTAAAAAAAGCGTTAATTGAGGAATGTTACGGACTATATAACATCACGCTTCGACACAGAGGAGCGGAGCAGTAATCATCGGGTTTAAGGTACAGTACAAATTTTGTATTGTGGTGGTTGAATGAAGTTAGGCACGACGTGCTTCAAAATAGCGGCGATTCTACGTCATGTGAATCATTAGATAGATTCTACCACTGTGAGCGCTCTGTAAGCCAAACGTCAAAGTATACATGTCTTCTACCTCGTTGTATGTGTGATATGTCAGCACTGTGAGGTGTTGTGAGTCGGTATAACTCAATTCGGACCACGCTGCTAAAATTAGTCATTGCGCATGCATTTGCGGCTAACTTCACGACCGCACAATATACTATACTACATCTATGGGAAAATTCTTATTGTAATATTTGATTTAAAATATATCGCCGGATTGCAAGCGGCAATATTCAACTCAAAACGTATATATGTGGAGATTGCCCACAAATCACAGTATTCCATAGTTTATCAGGTTTGGTTATACGGGTCCAGGGTTCGGTTCCTCGCCGCTCACTATCTGGTAGGTGATCAGGTATTCGGGGTAAGCCTGGAAAAAAGAAAAAAAAATTAAGATAGCGTCTTCATTTCTATTATGACATAGCTACCTATAACTAAATAATAAAACATCATTTATTTCTCTCACATCAATTAAAACTTATATAATGACACTTAAAGTGAGAGGTGATGCCTGTAGTAGGACAAAAAGCCTGTATCTCAGGCCACCAGGCTCCCTCTCCGGTCTGCAATTCGGAGTCATAGATATAAGCTAATCATTACAACAACTACATATGGATAGACTTTACAAAAAGAAATAAGAAATTAGTGAAAATAATTTAAAATTCAGCTATAAGGTGTTATACAATTACTCTGTTTCATAATATGTTCTGTTCTGCAGCCACTTAACCACCAAACGTCTTACAGTTATTTAAATTATGTTTATGTCCTTATTAGCTAAATTATACAAATGAAAACCAAGAAAGAAAATAACTGACGCCATGTCGCACTATTAAAAAGTAAAACGAACTTCCGGCGTCGGTCTTTCCTGCTTCCTACAATCTGGGGTCCATCAAGCGAAGCGTGAAAAAGCATCTCTATGGGCCGGTATTTGTTCTGCCATTCACGCGCATTCATGGATCATGGACCGAACACCATCGCGAACTGGCGGTGGCAATGTCACATGTCGTCTTCTCTATAAAAAAATCGTGAAGGACGTGGTTGAGTCATTATGTTTGGCTTACAATAAAAAACGATAGGGTCAGCGAGGCCATCATGAGGTGGCATTTCTGCGCTGTCGATTCGAAGTTGGGTTGCTCTGTTATCGAGCGTGGCGTTTCCGTGGTGGACACCGATGGCGCTTGCATTGCCAGTCAAAGCTGGATTTGGCTACACTTTTCACACAACGGTTTCAGATGGCGGCTGAAGGAGGTCTCAGGTGGGAAAATATGTTCTCCAACACAACATGGCGAAAGAAAGTTCTCACGCCCCCGTGGCCCGCATAGTCGGTTGGAGTCCGATATAACCCGTCCTTGCATCCCCCCAGGAGTATTTCCACGAATACTTCGTCACAAATCTAATCAGGTCAGTCTCATATGGTACGAGCCCCGCGTGACCTGCAGCCTTCGCTCCATTGAGTCTTCAATTTCTTTGCGAAAAAAAAAAGAACCTGTTTACCTGTTCCCCCCTATAGACGACATACTCGGGGAAGCACAGTCCCCCCTGACTGGGCGTGCCGGCCACAGAGTGGTGACCGGGCGGAGCGTGCGCCATCTTCAGTGCGCTCATCAGCTGGAACCCGCGACCGAGCGTCACGCGACAGAGGAGCATTTGTCTGGAAAAAAAATTGTTTCAATAGAGCGTTGGACCGCTGAAACCCGGGTTCAAATCCCGCTTGCGACAAAAATTTTAAGCAACAATTTTATTTAAGAGTTTGTGCTTTAATCAACGAGATCGGTGGTAATATTAAAAGGACACACAATCGCCGAGCATGTATGAAAGGTTAGGCTAAACGGTAGGAAGTTTTGATTGGATTTTTTTAGTTATAGGCGAGATTATTGTTGGAACACCTAAGTTTGCTTACAAATTGGTGCACTGCTTGATTTTATAATTAACAATTAGTTAAAAAAAAAGCATTTTCCCCTATCTCCTTTAATATCTCCGTTCCTGATTCCTGTTAACTTTTAGTGTTACATATGCATTATGAAAATTGTTCGTTATGAAATTCAGTAAAAAGTTAGCACTGACAGAGGTCGCTAGATGCAATAAGGTAGATGACAGGGTAAACAAAATATTATTCCGTTATTTAGATTATCAAAAAATATTGAACACGTATTTTTTCTTTTGTCAATCAAACAAAAAATAACAGAGATAAAGCGCGTCAAAGTTTGGGAGTGGGGGCTGGTGACGTCACGCCTTGCTAAAAATTGTACTAAGGCGTGACGTCACGCGAAACTTTAGCGGGCTACGTCTTCATCATTTTTTGTTTAATTGACAAAAGAAAAAATACGTGTCCAATATTTTCTGATAATCTAACTGACGCACTAGTTAGAATTTTTTAGTCATCATGCCTATTGTTAACTTACAAATAACCTCGAAAGCTTAAAAAACTCCTTTTTATTCACTATTTTTTACTCAAAACCTACTGCATATAGGGGGCTGAAAATTCTTGAAGATGGTGTCTATATTATTCCGATAATTCTCAAAAAATTTCAGCAAGATTTATTACATTTTAAGTAATTTTTTTTGCTTAATTAACTTTAGTGCCATTTTTTTGTTCGTTCATACTATCCAAACCAGGCTAGAAAATTCAAAAAACTATTAAACAACTATATCAATTAGGAATTTTTGTGAAAAAAATAAATCATAACGTATTTTATAACTGGAAATTGGAAGATCAGTATTCACCTGTGACACAAATAACAGCTCCGGTCCTTATGTGTCGGACACCCTGAGCCGCCACCAAACCCATACACGTATTGATTGCTCTTCGAGGAGTGCTCGGCGAAGTAGATGCCGGCGCCGAACATGCCACCTGGAACAAAAAATAATACCAAGTGAACCGTGTACCAATGGGTTTTTTAATTAAATTAAAAACTGATGAACATAATCCGACAAACCAAGAGGCTTTTCCATCTAAATATACCTCAACAGAACTGGCCACTCGTTAGGTATAGCTTCACAAATACTATTTTACCGGTACCCTGGAACCGTAACACGGTTTCGGGAGCTGTAAGGCAACCCGTACTGTTCATTATAAATGTCAATAGCGGTTGTAGTTATTGAATGGGTTGAATCAAGTTTTCATTTTCATTCATTTATACTATATATTGTCCCAATATCACACCTGTCCAAGGAACTTCAATTCAACAAAGAGTTTTTACAAAAGAGACTTTTCATAATTCATAATTGACACAAAGAAGAAGAGTTGTCACAAAGTCACATACAAATCAATATCAATACGACAAGAGGTCGATTAAATCAAGAATAAATAAACAATAAAATACATTCAAATAATATATAAAAACAAGGGTATATCTGTGCACAGAATACCAGTGCTGTGGGGAAGAAGTCAAAACTGTGAGTAGTTCCTTCCTTATATCCCAGTCCCAACCCAAAGTGTCCCCATATTTATTTTATATACACACGTCAAAATTTATTTCATGAATCAATAAGAGTAAGACGACTCTTTCATCACAACCACGTACCCTATAAGTATTTTTTTCTATACGCCTATCCATTATCATACTAAGCAATTGTCTCTTTCATTTGTATTGAAATCCGCACACGTGCCCTCTCGTTTTAGCACGCGCAAACAGTCCCGTAAATAAGCTGTAGAATTGACATGTTGTCATTTTTAACAAGGTACCCTAAATCAAAAGCGTTTCGAGGTTTTCGTGTATCTAACTCAGTACATATTTTTTTGGATTTTTTTTTATTACATATTTATCGAAATATTTGAAAAAATCCTCGGGGTGTGGTAAATTCAGACGGATACTTAATGTACCTTTGTGCGCTCTATGATGTAAAAAAAAAAGCTGTCAGTCTCTCTGTCAGGCAAGTTTCCTGTTCAGTGTTGCCAAATATTTTTGCAGATGGGAACAAAACAGGCTCACGTAATTAACGGATGCCCCCTAACGGTACATTGTCACTCACCTATATAAGCGTGTCTCTCATCAAACCCCTTCTGCACAATAGCGTTAATGAAGGGCGATCCGTGAAACAGCATTCGCTCGTTAGTGGCGCCCGCCTCGCCGGTCACCTCGCGCTTTCTGTGCGCGTACTTCTCCCACAGGCGGCCGTTTATTATCCTTTGTATCTGTCAAAAAAACATTTTTATTAATAAAAAAACGTGTGTAAACAGCATCAAAATCTGTTCCGTGGTTCCATGGACAACTGGCAAAAAGTGGACACTGTTACTGGATACACAGCAATAATATATAATATAATAATAACTTTATTCACTTAAAAAATATATCAACAAAATTTTGGCTGTGGCTCCTAAACTAGGTTTCCCTGTATCTTAGGAACCACAATGGTATAAGGCCGTGAAGATGTTTTTTTTGTGTGTTTATATTATAAATGCGAAAGTTCTATCTGTCTGTTACGCTTTCACTGAACCGATTTTGATGAAATTTGATACGTAGTAAGCTTAAACCCTAGGGAAGGAGTCCTTCCGAAGGACCCTAAGGGGGTATAGGGACTGCAAGTTAGTGTGAGCCCCACGGGCGAACAACACCCGTTATTAATAAATCACCATTCTTGTAGAAATTCTAAAATATAGCAATTTTTTTTTTATTCTGACAACCAAGGTTTGTTCCCTTCGACCCCTTGTCGCTCGCTTCACCCTGTACCATCACGGTATCGAATCGAGCGACAGGGTAGGTCATAGACCGAAACTTTTCCTACTCGTGGAAACATATTCTACCCACCCTAGTAACATTGTAGTGCGTGAATGTGCCGCCAGCGTGCTCTCTGTGGGCCCTCACCGACGCCTGCATCTCTCGCTCAATAATATGATACTCGCTCTCAGAGCACTCGCTGCTGCTCATATCTATCAGGGTCGTGCCGCCGTATAATTCTGAAAATTAAGAAAAAATAAGTGTGTTATTTTGATCATAGCTCTTTAGAAGAATAGAGGTGCGTCTGTGGCCGAGTGGTTAAGAAGTCTGGTATTAACTAGACAGACCACGGGTTCGATCCCGGATCCCGGCCATGTACCAATAGGTTTTTTAAATAAAAACTATAATGTACATAATCCGACAAATCACAATTAGAAACTTTTCCGTCTAAATATATCTCAACAGAACTGGCCACTGGTATAGCCTTACAAATAACATCGGCTATTGAGAGAGAGACTTGGTCTTCCGCTGAGCTGTAAGGCAACACGAGAAGTAAGAAAAAAAAATAAGAAGAAGCTCTTTAGATATATGTGAGCGAGATACACCGCGAGAAGAATCGATAAGATAAGATAGACCAATATTCACGAACCAAAAACACGAGAAAGAACGACTTGGCAACAAAATCGGTATTGCAAAAATACACGAAACGGACTTCGGTTATTCTAGTAATGTACGAAAACCGTTAGAAATAGCATGTTGCAGTGAAATTATGTCAGTAGTGAATACGAGAAAATAAGGTATATTTAGATGGAACAGCCCCTAAGTGTGGGCCCCATTGGCCGAGTGGTTAAGACGTCTGGTATTAACTAGGCAGACCACGGGTTCGATCCCGGATCACGGCCATGACTGGGTTTGTATTTTATAAACTATATATAATACAATTCGGTATGTAAAGTAAAAGCTAAGGTACGATTTTTTAAAGATTAAGCTATTTTAAGAAACTAATTTGAATATTTTTGATTTCTATACAGTAGTTTTTTTATAATAAATTATCAAAGTTTTGGCACTGATGACGTCATTTTGTCTGCTGAATACTTCAATACCTTTGATATGTTGGTACAGAAAAAAGTATATCTGTGTTCTTTGAGTTTGACATTTAACAAACAATAGTGTTGCCGTCTCTAAATCCTACAAAATCTACCAAAACCTACCACTTCTACATAAAACATATTAAACCAACAACTAAGAAACACATCTTTACGGCTTTTATACCGTAGTCTGCATAGTTGTTGTGATACAAAATATATACAAAGGTCAAAGAATATCCTACTATAAAAATGCTTAAACATTCTTCCTAAATAATAAACTAGATTAGTTATAAAAACTACTGAAATAGTAGTATATCTAGTAACAGAGTAACATTGGTTGAGAAGTTGACAAGTAAATATTTTGCTTTTATTTAGCCGATATAATGACGTCATTCATAGGTGAAATGTAGGTTAAGTAAATTATTTGTTTTTGAAAAAATTAAGACAATCTCACGATTTTAAGAGTTATAAATTGAAAAATACGGATTATTAAACCAATGTCTCGAAACGGTTTTGGATTCAGCATACCTTAACTTTTACTTTACCTACCGAATTGTATGTTTCTGTCAATAAATAAATAAAAAATGTAATTAGTATTGAACAAAAGTTACAAGAGGTGTTCTTAAAGACTTATAATATTTTTATCTTTAATCTATCGGTAATTTTTATACTTCTTTCGCTTCTTTTATATATACTAGGCGATTGTGTGTACTTGGACGTCATGGATTACCGAGTGAAGAGTTGGAGACATAGAATGGGTCACAGAAGTGTCGGCAGACCACCAGCGAGATGGAGGATAGAGCGTGGAGAACTGCGAAGGATATGGAGAAGTGGCGCAGTGTTCAGAAAGCCGTGGACGGACAAAGGCTGATAAAGAAGAATCATTTCCATTCACTTATTCCATATAAACAGTCAAATCTTCCATCCTTCATTCTTTCAACGTGTGCAAAGGTTACCTGTGGAAGACTGCACACTATGCCTGGCAGCCTTGATCAGTCTATGCCGGTGTCCGTAGGCCGCCACTCCGACCGCCCGGAGGTCTTCGTGCGACATCTCGCACAGTATATCTACAGTTATCTGCTCGCGCTCCAATACCGGGATCAGTTGCTCCAGGCCGACACTAGAAAAAAATTGGTTTGTCGGTGAGTAAGAAACGAATTTTTTGTTAGACATCTAGAGATGATCCGATTAATTGGTTCTTATGATGGTACCATGGACTGCCTTTGCCTTTTTTACAAGCATTAATTTAAGCTGAGTAAATTTTTTTTTTAATTGAAGAGCTATCTAAAGGTGCCCACTCATTTGTTCAATCGCCGGCGCGCCATCCTACGATCCGCCATCCGTTTTCAAATCGTTGTGTTTGTGGTTGATTTCGATGGGCGGAACGTACTGTCACACATACACACGGATGTTTGACACTTTGTTTAATCGAATCTTGTGTGTCTGTGTGAGTGAGTGAATTGCATGTGATCTAAATCGTATGATTTGCATCGCTAATGTGTGGTCTGTGTTCAATCTCGATCATACGGTCCGGACGGTCATATTTCGTATATTTTCTTTAATATAATTTAAACTATGCATGCATGCAAAACCGAAATTGGATTATTTAAGCTCCGTGATTAGGTCATGCAACTCTATATATGTACCAAGTTTCAACATTTCTCGTCCAGTAGATTCGGAGAAAATAAACTGTGACAGACATAAGAGGGGTTAAGGTTTTTTTTATATTTTACTACTAAACTATTAAATTGTCACTCTTACGCCGATTAGATGGCGTCTGATAGCACGTCACTACCGACTTCCGTGACGGTCAGTTTTTCTATGTTGACACTCCATCCCGAAGCTTCTCTTCAAATAATTACCTGGTCAGGAATGTGTGTAGGGACTCTGAAGTGGACAGAGCCGAGGCTGGTCTGCCGGCCGCTTCTTCTAAACTACCTCTGGACCCCTCCGCCCAGTAGTTTGTGGGTAATACCTGAAATAATATGTATCTAACTATCATCACGCCTTTCATCCCAAGAGGGGTAGGCAGAGACAATCGAATGCCATTTGTTACGATCCTGACATACCTCTTTCGCTTCTTTTATATTCATCATACTTGCGATTGTGTGTACCTATTTTTAATATTTCCATCGATCAACACATTTTTTATATGTTTAATACACAAGTACACCTAGGTCTTCCTCTGCCAGCATTTCCTTTCATTTCAGTCATATAAACCTTTTTAGTCAATCTTTCATCCTTCATTCTTTCAACGTGTCCAAACCAGTGTAAACTACTTTTCTTCATTTTAGCCACAATTCACAACATATCTTTCACTCCGCATTCCTATCTCCGGATGCACTTTGTATCACACATTCTACGTAAAGACCGTATTTCCACTGTATTATTTTTACTTTCATGCTTCTTATTCCATACCCATGTCTCGCTTCCATAAGTAGGTAATGGAACCAAAACAGGATTATGTTTATTAATTTTAGTTGTAAGTTGTATATTTCTGCATACATTGTTTAGTCCACCAAATACCTTGCTTCCCGCTTTCACTCTCCTTTCAATTTCCTTGTCTATCTTTCCACTTCTTGTGAACATACTACCTACATAAGTAAAATAAACGCAGTGGAAATGCGGTCTTTACGTAGAATGTGTGATGTAAGACGCATTAACCGCATTCGGAACGATGTCGTCAGAGAAGAATGCGGAATGAAAGATGATTTTGTTTGTTTTCACGAGTTGCCTTGCTCCCGAAACCGTGCTATCGTCTCCCTCTTTTAACCGATGGTATTTGTGAGGCTATACCTAACAAGTGGCCAGTTCTGTTGAGGTATATTTAGATGGAAAAGCCTCTAAGTGTGGTTTGTCGGATTATCAATTTTGAACTTCTCACAGGCAACGTAAGCGCTATAGTCTCTCCACTCGGCATGATGACTGGTTGCGTTACATTAGCGGGCTGAGTCTGGGGCTCCGGGACCACGCTGACACCATCGCAGCCAGCGGCGGCCGTCATCGCGTCCTGGAGGAGACATCGCACGTCCTCGGCGCCCGCTAGGTCTAACGCCGTCTGGCCTTCTTGGTTCTTGAGGAAGGGGTCCGCTCCGTGCGCCAACTGTAATTGGAATATCGAAAATGAGTGCTTCGGAGGCCACGAAAAAAAAGAAAATAACAGATTTTTAAGTCTGTTAAGGCTTTAATAGCTGTCGATGACCTTGACGATTTGGCCTCTGCACTAGTTTTAAAACACTCTGGAAATCGAGTCGCGGACGAATAAAGAGTAACTTAAAGACGCAGATGTGTCGTCTCATTGACTATTTTAATTGTATCTCTAGAGTCAAATTATAAGATTGATATTTTCCATTTTGTAGCCGAGTAAGTATTGTAAAGTAGTGTGGAAATATAAACTATATCCACACCAATATTATAAATGCGAAAGTAACTCTGTCTGTCTGTCTTTTCCTATAAACCATGGATTTTTTATTTAGTTATTTATAAGTGGCCAGTTCTAAAAACTTTCAGTGTCGTCCTCATACTAAAACAGTAGAGGAAAAAAATATAACACGAAGAATAATGTTTTCCCATCTACCTGTCATATCTGTTTGGGCACTACGTAACTAATCTATGGACACCTTAAATTCTAAAATTATTTTAAAAATATTTTTACAATTAATTACTAATTAATACTAGTTATATATAATTAAATATGGCAAAATAAACTATAATATTATATGTTTTAGGTATTAAACCCCTAAAAATCGATGTTATGAGTAACGAAATTAGCTACAACACAAATGAACGGTCCTCTCCTTACCAAGGCTTGAAGCGGACTGACGCGGGGATAGAAATAATAGCGCGCCCTATCTTGTATGAGTGGGGAGGCCGGTTTTTTTTGGAAAATATTATTATTTTTATATTAAAATGAGATATATATGAAAAATAACGTTTAAAGCTAATAAAATTGGCTATTTTTGTGTGTAAAATTTAAAAAACGCGCACATGCCGTATTTAAGAAAATTTTAATTTTATGAACATATAAAAGGCTGTTACTTAAGAATTATTATTCAAAAAAGTTTTCATACAATTATTTTGATTTCAAATAAATTCTGTTTAGAAAACATTGAAGTATAATGTACATTTTTTTTGTACTAGTAGGACTTATGGTTTGGTCCACAGTTTGAGTTGAATATCTACAAATTTTGCAATGCAGCGTGTATTAAGGCCTTAAAGATGTGACACATCTAGGTTCGTTAAGTGCAGGAACAGACTCGCCACCTGTTCTGTTCAATATGGACAACTGGCAAAAAGTGGACACTGTGACCGGTGTCTCTGGCCACTTCACAAGGTATAAAGGCCATAAAGAAGTTTTTTTTTTTTTGGTAAATAGAAAAAAAAATAGTTTGTATAAGTTTGTTGTGGTTTATGTAATAAAAAAAATAAAAAACAAATCTACACTAATATTATAAAAAGGTAAAGTTTTTAAGTTTGGATACAGGGGGGTAATCTCAGAAACTTCTGAACCGATTCCAAAAATTATTTCACGGGTAGAAAGCTACGATATCCTTTATTAATATAGACTATGTCGATAATATCCACGGAATATCCGGGAGCGGAAAGTTAGTTACCAGTAAAGAGCATAGCTGCGTTCTCGCCTTGTGCGCTGCTTCGTGTAGAGGTGTAAAGCCCCATCGGTCAGCTGCATTTGGCGGGGTGCCCGCTCTGAAATAGTCAAGGCAATCTGATCAGTACGCGCAAAAAATCATGGGCCCCTTAGACCAGTGTTTCTCAAAGTGAGCGATAACGCCCCCTTGTGGGC
The DNA here is from genome assembly GCA_963924495.1 of Nemapogon koenigi. Lineage (NCBI taxonomy): Eukaryota > Metazoa > Arthropoda > Insecta > Lepidoptera > Tineidae > Nemapogon > Nemapogon koenigi. The sequence goes on from OZ004655.1 coordinate 6,549,579, forward strand.
GCTGGAGGCCTAGAGGGGGGCGGTAAGGGGCCCAGAAAAACTATATAAAAATTAAAGTAATGAATTTCATTGTGATTTTTAAAATGTGGTAAAGTAAAAACAATTGGGGGGCGCTGAAAAATAATTGATTTTCAAAGTGGGCGGTAGACAAAATAAGTTTGAGAACCTCTGCCTTAGACGATGTACGAACCCTAGTATTCTATTCTCTCGGAACGCTAAATCATAATATTATATACAAAAACTTATAACAGAATTATAATTATTATATGAAAAGTATGCAGCCCTTAAAAAGCTCAATTTATGCATTGTAACTACTTTAATAATAAAACATCCGAAAAACAACAACCGGGCATAACCTCAAAAAATTTCAGATCGATCAAAATCTTCGCCATTTTTTTCAGCGTTATCTACAGGGTATGGGCAGACGCTAACTTGGCGTTCTCGAAAGACGCAAATTAAAAACAAAATGACATAATTACGCTTCGTTTTCTACAAGGAGTTTATACTTCAAACAGTTTGTATACAATAAGTATATAAACTCCTTGGTATCGTCAGAGTGAATGACAGTTTAGTTAGGTCACGTGGTTGTATTTCAGTCGCTCCCATACATTTAATGTTATGTATTCTATTCGTTTATTTGTACATTGTCTAAGCCCCCAGATATCACAATGTGAAATTGCTACTTTTTTTACTTAAAATAGAATGTTTCATAAACAAATTTTCTACCTGTGCAATTTTTCGTTAAGACGTTAAGCAATTCCTTAATTAAATATTAGCTGTACGCCCGTGGGGCCCAAGTTGTCCGAAATAAATATTTTTTTTATTTTTTATTTATTTAACCGTGAAAGCGTAACAGACAGAGTTACTTTTGCATTTATTATATTAGTATGTATAGTTAGCGAATTGCTTAACGTTAAGAATCGACTTAAATAACCTGAAACTTTTATTAAAATCCATTGACCCGTTTTGGTGCTCTGGATTCCACATACCTCAATAACAGAGCTGCCACCTCCAAGTGGCCGTAGCTGGCGGCATTGTGCAGCGGCACCAGACCGCCTTTGTCACGGGCGGAGACCGCGGCGCCGGCCTCTAGTAGCGCTTCGGCGACACCCAAATTGTTGTAACCGGCTGTGACAAAATAATAATAATAATGGCGGCTTGTGGCGAGCCGTGGATAAGTAACGACACCGCCGAACCCGTATCCTTCAGAGAGTAGGTTGAGGCAGGCGGCCCCACTGGAAAACCTAGGATTCTCGCCCCTGGCTTGCCTTAATTGGAGTCGTTAGAGTATAATATTATGTATTATGCTCGGGGGTGGAAGTGTCTAAAGGCATAATAACGGGGAAGCTATATGTGAAACCGGTGTCACACCTCTCGACACCCCCAGCCGCTTACACCAGTTTTGCCTGTATTACTTGCCGGCAGAAATGTTTAAAAACGGTACCTAGTTGTTTTACGAGGCCCATTTAGTAAACGGCGAGTCACCACCTGCCAATTTTATGTTTCATGAGATGAATGAAACCGGCAGGTGACCGTAGGCTCAACCAATAAACTTGATAAACCAATCCATTTAACCCTTTCAATTTAATTTTATCTCGGCAATAGTCCAGGCACCTGACGGGGCCTGTCTGTGAGCGCATTGTATTTGATGCATTCAGAGATAGGTCCCGACGGGTGCTAGTCACAACACTTTCGATTAAATACTCTAAAGGGCCTCTACATGTTGGACCTATGTCCCCATCCAAGCCTTACAAAGGACCGGGCATTGTATACATAGAAATAATAATAATACGGTCGTAGGGCGGCTTGTGGCGAGCCGAGAACCTTTTAGCCTTTTACATGCTCTGTCGCGCGACACAAAACAATACAAACGAAATCTAATGTCACTTATTACTATCCTAATGGTATTATGGCCACGAGAAGAAAATTAGCGGAGGGTGGAGCCCGTCTATGACCCCTCCATACTGTATATTTAAAAAAAATACATACCAGCCAAGTGCAATGGTGTGGAATTCCTGCCGTGCGAATCTCTGCAGTTCACGTTGTCTGCAGTGATAAGTTTTCTGGAATAAAATTAATTTAATTTACCGCCAAGCGTTCTCGTGAAATATCTATACTTACGCGTATTTTCAACCGATTTTGCGACTCCAGTTTAAGGTACCATTTTCTCGTATTTATCCTATAGATAATTTCACATACTTTATCAAAACATTAACTACAACTTGATATTCTCGTCTATCTGTCTCGCTTTAACATACGCGTATCTATGCGCTTTCTCTTTTGCATTGCCAATCTAGTAGAGCGCCCGCGCGACTATACAACATCTATGAGATAGATTGATACACGAGGAAAACGACCCGTTACGTTATTGAAGTCGGGTGAAAAATTGGCGCCGGCACGCTTTCATTTATTTCACGTATGTAGTCTAATTTGATATAACCCTAAAAAGTAGACAATATATATACCTGGCTCTCGCGACATCCCCTCTCTTGGCAGCGTCGAGCACGGCCGCGTCACCCCGCAACGCGTCCGCAGTGTCCGTGTCGCCAGCACGGACCAACTGTAGGGGGGTGAGGCCGTCGCGGTTACGGCGGGTGGGGTCGGCGCCGTGCTGGGTGAATAAAAAAAATTAATTAACAAGTTATATACTTATGGCCATATTCATAAACACATTTTAGAAGCGTTTTAGTTAAAATATGTTTTGTCACTCTCTAACAAACCTGTCTTTACTAATAATAGAAAGAAACAAAACACATTTTAACAAAGACGTTGCTAAAATATGTTTATGAATAATGGCCATAGAATATTTATATCACTACTTATTATAAAACAAAGTTCCCGCCGCGTCTGTTTGTGCCCTTTTCACGCAAAAACTGTTGAACGGGTTTTGTTGTAGTTTTCACTATTAGATTGCGTATTATGTTTAAAAGCTGAGCTTTAATAGTATAAGTAAATCAATTCGGGAGAAACATAACAAAATGATGTAGGAAAGAATTGTGTAGAATAAAATTATCTACAAAAAAGTCTGCAGTAGCATAATTATATCTATCTCTAATAGATAAGTAGTTAAAGGCGTATTTGTGTGGGTTTTCAAATAGTTGTGAAACCCATATTGTACCCGTGCGAAGCCGGGGGCGGTATCGCTAATCTATCTATAACTTTGTAGATGCGCTCTGCCACTAGATGTCGCTAGACGTCTCCATACATATAAAAGGCAAAGTCCTGACTGACTGACTCATCATCGCCCCCGCACAAATCATAGAAATAAAAAAAATAAAAACCAAAGGATAGAAATTTGAATTTTGGAGAGGGTGATGACTTTATTGTAGGAATCGTTTAAGAATAAATTACTAGAAATTAGAACTTTTCCATGGGAGAAGCCGGGGGTGAAAAGCTACTACTAGAATTATAAATATGAAAGAGTGTTTGTTTGTTTGTCTTTTTCACGTCAAAACGGATCCCGGGATTATTTTTATCAGTGACGGCCAATGTGAGACACTAGAGACACCAAAAGTATCGTCACCTTCAACAGCAACCTGACAATGTCCGCCTTCCCCTTAGCGGAGGCCTCGTGTAAGGGCGTGAACCGCCACAGGTCCGCCACGTTAACACCGGCGCCGGCAGACACCAACAACTCTGTCACCTCGTAGTGGCCGTAGGAGCACGCGTTGTGCAGCGGTACCAGACCTCTGGAATTGGGAAAAACTCAATAAGTGAGATTTCATATTTACACATACAGACCATACAGTACTAAGAATATGAAGGGGCCATAGACAAGCTCCCCCCCTCCGCCAATTTTGTGTTAATTTGACCATTAGGATACTAGTAAGTTACTTTAGGCAGGCCTGGCGCTCTCCGTACTTTAGGTACGAAACTAGAAGTAAATCTGCGAGCCGTCCAGGCCGTGCCCATACAGTAAGAATATTGAAAATCTAATGTTGACGCGCGGCGTTCGCCTAGAAATTCTAAACATCTAAAATACTTCTATTAAGTTTCGTATACAGGATACATATGTGCACAGTATATGCCTATTTACTTAGTTTAAAATATGCAGACATTGTAAATGGGTAGGTTAGGTATGTTTTAACACCCATTGGTACATGGACGAGATCCGGAATCGATACCGCGGTCTGCCTAGTTAATACCTTAATCTTAATCACTCGGTCATCGACGTCTTTGCTATTTATTAAGTCTGGTTAGCAAGTGCCTTTTTTCGTATTTCCTGTTAGCGTTCACCGAAAATTATGATTGAGGTGTCATTCGATTCGGAATGACGTTTAGAAACTTTTCGGAAAATATAAAAATGGCCCGAAAAAAATTAAGTTATAAACAATTTAGCAAAAAAATAAAAGGGAGTTTAGTTTTATGCAAATATCTCAAAAACTACTTAAGATATTTAAAATCTCATAAAAGATCCTTAAAGAGGAGGAAATTTCCAAAAAAAAGGTCCTAACTCCCCGAACTGTATGACTAATATTTATAATTTTAATTGCTTGGTGAAAATAGGGCAAAAGCGGGTGGCGCGGCGGCCGTGTACTAATTAAATTTGAATATTTAGGAATGAAAAGAATTTAGGCACCACCGGAAAATATGAGAGAACAATCCGACGGAAAAAAAAATTAATTATTTGAATTCATATAAAAATCCGGATAATTTTTGAACTAAAAACCTGAGATTTTTTCCACTTCTTTGATCTTCTTCAATCATAATTTTCGGTTAAAGCTAACAGGAAATACGAAAAAAGGCACTTGGTAACCAGACTAATATATATTAATTTCAACTGGCTCTCACCCTTTATCTTTCGCGTGAACATCCGCTCCTCTCTGAAGTAGCAACTCGGCGAGTGGCAGACGGTTATAACTGAAAAATAAAATTATTTCAATTAGGAAAAAGTATATGAAAAAAATAAAATATATTACACGACAGAGAATAAACATGGTTGTTGATGTTGCTATGTTTAGTAGTCGTTCTCCAATAAAAGCCCTTTTATTTTAATGGGATAACATATAGCCTTGATAAAGTCTAAAAGTGGTACCGATACCTGAAAAGCTCGACCCGGATAGTGTTGGACATTGAGTCAGGACCGAGACACCGCGGCAGACCCTGACTCTCATGGCTTTCAGCAATCAATAATGACCTCAAAGGCCTAGAACTAGACCCACTGACTACCCGGAATAGATAGATCGAGCTGGCGAAAAGCGATTAGGAGAGCTGACCCCAATTAAACATGAGGTAAGGCCGGAGAAAGAAGAAGTCCACTCTAAAGGCCATTCTAAATATTGGTGAAAGAATTTTTGAAATCGGATCAGTAGTTTCAGATACATCCAAACTTACAAACTTGACCTCATTATAATATTAGTATAGATTATTATTTTGTTACAATAAAATTGTGATCTCTAACTGCAGTATGTCTACATATCTTTCAATTATTTTTTTAAGAAATCGGTTAAAATCTCCAATCCTTGGGTTACCACGGAACCCTAAAATCAACCCACCCGGCAGCGAAATGCAGCGGCGTGGAGTGCCTCCCGTCCACATCTCGGCAGTTGACCAGTCGGGGTCGGGCGTCCAGGATGGAGCGCGCGGTGTCCACGTCACCAGTGCGCGCCGCCTCCAACAGTCTTAGGGCAGCTGCGTTCGCGCATGCGTCTGTAAAAATGAACAGCGGCCATCTTGAAATTAATTGTCTCAAACAATTTATGCGTTTGAAAAAAATGTAATAGTTAAAGAACCTTAAAAATTATTTTCACGCAAAAACTACTGAACTAATTAGCGGTTTTTGACTATTAGATAAGTTGATTCACGAGGAAGGTTTACGAGTATTAAACATGGACCTATCATGTTTAGGAGCTGTGCATTAACAGTATTAGTGAATCAAGTCGGGGGAACAGGTTAGCCTCAGCGAGTTTTCATGGCGTATGCTGGCTAATCCGTCAGAGATATATAACAAAATGATGTAGGAAAGAACTGTATAAACAAACATTCAGGTGGTTGCAACATTTTTCATGGATTTTTAGTGGACCAAGGCCATTTTTCTTTATTTTTTCAATATAGAACTTAACAAAGAACATGAAACTCAAATGTTGACAACTTCTGTCATGGTTACAATTTCGCTAAAATTGTTGTAAACTAATATTCTACCCGGACGAAGCCGGGGGCGGGTCGCTAGTGTCACATTGCAGTTTTAAGGCTGGTGTGTGATATTTGGATCATAAAAAGGTTGTAAATTCAATAGTTAGTGATTCTAATTATATTAGTTGAGAAATTATCATTGCTTAAAAGGAAAAACCGGCCAAGAACCACGTTTTTTGTATGGGAGCCCCCCTTAAATATTTTAATTTAATTATTTATTTTTAAAGTGAATAATATAACTCAATATTCTGTGAACATTTCAAGCGTCTACCTGTTGCCGTTATCAAAATCGAGCAAAAAAATCACGTTTGTTGTATTTATTTTATTCTGTTTTTTAGTATTTTTTTTCATGAGATATAGCCTGGTGACAGACGGACGGACAGCGGAGCCTTAGTAATAGGGTTTCCGTTTTTACTAAAAATGGAAAAAAAAAAGCAACTTAGCGTTATTATACTATACTGTTGTAATTGTATCTCCTCTGGCAACACTGGCAATAATGGAATACTGGCCAGTTGCCTTGTTAGAATCTGACATAAAATTTACATTCTCTGTCTGTCATTTCAAGAAAAACAAATATATTGAAAGCTTTGAGTATATACACTCTAGATAGAGCTAAGCGGCGCGACTACGTCGAAAAAAATGTTGTGTAAAAGTTACCTGACTTGAACTTTACCACCGCTCAGTACCGATTGAGTCATCGTGTCTGACAGTTGTGCTAAGTGTAAAATTTTGTGCCTCAAAATGGCGTTTTGTGTTATAAAAGTGTGCCGAAATTATAGAAGACGTTTGAAAACAACCACTTTAATCACCTACCATCGGTAAGTAAGTCATATAATATTATATTTCTCAAAAATAACACGTGTACTAAAAATAATATTTAAGTCTTAAAATCAGCAACTTTGTACGATGTTGCAAGCTTTTGAAATTAAAATTCCCAAATGAACGTCAAATTAATTTAGTAGTGGGTATAGGAGAGAGCTGGACCAGGTATAGACCTTTTTTCCTGGAAATGTCCTTTTTTTTTTTTTTTGCTCATCAATCGGCAATAATTTCGGTGCAAGCCTAGAAAAAATTTCTAAAAAAAAAAATTTACACTTTTTAGAATCGCGTTTTTTCAAGCTTTTCAAATATCTAATTAATTTTTTCATAGCTCATCGTTTTACAAAGTTAGAAATTTGTACTCGGTACTATTGTCCGCAATCATCTTTAGAATTAAAATGGGTTATCTCTAACAAATATTCACAATACAATCCCTTATATTTTATCTATATTAATTATTCTAGGGTCGCTATTGTAGTATGCGGACATTGCCAGAGATATCGGTAACAGTGTCCACTTTTAAAGAAACAAATGTTCGCTTTATGAATCCTTCAAAACAATACACACATGCACACATCTTCATACATTACCAGATATACTGGTAACAATGTCTACTTTAGATAAAATTATAAAAGGCAATGAATAAAGGGATGCCGAAAGAAGTGTCTCACAGTGAGTAATCGTTGAGAAATTGTTAAGTAAAACTCAGTAGATAAAGAGATAGATAGTTAGTTGCAATATGAGATAGATAGATAGATAGATAGTTAGTTCCAACCTCCAGTAGTAAACGTTGCGGACATACAGTAATAATACGTAGGTAGTGTGAAAGTGTAACAAGTCATTAAGTCAATATGAAGTCGGTATATTTTGTGTCTCAGATTATTGTAGATGAAAATTCGCTTCATAGTACAATATTCGATCAAATATTGTTCGAAGAAAGTGTTAGAATTGAGAGGTCGTTACAAATGGACTCTCAATATGATTGGCAAATGTGTGACATTAGTGACTATGTGGAAAAGTGTTTAAAATGTCATGTTGTGCAAAGTGGTAGTGGCATAAATCGGAAGCAAGATCCTGAGGCACTGATATAACAACAATTAATCTTATAAAACTTGAAAGTTACAAACATAAAACACAAACAAATTAACTGGTTGAGTATCACATATTCATAAAGCGAACATTTGTTTCTTTAAAAGTGGACACTGTTACCGATATCTCTCGCAATGTCCGCATACTACAATAGCGAGCCTAGTCTATAGATAAAATATACGGGATTGCAAAAAGTGGACATTGTTACCAGTATATCTGGCAATGTATGAAGATGTGTGCATGTGTGTATTGTTTTGAAGGATTCATAAAGCGAACATTTGTTTCTTTAAAAGTATTTGTTTCTTTAAAAGTGGACACTGCATACTACAATAGCGACCCTAGTCTATAGATAAAATATATAGATAAATTTCTAACTTTGTAAAACGATGAGCTATGAAAAAATTAATTAGATATTTGAAAAGCTTGAAAAAACGCGATTCTAAAAAGTGTAATATATATTTTTTTTTGAATTTTTTTCTAGGCTTACACCGAAAGTCTATACCTGGTCCAGCTCTCTCCTATACCCACTACTTAATTTACCTATATTGTAAATAAAAAATAAAATTCCCATATTTATGAGGCATAGTCAAAAGTTGGTAACACCGCGCGTTCATATAACAATAGCAGTTCTCCTTACTTGTGTGCGTAATTACGCACACTATTGGATTCACACCTGGCCTACTGTTTTTGTTGCGTTTGTAGCGTAACGCTCTATCTAGAGTGTATCTTATCAAAGATTGAAAGAAATATGGGCATATCAGAGTCTGAAGGATCATCTTAGATACCGATTAATCGGCATATACACTATAAAGGCTATAATACTTGACATTGGCTAATCATCTATTAACATTGGCGGAGCCATAATAAAAGAAGAATACAGAAATCTGCGTCAGATTATTAATATAAATATCGATAATTACCGTCAGTATGCGTGTAATGGTGGTCAGGCTCGGCGCCGCAAGCCAGCAACAGTCGACACGCGCCCGCCGAGTCTCTCCGAGCCGCCAGGGACAGCGCGCTCTCGCCTCGCGCGTCGCACGCGTTCACCTTTGCGCCTGCGCGTGGTAATATAACAAATTAAGTCGGTGGCTAAAGGAGATGTTTCATCTATCTATCTATTATCACGCTTTATTCCAAGAGGGGTAGGCAGAGACAATCGAATGCCATTTGTTACGATCCTGACAGACCTCTTTCGCTTCTTTTATATTCATCATACCTTTAACACGCTCGGCGATTGTGTGTACTTTTAATATTGCCATCGATTAATACATTTTTTATATATTCAATAAAAGTACACCCAGGTCGTCCTCTACCAGCATTACCTAGACTACCGGCCATGTACCAATGGGTTTTTTATAATTAAAAACTTATGTACGTAATCCTGCAAACCACACTTACAGGCTTTTTCATCTCATACCTCAACAACACTGGCCACTCGTTAGGTATAGCCTCACAAATACCATCGGCTGGTGAACCTGGGACCGTAACGTAAATATAAAGCCTTCCTTATAGTTTACAGGAAAACCTAAACAAAATGCCTGTACTCACTACTTCGCCAATCATTTTATTTAAAGAAGCCAACTAACCGTGCCGCAGCAAGATGTCCATAGCGTCCAAATGCGAATGTTCTGTGGCGACGTGCAGAGGCGTTTGTCCGTCCTTATTCTTCTCGTTCACTCTGGCCCCCTTCCTGATTAACGTCTCTAGCACCTGCAAATGTTCAATCAATATTTTTAGGATTCCGAACCCAAAGGGTAGAAACGGAAACCCTATTACTAAGACTCCGCTGTCCGTCCGTCTGTCTGTCCGTCCGTCTGTCACCAGGCTGTATCTCATGAACCGTGATAGTTAGTAGCAGTCCCATGTCCATGAGGGGTGAGGGGCGGGCGTGATTCTGCTATACACGATGCGAGGTTTCGCGCGATGTGTCTGTTGTAGACGCGATTTACCTCGGGATAGCTTGTACTCTGAAATTTTTGAGGTGGATCGCGTCGACAACAAATATATCGCGTGAAACTTCGCATCGTGTATGGCAGAATCACGCCCGCCCCTCTCACCCGCGCGGACCATGGGAGTGCTACTTTCTCAGTGGTTTACCTATAATATATAATCTGTTTCCAGATTATACCCACCTGTTTCCTCTTGGGGTATACGCTGGCAGCAGCACAGTGCAGCGGCCGGTCCCCGGTCGACACGTGCTGGAAGTTCACCAGCAGCTCGACGTTGGTGTCCGTCGGGAGAGACAGAGTGCTGGAAGTGGTGCTGCTCGCTGACGTGTTCTGGAACGAGTACGATGGCACGATTACACTCGTTTCATTATATGATGGTATGATTGTTTTGTATCTCAAAAGTTCAGTTTTGTTATATGTCACGCATACCATCTTATGTTGAACAGAGTATATATAGATTTAGCAACAAAATGAATGTGTCAAAGGTAGCAAACGATCAGAATTATGTAATTACTAGATGACCCGTGCGAATACTTCTCGCCGTTCGTGACGTCGTTGTCATAATTCAACTGATCTCTAATAGATGGCGTCTTTTATAAAATACATAAATTAGTGTAATTTTAAAAGAAACATTTAATTTCGATTTGTTTTTTATTTTTCGTTATTAGAGGGAATAATGGCGTATCAAACATTAACTTTGATACTGATACATTAATTCTGATGTTACAGTGGCCCCCAACGTAAAAATGTATACTAATATTTTTTTCATAAAACACTAAAATATGTATAGCTTTAAAAATACCTGATTATTAGTGGAAGACAATTGTTTCTTGATCCGAGCCGGCTCCGCGAGTCTGCATGCTTCTAGGAGACAATGGCCGCGGTACTCGACTGGAACAAAGATAATATAAAATAGCAGAAAGCTCCACGGTTTTTAGTAACCTAACTAATATCATAAATGCGAAAGCGTTTTTGTTTATTTATTTGACCTTCTTTCGCGTCAACACAGAGCAATGTGATATTTTGCACATGGAGAGCTGGAGGGCCTATAATACTTAGGTAACATTTCAAATTCTCCACGGGCGAAGCCGGGGCGGAAAGCTAGTAATGTCATAAACAAAATATCGTGTCGGATAATGTGGAAACGCCTAAAGTCTTCCTCTTTTAGTTGAAGTGTTTTTGTCCTTTGTTCTATCACTTTAGCTCGTACACAGGTCTATCACAAGCCCCTATACTCTATAAAATGTAGCTTGATTGATTTGACAGGTGTGTATAATATAAAATAATATCGATGGATAATAATTATTCAGTTAACTGCGCGTTTAGTTAGAAACATAATATCAATTTGTGAAGTGTTGCCAACTCATATACTTTGCAACTCATTTCTTCTTTTTGTGAATTTTTTTTTGATTTCGAATTTGCCTAAATCCAAGAATATTTATATCATATGATATCATAAAGGAAAACTAATCTTATTTTATTAAATTTTATACTAACATTTTCATATGATATAAAATATCGAAAAATCGACAATGTCAATCGATTGTGCTTCCCTAACCATTTTCAAAAGCGTTTATAAAGCAAGCTTTTCATACATTAAAAAAAAACAAGAACTTAATTTCAGGAAATAATTATCTATATATATAAAAATGAAACCCGTTTTCCGTTGTCACGACATAACATGAAAACGGCTGAACCGATTTAGCTGAAAATTGGCAGGGAGGTAGTTTAGAGCCAGGAGAAGGACATAGGATAGTGGTAGGGGTTGGAGTAGGGGTAGTTAAAATTATAAATTTTAATTGTGAATATATGGCGTCATCTTGAGTTTTACATGTGTACTAAAATGTATTTGCAAACGTCAATAGATGGCGCTGTATTATACTTTCTACCACGGAAATGTGTTAATTCCAGAGTCGGTAGGCCAGGTAGGTTAGTTAGGTTATTTATAACTCAAGAACGGCAGAACCGATTTAGCTGAAAATTGGCAGGGAGGTAGTTTAGAGCCAGGAGAAGGACATATGATAGTAGTGGTTGGAGTAGGGGTAGGGGTAGGGGTAGGGGTAGGGGTAGGGGTAGGGATAGGGGTAGGGGTAGGGGTAGAGGTAGGGGTAGGAGTAGTTGTTTTCCACGGACGAAGGAAAGTAAATAGCAGGCAAGCCAACGTTTGGGCAGGACAACGTCTGCCGAGTCCGCTAGTTCTTAATGAAATTGATTTTAACTAAATATATAAGTATTAAGTTACACGTAATGGTCTTTTCTTATTACAAAATCATGATATTAATGTTTTTTTTTTTCCAAAAAAAAATTCATTTTTATTATGATAAATGTCTCTATAAACAATTGGTATCTGTCAAATCAATCAAGCTAGATTTTATGGAGTATAGCTTCAAAATGAAATGAGATAGGGACATCAAATTCGTACATATAAACGGAGAGAGTAACAAAACCAACGTACCAATAGGTTTTATAATTAAAAAAAACTTATATACATAATCCGACAAACCACACTTACGAGGCTTTTCCATCTAAATATACCGCAACAACAACAACTCGTTAGGTTACTTACCACCTCACATCACTTACCATCGGCTAAACGAGGGAGACTTGGTTTTCCGCTGGGTACCCTGGAACCGTAACACGGTTTCGGGAGCTGTAAGGCAACCCGTGTAGAAAGAAGAGTAACAAAAGATTTAAAAACTCTGTAAGCATAACTTAGATAGTACTTTTCGCGTGCCTGACACTCGACACACCAAATTTTCTCTAATATTATAAAACACAAAATACTCACAGGCTAATCTAGCTTGCAGATCTCTAGTCGGCGCTACGTCCAATGCCGATTTTCCGTGACAGTTCAATAATGTTGGATCCGCACCTTCGCTCAGTAATAGTGAGCAGACCTAAAAGAAAAAAATAAAACAATTTTAATTGCATAACCGTGTCACCGACACGTGTTTAGCAGACAGAATTTGTAATGCTATACTTATATATATGTCGTGGCCTCGTGGGTCGATCATAGAACTTGACCATTTCATGATATGCCCAACTAAAATACGCCATATAGTTAAATAATTGACGTCTGTTAATTTGTCAGACCACACTTGGCCATATCATAATGTAGAGTGAGTGTGAAGGATTTTTTACAAGACTGTAAAATATATGTTAATTTTTGGTTAAAATTTTTTATGAATTCAACGATACGGCAGATTTTGGCAGATGGCTAATTATATAACCGGCCCACGACATATATAAAAGATATACATATTTGCTAGGTTACAAATTTACAAATACCATCGGCTAAAAGAGGGAAACTTGGTCTTCCGCTGGGTACCCTGGGACCGTAACACCCGTGAAGAAAAAAGTTTACAGTTACAAGTTTGTACATATCAAGTTACAATCGGATATTATTTCTTTCTAATGGTGTAGGTAGACTATCTCGCTATAGACAAACCCGCGCGCGTCATGCCCGCGCAGCTGTCTGTCTGTCAGGTTGTTCGGGATAATGTTAGAAACGGCTGAACAGATTTTGACGGGATTTTAACAGGCAGGTAGACGATTTTTCCCACCTCCAATCTGGCCTTGCTCGCGGCTTCATGCAGCGGCGTGAACGCCCACAGATCTGTAGCGTTGACATCAGCGCCGGCGCGCACCAACAACTCCGTCACCTCGTAGTGGCCGTAGGAGCACGCGTTATGCAGCGGTACCAGACCACTGAAATATTGATAAGAAAATACAATAAATTATATTTCACTAACCCGATCCCGGTTTCGGATGGCAAGTTGTTTATCATATTTTTTTAGTGATTTCCAGGGGAATTAGATATTTTCTTGGGATAAAAAGTAGCCTAAGACATAGGCTCTATGTCATTCAACAAATAAACCACTAGCGATACCTTCAAAGACGCCCAAAAGCCTAACAGACCCTCGACCAAACGATAAAATCAATATGAATTTATATAATTGTTATAAATCTTAGAGTGTTACAAGACTTGGAAATTCCATCGGACAGCGTACTTCTTCTTCACACATGAAAAGTAATATAACGACATGTAACGACACTTTCTATGGGAAATTGAGCCCGGCTTTCGGTGTGAAGTTATCCCGAATAATCACGTTCCATTTTGCGAGACGGACCGACGAATTTTTCATGTTTGTTTACTTCGAATAATTTTTAGGTTAGTTTGGGTTCTGGTTGGGTTCTTGGGCTACTGGTTTCTATTTACAGTGGCGTAGCGTGATTTGCTGCCGCCCGGGGCAACGACAAATTTCGAAAATCCACGGTGAAACTAAACACAAATTACTTATATTGAGGTCTGAAATTAATTTGTTCGAAAACATGACTGGACGCCAAAAGTCCAAGGAAAAAATTAAGTCCGTGCATTTTGACTGTGTGATGCTGATTTATAATAATAATAATAAAAATTACATGTATGTGCCTAAACCAGTACTTGGTCATGCCACACTCTACTGGGATCAATCTTTCATCACAGACAGAACTATTGTTGCCAATAAGCCTGATATTGTGTTGGTAGATCGATCAGCGCGCCTTGCAATGATAATCGATGTCACTATCCCACATGACGACAATCTTGTGAAAGCTGAGAAAGATAAACAATCAAAATATCTTGACTTGGCTCACGAGATTGTCGATATGTGGGATGTGAAGTTGGCTATCATTGTACCGATAGTCGTGACGGTCAATGGTCTGTTTGCCAAGAGTTTTGACCGTCATCTTAGGAGCCTTGAGATTGGCGGTTGGGTCAAGGGCCAGATCTAGAAGGCAGTACTCCTAAGTACGGCCCGTATTGTGAGGAAGTTCCTCTCTCTGCAGCCCTAACCACCGGTAGTTTGGGTATTTACCTCGCTGCCGGGGGATAACTCCTTTTGTATATATTTTTGTTTTTTTTTTATACCTAAATATGTAAAAATATAACTAAAAGAAAATAAATGAAATAAAGAGAATAATAATAATTTCCATAGACCCCGTAGTACTTTTTTCTTGCTGACGTGGACCCCTCAGCAAGTAGAAATCCTAAGGGTCGATTCTATATAGACCACTTTGGAAACGATAGTCTACACAAATAAAGTACGAACCCCTTATCCTTAGCGTGAACATCGGCGCCCCGTTGGAGCAGCAGACGCACGGCCCGCGCCCTGTTGTACCCGGCCGCGAGGTGGAGCGGTGTCGACCTGCGGCCGTCCGACGCGTGCACGTTCACATTGAGCGGCGTAAGGAGCGCGGCGAGCCGGTCGTCGGAGCCTGACCGGGCCGCCTCAAGGACGTCCGACGCGCAGTATTCACCTGTAACCAACACATTACATATGTAATATATCGCATGCTGCCCGAAAAAGTACAGTAGTTAGGTTAGGTATGCGAGAAAATGCATAATGCGGAGGGTGCTTAGGTACATAATTGAATTTTGGCCTATCTTATCCTTGGTTATCTTATCGATTATTTTGCAGTGCATCTCGCTCACATCTTTTTTAAAAATATAAGGACAAAATAAGTCGCGAGCTCGTTGCACTGTGACGCGTTGCCTAAAATACTCTAAGCTGTATTATATTTATACTGTCAACTCACCAGTAAGGACAGGTCTGGTAGCGGAGTCAGCTAAATCCAGGGGTGTTTTGCCTTCAGTATTCCTTATGTTCGGATCAGCGCCGTGTTGAAGAAGCGCTGCAATATTAAATTTAAAACATGAAAATGTAACAAAAATTTAAATATCGGACAGGCCAAAACACACCAATAACTGTGTCCAATTTTTACCAGTTGCCCATATTAAACAGAACAGGTGGCAAGCCTGTTGCATGCACTTAATGGACATATACCTGTCACTTCTTTAACAGATTTACAAGTGCTTTGTTAAAAAATTCAAAAATTAAAATATGTTGTCCAATAATACATACCTATACAAACATCCACTTTTCCCTTAGCCCCAGCCTCATGTAAGGGTGTATATCCCCAATTGTCCCGGGCTGCTGGCGCAGCCCCCGCTGTCAGGAGCACCCTGACAACATCTGCATGCCCAAACGAACATGCATTATGTAAAGGCTGCAGACCACCATCGTCCCGTGCTTGTAATGCAGCCCCGGCAGCTATTAATATTTCCACCACTTCTCGTCTGCCGTATCCTGGAATAAAAATTACACATGTGTATAACATCACAATTTTTCAAGGTAAAACTTCTTTCAGTATTTTGTTGATTTTTGGTATGGAGATTATCCTACAAACCGTACAAAGAGGCTTTTCCATCTATAATACCTCAACAGAGCTGGCCACTCGTTAGATATAGCCTCAAAAATCATTGGCTGAATGAGGAAGACTGTGTCTTCCACTGGGTACCCTGAGGCCGGCACCGGTTCCAGGAACTGTAAGACAACCGTGGTATGGAGAAATATTATGGATAACGGTGTTTTTTTGTCAGTATCAAATGTTTCACTTAATACTGTATCAAAGTTAATGTTTGATAACCCATATTGAAGATTATTTTTCTTCTTTAGAAATTAGACTAATTTATCTATTTTGTAAAAGACCATGTGTTGGAGATTAGTTGAACTAATGGTGTGCAAAGTTAAATTTTTATTATATTTTTAGAAGTTTAATTTAATTTTTAATATTAACAAACAACATTACAATATGTCTGTTTGTGTTGAAACCATTGTTTCCCAAACTGGAGTCTCTAAGATACTTTAAAAAGAATGGTAGTGAGTAAACATTTATTAATGATACAGTATCTAGGTTGGATTAGTAAAAAAAACATGTTTTAGTAAAGTCCCACAAACTGCAGAAACAAGCTTGCCATCTGGCTTCATTTATTTTAAATAGCATGCTCACAAAGCCTAGTTAGGTGGGTAATGAAAGCAGGCCAGAAACCTTGTTCGATATAAAGACTTTGAGACAATAAACCTAATCTTTACAAGTGTGACTTATAATATTGCAATATGGTAATTACACTATACTACCATTATGCAATATACCTTTCACCAAGGTTACAATTACTTGAATTAAATTGTAAATTGTTGTACAGACCTGCAGCAAAATGGAGAGGAGTGGACTTTCTTCCAGCAGTATCTCTTGCATTAACTGTATGAGGGAATAGCAACTTGCGAACCCTTGTGGCATCCCCTGTTCGACAAGCTTCGAAGAGTTCCCTTAAAGGGTCCGTTGGAGATATTTCTAGAGCTCGTCTGGCGGACATTACGTGTTTTATCACGCAGGGCCGCCGTGCCCGTCACAATACACAAAAAAGCAAACAACTGGGTGGAGAAATTGTAATTTTTGGGAAGCTCCTGATTTTCTATGTTGCTGTTGTTCTCTCTTTTTGACAGTTTGTTTTTTAATTTAATGTTGTTCTTGTTTGTTGTTAATTTTTTTTGGTAGACACAGGAATCTGTTAATCATAAGGATATAGAAATACCATTAATCTATCATAGATAGATATCTATCATCACGCCTTTTATCCCAAGAGGGGTAGGCAGAGACAATCGAATAAATAAATAAATACTATTCATTTTATTTTAATGTACCATGTAAACTTTAATTTGAATCAGACTAACTATAAATAATCTAGAATACATATTAAAAATGTATCTTAAACTAGTTTTCCGCCCCTGGCTTCGCCAGTGAACATTTTCGATTTAGGAGATGTTGCAGACTTTTTTAAGAAATTACTACTTGGTGAGCTTGGAAAAGGGCGATTTAAACATTAAAATGTAGTTCTGACATTTATTTATATGAAGAAAATATGTCACTTGATGCTTGTTTTGTAAATAAGATAAAGTCATGTAAAATTGAAGATTTTAATATATTTAGTTTTTACTTAAAATATTGGTTTTAATTATTATATCCACTTAATTATGTTATTTAACGATAAAGAAAGAAGATAAACATAATTTATCAAAATACAGGCATTTGTTTAATTTTTATGGCTCTATTGCAATGGATCGAATAGTCGTCGTTGATGATAGTTGATGATAGTTGTCGGTTTGTTGGTCCCTCTTGAAAAAATCACGATGCGATAAACAAACAAAACTCTTCCATAATAAATTGTCTATGCCCTAATCATAGTTGACGAAATCAAAATGGCGTCTTCTTGTACTGACTAGCGCATATCCGCCGCATACTGGACTTTATTTGTTTAAAATTGTGGGTGTATTGCTGTATTTTTATTACCAAATGGAACTATTTGTGGACTAATTTACAAGTGCCTAAGTGTTGTGTATCAAAAATCTGATTTTACTGTTGTTTTGGACCAGTTTTCAATAAGGTATGGCCCCTTTCACTGGAATATTCTTGACTAGGGACCCTCCTCGGCTTTGCAGTTTCCTGATGATTAGAAAATTAGAAAATATTAAAGATTCTTATATTACCTTAGTATGCTGACATACATAATTTCTAAATTATGTCAAAATATCTTTAATAGGCTGTTGTAAGTTTTTACTATCTGTTAGGAAATTTTCTAGGTATCTAAGTTACCTACCTATCTAAAAGAAACTTAACTGGTTATCAAGATTATTCTGAAATAAATAGCCTTTATCTCATATTGCTACATTGAAAATCTTCAAAATAATATAAATTTTTATACTTTTATTTTTTGTTATGACTATTTATTGTAATTTTGAACCAATTAATTAATTCACAAGTTATGTAGAGATACTAAATTAAATTTAACAATAACCAAATGGCACTCAAAAAGTTTGTTTATAAAATTATAACACTTTGACATCGCTAAAGGTCAAGTCTGCTTACATTCTTGGAAGAGGCACTGTTTTGGCAAATTATGTGCTATATTGGCCTTAATTAAAAGAAAAGATATGCATATTTGTAGCCAAATAGAGAAAAACATGGAATGTTTACCTAACTTTTTCAAAATAAACATTCCTTTCATTATAAATTGAATTAAAATGCATAATAATTGTAATATTCATCATTGCACCCTACAATCCTGCAAAGTATATTATCTGACAACCCCAACCTTACGAGGCTATCTAAATATACCTCAACAGAACTGGCCACTCGTTAGGTATAGCCTCACAAATACCATCGGCTAAATGAGGGAGACTTGGTCTTCCGCTGGGTACCCTGGAACCATAACACGGTTTCGGGAGCTGTACGACAACCCGTAAAGAAAGAAAAAACTATTATATCCCCATAAACAAAATACATGACTTAAATACTTTAATTATATTTTGTACATTAGGTAACTACCTATATGATCCTTATATTAAATGAAAGTTGATACGGGTAAACTTGAACCCTAGATAAGGAATTCCACCCCTAAAGGGGTAAGTATAGTAACCTATAAGTAAATGAAAAAAAAATTTAATGTGTTATATTCTATCAATCAAATACAATCTTTGGGATTGTGCAGAGTATCCTGGCAGACCCACTAAGTGAGTTGGCCAGGATGCTATACAAGTTGTTTGATAATTATAGATAGTCATTTGGTAATTTAAGTTGGCAAATTGAAGTAATTTTTTGTGGTCCTTGTAAATATTTATTTTTAAAATAATTGTTATTTTCAAAGGGACTGACATGACCTTTAAAGGGCCAAAGTCCAAATAAAATGTAGAAAAAAAAATAATACAATCTTTCTAATTAGGTAACTATAGGTGTGATAAATAAATATGTAAATATAAAACTTGATTTGTTGTTAAATACCTATCCCAAAAGTTATGCTATTCTATTTTTTCTGTTATGACTCCATCAGGTATCAATCAGTAGCTAAGATGTTCCCACTGACTGTGATATGTCTTATTAATCACAGACTAATCGCAAAAGACTTTTATTATTTGAGAATATAAAAAAAATTGTCTCTGTCTACACCTCTTAGGATGAAAGGCGTGATGATATATATAAACATTATTTGAAAAAAAAAACTGCATGTCTATTTAAAAAAAAATTGATTATTAATAGTTCTGTAAATTCTGTAATGTAAAATCTAACAGGTTAAACATGTTAATTACTATGTGAAATTGTTAATATAATGTCTTTTAAGAATTTTGTATGACAACCTATTTAAAAAGACACCAAATGAGACAAGTTTAGAAAATTTACTGTATAGTGCAAATTACATTTTTAATTCTCTGACAGGTTGCTTAATTGGCCTTAGTTATGCAGAGAGGAACCAGTCTACAAAATTATCAAAAATGAGTTAATGACAGAATCTTATATAACCTTTTTCTTCCGAGGTGCCCTCGATTACCTCTTCCAGGCACATCTGCATCTTCACCATGCTATTATTTGTGGGCATAAAGATGTGTTTTGTGTATTATGGATCTAAATCAGTTTTGAATCAAATGTTAAGTGTTACTGTAATATATTTGGCAGAGAATGACCTACATGTACTCTTATTAAACATATAAAAAAATTTTTGATCAAAGGCAATGTATGAAATGTATGTAATTACATAAAAGAAGCGAATAAGGTATGCCAGGGTTGTAGCAAATGGCATTTGATTGTCTCTGCCTACCCCTCTTGGGATAAAAGACGTGATGATAGATAGATAGATATAATTTTCTAAAGAGGTTTACTTAAAAAAAAAATTCAAAAAAAGGAATGCAAAGTTTTAAATCACTCTACTTGGATATGAAATACTGAAGACGAGGCTGCATGGATTTTTCTTTTGCCTATCCCAGAAAGGGATGAATAAAAAAAAAATTAAATCACTTTGTATGCTAGGTTAATTGTACGTTTTTATATACTTGTTTCGGAGGGCAGGTTCTAAAAAATATTAAGAGCACCGACAGGCTTGCCACCTGTTCTGTTTAATATGGACAACTAGCTAAAAGTGGACACTGCAACTTTTACGTCTCTGTCTTTCGCTTTTTTCTTGTCTCTGCCTACCCCTCTTGGGATAAAAGGCGTGATGATAGATTAGATAGAATTTTCTGTGCGAGAGATGCGCCCGCGTTTCCCCCATGAATGGATCACTGGGTGAATAATAACTGGTTTTTTTCTTGTTTTTTTTTTACTGCTTGGCGGACTCGCGTGATATGTTGTTTAGGGTGCGGTCGATTTTTTTTTCACCAATTTCCTCTTTTTGCTATTTGAGTATTTGATATGTCAGGTTTGTTTATGCTCCCTTGCCGCATATCTGGCCTTCTCTGGTCTGATTAGGGTAACTGGTGAAATGTTAAGTTTTGAGGTATATTTTACGATAATACTTACCTAAATATTGATGTAAGTCTTCTTCTTCTCAGTCGTAGTGCTCTTGACAGAGCAGTCGTGGTCAATCATGGCGGACCACAGCGCGACGCACCTTGTATTGACTCGCCATGGTTAACTTTCTTGGGAATAATAGTGCAGTGCTTTCCCCTTGCCTTCTGCACCAGACATTTTGAGACTATTTAGGTCTTCAGACTCGCTGTAGCCTCTTCCAGCCAGTTGCCTAGGTAGGTGTATATGTTTATACCGCCATTGCTCGGTCGCCAGAGCCTCGTTTGTTGTCTAGCAGAGGGTACCAAGCGTGCAGGTGAGGATGACATTTGAGGTCGGATAGATCGAATTCCCCTTATGTAAGTTAAGTACCTAGGTATTTGCAGAATGTATTACTTAAACGTATTTTTTTAATATATGTACCTATCATTAATTATTAATTTTTGGATAAGTTGGATGCTGTAAAAGCTCAGTGTAAACTGGATGCACCTGACGTAACGCTAAAAAAATTTTTTTTGGATTCTTTGTAAGATAGAGAATATAGATCCGTGGGTTGCGCCCCCTCGAAGGTAAAAGTTGTTCGCAATAAAAAAATACACAAGATATGTGGGTTTTAATACCCCGTTTTTTCAATAAACCATGTTGAAATGGCTATTGTTTATAAAAAAAATCCTATTAAGCTAAGATGATTATTAATAACTTTAAAAAATTCGAGAAATTTCTTGCATTTCTACGATATTTTTTATAAACAATAGCCATTTCAACATGGTTAATTGAAAAAAAAACGGGGTATTAAATCCACATATCTTGTGTATTTTTTTATTGCGAACAACTTTTGTCTAATGAGATTTTGGCCTAAAACCCTCAGATTCCAAGTTATTCGTGCAAACGTAGAAAAAAACGCATTTTTCATTATAAAAATCATATTTTGTTGATTTGAACAATGAAGCGGGTACCTTCGAGGGGGCGCAACCCACGGATCTATATTCTCTATCGTACAAAGAATCTGAAAAAATTTTTTTAGCGTTACGTCACGTGCATCCACTCTGAAACAGCATCCAACTGGTCTATAGGTATGGATTAGACAGCATACTTGTTTTCTTTTTCTTTCTTCACGGGTTGTCTTACAGCTCCCAAAACTGTGTTTAGCCGATGGTATTTGTTAGGCTATACCTAACGAGTGGCTAGTTCTGTTGAGGTATGTGTGGTTTGTCGGATTATGTACATAAGTTTTTAATTAAAAACCCATTGGTACATGGCCGGGATCCGGGATCGAACCTGTGGTCTGCCTAATAATACCAGACGTCTTAACCACTCGGCCACGGGCGAATCTAACTTCCGACTTGATTCACTAATACTGTTAATGCACAGCTCCTAAACATGACAGGTCCATGTTTAATACTCGTAAACATTCCTCGTGAATTAACCTATCTAATAGTGAAAACTGCAACAAAATGTGTTCAGTAGTTTTTGCGTGAAAAGGACAGAAACAGACAGACGCGGCGGGGGATTTTGTTTTATAATATACTAGCATTCCGCCCCCGGCTTCGCCCGTGGATATTTTCGAACAAAATAAAACCTGCACTACCCCTACCCCTACCCCTACCCCTATTCTGTTTCCCACGACTTCGTACGTGTCTATTTCAGAATGTTGGCAAACATACACTTCATACATAGCTTTTGTCATGTTCACCTCTGCCCACCCCGTTCCCGTCGTCATGCCGTGATGGTATATAGCCTATGTTACTCAGGGATAATGTAGCATTCTAATGGTGAAAGAATGATCAAAATCCGTCCAGTAGTTTTTGAGTTTATTCGTAACAAACATACAAACAAATCTTTCCTCTTTATAATATTAGTATAGACTAGCATTCCGCCCCCGGCTTCGCCCGTGGATATTTACGAACAAAATAAAATATACTCTATACCTACCCCTCTACAGTCATGCATATAAAGTAATTTAGTTTGATAAGGATTAATAGCAAGGTACAAATAAAGAGCCTTTTCTAGCGGCGGCTTTTTTATTATTTTTTTAAAATAAAATAACACTAATAGTGACTTAACTATAATAGTTAGACATATGCTATCGCGACACTTTTTGTAGATAATGATGTGTTCTGCAAAGTCGTAGTACATTATTTTGTTCTATCATCAATAGTTTTCGCAGCGCACGCGATGTAAGGAATTTCTTAGGTAATTTTTTTACACCTTGGGTTACATTATTGGAGTTTTAGTAAGGATCCCTAATTTTTTTGAAAATAGAATATAGCCTATTTCACTCAGGGTGAATGTAGCTTTCCAATGGTGAAAGAATTTTTGAAATCGGCACAGTAGTTTTTGAGTTTATTCATTACAAACATAACACAAAAATACAAATCTTTCCTCTTTATAATATTAGTATAGATGTAGTGTGGTCAATTGTCGTTTGTCGTGTAATTTAATTAGACGGGATTGTACGTTGTAGGTTTCTTTAGTAAAAATAGGTCATGTGTATTTTTTTCGAGTGAGTATCGGACTTTTCTGCCGTTGCCTGTGTCGGAATATGCCGTGAGGTAACTTTTAGTTTTGTATTATATCTATATATCACGCCTTTTATCCCAATAAGGGTAGGCAGAGACAATCTAATGCCATTTGTTACGATCCTGACATACCTCTTTTGCTTCCTTAATATTCATCATACCTTTCATACATGCTCGGCGATTGTGTGTACTTTTAATATTGCCATCGATTTTCAATAAAAGTACACCTAGGTCGTCCTCTGCCGGCATTTTCTTTCACTTGAGCCATATACACCCTTTTAGTCAAATCTTTTATCCTTCATTCTTTCAACGTGTCCAAAACAGCGTAAACTAATTTTCTTCGTTATAGTCACGACAAGTTGTTGGCTTACGTACACTGATTACTTCCGGTAGAACCCTGGAGTCCATCATCAGGTCTTCCAAGTCTCCACATAGCCATAAAATAAATAACAACTTTTATTTATAAGGGCTTTCTACCCCCCGACTTCGCCCGTGGATAATTTCGAACGAATTAAAATATAGCCTGTATTACTCAAATATATCGTAGATTTATATCCGTGTAAGAATTTCCAGAATTGGTTCAGTAGTTTGAGATATTACCCCCTACATCCAAACTTGACCTCTTTATAATATTAGTATAGATAAAAATATAATGTGTATCGTTGGCCGAGTGGTTAAGTTAAGACGTCTGGTATTAACTAGGCAGAACACAGGTTCGATTCCGGATCCCGGCCATGCACCAATGCGTTTTTTATTTAAAAACTTATGTGCCTACATAATCCGACAAACCACACACTGGTCCGGTATCTCACCGAATACTTTCAGTCCGGCCAGCCATATGATCGAGATTGAACACAGGCCACACATTAGCGACGTAAATCATAAGATCTAGATCACATGGAATTCACTCACTCACACAGACACACAGTCAAACATAGGTGTGTGACAGATCGTTCCGGCCATCGAATATACCTCAAATACAACGATTTGAAAACGGATGACGGACCGTTCATTACAAGAATTCGAGGAGTCTGTCTGGTCGATTTCGGTGGACCGTGTGACCTTTAGAAGCTTTTACATCTAAATATACCTCAACAGAACTGGCCACTCGTTAGGTATAGCCTAACAAATACCATCGGCTAAACGAGGGAGACTTGGTCTTCCGCTGCGTACCCTGAAAGGAATGAAAGATGAAAATTATATAATTATCCTAGTTCTGACCACTCCCGCGGTATTCAGGCGTGATGGCACATGCATTCTTTAACAGATTATTAAATAGTTTAAAGATAAACTATATATTGATTAGATACGTGCCGATCTTATGTACATACATACTTTGTCTTTTTTTACTTTATGAATAACCTTGAGTCTTGAGTCATGATTGTCATGAGGTGTGGGTAAACATACACATAAAAAAAGTCCCCCGCCGCGTCCGTCTGTGCCCTTTTCACGCAAAAACTACTGAACCGATTTTGTTGCGGTTTACGAGTTTTAACCATGGACCTATCGTGTTTAGGAGCTGAGCATTAGCAATATTAGTGAATCAAGTTAGAAAAAAGGTTAGCTTCAGTGCGTTTTCATGCCGAATGCTTTATGATTCGTCAGAGATATAGGAAAATGATGTAGGAAAGAATTGTGTGGATTAAAATGATCTACAAAAAAGTCCGCGGTAGCATATATCTATCTCTAATAGATAAGTAGTTTTAAGCGTATTTGTGTAGGTATTTGAATTGTTTTAGACCCGTGCGAAGCCAGGGGTGGAGTTGCTAGTAGTATTATTAAGATACTAGCTTTAGTTCAAGTGATCTCTAACAGATGGCGTTTTTTTTTACAAAATACATAAAATAGTCTAGTTTAAAAAGTAACGTTTAATTTTGATTTGTTTGATTATTTTTCGTCATTAGAGGGGAAAATAATCTTCAAAATGGCGTATCAAACATTAATTAGACAAAAGATTTCAGAAAAGGGGCGTCGGTGGTCGAGTTGATAAGACGTCGGCTCGCAACTGAAAAGTCGCGGGTTCGATTCCAACATCCGACCATGTACCAATGGGTTTTTTATAATGAAAAATCTATGTACATTATACGACAAACCGTACAAAGAGGCTTTTCCATCTATATACCTCAACAGAGCTGGCCACTCGTTAGGTATAGCCTCAAAAAATCATTGGCTAAACGAGGAAGACTTTGTCTTCCACTGGGTACCCTGGGGTCGGCAACGGTTTCGGGAGCTGTAAGGCAAAAAAAAAAGAAGATTTGAGGAAATATGTTGGCCTTAAATAGCATTGTTTATTGAGTACGGTTATTAGGCTATATTCAACATCACGGTTCGACTCAAAGGAGCTGAGCATTAACCACAACTTCAACTAATCGGAAATTTCCACGGGCAAAGCCGGGGCGGAAAGCAAGTATGTTCATATATGGGTACAAAGCTATATGTGTGACACTGTGTTTGTATACGCGAAATAGAAATCAAGATGATAAGAGAATACCCACTGTACAAGCAAAATTTTTTTTATCGCCTTCAAGTAATAAAAGATAAGGCGAGATGTGGGACTATGTCACATCATTAAACCATCTAATGTGGTGAGGTGTTTTTTTTTCTTCACGAGTATTACTCTCGCTATGTGACATACATTTGTAGGGAGTAATTTGTGAAGTAAAGAAATTCAAATTGGTATATTAAAATTCTCGAGTCTTTTTTAGAGTTTAGATAATCATTTAAATATTTTAATTTTTGTGGATTTTTAAATGTTACACATCAGTGCCGTCTACAGACTGTAATAGCACGTAATACTTAGCTAAATAGTTTTAAATATGTTTTATATGGAACAATAGACTTAAAATCTTGCCTACCCCACTGAGAAACGGCCGTGATGGGTTGAAATTTCACTAAAAAAAAAGCGAAAAGAAATTTTGTAGTCCAATACAAAACACGGATGTGGGGTACGGTGTCACCGATGCGACGCGCGCCCGTCTATATGCAAAAGTGTGTGGTTTTATTTGACTCTCTTATTTGAGTACTGTCGCGCTGAAAAGCGATTTGGTATAAGTAATAATTTAATATATAATTTATCTTGACAATTGACATTGTAATTGATTATTTATTGACATTTAGTAGTATATTTTCTATTCTATTCTATTTTTTTTTCAAAAAGACTCTTTTAGGGTTTTGATGATTCTGTTAATGTCAAGTACTATAGACGTCACTCTAACAATAAGCCGATAATCGGTAGGTAGGATGCTCCCGCCGACCGTGATATGTCCTATTAATCTCTGACTAATCACAACGATCACAGCGCGGACGGGTTTAAACTGGATTCCCCATTACGTCTCCGCGGGCGCGTGCGCTATTCACCAAGGCGTGACGTGGAATCCCAGTAGTATATTTCTGACATCTTATTAAAATCGTTTTTTTCTTATTTCATTATGGCTCCATCAATGTTAATCGATGATTTGCCAATGTCAAGTATTATAGACGTTATAGTATCTATCAATATGCCGATTAATCGGTAGCTAAGATGTTCCCGCCGACTGTGATATGTATTAATAATCACTGACTAATTACAACCATCACAGCGCGGACGGGATTAAATCGGATTCGCCATCATGTCACGACGATAAAATATAGTAACTCTACGTATGAATAAAGTATGAAAGAATTCATGTAAACCTATATTTATACAATTAAAGTTATTGCCATTGCCTTCTATATTATACTAGCGGACCCGGCAGACGTTGTCCTGCCCAAACGTTGGCTTGCCTGCACTACTCCTACCCCTACCCTACCCTACCCCTACACATACCCCTACACCTAGCCCTATCTACTCCTACCCCTACCACTACTCCTACCACTACCCCTACCACTACTCCTACCCCTACCCCTATCTCTACTCCTACCCCTACCACTACTCCTACCCCTACCACTACTCTTACCACTACTTCTACCCTACTCCAACTTCTACTCCTACTCCTACCCCTACCACTACTACTAACATTTTCCAACTTTTTTTTCTTCTAAACCACCCCTGTGTTGTAACGAACAAAACAAAAAAATAATTAGCCAAATCGGTTCAGCCGTTCTTGAGTTATAAAATTACAACGAAAAGTGGCATTGATTTTTATATATATAGATTTATGAAGCATGTAGCTATGGCTAATTTAAATGATTTTAAAATAATTGTAAACGGGCGACCACGTAAGAATAGAAATAAATATTATGTTCAGCCCTGTCACCAGGCTAAGACACAGTTTTATGAAAACACAACGCACATAATGGCTGCTTCCCTTTATAACCACTTACCTGATGCCCTGAGGGACCTTGGCTTATCAGTCTTTAAATGTAGAATACAAATTATATTGGTTGAAAAATTGAGGATTTTTTAAAAGACCCTTTATTTTGACATTGTAATTTACTATACACTTATTGACAAATGTTTTTATTTTTAATTCGGTAATATTGACATTAAATTTTGTAATTTATGAATTAGAATAATGATTGTTATAATTCAATATTTGTATGAAGTAGAATTGTAGAATAATTATTTAATGGATGAAGGTAGTTTGATCTTTATTGTACGCCTTAACAGGTAGCATGTAATAATGCGAGACAATAAATATATTTGAATTTGAAATCGTTGTAAGCCGTCATCGGGGTGGAGGGTGTGTATTTAATACACCGTTTTACAGATGTACTTTTAGTAAAGTTTCTTTTGTACTTATATAAAAATTCCTAACTCTATGGTCTATACAATTTAATATTGCATTGTCACGTTTAAAACTATTAAAGGTACTAGTAAAACCAGTTTTGGCAATTCCACTTTTTTTTTCAATTAACTCTCGAATTATTTTCTTATTAACGACTTTTGTTAATGATTGTACGCGGTCAAACGTCTTCATTCATTATACGTGTTTGGCGATAATTTATTTATTTCGTAAGTGGATCTATTTATATTTTGGTCACTATGCTTTTGCCAGAGACTCCGCTCGTCTCAATTTTAATGCAATGTTCTTCCAGTACTATACGAGAACTATTAGAAATAGCATAAATACGAGAAAATGGTACGTTAGTAAATATATTAAGAAAACTCGAGTTGCAAAATGAAAATACGCATGAAATTGATGATTTTCAGGGCTTCATAAAACTTAGGTGTAACTGATTTTCATATTTAAAAAAAATCATATAGTTATCGCGTAATTTAAGAAGTCGTGAAGCATGTAATTTGTATGGGACAATAATTATGAGGCGTCTCCTTAAATAATTTTCCCTCCACTACCCGCTTTTAAATTATATGCCATCTTAAATTGGAACAACATAATTTGAAAACCGTCCAGGTACTAACAATTATGTACTTAATTGATGCGTCTTAAAATATATATGTTATAGAGGTTAATTTGGTTTGTGCCAGATATTTTTTTAAATATTAAAATTGTGCCAAAGGAAAGTACATGGCAAATTTTGAAATGTGATACTTATACGAATATAATAATATGTAGTATATAAGTAAGTTATATAAGCGGATTATAACTTGACTTATTTTTTGAACACATTTTTTTTTATTTTCCAGCTGATATTAATTTCTACTTTACCTTTATATTCTGGAATTGTATAACTATATGGAAACACATAACAATTTGATGTAATTTATTTTTATTTTTTATCAACTCTTATATCGTAAAGTCTCTATTACAAAATCGAATTATACTTCATAATGATATGGTTTATTTACACGCGTCTGTAATATGTCAAACTGCGATACTATAACGTATTATAGTACCGAAGTTTTCATAAAAAAACGATATCGTAATGTTTTGTTTTTTTAAAATGCAGAAAGAGCAGAGGAGATTTTTTATACAGCCACATTAAATTTTATGAAAATATCGACACGCGCATGTCCGAGTTACTTGACAGTTAACGCGCAATGCGCACTAATGCGCAGTAGGTAGGTAACCGCGGTTTACCGCCAATTTGTCGATTAAGAAAAATATCATGGTTCAATTTGTTTTGTACTACTGCATGGGATTAGATAAAGTAATGTATGAACGGGCATATATAACTTGGAATTTAAACACTCGTGGATGCTATTAAAAAAATCATCTGTAATTAGCTGATCGATCAAAACCTTCGCCATTTATTTCAGCGTTATATACAGGGTATAGGCAGACGCTAACTTTGAGTTCACGAAAGACGCAAATTAAAAACAAAATGTGCGTCAGTGGCCGAGTGGTTAAGACGTCTGGTATTAACTATATGGTTCGATACCGGATCCCGGTCATGTACCAATGGGTTTTTTTAATTAAAAACTTGTACATAATCCGACAAACCACATGTAGAGGCTTTTTTTTGTTTCTTCACGGGTTGTCTTACAGCTCCCAGCTTACGGTTCCAGGGTACCCAGCGGAAGACCAAGTCTCCCTCGTTTAGCCGGCTTAGAGGCTTTTCCATCTAAATATACATCAACAGAACTGGCCACTCGTTAGGTATAGCCTCACAAATACTATCGGCTAAACGAGGGAGAGTTGGTCTTCCGCTGGGTACCCTGGAACCGTAACACGGTTTCGGGAGCTGTAAGACAACCCGTGAAGATTAAAAAAATTACACAATTACACTTCGTTTTCTAAAACGAGTTTATACTTCAAACAGTTTGTATACAATAAGGCCTTTATTCATAAACGTTTATTAGCAACGTTTTTGTTAAAATGTGTTTTGTTTCTTTCTATTATTAGTAAAGACAGGTTTGTTAGAGAATGACAAAACATATTTTAACTAAAACGCTTCTAAAATGTGTTTATGAATATGGCCATAAGTATATAAACTCCTTGGTATCGTCAGAGTGAATGACAGTTTAGTTAGGTCACGTGGTTGTATTTCAGTCGATCCCATACATTTAAAGTTATCTATTCTATTCGTTTATTTGTACATTGTCTAAGCCCCCAGATATTTGATTTGTAGTGAATTGTACTAGATAATGATTAAGTAGTTAGTGCTGATTTCAGACTATGATGTCATTGTATGAAAATACTGACTAAGTCGCGGGGATTTTTAGTATGGGAATGCTAATCACTGCATATTATAAAACTAAGTCCTCCGCCGCGTCTGTCTGTCTGTGACCGCACGCAAAAACTACTGAACACATTTTGTTGCGGTTTTTACTATTAGATAGGTTAGTTCAGCAGGAAGGTTTACGAGTATTAAACATGGACCTGTCATGTTTAGGAGCTGAGCATTAACAGTTTTAGTTAATCAAGTCGCGGCGGTGACAGTATTATAAAGAGGAAAGATTTGTATTATTGTGTGTGTGTGTATGTTTGTAATGAATAAACTCTAAAACTACTGTGCCGGTTTCAAAAATTCTTTCACCATTGGAAAGCTACATTCACCCTGAGTGACATAGGCTATATTCTATTTTCAAAAAAATTAGGGATCTTTACTAAAACTCCAATAATGTAACCCAAGGTGTAAAAAAATTACCTAAGAAATTCCTTACATCGCGTGCGCTGCGAAAACTATTGATGATATAGTGGTAGAGGGTAGGGGTAGGGTATATTTAATTTTGTTCGTAAATATCCACGGGCGATGCCGGGGGCGGAATGGCTAGTATTATATCTAGTGATATTGGTTGTATTTTCGCCACCAAACGTGCTTATGTACTATCCATCCGGTATTTGATATCATTTATTTGTCCGGATGTCGCTAGATATTGTGTAAAAATACATACAATGCGTAATGTGTTCGTAATAAAAAAAGAACTGGCCACTCGTTAGGTATAGCCTCACAAATACCATCAACTAAATGAGGAAGACTTGGCCTTCCGCTAGGTACCATCTACCATGGAACTGAGAACACGGTTTCAGGAGCTGCATGTGTCAAGGAGAATGACAGGCTCCTTTTTATCCCAGGAAAGTTTGGATGTAAACTGGAGCCAGTCCACCCATACTAATATTAAAAATGCGAAAGTAACTCTGTCTGTCTGTTATGCTTTCACGGCTAAACCACTAAACCGATTTTGATGAAACGTTAACGGACATATGATACTCAAGTGTCTGCCTGTCCGTCTGTCACAGCTTATTTTCTCTGAATCTACTGGACGAGAAATGTTGTATCTTGGTATATATTATAGCGCAAATAATCTAATTTCTATTTTGGGAGAAAAATTAAAACGTAAAAAATTTTTTTTTCAAATGCATCATGTGACATATAAAATGAAAGGGCTCGCTTTATGGAAAACAAATATATATTTTACTAGCTGTTTCCCACTTCGTACGTGACTATTTCAGAATGTTGGCAAACATACACTTCATAAATAGCTTTTGTCATGTTCACCTCTGCCCACCCCGTTCTCGTCGTCATGCTGTGATGGTATATAGCCTATGTTACTCAGGGATAATGTAGCATTCCAATGGTGAAAGAATGATCAAAACCCGTCCAGTAGTTTAAGAGTTTATTCGTAACAAACATACAAAAATACAAATCTTTCCTCTTTATAATATTAGTATAGATAATTTTAAAATGCATAGTTTAAATTCTATTAAAGAAAATATACGATAATTTACAGTAGCCCCCACCGTATCTCTAAAACTACTTGCCTAAAATTTTGAATAAAAGAAGGAGTCGCATTGGGACTTGGCCGATTATTTTAAATCCACCACCCTAGGGGATGAAAGTTAGTATGGGCACCTAGTTTCTTAATATCTATTTATCATCACGCCTTTTATTCCAAGAGGGGTAGGCAGAGACAATCGAATGCCATTTATTACGATCCTGACATATCTTTTTCGCTTCTTTTATATTCAACATACTACTTTTAATATATCCATCGATCAATACATTTTTTATATGTTCAATAAAAGTACACTTAGGTCGTCCTCTGCCAGCATTTCCTTTCACTTCAGACATATTTAATTGTGTATAAACCAGCTGAAACTACAATATGCGAGCAATGTTCGTGCATTGAATATTGCTCACACCTCTGGGATGGTTCCGCTCAGTATCTCCTCGATGCCCTAACGGTTTGCAAAAAAGAGCGATTCGCATCATCAATGACCCAAAGGCGACACGAAATCTCGAGCCTCTACAGTTACGCAGAGACATAGCCTCTCTTAGCGTCTTCTATCGACTGTATTATGGGGAGTGTTCAGAAGAACTCCATGGCCTCGTCCCTCCATCCTCTTTTCGTACCCGCACTGCTCGCACAGGATACAGTTTTCATCCTCACACCGTCGACACGTTCTGCATACGAACGAAACAATTCAGTGACTCGTTCCTGGAGGTCTACTCTCTAAGTCCGTCAACGAAGATACGGGCCCGTCCGTAAGTAGCTCGAAACTACGGAGTGAACCCTACTCTCTACTAATTACGGACTGATACGTTTCGATCGGAACAACTTCGTGAACGAATGATTCTTGACGATAGAGTATTTTGATTTTTATAACTTTTTAAACCAAAATTAATATGCTTATCGTTTGAAAATAAACACATTTTTGCAAAATACTTAAATTATGCCATAAAATGTGACATTATACTATTTTTGTTACAGTATCTGGATTTTTTTATCGATACCTTTGCCTCCTTATTTCCTCGGAAAGAAGACTACAAAAAAAACTATTCTCCCTTACGTTTCTTTATGGAAATTTGAAAATGTAAACATTATAAACATTGTGTTTCAACAGTTAAATTAAAAATTTTAGTAGATAATATATTGTGAAATTATAAAATGCCTACAACAACGGCACCGGCGGCAACCCAAGCCCAAATTGAGGTCCTCCTCAATTTTATGTCTGAGCATAGGGAAATGGCACGCGGGCTGTTGAGGGGGGCTGATGGGAGAATACGGGCCAAACGGCTTCGAAAAGTTCTTTTGTGAGCCTATAATTATTTTTGAATTATAGTCGCCGACCTAAAATTTAAGCGCAGGTACCGTCGGCGTCGCCTAATATCTTCTAGTTCTAGGAATAGAAATGCTGCCATGATACAAAGAAAAAATGTTTCTGTATAAACCAAAGAAATTGAATTTGAGCGCGCAAACGATATCAATATAGTTGTCGTATCAACTGACATAATGCTCCGTCAAAACAAGTGTCAAATTCAATTTTTCGGACGGACGAAAAACCATCAAGAGTAGGGTAAACTGTCAAATCGCGTTGCCATTCATTCTTCGTTCGGGCCCCGTACGAAAATTACGTCCGTAGAAGGAAACATCCGTAACTTAGGCCGTAACTACGGACTTCGTGCTTAGAGAGTAGACCTCCTGTGTCGTACAGTCAAAAAGTGGAATGAACTTCCGGCGTCGGTCTTTCCTCCTTTCTATAACCGGACTGTATTACGATCTGCCAGTCGCGCGCATTCATGGACCAGCCACCTATGCTTAACAATCAGGCGGTGGCAAGGTCACATGTCGTCTTCTCTATAAAAAAAAAGAAGAAACCGCGGGCAAAAGCCTAGTCTTTATTAATAGTTGGGATGAGCAAGATAGCGATTGCGTTCTTGTTTGTCATAAAACTGCGAGTTAAGGTCATGTGCTAACATTAATGCGACGCGACATTAGATCGATGGAAACGGTTTGCAAATTTGTGATTTTTGTTCTATTTTGTGGCCGAGTGGTTAATGTGGCCATGTTACCAATGGTTTTTTTTATAATTAAAAACTTATACGTACGTTATCCGACATACCACACTTGAGGCTTCTCCATCTAAATATACCTCAACAGAACTGGCCACTCGTTAGGTATGGTCTCACAAATACCATAGGATAAACGAGCGAGACTTGGTCTTCCGCTGGGTACCCTGGAACCGTAACACGATTTCGGAAGCTTTAAGGACGGATTTTGATAGGTTCATTCACGAGGAAAATTTGTGTGTATTCAAAATGACTTCATTTGTAGGTGGCTGAGCAATAACGGCGCAATATTTTCCCCAAGTTGATTCATTAATTCGGTTATGTAATGTAAAAGCTAAGGTATGTGTTTTTTAGAGTTCTGCACCCAAAGGGTGACAACGGAAACCCTATTGCTAAAGCTCCGCTGTCCGTCCGTCCGTCCGTCTGTCTGTCACCAGGCTGTATCTCATGAACCGTGATAGTTAGACAGTTGAAATTTTCACAGAGTGTCTTATAAATAAAGTTAATAATTAAAGGGGGTCCCCATACAATAAACGTGTTTTATTCGGCGTTTTTTGCTCGATCTTAATGATTGCTCTAATCCGTCAGAGATATAACAAAATTATGTAGGAAAGAATTGTGTAGAATACAATGATTTACATTTATTTCTAATAGTAAACCCATATTGCACCCGTATCATTATTCTCTCCACTTTCAGGTCCCGCGAAGGTTTTCTACGAAAATCGGTGCAGCCCCTCCACTGTGCGAGATGTGTCCGCGCTCGGTCGGCGGCCACATGCGCTGCCGCAGTCTCGGAGATCTGAATCGCTGACGTGAGCGCCGACCCCGTTTACCAAGATGTCGTTCTTTAATAACCTCAAGAAGGTGGGTGCTTGCCTTGTTGGATACTATATGTGGGGTGGGTGGGTAGCGTTTCAAAGCAGAGCACTTTTCACATTTACTATGGAAACAATCTATTTGGTGTGTGGATATAATACAGTAAAATTATTTGTAAATAAAATAGTCATTATGTAGGTAAGGTTACTTATAGTAAAGAACACCCCGAGCGAAGCCGGGCTTGTATCTAGTAATTAAGGGGCGGTGGTCAAGGTCATCTTATAACTGTCAAAAATATGACAAATCTTAGTTAATTCTGGATACGTAAGTTTATTTATACAACATTTCCTCACCACACAATGATAGTTATTATTTGAAATTGGATTGAGCCATATTTTTATTATTCATGGTTTTACAAGCCGTAGTTTTCAATACGAGCAGTGCCTTTGCGTTTTGGAAATGATGGCTATTTAGAACTTTTAAGAGGCTACCTTCATATTAAATCATATTTTTCAAATCGTTTTGAGTGAAACCTAAAACTCTTACAAATACAGAAAAAATACATGTTATAATTAATCATATTTCATATTAATCTGTTAATCGTATAACATGTTTTAAGAAACTTTGCTCGATAGAAAAAAATTGCAAAGTAGCCTCTGAAAATAGTCTCCTTTCCAAATTTCTCATTAGTACATGAAGTATTGTTTATTAAATTAAGTACAAATTTGTATCATCTATTACTAAAGTAAGATGTTAATTTAGATTTTCAATAAAGCTACTTAGGACGTTTGTTCCAAGCACCTTCCGTGCGCCTCTTCTCTTTTGTTTCTATTCAATGCGACAGAGAGAGATTCAGCGGAGAGACCAATCGATCACGTAGCGCTAGAGTATCGTATGCAGCTAGGCCACGCCCCTCAAACTATGATTTTATTTGAATGTATCGTCTTAATAATGAAAATATGACTCAATCCAATTTCAAATAATAACTATCAATTGTGTGGTGAGGAAATGATGTATAAATAAACTCACCTTTCCAGGATTAACTGAGATTTGCCATATTTTTGACAGTTTTAAGATGACCTTGACCAACAGTCCTTAATATACAGTAAGTTGACTCATGGTAAATGAAAAAAAAAATGGCGAAGTTGCGAGTACGACTAGCACGCTAAGAGGTCCGTACCATTTTTCGGTCAGAACTTTAAGACTGGATTTTCGTTTTATAATAACTTGATTTAAATCCGTTTCAGGTGCTGCATCTTGGCGGCGGGCACGATGCGAAGAAGAAGCGCGTGTTCAACAACATTCGGGACAACAGCGACCCGGCCGACAACTGGGAGATGGTCGGCGAGCTGGGTGACGGCGCTTTCGGCAAGGTAACAAACCACTTTGACCAGAAACTGGGGTGGGGTATCCTTGTATAGTTAAAAAACAACTTTGACACAGCTTTCTTTGAAATAAAGAAAACCGCATCGAAATCGGTGCATCCGTAAAGACATCTGATAGACAAAAATCTCTTTCACTCCACATTGATTCTGAATTGCAGAAGCGCCAACTGTAGACCGCGTCGTAGAATCATTTGCATAGCGCGCGCCTGTCCCTACTTCCTGTTTTGCTAGTCCCCCCCGAAACCGCCCCCCCCCCCCCCATTCCGTATCTCTGTTGCAAACAAAAACGTGTTGGTAACCGTCACAGATTATTAAATATGTGAGGCCGAGAGCGAGTGTACGCCCTGTCATTTATTAATCTGTGGACGGTTACCAACGGTCTTCTGGCGGTACTCTGGCGCGTCATACTCGAACAGCTGTTACACATTTCCGCCGCATTTCACCAAAGACACATACCGAGAACTAAGATGTCTCTTCTCTCCTAGCTTCTTCGATGTCGTTCTATCCTGTGACTCTACAACCATCATCTCTTCTGGGTTTCCATATGATGACTGAACATTTCTAGGTACAGTAGGGCCCAAATAAGTATGGACTTGGCGAGCGTTAGTAGTGGGG
The DNA here is from genome assembly GCA_963924495.1 of Nemapogon koenigi. Taxonomy (NCBI): domain Eukaryota; kingdom Metazoa; phylum Arthropoda; class Insecta; order Lepidoptera; family Tineidae; genus Nemapogon; species Nemapogon koenigi. Next base: position 6,586,671 of record OZ004655.1, read on the forward strand.
ACTCAGCGCAGGTGCTTCGCCCCGGACGCCCGCCCGTCGTCCCGTCTCGCCCCTCCGCCTCCTCATACCTCAAAAAGTGCCTAAAAATCGTCTACTGCGCAGGTATAATAACGTGATGCGCCAGGTCCATACTTATTTGGGCCGTACTGTAATATTGTTTATTTTTCCTCCAGGTGTACAAAGCCCAGCACAAGACCAGTGGCCAGCTGGCCGCCGCCAAGATGTGCGTGCTGGACAACGAGGACGACCTCGCCGACTTCACTGTCGAGATAGACATACTCACCGAGTGTCACCATCCGAACGTTGTTGAGCTGCACGAGGCGTACTTCATAGACAACAAGCTGTGGGTGAGTTGACCGTAGCCTGGGTTGTTTTATGGAATACCTGAGGGGCTGAGGATCTGAATACCCTGAAATGAAACTAATGGGTACACAAAAGCACAAATTATGGCACCCGGGAACAATGTTACCCGTTTCAGGGGTACCCAGCGGAAGCATTGCTGTGTTTTGATATGTCTAAATTGGTGATCCCGGGGCGATATGACTACGAAAACTCGGTTCTAATTTTCAGATGTTGCTCGAATATTGCGACAATGGCGCTTTTAATAATTATTATTGTATGGTCAATAAAAGTAGGTACATGTAGGTCGCCCTATGCCAGCATTTTCTTTCGTTTCTATGGCAAAAGCATTTTAAGTCAATCTTCCATTGTTTAATGTTCATTAACGGAAATTGTGTTATTGTTTTAGATGTTGCTCGAATATTGCGACGGTGGCGCCCTTGACTCTGTGATATCCGAGCTGGCGAAGGGCCTCAGCGAGAAGCAGATCGCGTACGTGTGCCGCGAGATGTGCAAGGGCCTCCAGTTCCTGCACTCGAATAAGGTGATACACCGGGACCTGAAGGCTGGCAACGTGCTCGCTACGATGACGGGCGGGGTGAAGTTGGGTGAGTTTGGGTGATTTTTTAAGAGCAAGTTTGTTAGCGCAATTAACTCGGTAAACCGCGCGACTTATATTATCGATATCTCTTTAAAAAGTTGTTAGAGAGACTGCAAAAAGAATCGATAAAATAACCAAGGATAAGATAAGGCCAAGGTTAACGTACCAGAAACATGAAAATCTTGCGAAAATACACAAAACGGACATTATGCTCTTCCAGTATTATACAAAATCTATTAGAAATAGCAAGTTGTAGGTTAATGTTTTCATAAAGTATATGAAATTATCCATAGGATAATTAATACGAGAAAATAGTAGATACATTATAATTTATTATAATAATATAATAAGTAAATATATTAAGAGAACGTGTAACTGATTATCATATTTTTTTTAAATTCATAATATGTCTCTCGAAAGCTATTTAAATTTCGAAAGAAGTCGTGATTTTATGGGACCAACCTTAAAGAGTCTCCTTAAGGGCAGTATTTAATCCTATAACTGTAAATCGATGGCATTTCATGCATTAACTTTGATACAGTATTAAGGGAGATATTTCATACTGACAAAAATCCTTGAGAAATTTATCTATACTAATATTAAAAAGAGGTAAAGTTTGTGAGGTTGTAGGGGGTTATCTCTGGATCTACGGAACCGATTTTGAAAATTCTTTTACCAATAGAAAGCTACGATATCCCTAAATGACATAAGCTATATTTAAAATATCCTAGAGTTATAGATACGTAGCTTTAATGTTGTCTTGCTTCCCACAATTTCAGCGGATTTCGGCGTGTCTGCGAAGAACAAGTCTACCATGCAGAAGCACGACACGTTTATTGGCACGCCGTACTGGATGGCCCCGGAGGTTGTGCTGTGCGAGACGTTCCGCGACAACCCGTACGATTTTAAGGTGAGATACACCCATGGATCGTCACTATTGCGGGATATATTTCAGCAAACATTACCTTTGGTGTGGCTAGCACATTTGTGGAGTTCACACGTGGTAGAAGTGAAATATTTGAAAGTATTCTATCTCATTCTCTCGCAGGCTAAATCCTATAGATGTATGTGTTTGTCTCTTTTTAGTGGTAGAAGAGATTAAATAGACTGCGAGAGAATGAGATAGAATACTTTCAAAGGTTTCACTTCTACCACTAAAGAGACAAAAAACTTGGCGAAAGGGGGGAGGGAGCGCGTCTAAGACCCCCTCCTTAATCTTACACTCTATGGGCCCAATAGTTATTGTATCTGTCGGTTTCCTCATCCGATACCCCATACTGCTAAAAATGACCCATTTGGCTCCATTGCACCATACTAGTTTTTGGCATCAGAATTTTGAAGATAGCTGCAACATATTTTATCTATTATAGATATAATATTATTATACCAAAAACTAGTATGGCTCAATGGAGCCAAATGGGTCCTTTTTAACAGAAATAAAACTCAGTGGATATGGTCTTAGATTGCACGATTTTTTGTGGTAAGTATATTTAAAATGTAAGTAATTCAAATCATACTCATTTGTTGTTCTCCAAAAATACGGGAAAACGACCGTGTCTGTGAGTTGTTTAAGAGTGTGTAAGGTATCTTATTACATCAATAACAAGGCGCCTTAATGACTTCACTTCCGTTTCGTGACGGTCAGTTTTTCTATGTTAACTCCCCAACCATTAACCGTTCCAGGTGGACATCTGGTCGCTGGGCATCACGCTGATAGAGTTCGCTCAGATGGAGCCGCCCAACCACGAGATGACGCCGATGCGGGTGCTGCTCAAGATACAGAAGTCGGAGCCGCCGACCCTCGACGAGCCGAGCAAGTGGTCGCAGACCTTCAACCAGTTTATATCTAGGGCGCTTGTTAAGGTCAGGCCAGCTAAATACCCTCAGGGCTAAAACGTGATAGGTCCAATACTCGTAAACAGCGTCGGTGGTCTAGTGGGTAAGACGTCGGCTCACAACTGAAAAGTCGCGGGTTCGATTTCTACATCCGACCATGGGGTTTTATAATAATAAATCTATGTACATTATCCGACAAACCGTACAAAGAGGCTTTTCCATCTACATACACCTCAACAGAGCTGGCCACTCGTTAGGTATAGCCTCAAAAAATCATTGGCTAAATAAGTTAATAACTTTGTCTTTTCCACTGGGTACCCTGGGGCCGGGGCGGTTCCCGGGAGCTGTAAGGCAACCCGTCAAGAATAAAAAAAACTTTCCTCTACAATCCTATGGATTTGTATTCAAACGGGCACAGGCAGAAGAGGGGGGGGGGGTTCTTTTCTAATATATTCCACCAAAAACATATCATGTTAAATACGTTGCCAAAACACTCAAAGCTCATTAAGGGTCTGTGGCTGTCGATCATCTTATATCTGTCAAAAATGCGTTTATTTATACAACAATTTTAACTCAAACTGTTGATAGTTATTATTTTTAATGGGATTAAGCCATAGGCGTAGCTTTTAAAATAAACATTGCTATTGCGTTTTAAAACTATGGCTATTTAGTCATTTTTCTAGGATTGAGATTTGCCATATTTTTGACAGAAGTTAGATGGCCGACTGCCAAGGACTCTTAACGCATTCACGGTTAAAAGGTTATCACATCTCATGAAGAGCCGAGCCCCTAACTCTACAAATCCTACATCTTGGTCAAATAGTGTGGCTTGGCCGTTTCCTATAACATTAAAGACCAGTGACTTAATTTCTGACCTTAAATCTATGGGAGTGTCTCTGCGATGGCCGCGAAACAGCCAAGCCATAGTTTTGTAATTTCTAACTCAATGTTAACCTCGCATATTTCCAGGACCCGGAAAAGAGGCCCACGGCCGTGGAACTTCTTCAGCACGACTTTGTGAGCGGCCCGCTGGACTCGAAACCGCTGCGCGACCTGCTGCTGGAGTACAGGGCCGAGGTGGTCGAGGAGGAGCTGCTGGATGATGACTCTGAGGTGAGGACGCAACCCGGGCTTGACAGACTATATTTCTTTTTTAGACTAGAATAATTAAGGAGACGACTCATAACTTTTGTCCCATACAAATTACATGCTTCACGATTTCTTAAATTACGCGATAACTATATGTTTTAGTTTCGTAAATTAAATAGCTCTCGAAAGATAACTAACACTACAACTTGCTATTTCTGTTTTTTTTCTCATGTTTCTTGTACGTGAATCTTGGCATATCTTATCTTATCATTGGTCATTTTATCAATTATTTTTGCAGTGTATCCCGCTTAATGTTTTTTAAAAGAGATATAGACAAAATAAGCCGCGCCGTTTACTGAGTACATTGCGCTGACAAGCTTGCTCTTAAGACTATTCACGAAGGAGAGCTATTTTATTGGGATAACAAGGCCCCTCCAACTATCTCTTTGTACTTATAAGAAGGACAAACATACAAACACATTTTCCCATTTTTAATATTAGTATGTAATTTGGTTTCACTAATTAACTAGGGCACAAACTTTAAGACGTCTGGTATTAACTAGGCAGATCACGGGTTCGATCCCGGATCCCGGCCATGTATCAATGGGTTTTTAATTAAAAACTCGAAAAACCACACTTAGGCTTTTCCATTTAAATATACCTGAACAGAACTAGCCACTCGTTAGGTATAGCTTCACAAATACCATCGGCTAAACGAGGGAGACTTAGTACCGTACCCTGGAACCGTAACACGGTTTCGGGAGCTGTAAGGCAACCCGTGTGACTTTAAATGCATTTGTTAACGCACAAAAAATATTTACGTTAAAATTTTTACGTACTAACTCACGTGTTTTCGCTTTTCACGCACGCTTTCTAACAACTCGTCGTTCTGTCTGTCTGCCTGCCCGATCCTCGCTTTTGCTCTTTACAAAAAAAAATCGGGTCCACATTATATTTCTAATAATTAAAACAAAAAACTTAGCTAGCAAAAGCAAGGAAGGGCAAACAGAAGGCAAACAAGGGACAGTACCAAAGAATCGGTTAGTATTTTTTTTTAATTATCTATTTTTTTTTTAAATCTAATCTAATCAGTATTATGATCATTCGTATCTATTAACTACTAGATGCTGCCTACGGATTCACTTGTATTTTTTTAATTTTGATTGTCCACAGATTAATAATGTACGATAGACCGAGAAGAGCGAGCGTGCACGGTACACACACTCTCGGTCTGTCATATTTACTAATCTGTGGTGAACGGTTACCAACACGCTTTTGTTAGCAACAGAGATACGGAATAGGGGGGCAGAGTCATGCAGTCGTTTCGTAGCTGTACAAACATTGTGACAGACAGAAGTTAGCTATCATCACGCCTCTTGTCTCATCAGGGGCCATCCATAAATTACGTCACACTTTGTTGGACCCCCAGCCCCCCCTCCCCCCCTAAACCTGTGACGTAATTTATGTATGGCCCCTCAGGGGTGGACAGAGACAATCGAATGCCAATTGCTACGATCCTGACAACCCTCTTACGCCTTTTTCTATTCATTATACCTTTTATATATACTCGGTGATTGTATGTACACTGTTAACATTGCCTTTAATTAATGTTTTGTATATGGTCTATAAAAATACACCTAGGTCGCCCTTTGTCGGCATTTCCCTTCGCTTCTGCCATATAATCACATCGTTAATTATAATTATTGATATTTTGTATTTATCGCTAACGGAATTGCAGCGCCAAGAATCTCATGCTGTCTTGAAGGTATCGAAACTTTTTGGATTTTAATTAAAGTAAAAAATAAGTATTTGATATTCTGGCTATAAGTTTTTTTTAATGTGTAATATAATAGTTAATATAGTGTGTGGCATCAATGTGTAGGGTGGTGTATAACCGGAAGCAAAGAAATGATATTTCTTTAGATGTTCTTTGAGGTTGTTTTTTGATGTTACACATCATTGTGGATAACTGTAAGTCTCGCTTTTTTTCATTTAATATATTTAATGTTTATATTTACGTTGCAGGAACATCGCAGCTCTCAGATGCATATGGAGATGGAAGATGACTCGACGTCGGTGAGGTCGGCCGACACGCCGGACGTCAAGAGTGAGCACTTACACTTACATGTAGAGCGGTCTGTGGCAATGGCCACATTTAGAGAGAATAGAATAGAATTTATAATGAACTGGTGGCATATTGTAGGAGGCATAAGACGTCGGAAGTGCTAACTTTTTTTTAAGAAAATGTATTAGAGTTTAGTAGTAATTTCTGTAGATACATATTCACAGTACAACACAGTTGTCCATATTAAACGGAAAAGGTGGCAAGGCTGTTGCTGTACTTAATGGGCCTAGAAGTGTCACTTCTTTAAGAGACTGTTATTTTTTAAGCACGAGAAGTCAATTAAAAGTTATTCTCGTGTCTAATATAGTCTCAAAATGTCTAGTGGAAGGGGAAACCACTGCACTATTCTTCCCAAGAAAGTTAACCATGGCCAGTCTATACAAGGTGCGTCGCGCTGTAGACTGCCATGATTGACCACGACTGCTCTGTCATGAGCACCACGACTAAGAAGAAGAAAGAATGAATTTGACATTTAAAACGGACCCACAGTGAAACTAAATTGGTGATCCATGCCCGAGCCCTTAAAGTAGCATCTCGGTGAAATTGTTTCATAAATTGACGCCACGAGATCACCATTCACATCATTCGCAGTGTCGGACACGGAGCCGGCGCCAGGAGCAACACCCGCCCGCCGCGCTACACCGCCCCCGGCATCGCCCCGCAATGCCGACGTCCCGCCCGCGCACCCCGCCGCGCCCGCACCCGCAGCCGCCAAGAGGCCGCACGACGACGAGCCGCCGCCCGCTGACAGGAAGCCCGTGAGTGTTGTAACACTAACTAGCTAACCCGGCTTTTTTTAAATGCGAAGAATTAACAACTCTCTTTTTTAGGGAATAGTTATAATAAGCTCGCAAGGCTCGTGCACAAATATAATCCGTTCCATAGAGTTTTTTTTGTGAAGTTATACTTAGGCGCGTTATGAAAAATTATGAGAGTGAAATTTTACGATGCGCGCGCACGATTTAAGCCTATTTTTACTTATGATAAGACTATTATGTAACAAGTCATTGTCACTGCTTACCCCTAATGGGATAAAAAGCGTAATAGATAGGTAGATAGACAACCTAGTATTTAATTTAATTAAAATTTTAGCAACCGTACTTATGATCACGCAATTTTGTTTCCATTAATTATTATTTGCGTGCTAAATAAACTTATTTTGTTTTATGCCAGAAAGTATAATTTCTAACTCACTCTCCCGCGCTCTAGTTATATCCGTGCAAAAACACGTCACATTATATTTTTTTGATGTAGGGACAATATCTGCAGTTTCAATTTCTTCCAAACTCTTTCAGCCGTAACGATACTGGTTTTTTTCCAGCAGGCGTCCAAAAAGGAAAAGGGCCCGGCTCCTCGCCCCCCGTCTACTGTGGACACTCCGCCCGCCACACCGCCGCGCAGCTCGCCCCAGTCGCAGGCCCCCCGGAAACAGCCCGCGCCGCAGCCGCCCGTCGTCAGCGAGCCGGCGGCTAAGGGCCGGCTGATTGTCGAACAGGTAGAGGCGAGTTTTTTTTGTCATGTTTATACATTGTTTTGACTTTGTAAAGGTTGATTGTCGGTACTCGTCTGCGGAAGGTCATCATTGAATATGCCGTCAACTGAGCAAGTGAATGATTTCTTTTATTTAGGTAGTATGTTTACAAGAAGTGGAAAGATAAACAAGGAAATTGAAAGGAGAGTTAAACCGGGAAGCAAGGAATTTGGTGGACTAAACAATGTATGCAGAAATACACAACTTACAACTAAAAGTAAAATTAATATACATAACGCTGTTTTAGTTCCATTACCTACTTATGGAAGCGAGACTTTGGTATAGAATAAGAAGCATGAAAGTAAAACAAATGCAGTGGAAATGCGGTCTTCACGTAGAATGTGTGATATTTGACCGCATCTGGAACGATGTCATTAGAGAAGAATGCGGACTGAACGATGGATGTTGTGATTAAAATGAAGAAAAGTAGTTTTACGCCGGTTTGGACACGTTGAAAGAATGAAGGATGAAAGATTGACTCAAAAGGCTGAAGTGAAAGGTAATGCTGGCAGTGGACGCTAGGTCGTCCTTTTATTGTACATATAAAAAATTTATTGATCGATGGCAATATAAAAGTACACACAATCGCCGAGCATGTATGCAAGGTATGATGAATATAGAAGAAGCGAAAGAGGTATGTCAGGATCGTAGCAAATGGCATTCGATTGTCTCTTCCTAGCCCTCTTGGGATTAAAGACATGATGATAGATATACAGTGATATCGTGCTCCGGCTCAGATGATGAGTATCCAGTATATAACTGATATGAGTGGAACATCAGCTGTACTCGCCAAACACAGTCCACTTGTCTTGGGTCTCTCACTCTTGTTTGTCACCTTCATTCATGACTTCCATAGCCACTTTCCACCAAATAAATGGCGAGTCATATGACGTGCTGAATACTCGTCGTCGTCGTCTTAGTTTTGTGGCACGAGTCAGGATTAAGAGGGTTAACGACTACAGTTTTTGAGGCATGGACTGCATGTGTTTGTGTGCGTAAATAATGTATTTTCTGTCATTATATATAACCAATTTTGGTCCCCAGTATGATAAAGGTTCAATTTCAAAATAAAACACATCGCGCGCTGATTTTAATAGCCCTTTTTAAAAATATTTAAAAAATATTACAAAAATACTATAATTGTAATTTTTACGCTTAAGTTCTAAAGAAGATGTTGTTCTATTACAATAAATAATTATCATTTAAAATGAAGTGATATTTATAGAGAAAATAACAATTTTATGGGCTATAATTTTAGCTTTTTTTAATATGATTGTGATTTTAATTTCTGAAGAAAAGAACCAAAATATTAATATATGTATTTATTGATAACTATTTTCCTGAGGATATTTATAGTCTAATAATTGTTTTTTTATTGTGAGATCGACATGTGATTTCAGATATTAGTAGTTTGAAACTTGATGATCAAAGCGAAATTGAGAAAAGACGCCTCAATTGTCTTGTTATAATTCAATAATTCTTTATTAATTTAAAAAAAAGCTCAATTAACTTTTTAGATAACAATATTCCCTATAATGTGTCTAAATAACAGGTAAATTACGCCATCGACGCTCTGTTTAATTACTATACAAGCTTCTGTCCGCGGTTTCACTTGCGTCGAAATAGAGATCCAAAAAGTAATACTCCTGTGGCTGTAATTTGCCCCTCCCCCGCCCTTATTCACGATATAAAAGGTAGTATATGTCCTTCTCTGACCCCTAAACTACCACTATGCAAAAAATCATGTCGATCCCGTGAAAAACAAAAACAAATATATCCCACGGGAACCATAAATTTTTCCGGGATAAAAAGTAGCCATGTGCTATTCCAGACATAATCTATCTCTGTGCCAAATTTCCTCCAGATCCGTTCAGCCGTTCTGGCTTGATTGCGTTACAAACATACATACATCCATACAAACTTTCGCGTTTATAATATTAGTAGGATGGGATAAATACTTAATTGAATGTTCCAGGTGTGTCGAGACGCGGAAAAGGCGGTCGAGGAGAAGAAAACAGACAAACACTCGGAAACCAATGAAAAGGAGAGAGAGCCCATGAAACCCAAAGCGCCTACCGCCCCCGAACCCCGGATACCGACGCCGGAGTCCAAAGATATTACGCCCAAAAAGGAGGAGCCGAGGCCACCCGAGTTGAGAAGGCAAGAGAGCAAAGAGAACAGACTACAGAAGGAAGACTCTAGGCCCGAGTTGAGACGGCAGGAGAGCAAAGAGAACAGAGTTATCAAGGAAGACTCAAGGCCCGAGTTGAGAAGGCAGGAGAGCAAAGAGAACAGACTTCAAAAAGAAGAGCCAAGGCCTGAGATGAGAGGACAAGAAAGCAAGGAGAATAGAGTTCAGAAGGAAGTGAATGCCATTGAGAAGAAGGAGGAGCCAAGAATAGGAAATAACAGAGTGGCGGAAGCCAGGCCCGTTACGGTGAGAGTTTTTAGAATTTTGACTGTAATGTATCGGCTCCTAGAAGTTGAGGTGTCCATAATATACTTTTTCAACACACTCGCTCGTAACGTGAGTCTTATTACCTCAATTTTAGACTCACAATCCCATATATTAAACACGCGTGCTTTTTCTTTATATTACACCACAAGAGTTATAATATAATCCAATGAAGTTAAATTCGTACAAGATTGCAAATTGTATGTGTGTCCACAAAGCATTCTTAATTTAACCGCATAATACGGTTTTTATTTTTTAATCACGACTTTGTTGGCTGTTTGGCGAAGTTATCCGTGCCTTATCTGTCACGCCGGAAAAAACAAAACATTTCCATAAATATTTGTTAACATTTTCGCCGTGTTGTGGTTAATTATTAACAAGTGGCGAAGAATACGTAAATTTGACTCCATGAAGTTAATTTTTTTCCTGGCAAGTGTGTTGAAAAACGTCGTATGAAACGCGTGTGCATTGGTCATTACATACTCAGCTTTGTTATAGCGCTCGCCTTGTGGCTCGCGCTGATAATACCGCCTCGTACGTAATGACCAACATAGCACCCTTGTATCACAATTTACTAAAATCAAATTGATAAAACCATTGCAAAACGCTTGGAAATTTCGTAATAAAATAATTAGAATTAAAAATAGGCTCCTTCAAATAAAATATCAAACAGCAACATCTAACTAAATTATAATGTTTATAGATTATAGACCATTCCATCTAGAGCTGGTCACAAATGTTCCTCAAGAAGACATTTTAAACTTCTGAAAATCACTAGATGCTTATTTATCAAATGGCACCTCTTATTTGAATGAGCGAAACACATGGATAATGTGAAGTTTTATTTACAAGTGAAAATATCCGGGTATTAAAAAAATACCGGGTACTGGGGTACGAAAAAAGTCCAGGTACGCGAAAACCCTTACTCACCCAAATGCATTTTACTATTCGTATAGGTGAATAATTTGTGAATGTGTACGCTACGAGCCTGTACAGATACGTCACACACACAAACCTTTGCGTGTACTGTTTGCCTCACACGCGATCGATATCACCACTTTTGCTTTTCCCGCCCGCAGCCCCCGCCCAAGGAGGAGTCTCGACCAGCGCACGCGCAGAGCGTCGTCACGGTCCAGTCGCCCAGCCCCACGGTCGTCGTAGAGATCCGGGACAGTGGTGCTACCACGCCTGCTGACCGGCCCGAGCCGAACTCTCTGGCGGGCACACACGCAGCTCACGTCACGGTTACCACGACGCATCCGCCGGTGCTGCTGAATAGTGAACCGGTGAGTGAATAATGCGGGATTAGTCAAATAGGCCTTAAAGTACAGATAAACATTAAGCCTTAAGGCTCCTATATCCATAATTTTTCTGTGATAAACTATTTCCAATTTCTCTGTAAATCAGGTGGATTATTTACAGAGAAATTGGGAATAGTTTATCCTCATACAAATTATGGATATAAGGCTCTTAATTGGCTTTTTAAACGATCAATTTCCATGGTCAATGACGTAGTCATCCGTAATCTCAGACCAATGGAAAAATGATTTGACTGTCACCGTCCAGTATAAATTAGGGTTCCTTACTGATCTACAATGAAACCGTTCCTTCCAGTTACCCCCCAATGCGGTGACCATATCGACGCCGCCGCCCATCGCGGACGAGGTGGTCATCGTCGCGAACAACAGCAACAAGACCAGTGCTGCCGCCACACTGTCCACCACCTCGTCGGACGATGATTGCTTCGCGCCGTCCTCTCTCGACTCTTTGGATTGTAGCAGCAGTACGTATATAGGTAAGTGTTGTGTCGGTTAAATACGCCGCGAGAATACGCCGTACTGCCCCCCTTAGACAATGTACGCGCTAGTATTCTATTCTCTCGGAACGCTAAAACATAATATTAATGCAGAAACTTATAACCGAATTATAATAACTATATGAACAGTATGCGCAAGCCCATAAGAAGCTCAATTTATGTATTTTAAATATTTAAATTTAAAAAAAACCACGTAGAACAACAACCGGGCATAACCTCTCTAATAGCTGATTGAACAAAACCTTCGCCATTTTATTTCAGCGTTATCTATAGGGTATGGGCTGACGCTAACTTTACGGGGGGTCCCAAAATCATGAAATTCGTGTGTCGTAATTTATGGATGGCCCCAAATGTATTTTCATACATCTTGACCGCATGCATAATAATTATTGTATGACAGTAATGACGTATTTACTGATTTTGAATAAGAAGAAGAAGTACTTTCCTAACATGTGCCGGTAGTATAAAATTATCTTTTCCCACAGCAGAGAGACTGCGCGGTAGGCGGCTGGACAGCAGCGAAGTGTTGATATTGAGCCCGGGCGCCACCGGGGACTCTGGCGTTTTCGACGACAGCGTCAACAACGGCGTCAATTTGGTGAGTTATGGCTTTGTTTGGTCTAACGCACCTAGAGTTAAACCTCGAAAATAAAAAATGAAACGAATCTCTTACATATTTTCGAATCCTTTCGTTATTAAAAAAAATTGTTGCGCCCATATTAATTATAATTAAAAGATGGCAAGCCTGTTGCTGCAGTTAATGGACCTAGATTTTGTCACTTTTTTAACGGATGTAAGTATACGTGCACTCCGAAACACGAGAAGTCGATTAAAGCTCATATTATTAAATAATTCTGATCTGCCCCCCTATTCCGTATCTCTACAGATTAGTAATATACGATAGACCGAGAAGTGCGAGCGTGCACGGTACACTCACTCTCGCCCTGTTAATTTTACTAATCTGTTGACGGTTACCAACACGTTTTTGTTAGCAACAGAGATACGGAATAGGTGGGCTGTTTTGGGATAACTCACTAAATGTGAACACCGTTCCTAGTGTGTCTGGCCACTGGGTATGTATTAATTTTTTTTTCTATCCCCAGGACACGTCCCACGTATCCGTGGTGACTGTGGGTGGTGCGAACGAGGTGCGCGTCCGAGACTCGGCCGCCACGCACATCGCGGTCGGCGACGGCCTCCATCACAACCACTCGCGGTTGTCGCCGGATAGCTTCGAGAGGTTGGTACATGGTGTCACCTGCCCCGGTCTCATTAACACAGCCATATATGCCCAATTTTTTCTTCTTCGGAACTCTTTAACATTTAGAAATCAAATAAAAATTCTGGTCAAACATTTGGACAAACGTACGGAGATTCCAAAGACTGTCATTGTTTGTTTGTCTTTCCAAAACGGAGCAAAACGTATCGATTTGATTTTTTTTGCAGAGATAGTTGGATAGGCAAATTTTAGGCAATCCGTGAAGAAAAAAAAAATCTTTCCAAATAAATTATAAAATTTTTATGTTACATTTAATAAATTTTCACGGACGAACCGTCGTGACATTTATTTATTTATTTATTTATTACAAAAAATCCACAGCACTTCACAATATAAAAGATTTAGAAAAAACAAGTAAAACTTACTGCCATAAATGGATTTCTACTATGTTGGCTTTACAGTAGGTACGGAGACATTATATCATTACATCAAACAACAAAATAAAAACAAACTAACAAAAGTAGGTAATATAAAATAAATTAAAAAAAATTAAAATTAAATGTCAAAAAGTACAACAAAAAATGACAAATGTCTAAAAATAACAAAATATATCAAAAAATCAATTACTAATTACAAATTTATAAAATGTCCAATTAAAAATACAATCTAAAACTAAGAAAAAATGTATATAAAAATAAAAACAAAAATTCAAACCCTGTCAGCGTTTGTGTAGTGTGGTGAGTGAGTGGGGGTGTGTGTTTGTGTGTATGTATGTATGTGTGTGTGTATGTGATAACCATCCACACATGATGGGGATTCGGTTTAAACCCGCCCGCGCTTTGATAGTTGTGATTAGTCTGTAATTAATAAGACATATCACAGTCGGCGGGAGCATCTTAGATACCGATTAATCGGCATATATACTATAAAGGCTATAATACTTGACATTGTCAAATCATCAATTAACATTGATGGGGCCATACTAAAATAAGAAGAATCAGAAAGCTAGTTTCTATATAAGCTTTCTACTTACCAAAAATTAATTATATGTTCTCTATTACATTTCCAGGTCACAATCGGATAGCGGGTCTGTGGTGTCCTCGCGCTCCGACTCCAGGTCGGGCCGGGCGATCGACATCGACAATCTTGGCGATCACGAGCAGCAGAACGGCGGTACTAGGTGGGTACTAACATCAAACTGTATTTTTTTTATAGAGAAGACGACATGTGACCTTGCCACCGCCTGTTTATTAAGGGAAGGTAGTTGGTCCATGAATTCGTGACTACTATTCAGACCCGTAGTGATGCATTTTCACGCTTCGCTTGAAGAACCCCAGGTTCCACTTTTTGACACAGGAACGAGTCAATGAATTTTTTTCGTTCGTATGCAGAACGGGTCCACTGTGTGAGGATGAAATCTATATCCTGTGCGAGCAGTGCGGGTGCGAAAATGGGATGTAGGGACGAGGTCATAATAAAGGTACCCCCCCAAAAAAAGGGGGTGGTAGAGCGTGTTGGACTTAAAACCGGGGTGCAACAATTTTCTTCATGAATATCGACGGCTCGTGTTTCGAAGGGCCAGTAAAAGCACTTATAATAATAGCTGTTAAGGATTTTTGGTCAAGGTCATATAACTGGCAAATATGGTTAATCCTGGAAAGTTGAGTTTATACAACATTTCCTGAGATTTGCCATATTTTTGACAGATACAAGGTGACTGAAAGCAAAGGTCTTTAAAAAACTGACACATCTAGGTCCATTAAGTGAAGCAAGCAGGCTTGCCGCAACTAGGAAAAAAGTGGATGTTGTTACTATTTTACTAGTGCCTCTGACCACACCGCAATGTAAGTTAAATGCGGTGATATGTGTGCTACTAGCATGATATGCGCAACAATATATATTATATCTCGCAGGCTTAGACGCCCTCTTCTTCCTCTATAGTTTCTAATTCCGTTTCTCATTTTCAGAGTGAACACAGAGTCGACTGTCATAGAGAACGGCGAGACCGTTGTTTTGAGAAGGAAGACTCAGGACGGGCCGCATCCCAATAGGATACAAAGGTATGAGTTTTTTTTAAATAAGTTGTCATGCAAAATTCTTAAAAGACGTTATATTAATAGTTTTATATAATAACTAGCCTTCAGTCCCCGGCTTCACCCTTGGTTATTTTCGAACAAAGTAAAATATAGCCTATGTCACTCGGGGATATCGTAGCTTTCTATTGGTAAAATAATTTTCAAAATCGGTTCAGTAGATCCAGAGATTACCCCCTACAACCTCACAAACTTTACCTCTTTATGATATTATTATAGATTAATATATTTAATTTATTTTATATTTTGCAGAACTAATAATTTAAAATTTTACAATAAAGAGACATGCCAAATTTGTTTACCAAGTAAAAAAAATACACTTTACTCACGCTTGAAGCTTCGTTGGAGACATTTTTTAAATATCACTACATAGTCCCCCGCCGCGTCTGAACGTATTTTGTGGTGATTTTCACTATTAGATAGGTTAAAACATCATGTTTAGGGGCTGAGCATTAACAGTGTAACTGTAAGTGAATCAAGTTGGGGAAAAAATTAGCCCCAGCGAATTTTCATGGCGTATGCTGTCTAATTCGTCAGAAATTTAACAATATGATGTAGGAAAGAATTGCGTAGAATAAAATGATCTACAATAAAGTCCTCTGTGGCATATATCTATCTCTATAGTCATGGTCACTAAAGTTGGCCCGTCTATATTCTCTAACTAAGGTGTAGTGCTGATAAATTTAATTTGTTTTGTCACAGGTCTAAGGAAGACATCCACCTTGCCAACTTGAAGAAGAAAACTAGAAAGAGAACTAGGAAATTTGAAATTGACGGCGTCGTCGTTACCACGACCACGTCTAAGGTAAACAAACTAAAAAAAATCACATCTTCATGCCCTTTACACTTGACGGTGTGGCCAGAGACACCCAGTAAATGTGTTCACTTTTTCCCAGTTGTCCATAAACATAACAGGTGGCAAGTCTGTTGATGCACTTAATAAACCTAGAAGTGTCACTTCTTTAACAGACGTAAATATCTGTTATTTTTAGAAGTGCCGTCCGCAACTGGAAGTGACGGTCTCTGATATACATCTATTTATTATACTCAATACTAGATATAAGTTTATGGTTAGGAGTGCGAGGCAGAATAGCAAATAATTTTCCCTGACACAAGCCACGCCCCAAAACGATTTTATTTTTGCCTGTGTCATGTCCGTGTTACGGTTCCAGGGTACCCATCGGAAGACCCAAGTCTCCCTCGTTTAGCCGATGGGATTTGTGAGGCTATACCTAACGAGTGGCCAGTTCTGTTGAGGTATATTTAGATGGAAAAGCCTCTTAAGTGTGGTTTGTCGAAGTATACATAAGTTTTTAATTAAAAAACCCATTGGTACATGGTCGAGAACTGGGATCTAAACCGTGGTCTGCCTAGTTAATACCAGACGTCTAAACTCGTTACGTCGGTGGCCGAGTGGTTAAGACGTATTTTTTATACAATATCGGTTATATGTACAACTCACAATGTCTGTTTGTGTGCCAGGTGATATGGGGTGACGACGAGAGCGGTCGCACGTGGGACGACCACGCGCTCCGCAAGCAGGAGCTGCGCGAGATCAAGATGCTGCAGAAGCAGGAACAGAAGCAGTTCCAGGACCTTGCGGCCAAGGAGCTGCAGCTGAGGGAACACCAGGATAAGAGGTCAGTATACCTTTATAACCATACAACGATACAAAGGGGTATAAGCTTATCAACGCAAAATTTGAAACTAACAACCAGTCGCTATAGCATCGGTCACAGATTGCAAACTCTTAACCCAGTTGTATCACTGCTCGCGAGTAAAACTTTTCACTTAGCCAATACATAATATTGCTTTGGATAGCAGCAAATTTACGTAATTCTATTATATACACCAGATTCGAAGCGGAGCTGGCGTCGCTATCGCGCGCGCACGAGTCTGAGCTGGATACGTTAGCGCGAGCGCAACGAGCCGCCGCAGAGCGAGCCGAGCAACAGCTGGAGGCCGAGTTGAGGGCGGCTAGTAAACGGCTGCGCGGCGAGCATGAGCGCGACCTGCGGCACTTCCGGGATACGCTCAAGCAGGAGCTGCGTCTACTTAAACAGGTTTGTTGGGGATATCCGTCTTGAAGGACCATGATTATGTACTTTCATTGTAAGTTTAATGTACAGTCTTTTATTAATTAATTGGGGAGTCTATGGCAGCCTACTTATCTAGAAGAGATTGGATTAGCTCTTTTCCGGATAGCACTTAAAACATTCAAAATATTATCAAGTTTCATGCTAGTAAAGAGTGGTCGATTAATCACGTGAGGTTTTTAAGCCAGTTTTTTACACTCCGCCTCCCCCCTGGTGATATGTGGTGAGGTTCTAAGCTGCTCCACCCCCCACCTGTCTACCATCACGTGTATTGTTTTTTGTTAAAAAAAACTTAAATATTTTCCGAATATTTTTTAATGAAAAATACAATAAAATACAGGACATATTAATTTAAAAAGCAGTGTCCTCGGGTTATGAGTTTATTTGACTATTTTCGACCCCAATTATGATCAATTTTCATACAAATATTGAAACTATCTAACTTCTTTGTCCACACCTTCTGCATTGAAATCTGCCTAAAATGCGAATGACACCATCCTGCAGGAAGTTGAGCTGGTGCCAAAGGACCGCCGCAAAGAGGCGTATCGGCAGCGTCGCGCCCGCCTCGACGCTGAGCACGCGGAGAGAGAGCGCGAGTACGTGCAAACGCTGGCGGACGCCCACGACGCGGTGCTGCGGCGGATACACGACCATCATAGGGAGAGGCAGGCGTTGGCAGACAGGCAGTATCTGCAGCAGAGACAGCAGGTGGGTGTGCGGCTGGCTGGATACGAATAGACTATTTTTTTTTAGCATCATGGAACATTTTTGTTTGCGTTGGTGGCCGAGTGGTTAAGATGGTATTAACTAGGCGGAACACGGTTCGATCCTAGCCATGTACCAATGATTTTTTTTATAATTAAAAACTTCTTTTCCATCTAAATATACCTAAACAGAACTAGCCACTCGTTAGGTATAGTCTCACAAATACGATTGGGTAAAAGAGGGAGACTTGGTCTTCCGCTGGGTACCCTGGTACCGATAACACGGTTTCGGGAGCTGTAAGGCAACCCGTGAAAAAAAGATAAATGGTTGTTAGGATAGTTATATGAAATCCGTTGTAACCCAATGTATTTACAGTGATGACAATATTGTGAAAAACTAGTGTAGTTAAATATTGTATATTATCTTTAGACAACATAGATTATTTTATATTTCAGCAATTAAATATAGCGTTGGGCTATATTTCAGGGGAAATTCTAAAGATGTGTGGAAATCATATAAATGCTGCAGCTCATATGTTGTGGCTGTTATAAATGTTCTGTGGTTACCATAATCTTTCAACACTTTCCTTGTCTTCTAGCTAAACGGATTTATTGACTAATTTCAGATAATGCGCACCCGCGAGGCGGCCCTGTGGGAGCTGGAGGAGAAACAGATTCACGAGCGGCACCAGCTCGCCAAGCGGCAGCTCAAGGACGAGTTTCTGCTGCACCGACACCAGATGTTGGTGCGGCACGACAAGGAGTTGGAGCAGATCAAGAGGTGAGCGATGGCGAGACGGCGGTTTATATGCGTATTGCGTAACTATAAATTGGCGCCTGAATTTCTGATATGACGTCACCTGCGTACATTTTGTGTACTTTAAACACTTGCTCAATCTTTAAGTTTGTTATTTAATTTGTAAGTTGACTGTAATTATCATCTTTGCACACTTGTATCATAATGTGCTATTATTTGTGTTTCCAGAAAAAACACGCGCAAGGAAGAGGAGCTCGCCAAGTGTCAAACATTAGAGAAGCGGTCGCTGCCCAAGAGGATCCGCTCGGAGATGAAAGCGCGCGAGATGATGTTCCGCGAGTCGCTGCGGATCAGCGCGACGCCGCACGACGACGAGCGGGACAAACTTAAAAAGGTTGGTTAGGCGGAAGGTAATACACATCGGGCTGTCGGACAGTGTCAGCCATGATGGCTAGCTTCGCTTTTGTATGGCGTCGTCATGGCAGCCTTTATACATGGCCAGAGAAATCTCCCATAAGCCCGTTGTTGCCCTTATCCTGAATAGTTTGCCAAGAGTCGGTCTTAACTAATTAAAAAGTGCATGCATTTTGACAGTTATGTTAAATGATTAGAATGCAGCTGAAACCACCCTACGTCATATACCTGGCCACTCGATAGATATAGTCTTCAGTCATCCGAGTCTTCCGCTTCCCTGAATCAAATTGCACTTAATATTGCCCTTCGAAGCACGGGAACTATTAAAGCACACATTTTTAAAGAAAATTGGTTCACTACCAAGTACGCTTTCGAAATCTTTTTATCCTGAATAAAATTCATCTTAATTTTTGTTTTCCAGTTCCAAGAGAACGAGAAGAGGCGCTACAGAGCCGAACAGCAGCGGTTGGCCACCAAACACACGAAGGCTCGCGAGGAACTCAAGGCCGCTGGTGAGGTGAGTGCGGTCGCCGTTTTAATTATTTTAATGAAAATTATGTGTAAAATAAGAGAACCAGAGACACCAGCAACAGTGTACTGGGTACCCTGGGACTGATAACGCGGTTTCAGGAGCCGTAGGGCAATCCGTGAAGCAGAGACAAACTAAACCGTTGCAACCGTCCACAGATTAGTAACTATGACAGCCCGAGAGGTTCGATCCCGGATCCCGGCCATGAACCAATGAGGTTTTTAATTAAAAACTTATGTACATAATCCGACAAATCACACTTAGAGGCTTTTCCATTTAAATATACCTCAACCATAGAGTACTAAGCCTATGGAGGGGCCATAGACGGGCTCCCCCTTTCGCCAATTTTTCCCCCTTTGACCAGTTAAACTGACCAGGTGCGCAGTAATAAGTAACCTTAGATTTTGTTGGTATCGTTTAGTGTCGCAAGACAAAGCTCTAGGAAAATAGTTAATTGTGATGTTTTAAATGGGAAAGGCGATCTAGGACGTCATTGAAACTTCCTGAAACATAGTGTTTCCAATCATTAATTATAATTATTATGTTTGTATTTTAACATAATCATCATATAACGTAAAATCCGTTGCGACAATAAAACGACAGAAAAATACAGTGGTACAGGGGCTAGTACTAGACGTTTACCTCCCCTCCCGCCAAAAGTGGCAGAAAAAATTGTTCGGTTATTTCCCGTCTCCAGTCTTAAATACTCAAAGACCTCAACAGAACCGGCCACTCGTTAGGTATAGCCTCACAAATCAGCTAAACGAGGGAGACTTGGTCTTCCGCTGGGTACCCGCGAGTAAGAAAGAAAAAAAAAGACGGGGCGAGAGTGAGTGTACCGTGCACGCTCGCTCTTCTCGGTCTATTGTACATTACTAATCTGTGGACCAACACGTTTTTTTAAACAACAGAGGTACGGATAATCTTCAAAATTTGTGTACCTTCCCCAAAAATGAAATGTTGTCTATTGTAACATATCGACCCCCCAGGCCCTGCTCCGCGAGCTCGAGCAGTACCAGAACGAGAAGCGCAAGGCGCTCATGAACCATGAGACCAACAAGATGAAGACGGTCGAGGAGCGGTACGGGGCCGAGTTGAAGGTGTGGCGGGCTACACTCGGTGATAGGAAGCAGGTATGGAGATGAATCTAGGAATTGTTCTATACATTTGTCCCAAATACCTTTTTTCTACTTAAAAATATTTTCTTTTTCAAGAATATAATTCAGGATAAAGGTATTGTGGATAAAGGTTTTGATCTGCATCTGCTAACCAACAAGACGTCTGCACATTGAGTTTAGGCAGGGTACAAACACGATATTTACTTTAAAAAAGTTAAAGTGGCATTTTTCGAGACTTCCAATCAAGTTCAATCTAAAAAATAATTAAATGGAGTGCCAACACAACTATATCAATTTTTAACCGCATAGATTTTTCAAAAGTGTTTTGGTGTACTGTAACAAAAATTGCAAAATACCTCTACAAAAAAACATTTTGCGGGACAAAGATATATATTTTTTAAAAATAAACTAGCTTGAATATTCTATTAAAACTTTTACTGTTTAATGGAATTTTTTTACAATGTTTAAGAAAAATCGACAAACGTGTAGCGCATATCCACGTGAAATGTGCCAATCAATATTCAACCTTATATCGTCCTCCATAAGTATCTGTATTTTTTGTCGAAGTATTTCCCTGTCTTAAATATGAAAAGCGCGATACAGTACCTATTCCAGTATTCAGGCGTCTTGTTGGTACGTCGCTGTTGCCTGCGCAGCCGCAAATTTATTTGACAGCTAATAATATGCCCGAGCTGGGAATCGAACGCGGATGTCTGCTGTCATTTAGAACGAAGCAACATTTCAAAATGGCGGCGTTAGTTCCGATAATGCCCGCAGAGTCAGATAAGTTTGTGGCGCACTAGTAATTTTTTAATTTTCCGTGTATGAATGTGTTTATGTGTGTACATTTTGTTTATAAATGGTGATTGGAGCTTTACATGACAATTTTTGTGAATAATTTCTTTCCATTTTTTAGATATTCAGACCATCTTTTTTTAATTTCATATGAATGCTACTCCATGCAAGCTTGATGTGATATAGTGGCCGCCAAAAAACTGCCCCCGAATTCGGTATGTAAAGTAAAAGTTAAGGTATGTTGAATCCAAAACCGTTTCGAGATATTGGTTTAATAATCCGTATTTTTCAATTTATAACACTTAAAATCGTAAGATTGTCTTTATTTTTTCAAAAACAAATTATTTACTTAACCTACAATTCACCTATGAATGACGTCATTATATCGGCTAAATAAAGGCAAAATATTTACTTGTCAACCCTGTTACTAGATACACTACTATTTCAGTAGTTTTTATAACTAATCTAGTTTATTATTTAGGAAGAATGTTTAAGCATTTTTTATGGTAGGATATTCTTTGATCTTTGTATATATTTTGTATCACAACAACTATGCAGACTACGGTATAAAAGCCGTAAAGATGTGTTTCTTTGTTGTTGTTTTAATATGTTTTATGTAGAAGTGGTAGGTTTTGGTAGATTTTGTAGGATTTAGAGACGGCAACACTATTGTTTGTTAAATGTCAAAGTCAAAGAACACAGATGTTCTTTTTTCTGTACCAACATATCAAAGGTATTGAAGTATTCAGCCGACAAAATGACGTCATCAGTGCTAAAACTTTGATAATTTATTATAAAAAAACTACTGTATAGAAATCAAAAATATTCAAATTAGTTTCTTAAAATAGCTTAATCTTTAAAATAAAAATATAAAAATCGTACCTTAGCTTTTACTTTACATACCGAATTTCATATTTTTAATAATATATGAACTAAATTCAATAATTGGGTAAAGTCGTTTGACGATAACTGTGTTTTTTGTTATGGCATGAGCTATGAACAGTGGGTTAGCATACTTAAGAACCACGAGTCTGCACAATGGCCAGCCAAGGAATGCCCGACCCGAGAATGTTTAACCCTAGAATGTCGAGAATTCTTAAGTATGCTAACCCCACAGGTTGCGACATACGCTTTGTGATATTGTGAATGGTGGTGGAGATTAAAATGTATTACAGGAATAAAAAAATATATTGAGACCCCATTTGTTGCAGTAGTTGTGAGACAGGGTGTTGTGTTTTATCTCTTTCTGTCACGATGAAACTGCATGCTTGCATGACGGAGACGGACTTAACCGTCTTTTTCTTTATTTTTCTATATAAATACGTCATTTTCTAAATTTAATACCCTACGGAGTGTCTTGTTGATGCGTCGTCCGTGTCCATTTTCATATATTAGAAAGAGATGGAACGCTTCAATTGTGTGAAACTATCGACCGGGGTTTGTATACGTGCTGTGCCGTCGGATATGTGTATGTGGCGTCCCACCGAGCGCGAAACATAGAAATTAACCATTGACAACTTCTCCACAACAGAATTTGATTGAAGAGTTCGTGTGCCAACTGAACGACCACGAGTCAAAGTACGGCCTAAAGATACCCGATAGAAAAGTTTACTTGGACGTGCCGTGGCCTAAAAACGTTCTGCATCATATACTGAGCGCGTACAACCAAAGACATTCCCTAATCGGTTCCCTATCCAGATCTAGAACTACCCTCAATCTCTTGGGACCAACTAGCTCTAGCAGAAGACGCAGCATCAGCCCAACGTCATACGACAGGCTAACGAAATCGGCGGCCAGCAGTGCCAGGAACACGGCCAAACGGTCCCAGCTCTCCAAAGGGAACCGTTACAGCTCAACGACTAACTTGAAGTTGGCCAGCGAGAAGATATCCGGTTTCTCAGTGTTCAGCGGTCCGGATATCAAGAAAAGAGAACCGATAATGGCATACGGAAACGAGTTCGGCGAGCACAAGCACACGATCGAGCGCTCTAAGCCAGTGGAGAAGAGGACTTTGGCCAGTCCCCTCAGACCGAAACTAAACAGGCAGAGTGTATCCGAACAATTGTTCAAGGTGCAGGAGAACCCGGACTTTAAAAGGAGTATGTCGCAGCAGAATCTGAAACGAGACATTAACATGGAGGCGGTGGTGATAGACCTGCCTTCACTGGACGAGGATTCGCCAAGAGATGGCGAAAGTAGCACGGATCATGCTGAGAGGCATTTCAGTCGATGGGGTCCCTTTAGGGGGTCTAATAGTTATTCGAATAATCCCAGTGTGCCGGTCAGTCAGTTGTCCACGTTGAATTTGACTGACGTTAAAAAAAATGGGCCCAACGATTCGGCGGTATAGTGATTTTGGCTACGGTTGGACCGTCCTGTGATTTGGTACTTGCAAGAATATTATTGCCGCCATTTTGAAAAAAGAAATTTTACTCGAAAGTAAAGTGCGATCATCGACATGAGCGACAAAATGTAAACAAACTTTTGAGACAAATGCGTGTGAGAGAATAGGACAGATATAGTAATCGCTGTCAACTCGGTAGGTCAGTTTGTTTACGTTTTGTCGTTCGTCTCGATGATCGCACTTGAAATAAAATTATGAAAAATGTATATATCAAAGTGGTTTATGAATTATATTTTCAATATTATGAACTGATGTGGCCTGATTCGAGTGCCGAGTTTGCATCGCTTTTGCTTATTTTTTTTATTGGAAACTTGGTCCGGGCCTTTTAGTCCTTGGATTTAAGGTGGGACTAGGACGGTCCAACTTTAAAAAAATTGTATTCGCAACGATTTTTAATTTTACTAAGTATTAAAAATCTATGTAGGCTAGCGTTATTGTTGACTTTTATTAAATAAAATATTGTTTTCGTTTATTACGTGACCGGTTTGAGGTTGTTTCTGCACGTGACGCAACAAAGATGGATGCCGGAAATCAAGATGGCGGAGGTTTTTTTTTGCACGACGTCAAATTGTATCAAATCACACAATGCATGTAACATAGTAAATTATTTATGTATAGTTGTTTCCTTTCATAAAAAATAACGCTGAAAAATCTAATTTTAGGCTACCATGTTAAATATCCGTTTAAATAGTGACAATTCAGAGTAGTAGCAGAACTATTTAAATTATTCGTGTAGTAATTTCTCTCGGGTTTTTAAACTTGGTTTTGACACGAGTTTCTTGTCTGTTCTATTCTATTTTTTATTATGAATTAATTATTAATATTAATCAAATATTAATTCTACCGAAAGCGTCACTTAATGCCATCTTTTTTATTCGAATGAATTTAGTGAGTGAATATTAGAAAGATATTGTGAGATCCACTCTTTCTTGATTTTTTCACATTTTTTTTTCTATTTCTAAGCTGCTAAGACCTATTTAACTTTTAGATTTTAAATTGTAATTGTAAAATCATGTATTTATTTTGAATAGTGTTTTTAGGTTAATTTTCGTAGTATTATTTTGATGTGCCAAGTTGTTGATAGTGGTGAAGGAATTCTGCCAACGTTCAGCCAGTCTTTCCAAATATCTTCCTGTATGTATTTTTTTATATAAAAAGTACTATAGAAATATTGCAAAAGACGACACTAGCGCCGCTAACGGGCTGAGAGGTCAAACTTGCTTACTTTTGTGAAAATAACTATGTGTGGGGAATATTTATTGCAATACCTACAAATGCCAAAAGAGGCTATTATTAGTACTTGTATAATAATATAAACTACATATATTTAATTATATATCTAAACGTAATTTTTTTTAAATAGTTAAAGATAGCTGCCCCCTTCCATTGATATTTCGTGATAGATATTATAATATGTTGATTAAAAGTATTGAAAATTATTATATTACATCTTCTATATACATTCGCGCCGTATTAACTTAAATGTGTTTGTCTCTGTCTGATAAATCTACCATACAATATGATAGAGGGAGGCAAAAGACATTATATTTTTAAGCGATTGCTATATAGAACCTTGGATATTTGTCTATGTAATTTAGGCGGAATTTAGAATTTAAAAAAAAATTACAATTTCTTTTGGAAAAAGTCATTTTGGCAATGTTAAATTGATAAGTGATTAATAGTGCCTATAGTAGATATAGATATAGATATAAATACTATTTAAGAGTCTTCCCTTCCATCCATTTTATAGTTCCCATACAAATTAAAAGCGCCAGGTCAATATAGAAGTTATGTAAACATGTCAAACACGACCTATTCAATAGGGTAGATGACAGGGCAAACAAAATATTATTCTATTTAGTCCGTCATTTAGATTATCAAAAAATATTGGACACGTATTTTTTCTTTTGTCAATCAAACAAAAAATGACAGAGATAAAGCGCGTCAAAGTTTGGGAGTGGGGGCTGGTGACGTCACGCCTTGCTATAAATTGTACTGAGGCGTGACGTCACGCGGAACTTTAGCGGGCTATATCTTCATCATTTTTTGTTTAATTGACAAAAGAAAAACACGTGTCCTATATTTTCTGATAATCTAACTGACGGACTAATTAGAATTAGAATAAAATTTCTGCACTCTCCTGGCGCTTACTTTAGTTGAAATATGTTTTATCTCTCCCTTAAGGGTCCTTGGCAGTCGGCCATCTTACTTCTGTCAAAAATATGTCAAATCTCAGTTAATCCTAGAAAAATGAGTTTATTTATACAACATTTTCAACTCAAATTGCTGATAGTTATTATTTTAAATGGGATTAAGTCATATTTTTATCTTTTAGGGTTCTAAATAGCTGTAGCTATTAAAACAAACATTGCTATTGCGTTTTAAAAACTAATGGCCATATTCATAAACACTTTTTAGAAGCGTTTTAGTTAAAATATGTTTTGTCACTCTCTAACAAACCTGTCTTTACTAATAATAGAAAGAAACAAAAGACGTTGCTAAAATACGTTTATGAATAATGGCCTATGCCTATTTAGAAGTCTTAATAATGAAAATATGACTTAATCCAATTTAAAATAATAACTATCAGAAAATCGAAAATGTATAAATATACTGATATTTTAGGATTTAGTTTTGCCATATTTTTGACAGAAATAAGATGGCCTAAATATATTATTTAATATGACAGAAAGAGACGAAATATATTGTCACTAAAAAGTTGTCGAAATGATGGTAATTTATGTTATATATGAAATTTATGTAAGTTTAGTTATGTATATGTTGACTGTAATTTATAATGAGTTTAAAGGTGACCAAATATCATTGTAAATCCAGTGACAAATAAAAAAATGTATATAATTATTATGTTTTAGTGTGTTTGTTACTTTATTTTTGCTCCTATCCCCGCAGCCTGCAGTATATAGTAATATCTAAGGTAGGATTTTAATATTTTTATTTCAAAGATTAAGTTATTAACCGACTTCTAAAATAGGAGGAGGAGGTTCTCAATTCGTCGGAATCTTTTATGTTTTTTTATGTATGTATTTTTATTACTTTCTTTACGCCTGGACTGATTTGGATTATTTTTTTGTTTAAAAGGGTATACTTCCCGATGGATCAGTGGTCAGGATCCTGGAGAAACCAAAACCTTTCCAA
Source organism: Nemapogon koenigi (assembly GCA_963924495.1). Lineage (NCBI taxonomy): Eukaryota > Metazoa > Arthropoda > Insecta > Lepidoptera > Tineidae > Nemapogon > Nemapogon koenigi. The sequence continues at coordinate 6,613,748 of OZ004655.1, forward strand.
TTTTTATAGGCGCACTTGAAGCTATTTGGGTATTTTTTTAAAGATTTTTCAGAGCATCATTTTTGAAGTCTCTACACTTTTTTTAAATTCTACGGAACCCTTTAAAAGTACCCACGGGATCCCTAAAAGTCTCATCAAAATCCATTTAGCCGCTTCGGAGCCTTGGCAGACAAACGGGCAAAAAATGCTTCAGAATTGTGTAAATTGATCCCACTCGGATATTAGTATTTATTTTGTTTTGTTTTTTTATAACTTTAATTTCTTATTAAAAACACAAAAGAACATACAAATTAAATATAGAAAAAGCATTAAAAACAAAATAATAATTTATAATAAAAAACTTGTAACATAATCCGACAAACCTCACTTAGAGGCTTTTCCATCTAAAATTAAATATACCTCAACAGAACTAGCCACGTACACGGTTTCGTGAACTGTAGAAAAAAAAACTCGAAGTAGCGACGTAGTAACTAAACTGTGTTTCGTCTCCGTCTATCTGGTTCTGGTTATCGGGCTCAGTCTCCGCAACTCGACGTCTTAGCGCCTATTTTGCGTGAGGCGGGAATTTAGTTACTCCTGCCATCCCAGTTCCTCCAGGAAGCCTATCAGCCCCTTGATGTTGCTACATGCCTCCTGAAGGGTCCTCGGGGCACCGAGATGAGCAGCCCTGTATTCTGTCAAACCTACACACTCCAGAAGGATGTGGGTGACCGTTTCTTCAGTCTCCATGCATGCTCTGCATAGTGGACTATCTGTAATGCCGATATTAAAAAGGTGTTTATTAAAGGGCCCATGTCCTGTAATGACTTGTGTCATTTGTCTCAAGTGGTTCCTTTTAAGGTTAATTAGTCTTTGTGTTAATCGAGAGTTTAGGGATGGGAGCGCCAGCTTTGATTGTCTGCAGCTCTCAAGTTTGACCCATCCTGTTTCATGTTTTTGAATGGTTATTTTCCTGAGTTGTGCACGGATCCAGTCTCTAGGCAGTGGTATATGTGGTTCAGGACCCACAGCCACCTTACCTGATCCTCTCCTTGCAAGTTCGTCAGCCGCCTATCCGTCTATCATAATGAATTGCATATTTGTTAAACGGAGACGAAATACAGTTTAGTTACTACGTCGCTACTTCGAGTTTATTAATAAGAGTGTAAAAAGTCCAATCGGCCTAGAACAGTAATTTTTTTTATTACTAGCGCACCCGGCACTCTTTCTGACCAAACGTTGGCTTGCCTGCACTACCCCTATCCCTACCACTACCACTAACTTTGGATATTGTTCATACAAAAATACTAAAACCGCGATAAAAAAATGGGGGGTCTGGGAAGAAGCGTGAAAAATAGTTTACTACCTATTCTCAGACCTACCAAATATACACAAAAAAAAATCATACAAATCGGTCAAGCCGTTTCGGAGGAGTGTGGACACAAACACACGAGAATTTTATATATATACATATTAATCCTACATACATAGGTGGCGAGCCTATACCTGTAAATACATTAGAAGGTATTGTATCATACATTATTAACAAGCAAAATGGTGAAGGCATGACTAACACGGAATGACTTCGCATGGATTAAACACATTCGGCATGAGCATGGTATGATTTTTTTTTAATTTTTACAGCCTTATATTAATAGACATTTACAGTGCCACAAAGTTATCTGTTCATATTTAAAAAAAGGCCAATTATATATATCTAATTGAAATCGCCGTTATTTTTTCAATGGGTTTTATTGAATAGGAAATATGGGTGGTAATATAAAGGATTATTTTGCTCCCGTTTTCACTTAAAATAAAACCCATTGAAATAATTGCGGCGATGTCACTTAGATATATTGAATAAGTAACTATATGCTAAATTACAGTGACACAGGTGGAATATATACTGAGAAATTGGGAATAGTTTATCCCATACAAATTACATAGGGCCCTTAAAAGCGATTACAGCGACGAATCGACGATGTCATCGGAACAGGGGGGTGAGCATATATTTGACGTGACATCTTCGTGTCGACCGAAAAGTCAAAAACGTTTATGTCCGTACAAGAACCTGCCACGGAATGCCCGGGCAATGTGCGGGAAAATTCTGTGTACTTACTTGTCTTTGTCCGGCCAAGCAAACTTGATCGTAATTCTTGTGCAGGCATTCTCGGACCAGGCATTCTTTGGCTGGCTCTTGTAGGGACAAAACGTTTTTGGCCTTTCGGTCGATACGAAAGATGTCACGTCAAATATATGCTCACCCAGCAGATAACTTTGTGGCACTATAAGCCATTAAATACATATTATCTTCTTATTTTATTATGGCTCCACCAATGTTAATCGATGATTAGCCAATGTCAAGTATTATAGCCTTTATAGTATCAATATGCCGATTAATCGGTATCTAAGATGATCCCGCCGACTGTGATATGTCCTATTAATCACTGACTAATCACAACTATCACAGCGCGGACGGGATTAAACTGGATTCCCCATGATGTCACGGCGGGACGAGTGTGTTAGTCGCCATGATATGACGTAGAATTGTAATTTCAAATTCTAAAAACTTTGACTTTGGCAGCTGCCATTTTAGTATAAAGCTACCTATAAATATTATGAAGCCTTTACTCGCAGATTTCCAAGATAATTAGACAACGGGGCGGTATGCAAAAACAAAAAACCAAAAATAAATTATATTTTGTCATTGCCAATATTTGTATTTCTAAGTATAGGTACCGGGACGGTTCTTGAGCGGTAGTCGTTAGATGCGCAGAACACAATTTTTGGGTCTGCTTAACGGTATGAGGTGTTAATTTTAATTTTACCAGCAGTAAAAAGCAATCGTAAAAACAAACACCAATAAATCAATAATAATAAATATACAAGTTGTATTGCACTCGAATTACATATGCGCCAACATTCCTCCACTTTTTCGTCGAGCGCTCAAGAACCGTCCCGGTACCTATACATATTTCTATTCTATTCTATTTTTTTTCAAAATGGCTCCATCAGGGTTTTGATGATTCCGCCAATGTCAAGTATTATAGACGTCACAGTAACAATAAGCCGATTAATCGGTAGGTAGAATGCTCCCGCCGGCCGTAATATGTCCTATTAATCACTGACTAATCACAACACGGACGGGATTAAACTGGATTCCCCAACACATCTTCGCGGCGCGTGCGCTTTCCACCAAGGCGTGTCGTGGAATCTATTCGCATTTACTATTTATAGATGTCATCTCAATTTTCTAATTATCTTCGTTTTAACACCTAAGGCAAACGTATCAAAAATCATGCAGCCAATTACATTTTTTTTTAATTTACAGATCCTGGATGAGGAATTCACAACCCAACTAGAAGAACAAGAAAGATTAGCTGCTAATGCAAGAATTCCAATTTCAAACACAAATACGTTACAACCGGCTTGTTCTACTTTACATTCGTCTCGGACCAGTTTGGCGTCCAGTCATTATGACTAAGGGTTCCTTTACATTATGCAATTTCTCGCATTCAAACTAAGCATGCGAGAAATTGAATAATGTAAATCACAGATCGCACCTTAAAACTACCGTACTTTTTTGGGCAGGATGGGCACAATTGCATAGTGAAAAGGGCACTTAAACATTCAATTTTACAATAAAGATTTTAATTATATTTATATAATTGTCCCATATTTAAATATCTAAGAAATACGTAGTACTTAGAATGCAATTTTGATATAAAATTCATTGCATTGCACCTAGAGAGAAGATAATGAACTTTAAGATCAATCGTAGAACAAATAGATTAATAAATTTATAGTAAAATTTATAACAGATTTATCGATGTTTTAGAGAATACGAAAAAATGTGTCTAGAAGTACATTTCTCAGCGAATTCTGTATTGTAGAGCTTTGTCTCTGTCATTCGTATTGAAAGGGGTGATCCACCGTCGACTCTCGTTGAAAAACCGGTTTTTATACCGCGGGAAAGAGGCGATCCATTGAAGGTTTAGAGATTTTCCCGTCAATCGATCATCCCTTTTAAGTTTTGTCTATTACAAGTGTGACGTCACTATAAAAAATTGCGAGTGGCGTATTGTGACATTTCAAGCAATCGACTGGTTCATGTTATTTATCATTGTTGTTAGATTAGATTATAAAAAAAATGTAGATGAGAAGGTTTATAAAAAAACTACTTAATAAAATGTGTTGTTTATGGCACTAGTTAATAATTTAATACATATTTATTGTGTTTAATTTTTGAGCAATTAATAAAACACGAAAAGAAATAATATGAATTGGCGTTTAAACGTAAATATTTTTTTTTGTGAGCTCAGAAGTGCAATTTTTTAAAATGTAACCAGGAATTGACTATGATTTAAGTAGAAAAAGACTGGTATAAATAAATGATTTAAAAAATGAAGGAATACACCAATTATTATCGCCCTTATTTTTGGGGTATTATTAAAATATAAAATGGTGCTTCAAAATATGGAGATTATTAATAATGTATTTGCTCAATTCTGTATGTGGCCTAATGTAATAAAGATAGGTGTTTGCCTGTCCTTTAAGTGTGTTTAAAAGGATTATAATGTAAGACCTGTTGGTTAGAAGCATTTAATCATTCGAAAATTTGGCTTTGTTAAAGCTAACTAACTTGAATCTAAAAAGATTCTACTTAAGTTTCTAATTAAAAAAAAATGAAAACTAACATTGGAATTTTGTCTTGGAAGGTTCCTAAATTTGATAAAATCCATTCCCACAAGATTAAAAAAATAATTTTAGTCTAAATTAGGATGCGAACATAAAAATATAAAAGTCATATGTTTTTTAATTAAGTGATGTATATTTTGTAAATACGCTACTTAAAAATTTATATATTTTTTTAAGTTTTTTTTTATTATTATTGTTATTTTTATTAAATTTAGTCAACTATGGTGGACTGAGTGTGTATATTGTAACTAATTTAACATGTACAGTATTTTTTAAACATTAACTCTTAAAATAATGTGCCTACTTAATTGTTAAAATATTATATTAACATAGGTATTAACTTTAATATCCATAATAATTATAAAAGTACATTGCAAACAAATATAAAAAGAGATCACAAATCATATATTACACCCAAATTTTCTTTTCAGCAGACCAAAGATAGCAACTGGAAGTTTTTTTGTCAAAAAAACTAGTCTTTTTCTTGTTTTTTTTTTAAATTCACAAGTTCATGGCGTTTTAAAAGGGATGTTACATCTGCAAAAAATTTAAAGACAAATGTTTAAAAACGACCCCGACAGACTGACAACAATAACGATAAGTTTATTTTGTCTTTTAGTAGTCTTTGAAACAACAAAACAAATTTCTTTGACTTTAAATAATAAATAATAATGAATTAATTAGAAAGAGTTAATGATACTATAACGCCATTTGTATTTTTTAAACCACCTTACATTTGCGCGTTGCGAATTTTTTCTCTACCCCGCCTAAAGAAGTTTCATTTGAAAATAAAGGCGGCTTGCATTATCTCTTCTTTTTTTATTAGGGCTCCACCAATGTTAATCGATGATTTGCCAATGTCAAGTATTATAGCCTTATAGCTGACTGTGATATGTTTTATTAATCACAGACTAATCACGGCGCGGACGGGATTAAATTGGATTCCCCATCATGTCACGGCGGGACGCGTGCGTTGGTCGCCATGACATGACGTAGAATCTCCATTATCTCTTTAAATCTAGTGTCTTCTATTTCCACTGTCATCGATTTAGTTTTAGAAATGTCAAATGGTTTCAATTTAAATCAATTTTATGTAAAACTTGATGAAATAAGTAATGCAAGTCGTCCTTAGTAAATAAAAATATTCGGCTTGTATTATCCTGTCCCTTTTGTCTTTTCTTATTTTTAAATACCCACATGTAACGGATTTTATATTTTTTATTCTTATTTTAAAAACTTCTGGTATTTAAATAGTTTATTCTAAATTACTTAATCTTAAAACCTTTTATACTTAATTAATCTGGCCATAATAATAAAATTGTGCACCAATTTGAATGCATTTTAAAATATACTGAAGTGTATTTCAGTATTTTTTGTTATTTAACAATTTGATATTCAGTTAGCCATAACATGTTTTTTATGTTATTATTTTTATTGTCAGTAAATTATTCAAGAATAAAAAAAACTTAATTTGTATAAAAAAATTGTTTTATTGCCTATGTCCTTCCCTTTGATCTTTTCTGTTATTTACGATAGCCGTGCGTATCTTTTTGTTGCTCGTAGGTGCGTATGCAAAAGTAGTACCTAACTATTAAAGATAAATTATGTACATAATCCGAGAAACCACACTTAGAGGCTTTTCCATCTAAATATATCTCAACAGAACTAGCCACTCGTTAGGTATAGCCTCACAAATACCATCGGCTAAACGAGGGAGACTTGGTCTTCCGCTGGGTACCCTGGAACCGTAACCGTGAAGAAAGAAAAAAGATAAATAATGATTTTGGAATAATCGATCTTTAATCCGATATTTCGCATATTACCGATAAATTAATGAAGCGCGCAATACTTCGCACTTGTTACGGCAAAAATTCCCGTATTTGTCCCGTTTTTCGGACTAAATGCTGAAATGACCCAGATGTGAATGACACGGGCATAAATATGTAACCTTGTAAAAAGGTAGTTAGAACTATTTAAATTAATATTACATTCACAATATCTTATATTCATTAAAATATCATCGAGAAAATAATTAAATTAATAGAGTATATTATTATGTATACATGCATACTTTGGTATAATTCAAACGCTGCGTTTCGGAAGTGTTAAAACGTCCCGTATTGGTTCCTGGAAGTTATGGCAACCCTATACATCCTCCATCTTTTGAACCACCGACGAAAAAAAGAGGTGTGTTATAATTTTAACGTGTGTATGTCTGTGGTATCATAGCTCCTAAAGGGATGAACCGATTTTCATTAAGTTTATTTTTGTTTGAAAGGTGTTTTTATTTTAACGCTTTTTCTAGTTGTGAGCAAATTAATTACTGGTCTGATCGATTCGAAATTTAGTATCCTGTGACTTCAATGATATTACAACAACATGGTTACCTTGACGTGATGCTGCTGCATCATCTGGAAACAGCCAGATAGCCCACTCCTCACAAACTCGGTTTTTTTTAATTTTACAATTATTCTTTTATATTGATCGAAATTATCCTTGTTCTGTGCATTTTCATACTAGGTTTATATGTCGGGGGTCAATTGGGATCTCCACTATCACGACATAAATTATTAAAACAACGTCCCCCCGTCGCGTCTCTATGTCTGTGACCTTTTCACACATGGACCTATCATGCAGGCTGGCGCAACTTACAACAAAAAATTAGGGCTAGGAAATATGAGCCAATATTAATGACGTCCTTTCAAAGATGGCGTCGTATCGCCATCTCTTTCGCGCCATATACAGATGACAGAGATAGCAAATAATTCAATTCCAATCCACCTCAGAATAATATTATTGTTCTGAGCAATCCACAGTACGGTGTTGTTAGGTTGGCAGTACCTTTCAGCCCTAATTTGATTTGGCAGTCCCGACTCTTATTAAAGAACATAGTAATTGCTACTTACTCTATGCTATCATGTTTAGGATGTGGTGTAAGGTGACACAATCACTATGACTACATATTATAAAACAACGTTCCCCCGTCGCGTCTGTATGTCTGTGACCTTTTCACACAAAAACTACTGAACCGATTTTGATGCGGTTTTCAACATTAGATAGGTCATTCAGGAAGGTTTACGAGTATTAAACATGGACCTATCATGTTTAGGATGTGCTGTAAGGTGACACAATCACTATGACTACATATTATAAAATTTCTACTAATCGGATTTTGTTGCGATAGGTTGATTATGATTTACCGGGAAGGTTTACGATTATTTAACATGGATATATCATGTTAAGGAGTTGAGCATTAACCTATTAGTGAATCAAGTCGGGGTCAAAGTTCATGGCATAATGCTGTCTTATCCGTCAAAATTATGTAGGAAAGAATTGTGTAGAATAAATCTACAAAAAAGTCTGCGGTAGCATACCTATATCTATCTTTAATAGGTAGGTAAGTAGTTATAAACGTATTATTTTTTTTTGTAAATCGGTATTGTAGCCGTGCGAAGTCGAGGGCGGGGTCGCTAATAATTGTTAAAATATCAGATACGTTGTAGATTTGCAAGTAGAACCAGTTTTCCTGTTCTTTAATTATCATGTTGCAGTTCAATAATTATTTCTGTTATTTTTAACATCGAATAGGTACCTACCTATATTCTTTGATAAAAAAATATAGATACGTTACGTCCTAACATTTCATAAAAAAATCCGGTCCGTAATAATCCGTATTATGCTCGGGGGTGGAAGTGTCTAAAGGCGTAATAACGGGGAAGCTATAATGTGAAACCGGTGTCACACCTCTCGACACCCCCAGCTGCTTACACCAATGTTGCCTGTCTTACTGCCGGCAGAAATGCTTAAAAATGGTGGTTGTTTTTAAACGGCGAGCCAATTTTACGTTTCATGAGATGAATGATACCGGCAGGTGACCGTAGTCTCAAACAATAAACTTGATAAACCAATCCATTTAACATCTCAAAACAATAGCCCGATTTTAATTAAATTTTATCTCAGCAAGTCCAGGCACCTGACGGGGCCTGTCTGTGAGCGCATTGTATTTGATGCATTCAGAGATAGGTCCAGACGGGTGCTAGTCACAACACTTTAGATTAAACACTCTAAAGGGCCTCTACATGTTGGACCTATGTCCCCATGCAAGCCTTACAAAGGACCGGGTATTATGCCCGTGAATTTAGAGTTGCATAATATTAAATTGAACAAAAAGATATATATAAAAACTATCTACCACCAAAACCAAATCTACACTAGTTGCCTTACAGCTCCCGGGAACCGTTGCCGGCCCCAGGGTACTTATTGGAAGACAGAGTCTTCCTCACTTAGCCGTAGATTTTTTTAGGCTATAACCCAACGTGTGACCTATATTTTATGACTTATATACTATAAAAATAACACCTCTACCAGACACCCTCCCCTGTGGCAATGTTCCTAAACTATATACTTATCTATACAAATCCTGTCTTCTAGAACCGTCGCTTGGGTGTACCATGGGGTGACCTGCTTGCTCCACTTATTTACTTTGGAACGTAGCATATGTCCTGTACAGCTAGAGACAGGGGCGTCCAACGAGAAGATGGCAAGACGAAATTCGTCTGACCTTAGGGTCGCATTGGACACTGGTTGCAGCCGACAGAGTCCAATGGGGACAGTTGGATGAGGCCTATGCTAAAAGACATTTTATAAAAATTGTATAGATTGTAGAAAAACTCAAATGTTCGGTAATAAATGGCTTATACAAATCCTAGCAACGAATAATATAAATGCGAAAGTTTATTTGTTTGTCCTTATTTCACGTCAAAACGGAGCAACGGATCGGCGTCTTACTTTTTGCACAGATATAGTTGTAGGTCCAAAGAGTGACATAGCCTGTTACTTTTATCCTGGATATCCTTCGGGATAAATTCTTATGTCATATTTCAAAACTTGCCACGGGCGATACCAGGGCAGAAAGCTAGTAAGGTAATAAAATTGAAGTGTCTGTATGTTATATTTAGACGATACTGAAGCATGACTAAACTCATTCATTGTCATTTACCTTTCCTCCCCCATCCCCCGCCCCAAAAAATTTGAATACAACATCGATTGTAAACAGTTTACGTTCGAAGCCGTGGGCAATAAATTAGTCTAAATAACGGTTTTTAGAATTGCTGTCTGTCTGATTATAATAAAATGGTCGATTAACACTTTACCTGTTTGTCCTGCAACATAGCGTACGATTAATTTATTATCGTTTTCTTAACCCCGATTGGCCAGACAATAATATTATTTTGTGCAAAGAGGTTGTATCTCTGTTTTATATTACAATTATTTTTAACATAGTAAAGAAACCAATTTGTTTCTTTTTAAATTTGGTAATAATTTAAGTTCTTTTTGTGTTGCTATCGTAACTACAATTTAAAAAGTTTGGGCGCGATTTTGCTAAAATGTTGTTTTTTCTAATGTGTAATTTTTTATTGATCAGTAAAGTTATTGCCCTTGAAGAAGGTAAATATCACATTAAATATTATTTATACATCGTAATAAGGGAGACTGTGTATTTGTTTGTGTCTAAAAAGTGAAATAGTAAATACTAAACCGATTATAATGTCTGATTTGTGTTGTCCTGTTTTCAACGGAAGTTCAAGATATTAGTACCAGATAACTTAGGTATATTTGTACAAGGGCAAAACCGCACACTGTCATCTGAAAAACTTTCTCTCTGGTATTTGTGATCATATACTGAAACAGTCATACCCTGTACCTAACAAGATTGCACAAGATTAAACACTTGGACATTGGCAGAATTACGACGATAAGTCAGCAGCCATATATATCAAAAGAAGAAGAAATCAATTTAAAAAAACTCTATTTTGAAGCCATATTATTTACATTGATACAGTATGTGACTCGAAGCCCAAAAACGACGGGTCCACACTAATGGCCATCCAAGGAATGCCAGGCCCGAGAATGTCCAACCCTACAAAGTTCGGCAATTCCGTATACTGTCTTTGCCCGACCCAGCAATTGGCCATGCTAACTTTTTGAACAGAAACGAAGATCTCGAAACCGTTTCGAGATATAAGCTTTCAGTACAATTTCTATTTATCAGATTTTAAATTAAGTCTATACTTTTTAAGATATTCAATAACAAACAATAACCTTAATTTGACCGATGTATGACGTCATCTTAAGCAGTATGAAAAAATAATACCTTTGCCTACAAAAAAGGGCAATCGTCAATCTTTGAATGACATCTTTATAAATTATATTTTACGTGTAATTATTTTCTTTGTTATTAGGACATGACGGGATGAAACACTATTTACTTGCCATTGTAAAAAACTATTCAATTTAAATAATTATAAACACGAGTATATAAACAAGAGTAATTTTTAGGTTAGTCGACCTTGACTGACGTTTGCTTGACGTTAATTTGATTGACTGTCACTTTTTATGTGTAGTGGCCAAGATTATAATCCTGTTCTAAATTCTTGTGACGTCACGTTTACTTTTCGCGGGTAAAATTTGTAAAATATATTAAAAATAGACGCAATGGATAAAAAACAAAAATATCGAAATTAGTTTCTTAAAATGGGCTATATTTTCAAAACAAATTATAAAAAAAGTATATTATAAATATGTAGCATGGCCAATTTACGGTCCTAAGTACTTACCCTACAGCCCTGTAGGTTAGATCAGAGGTTCCCAAAGTTAGATCATAGCTAGGGTTGCCAACTCTGTGGATCAGAAATCCGGGAGGTGGAATAAAAAAATTGTGAAAATAATTTTTTTTTGTAATTATTTTTACACGCGAGCAGTTATCTTGGAAACGATAAAAAATTAACCCAACGCAAGTCTATCTATCCCCTTTGTTTTACTTGCCACAACTTCAAGAAGTTTCTTACAGTATACAGTAATCGTCATACAATTTATCCTCATTTATTTGCACGTTCAACAAAAAGCACTTAGATCTTTTAATTCATTTCAATCAATTTCTTCTTGCGCTCATCTATACTAATATAAAGAGGAAAGATTTGTATTTTTGTGTGTATGTTTGTAATGAATAAATTCAAAAACTACGGTGCCGATTTCAAAATTTATTTCACCATTGGAAAGCTACATTGGCTATATTCTATTTTCAAAAAATTTGGGATCCTTACTAAAACTCCAATAATGTAACCTAAGGTGTAAAAAATTACCTAAGAAATTCCTTAAATCGCGTGCGCTGCGAAAACTATTAATGATATAGAGGTAGTGGTAGAGGGTAGGGGTGGGGGGTAGGAGTATAAGTAATGGGTAGCGGTAGGGGTAGGGGTAGGTATAGGGTATATTTTGTTTTGTTCGTAAATATCCACGAGCGAAGCCGGGGGCAGAATGCTAGTATTATTTGCTAGTTTTATTATAAATAGAGTCTGATGGAATCGCTGCGTGCTATGCGGAGAAAAATACCGGGAGTCGGGAAATTTTCATAACGAACTTTATTTTTCCGGGAGAGTTGGCAACCCTATAATTTGAGATTTACTATAGGTAATATTAAAGCTATAGAGTTTGTTTGTTTTTTTGTTTTCTGGAACTACCAGTCGTATTAAAAAAAATCATTTTGTTTTTGATAGCCTAATTCTTGAGGAAGTTATAGATAGGCTATATAACATCACGCTACGATCTAAGGCCTTTATTCATAAACGTTTATTAGCAAAATTTTTGTTAAAATGTGTTTTGTTTCTTTCTATTATTAGTAAAGACAGACAGGTTTGTTAGAGAGTGACAAAACATATTTTAACAAAAGCGTTGCTAATAAACGTTTATGAATAAAGGCCTAAGTTTTTAAGGACCCTTGGCTCTCAGTCATCTTGTATCTGTCAAAAATATGGTAAATCTAAGTTAATCCTGGAAACGTGAGTTTATTTATACAAAATCTCCTTATTAAATTAAATTGTTATTATTTGAAATTGGATCGCGTATCGAAAACAACGGCTCTTTAGAACCCATGAATAATAAAAATATGGCTTAATCCTTTTATGGTGAGGAGATTTTGTATAAATAAACTCATTAGATTTACCATATTTTTGACAGATACAAGATGACCTTGACCACCGCCCCTTAACTATTAAAATTGTATTCTTCTATCTTGTTTGTAGTTCCCGGTTATACGGCCTTGAAAAACCATTTTTTTATTTTGAATTTTTTTGGCGGCAAATCCATATTTTTTATTGGACGTGATTAGAGCTGGGTCGTTAGTATTTTACGTGAAACGGAACGTAACCCATTTTATAAATCGACAAACTGCTTCGAAAAGCAGTGCCAAAAGAAACGGCTTTTTATTCATAAGGCGTAAATCGTACATACTACATATTATATTCATTCATTCAAAAAAACCGTTTATTCGACAGTCTGTACCATATCAGTCTAATGTATTTATACACTATACAGCGTCCATATTAAAAGAACAGCAAACCAGTTTCTTTTTCAAAACCGCGTCGTAAATATTTTTGGTAGAATTTTTATTTTTAGCATACATAGGACCCCCCGCTACATCTTTTATTTTGACCAGAATGAGGAAACTTAGAACAATTATTTTAGCCATTTATTGTTTGCATAGAAAGTACTGTCATCGGTAATGAAAAGGAATGCACGGCCCGAGAATGTCCAACACTAGAATTCCGAGCAAATTGCTGGGTCGGTCATTATGCTGTTGGACACACTCGGGCCGTGCATTCCTTCCCTGGCTGGCCCTGTATGGATTCGTCGGTTTGGCCTTCGAGTCGAAACGAAAGATGTCGCGGTTCTAAATATGATAACACGGAACCCCAAAGCATGTGTTATGGGTACATGTATCTAATCTATACTAATATTATAAAGAGGTACAGTTTATAAGATTTGATGTAGGGGTAATCTCTGAAACTATAGAATCGATTTTAAAAATTATTTCATTAATAGGAAGCTAGAACCTCACACACTTCTCACAGGCACTACACTACACACACAAGCGCAATATGTAAATGGTTGCAAAAATCTGATTCTTGAAACGGTTAGTCAAAAAAAAACGACCAGGCTCTATTGTACGTACGTACAGTTGAATCGCCGAAGCAATAAACCTGATTTAAAAAAAAAACTGATTTTCCTTCTGTCATAAAAGCGTTCGTTCGTTACATGGCAAAAATCTGTTTCTTGAAGCAGTTTGTCAAAAAAACGACCAGCTCTAGATGTGAATAAAATTGTGAGTGAAAGTTTAAGGACATTTCGTTACACGAGAGAGAAGAAAGATATAACGTAGAGAGAAGGAGAAAGAGAGCTATATATTGCATATCTTAAGCTTCTATATGGCCTATAAGCCTCATAAGACCATTATGGCCCAGACAACTGTGTAGACGGGCTAGAAAATGTTATTACGTTTATTTTTTAAGGAGTTTCACTTCTGTCACGTGTACGGTGCTGCACGCGCCATTTTGTTTTATTAATGCTCTTACCTCGTAGAAAATTTGTTTATTAAGGCAGTTCCCGTAACAAAACCGTAAGAAAGGTACTTTTTAGGGGATCTCTTCTCGTTATTTATAAAGACTAAAAAATAGATAAGTACTTATACAAATAAAAATACTAAATCACATAGAAATTCCAGAAAATGGGGCGGTACCTACACTATCGCTTCTCTACTCACACTTAGCGTATTCGACATAAGCGGCTGAAGCCCCATGCTGTTCATATTCTCAAGGCCGTTTGGTACAGGGAGCCCCTTAAAAAGTCAATTTCTGGTGCAAAAATACTGTTGATCCGTTGCTCCTTTTGGATGTGAAAGAAGACCAAATAAACATACACTGGCATTTTGTGCCACACACAACACACCTTTTATAAAATAAAAATAAATATGTGACCATCACTTTTTTGTGACACCTAATTTATGAGTCCACGGTCTCATAGATTGCCCGTCGCATTCATTAACGCTGTCGTTGCACACGTACATCACTGAGTGAAAAAATAAATTTATATACAGTGGAACCTCGATTATCTGAACCAATTGGGACCGAGACTAGTTCGGATAATCAAAAGTTCGGATAATCGAAACGTGGGTTTTTTGGGACGAGATCATAAACAACACCTTTTTACATATTTAAATATTAAAATTTGACATATATATTATTATTTATTTTTTTATTATTTTTTTTTTTCTTCCTTTTTTATATTTTATAAATTGTCGCCGTGGCAGCGAGCAACAATGTATCTTTAGCGCCAACGTTACTAAGTCATCGTTCGGATAATTGAGGGTTCGAATGATCGAGGTTCGGATAATCGAGGTTCTACTGTACGTTTAATATAATTAAAATGCCATCTTATGTGTTTCGCGGGTGCACAAATCACTCAAGGTGGTCTAGCTGTAACGGACTGGATTTTTTATAACCTATAACGTAACCATGGTGTTTTTTTTTAATTTTAGGTGATGCTTGCACTACCAAAGGATTACCAGGTGTTTGTAAATTGTTGACGGACTGTTCATACGCAGACAGATTAGTTAGAATAGAGGAAAGAAGACCTACAGTAAGTTATTCAATCTATACCAATCCTAACTTCTGTTAATCACATTAAAGCTCCTTACCGGCTACATTTCGGACATTTTTGATGTCTGTTTGTGAGAATACGAATAAGATTGTGGATACAATTATGTATTATTTTGAAAATACGGGTCTTGGTCTTCAAAACTGATAGAAGGAAATTTTGAAATTATTTCTATAGTGTTGGTAAATTATCATTTTTCCGGACTCGTTTTCCAAAAACTTACGTTCGAGTGACGTTTGACGATCGATCTTGTAAAGCTCATTGAAGATTTTGTACATTAAAAAACAGTATTGACACCGTAATATTGTCAACTTAAATATTTTGTAGATTAGATTTTTCAACTTTCATAAAAAAAAAGAAAAAAATGTTTAAGAAATCGTAATTTTTGGAAAAATTCATAGATATAAAAATGTATTTTTTGTGAGCTATATACAAAAAAAATGTAATATAAAAATAACACATTATTCTCGAATTATTGTATTACAAGAATATAAATTTTATTTAAAACATTAGAAATATAAACAAAAAATAATTTAAAGAGTGAAAAATTTGCAATGTTGAGTATTTTTCATTTTCAAACCATCCCCCATATCTTTTTAATTTCATATCAAAGTCAACATAAAAAAATCGCGAAAATGATCAAAATTTGAAGGCGCGACTAATTTTAAATAACGCACACACGCGCGTTACTTAACTAAATTTCGAGTGCGGCGTATCGGTAAGGCCTCTTAACCATGTAATTTTTCGTTCCTTTTTAAAAGTAACACAACTATGTAAAAAACCTTAAAATTAATTAAAACTAAGTCAACCTGGTCAGCGTGGAATTGTGGCAAGAATAATTCGTTGAGCGAGGAAAGAGCCAGAGCCCTATTGCCACCAGTCACCAGAGGAGATGATCATTAGTGGGGACATTTCTTTTATACATTTTTTTGTGATTTGAACCCCACGGACCTAGAGTTTCTACACTAAACGGCACAAAGTAGTTTTCTATTATTGAACTATATTTGCGTTTATTAAGTAGGCCACACATAGGTCCGGTATCGCACCAAACATGTCCCATTCCCGGAATGAATAGAGCCAAAGACCTTGAGAGATGGCACCGCCCCCACGCGGGTACACATATACACCAAACGACGTGGCTGC
This sequence comes from Nemapogon koenigi, assembly GCA_963924495.1. Lineage (NCBI taxonomy): Eukaryota > Metazoa > Arthropoda > Insecta > Lepidoptera > Tineidae > Nemapogon > Nemapogon koenigi. The sequence goes on from OZ004655.1 coordinate 6,630,059, forward strand.
CACTAATAGTATAGCATCAGCGGAGTTAGCACAGATTTTGACAGCGACACTTTCGTTTTCGTTTTCGGTCGAACGAAAGTTTGTCAGCGTTGCCAGTTCACGTGTTTTTGCTTAGATCTTAGATTTTACCGTTAACTTTAAAATCTTAAAGTAAATAAAGTTAAAATAAAAAATACGTTGATCTACGAACTTTTCATGTGCAATTTTTACAAATTCTACGTTTATTTTAATAATATAAACTTATATAATTTTCTAGACTATCCTACGTCTTTTTCAAAATCCGAGTTGGCAACTCTGCACGGCGTACACTCTGCGGCAGCCGCGAAGCAAAGAACTGTGAACGCTATGACTTTAGCAATAAGTTCAAAATTCTACCAAAACTATTTCCGCTAAGAAACTGTTCTCTTAAAATGAACCATAATGCTATATACATTAAATTGATATTGTACTGACTGACATAATAAGGTGTGACGTGTGACGTCAGAGTCGATCGGAAGTTGCTTGTGTCAATGTATGCTACGGATTTGTCTTCAAAACGAAACGTTCATGTCCAACAAGGACCGGCCAGAGAAAGCCCGGGCCGAGAGGTCCGGCCCAACAATGTGCATGCAAATTCCGTGTACTTGTCTTTGACCGGCCAAGCAAATTGCTCGGCATTCTTGTGCAGGACATACCCGGTCCGAGAATGTCCGGCCCAACAATGTGCGGGCAAATTCTGTGTACTTGTCTTTGCCCGGCATAGCAAATTTGCACGCACATTGTTGGGCCGGACCTCTCGGCCCAGGCTTTCTCTGGCCGGTCCTTGTTGGACATAAAACGTTTTGGCCTTTTCAAGGCCATTCGGCCGAAACGACAGAAGTCACGTCAAAACTATGCTAACCTAGCAGGCTGCAGCCGGTACTGTCGGTACACGAGCGCTTACGCACACACGCGTGCAGTGCGTACATAAAATCTCGAAAATGAGAATAAAGGAACTTGCTGAAAATTTGATTAAAAAATAGAACAGTATTACGATAGTATATTGCTAGATAAAAAATGTGTCAAAAAATCAGAATCATTGCATGTTTCTAGACAGTAAAATATTTCGTGATTCGTGATTTTTTTCTATCGAATCAATATAGTTGTATTATGTTTTGAACACAGTATCTTAAGGGGATAATATAGGTAAAATCACCAAAAATACGTTGGCTTACACCCGTTTGTAGACTAATCCCTTTGTGATTTTGATATATAAAAATACACATATTAAAGTTAAGTTCGTCATAAATAACTTGTATTGTTTAAAATTTCTATAAAAGTCTCCATAAAAAAAAAGAAAAAACAGGCCATTTTTTATCTAAATAGTAAATTCTCTCTATAAAGGCTCATGAGATACACTTGAATCCTACATTAAATTAAATGTTATATCCTCTTTAACAATTTGTATTGTTTTTTTTATATAATTGTCAAATAAATTTCGTGAATTAAATATTTTCACCTAAATTGAAGATTATCCGCGCGAGCGTGCCGCTTCGTCACCCTATAATCCCGAGCGTTTTCTATACAAAATATAGAGGTCAAAGCGTCAAGGTTATTGGCAGATGTTAGAGCCTTAATAACGCATAACCTCAGGAATATCATATATATTTTTGATTATGGTCACTGCAGTGGATCATGTACTTTTACGCATCATAAAACTCGCATTTAGCTCTATACAGCCATCGACTTACTCCCAATAATCCATCTCTCTTCTATTTTCTCTTTCTCGTCACACACACGCACGTTGGCTCACAGTACCAACTTCTCGTAAAATGGGTTGATACCATCTGACGGCCAACGGTAACATCGCGCGCGCTTCCCTCTCTTCCACAGATTGCAGGAAAGCGAGAGGAAAGATCATCTTTTTGTTTCATCTATTTCATCATTTATTTTATTTATGTACTTATATTTTCAGCATTGCGGATGGTACGATGAAGTAAGAAGGATAGAGACTGTTTGTTGTCCTAATGAAGATCTATCCCACGAGATCGGTATATTCGCAAGGATATTCAAATATTCTCGTCATGGTGAAATTGATTTTAATGATAAAGTAAGTACAAAATAAACATGAAAGTCAATAAACTCACAATAAATTAGTCTTCTGCAAAGAGATTAAAATTATCTATATTAAATGTCTTTGGTCTTCTGTATCAATTTATGACATTTGTCACGTGATCCCTAAAGAATGTGTCTACTTTTGATTTGACGTTTGACCGTGAAATAAACGCAGTGACATTTAAGTTTTAATTTAAGGTATATTTTGTTTTTTAGTTTGAAGTTAGAGATTCTACGTCATGTCATGGCGACCGCCGCACGCGTTCTGTCGTGGCTTAATGGGCAATTCGTTTTAATCACATCAAAACTAGATAAATTCTCTAGGGATCACGTGACAAATGTCATAAATCGATACAGAAGATTATATCGTGTGGTCATGCTAGCTCTAAGAGTAAGGAGAGGCCATAGACGAGCTCTCCCCTCCGCTAATTTTCTGCTCATTTGGCCATAAGATTGACCATTAGGATAGTAATAAGTTAGTTTACGTTTCGTTTTGTGTCTCTCTAAAAAATTGTTTATTGAGTGTAGATTACCTCCAAACGGTTTTAGAATCGTTACTAAATTTTTTTTCCACTTACAGCTCCCGAAACTGTGTTATTAGTCCTAGGATACCCAGCGGAAGACCAAGTCTTCCTCATTTAGTTAATGGTATTTGTGTTGTGAGGCTATACACTGTCCATTCTGTTGAAATGGAAAAGCCTCTAAGTGTGGTTTGTCGGATTATGTACTATCAGCCAAATTCGTGCAAGCTCACTTAACAAAAATGTTCTGTGCACGCAGCTGACACACACACACACGCACACTTACACTACATAATATTCTGTCAAACAACATTATATTGACATTTTAGAAAATGACTCTATTATTAGGTCATTACATATGAAATTGGCGTTTTATATGGAAAAAACAAAATTAAAAAAAAATATATTAAATTATATATTTAATCAATCAAAGTATGAACCATTGTTATCTATGCACTTTTGCCATCTCATAGGTAATAATAGATTCCTTTGCTGAAGAAATTGTGGGAGCGAGAATCAATAAAATCAGCGGTTTGGACTGCCTGTCATCGAAACGAAAATCTTGGAACCAAAAACGTACCGTGCTTTCTATTGAAGTAGCTGCCCCATCGAGCTGTTTCTGTACAGGTGCCACGGTGGAACTCGTATTCTTAAATAACGCGATATTTTAAGTTTTCCAATTTGTGAACAGAACGATGTCAAAGAAAAATCAAATGACGCTAAAACAAATAAATCACTAAACTCAAAACCCAAATACATAAACTTAAGAGTGTAGTGTACCGCGTCCATGTCCATACAAACGGAGAAAACGTTTTACTACCCCTAAATATCATTTAATTTTAACGATTTTGTAATATGTTACTGACATAATGAAAAACTACGTACGTATTTTTTCCTTTTTTCAAAATTCGTAATAGGTCAAAAGTTATAAGCCCCTCAAATCTCGGTTTTTTTGGTACATAACTTTCTCGTAATAAACCGTCTGTATTTGAGAAACAAAGCAAAATTTCAAAAAAAGCAAAACGTACGTACGTAGATTATAATCTGCTAAAACGTTTGACACCAAAATTATAAGGTTTCGTTATAGTTTAGTAGGTGTAAATCGTTTTCCCCCAAAACGCAATTTTCAACGAAGAACATACTTACGAACACTCACGAGCTGCAGTGTTCTCTGTCGCACTGATGCCCGTGGGAAGAGTGCGCTTGAGACAGAATATGATTTTCTAAATACCTATTTCGCTGCGTACGCTGAGCTACACGATCCTCTTAAATTTGTATTTGAATATCCAAACCAAACGCCAGATATTTGAAACCAAAGTTCGACAAAACGCCAATTTTATATGTAAGGACCTAATTATATAAATGACATCTATTAGAGATATATGTAAATATGTTATTAAAAATATAATAAAAAAATATTATGCTTAGACGAAGTATAGGAGTCGTTTCGTGGTTCTGTCCTATGCGAAGTGCTAGTAGCATCTATGCGTAGGCGATGTGACGCTGTCATTGATGCTGGTGGAGCAGCGACTAAATATTAATTGTTTTTCGGTTATTTATTTAATATTATTATTATTTCGATTTCTATTATTTTCGTTCTATTTATTCTTCTGTGTAGGTATATTATGATACCTATAGAAATTATAAGCAAACGTTCCAATGACAGCCTTTGTGGTGAGCTAGCGCGAATTTTGTTGATAGTACATAAGTTTTTAATGAATCATTTATTAAAATACAACCTGTACCTAATTTAGAAAAAAAAAATTAATTTAGGTTTGCAGATATCAAGGAGAACAGCCATTTATATGTTGCCCGGAGATAAAACATCCTCTTCCTGAAGAACCAGCGGGATGTCCATCGATACCAGAAATACCGAATCCCAAAAGACGCAACGATCTAATTTGGAAAAGTAAGTTTAAGTTTGGGAGTGTGCTGGCTTCTTTCCCTAGTCTTGATTCATTATTTTAGTAAAGATTAGCTTTGCGCCCCCGGGCTAACCGTGGATTTTTTGATTTTTTTTCTTTCGTCACGGGTTGCCTTAATACAGTCTCCAGAAAACCAAGTCTCCCTCGTTTAGCCGATGGTATTTGTGAGGCTATACCTAACGAGTGGCTAGTTCTGTTGAGGTATATTTAGATAAAGCCTCTAAGTGTGGTTTGTCGGATTAATACATACATTAATTAAAAAACCCATTGGTACATGGCCTAGATCCGGGATCGAACCCCGTGGTCTTCGGCCACCGACGCATACATATTTATCTATTATTGAAATATCATCGGTCTGGCTCTTGTCAGCAGCAATGTGTCATCCGTTTTAGAACCAAATGGCTTGACACGTGATGATAGCACAAACCAGATGGGTGGTGGGACTCTCGCACCATCCCATCTTCCATAAACATCCGGCAATGCGGCCTACAATGCTGAAATGGCCAAACGTCGCAAATTATTTATTCCCACCCTCGTTACACGTTGTTGACCCCCTCCGTCCCCCTTAACGTGGATGGATGATTGGATGACCCCCTATTAGTAAATGCGAAAGTGTGTCATGTCAAAGCAGAGCAACGGATAAATGTGTTTTTTGCACAGAGATAGTTGGAGAGCCGCGTGATATTAAGCTCTTGCAACCTTTGGGATTTTCATGTCAAATTTCAAAATTTATGAATACAAAATCTCTCGCTTTGTGGGAGTGACTTCGTGAAAAGGGACGGAAGTGTGTAACAGGAAGCCAGGGAAGCGCGCGCTATTTAATATGACCAATAAGCGCGCTGGGTGGTAGATTTGGCCGTCAGATGGTACCAACCCATTTTCCGAGAGGTTGGTACTGTCAGCTAACAGTGTGTGCGTGTGTGTGATGAGAAAGAGAAAGGGAAATAGAGGAGAACGCATCAGCTGTGCGCTTAACCTACAGTCTTGTGTATAAAGTGTTAATGTTTTCAGGATATAATGTTAATGTTGCTTATTAGCAAGGTGATATGTCAGATGTTACACATATGCGACTTGCTCGTTTTTTTCAGAATGCCAAGAGTATCAGCGTTACCTATACCCGTGCGTGTCTTCTAAATACAATGACAATGTTTATGAAAGGATTTTACAATGCGACCAAATTGACAACGGCGTCCGCATATCAGATGGTGAACCGGCAAGTCCTGCTGAATTTCCACATATGGTTAGTAAATATTTTTTAAATTCTTCATGGGTTACCTCACAGCTCCCGGGAACCGTTGTTGGCCCCAGGGTACCCAGTCTTTGTACGGTTTGTCGGATAATGTACATAGATAAAAACCTATTGGTCATGGTCGGATGTGGGGATCGAACCCGCGCCTTCTCAGTTGTGAGCCGACGTCTTTCTCACTCGACCACCGACACCCCTTAAATATAACACGCATGTATATAGATTGTGCGTCTATACAATTTAAGGAGACGCCTCATACCTTTTGTCCCATACAAAAACGGACTTCAGCAATTCAAGTATTGTACAAAACTTATTAAAAATAGCAAGTTCTAGTTAATGGATCCTAAATGTATATGAAATTATCTTTATACTAAATGTATAAAATATGTCAATATCAACTACACCTAGGTTTTATGAAGCCCTGAAATCAATCAATCATCAATTTCACGCATATTTTCAACCGACTTTGCGACTCGAATTCTCTTAATATAATATTTACTAATGTATATTTTTTTACATATCGAGTAAAAATCATTTCACATACTTTATGTATCCAGATCTAGAACTTGTTATTTCTAATATTTTTTGTACAATACTTCAATTGCTGAAGTCCGTTTTGTATATTTTATTGTATCGATTTTGTTTAGAAATTTTCTTTCTCTATTTATTTCTATCGCTCGGATATTGAGTGAAAGAGATGCAACATTTTTGAAGACGTTGCGTTTTTAGTTGGTTACGCGACCAAGAGAGCTCTTAAAAAAATTAGATGGAGCCATAAAACCAAGCCATAAGTCCTGCTCTTTTGTTCCTCTTTGTTCGCTTTTGTCACTTTCGCACCGGTGTCACGAATGTTTGCATGCTCTATTTATTGATCGAATTATTATATTATGAATAAAATATGGGTTTACTACAATTTGAATACCTTAGAAACAGATATATATGCTACCGCGGACATTTTTGTAGATAATTTTATTCTACACAATTCTTTCCTACATCATTTTGTTATATCTCTGACGGATTAGACAGCATACGCCATAAAAAACTTGCTGGGACTAACTTTTTCCCCAACTTGATTCACTTATACTGTTAATGCTCAGCTCCTAAACATGATTGATCCATGTTTAATACTCGTAAACCTTCCTCATGACTCAACCTATCTAATAGTGAAAATCGCAACAAAATCCGTTCAGTAGTTTTTGGGTTATGCTGTCTTATCCGTCAGCAAAATGAAGTACTGAAGAAATGACGAACAAAAATGTTCGCGGTATTCAAATTGTTTTAAACCCATGCGAAGCCGTGGGTTGGATGGCTAGATAAGGTATAATTCTGATTTCAGGCACTTCTTGGTTGCCGAACTCCTGGTGTCACTAAATGGGTAGCTGGAGGAAGTCTGATCAGTGACAGATTTATACTGACAGCGGCTCATGCAACATCTCATCCTGATTTGTGAGTATTTAAAAATTAATAACTCACTTCATAACGTTTGTCCCATACTAATTACGTGCTGCAGCTATATGTAAATTACGCGATAACTATATTTCTTGGGTTCGAATTTAAAATTTCTTTCTAAAGATTGATATATTAAAAATGATATAAACGAATTAAAATTTTCAAAATTAAGGCCTGAAAGTCCTCATGATGACGTCGGGCATGATGGGCAGGCTTGGGCCTGTCCACCGAGAGATAAAAGTGTTATTTTCTGTGGCTGGTGGCTGGCCGCGGTATCAGTGTTTACGCTTTCGTGTGTGTGAGGGTTTCTGCTGTGTGTGTAGACTAATATGTGGTGTGTCAGATGGTGTTGTGTGTTTTGTAGGGTGCGCTAAAATGCTCCATTTGTTTCTTTTATATTGAATGAAGCTTTAGTAAGTAATACGTAAGCCTACGTAGACGTTCGAATTTTTCCATTCGGATTTTTACTATATGAATGTCAGTAAATGTTTCAGTCCTGTAAAACAATATTAATTTTCAGTGGCTCCGTGGCATATGCTCTATTAGGCACAGTGACCAGGGATTCCCGTGAGGGCCAACTGTATAATATTGTTGAGTTCATACAACACGCCGAGTATCAGAAGAATAAATACAACGATATAGCCCTGCTGAAACTTGATCGAAGGTACGTATTGGGCTCACAGGGTTTTCTCTTTAGGAAGGTTTTTAGGGAAAGAAAATTTGGAAAAAACTTAAATACTTTACTCATTTATAGTTAGAGAGATGGAGACAGAAAGTGGTTGTAAGCACTTGCCGGCAGAAAACATCTTTTTCGTGTTGTCTGAGCCTCCCTCTACAAATTCTTGTAGACGAGTAGGGGTCCAGCGCTTGTCGGTTTAGAAGAAAAAAAAACCTCTCCTACCAGCTGTCAGAAAATAATTTCTTGGTTGTAAAAAAAAAAATTTCTGCCAATTTACCCTGCAGCTTACTTACTTGCAAAATTCTTTAAAAAAACCAAAAAAATATATATATATAAAAAAAACTGCAAGGAGTAAAACAACCCCACAAATGTTGTTCACTCATTTTCTGCCAGCTGGTAGGAGAGGTTTTTTTTTCTTCTAAATCAGCTCAGCAGCGTACCGACAAGCGCTGGACCCCTACTCGTCGGGGGCTCAGACTACACGAAAAAGAGGTTTTCTGCCGGCCAGTGCTTACTTTCTGTCTCCATCTCTCTAACTATTATAATATACCTACCTAACTACCTACCTAATATTGAATTTGGCTATCAAATGCATTTTTTTTAAATCCGAAAGAAAACAATCTCTTCAGCTTTATTATAGCATCCGAAACGATGTCATTAGAGAAAAATGCGAAATGAAAGATGATGTTGTGACTAAAATGAAGAAAAGTAGGACACGTTGAAAGAATGAAGAATTGACTAAAAAGGTTTATATGGCTGAAGTTGAAGGAAATGCTGGCAGAGAACGACCTAGGTGTACTTTTATTGAACATATAAAAAATGTATTGAATATAAAAGAAGCGAAAGAAGTAAGTTCGTCAGGATCATAGCAAATGGTATTCGATTGTCTCTGCCTACCCCTCTTGGGATAAAAGGCGTGATGATAGATAGATATACTTAGCTATAGATTATAGATTTAGCATGTTTTTTTCTTTTCAGCGTAACTATGAGTAAACACATAAGGCCCATATGCCTACCAATGAAAGATGTAAAATTAGAAAGAGTTAGATATGTGACTGGGTGGGGAAGCACAGGAGAAAGTAAAAATCAATCCGATTACCTGCAAAAGGTAATGCAATCTATTTTTTTCTTTCTTCGTCCAATCCCCGGCGCGTCTCCGTACGGCCCTCCAAAACCGACCACAGACTCTTCCAATTCTTATAACGAACGGTCCGCCTAGATCATCCGACGGCCTACTTAAAAGGATGTATAGAGCTAAATGCGAGTTTTATGATGCGTAAAAGTACATGATTCACTGCAGTGACCATAATCAAACAAATATATGATATTCTTGAGGTTATGCGTTATTAAGATACTGTGTTCAAAACATAATACTATTGATTCGATAGAAAAAAAAATCACGAATGTCCCTTTAAAAAATATTTTACTGTCTAGAAACAGTACTAAAATGCATGTAATGATTCTGATTTTTTGACAGATTTTTTATCTAGCAATATACTATCGTAATACTGTTCTATTTTTTAATCAAATTTTCAGCAAATTCCTTTATTCTCATTTTCGAGATTTTATGTACGCACTGCACGCGTGTGTGCGTAAGCGCTCGTGTACCGACAGTACCGGCTGCAGCCTGATGCTATATTATTAGTGGCAGCCACGTCGTTTGGTGTGTATGTGTACCTACCCGCGTGGGGGCGGTGCCATCTCTCAAGGTCTTTGGCTCTATCCAGCGTCTTAATAATATGTAGTGATGTATAACTTCCAGGCCGTAGTGAATGTATACGATAAAACTCGCTGTGAGATTGATCTCGACATTCAAAACTTGGACAAAGGATGGATAGATGAAAGGATGTTATGTGCTGGGGATGACGAAAGTAGAAGAGATACTTGTAAGGTAAAATATACCTATATTTACAATGGTTCAATCCGTTTTCACATCATAGTATAGGTACCGGGACGATTCTTGAGCGGTGGTCGTTAGATACGCAGAACACTATTTTTGGCTCTGCTTGACGGTATGAGGTATTAATTTTAATTTTACCAGCAGTAAAAAGCAATCGTAAAAACAAACACCAATAAATCAATTATAATAAATATACAAGTTATATTGCACTCGAATTACATATGCGCAAACATTCCCCCACTTTTTCGTCGAGCTCTCAAGAATAGGTACCTACCTATATCTGTGGTTGATTTCGATGACCGGAACGATCTGTCACACACACACACATCCACACGCCTTTGTTTAATCGAATCTTGTGTGTCTGTGTGAGTGAGTGAATTGCATGTGATCTAGATCGTATGATTTACATCGCTAATGTGTGGCCTGTGTTCAATCTCGATCATACGGCTGGCCGGACCGAAAATTTTGGGTGAGATACCGGACCAGTGCGTTGGCTACTTTAGATACAGACAGAGATGCTTGTTTTACGTCTGCTGGTTTCCTGGGTTTGCAGGATTTGAGGATAATTAGAAGGCGAAGGAATAAAAGAATTAAGGAATCTGGTTGTAGATGATGTAGGTGTTCCATGTTCTGTTTAGGAGTCAGACAAAGGGCAGCAGCGTCGGGGTATATTTCGATCCTCAAGTAGCCCACACACTGGTCCGGTATCGCACATGGAACACGCAAATACATCATCTTCAACCAGATTCCTTCTTTCATTCCTTCGCCTTCTGATTATCCTCAAATCCTGCAAACCCAGGAGCCCAGCAGACGTAAAACAAGCATCTCTTTATGTATGTCATATTTACTAATCTGTGGAAGGTTACCAACACGTTTTTGTTAACAACTGAGATACGAGATAGGGGGTAGATGAAAATTCATTGGGTAAAAATGTAAGGAGGAATTTGCCAGGATCGTGGCGAGTGGATATGTTTGGTCTCTGTCCACCCTAAGGGAAGTAAGGCGTGAGCATATGTATATACGTACCATAGAGTACTAAGCCTATGGAGGGGCCATAGACGGGCTCCCCCTTTCGCCAATTTTTTGCTCTTTGACCAGTTAAACTGACCAGGTGCGCAGTAATAAGTTACCTTAGATTTCGTTGGTATCATTTTGTGTCGCGAGACATAGCTCTAGGAAAATAGTTAATTGTGATGTTTTAAACGGGAAAGGCGATCTAGGACGTCACTCCCCCCGGTCAAAAGTGGCAGAAAAAAAAGTTCGGTGATTTACACGCTACACGTCTCCTTTGGTATATACTCAAAGGTACGTACTCACATCGGGGTAAACAGGGACTGTATAAGTTTTTTTTGTACTACAGGGCGACAGCGGAGGCCCCTTGCAGGCCTTAATAAGTGAAAATGACTTGAACTGCACGTATGTCGTCGAAGGTATTGTCTCCAGGGGACCATCGTGTGGTCAGGGGGATCCAGGTGTTTATACCAGGGTAGAAGCATACTTAGATTGGATCACCAGGAACGTATGGCCAGAGGAATATAATATACGCTGATCGATAGAAGACCAAAATTCTATAAGTAATAAATAAATAATAATGAAGTGTTTTTTTTTTCTTTATTTCAATAGGGGGGGGGGTCACGACACCTGTAACACCTGTAACACGCTAATGCATCAGCTGTATATCAAACGAACAAAATAAAATATACCCTATACCTACCCCTACCCATCCCCTACCCTACCCCTCCCCTACCCACACCCCTACCCGTACCCCTACCCCTGCCCTCTACCACTTTATTTTTCGCAGCGCACGCGATGTAAGGAATTTCTTAGGTCATTTTTTTACACCTTGGGTTACATTATTGGAGTTTTAGTAAGGATCCCTAATTTTTTTGAAAATAAAATATAGCCTATGTCACTCAGGGTGAATGTAGCTTTCCAATTGTGAAAGAATTTTTGAAATCGGCACAGTATTTTTTGTGTTTATTCATTACAAACATACACACACACAAAAATACAAATCTTTCGTCTTTATAATATTAGTATAGATAGCTGTACAGGCAGTCGGCCATCTTATATCTGTTAAAAATATGACAAATCTCAATTAATCCTAGAAAGTTTATTTATACAACATTTTCAACTGAAATTGCTGATAGTTATTATTCTGTCGAACCGTGATGTTATAATAAATTGAATATTCAATTATTCAAACTCTTCAGAGATATAAAAATGAAAGTACATATCCTATTTTATTATTAGGGTTCAAGATATCTGTGTATTAAATTTCATCAAAATCGGTTCAGTGGTTTAGCCGTGAAAGCTTCTTCTTATTTCATTGTGGCTCCACCAATGTTAAACGATGATTTGCCAATGTCAAGTATTATAGCCTTTTTTTTATTTTTCACGGATTGCTGCTGTAAAGCTCCTCATTTAGCCAATGATTTTTTTGAGGCTATACCTAACAAGTGGCCAGCTCTGTTGAGGTATGTAGGTGGAAAAGCCTCTTTGTACGGTTTGTCGGATAATGTACATAGATTTTTTTATTATAAAAACCCAATGATACATGATCGGATGTGGGGATAGAACCCCTTTCTTCTTCTCAGTTATGAGTCGACGTTTTACCCACTAGACCACCGACGCCCCTGTGCCACTGTGATATGTTGAAAGATTGACTGCAATGGCTGAATTGAAAGAAAATGCTGGCAGAGGACGACATAGATTTTATTGAACTAATAAAAAAAATATTGATCGATGAAAATATTAAAAGTAGGTATGATGAATATAAAAGAAGCGAAAGAGGTATGTCAAGATCGTAACAAATGACATTCGATTGTCTCTGCCTACTCCTCTAGGGATAAAAGGCGTGATGATAGATAGAATAGATTAGCAATGTCACCAAACTTTTTCTCAGTCGTAACTAGAATTTTACAGCTAATTTCTTCAGCGAGTGAAACCGCGATCAAAAGCTAGTGAATAAATAAAAAAAATTTAATCGAATTGCAACAACCTGCGCCATCTAGTCACATTGCTGGTATATTTATCTTGATGTGATGTAGTTTTACCTGTAGAACCAGTTTTGCTTCATTACATGTAGCTGGTCAATAATTATTTCTGTTAATTTGTACAAGAACCATTTTATGACTTACTAGATTTTCACCCCCGGCTTCGCCCGTGGTTATTTTTGAACAAAATAATATATAACCGATATTACTCAGGGTTATAGTAGTTTTCTATTCATGAAAGAATTTTTAGAATCGGTTCTTTAGTTTCAGAGATTACCCCCTATATCCAAACTTAGGTACAAACTCTGGCTCCAAAGCAGAATAACCTGTGCTAGAAACAGAAAAAAAAGAAGAGTGCATCAGGGGATATCCCTGAGGGATATCCGACAGTATTATAAGTGCGAGACGCTTGGTCTTGCCTCATGCCAACGCGTTATCCCCTCTACGTGCGCACAGCGATAGGCGCAGACGGCGTTGGCCAAAACCAAGCGTCTCCTGAATTTTCAGACGTCTTGGTATCACATCAAATTTTTTTCCAAATCTTCAAGTAATCGGGGAACATACATAAAAAAAAAGATTCCGACGAATTGAGAAGGAACCTCCTTATTTTAAAGTTCGGTTAAAAAAGATGTTTACCTGCAACATAACTGTCCAATTAATAATAACATAAAAATAAGATAAAGTTGAGGAAATGAGGATAAAATAAAAATATTTCGTTGTTTTCTTAACCCCGACCGGTCAGTCAATATTGTAATTTCGTCCAAAGAGGTTGTTTATGTCTATTTTATGTTGTAATTAAAAAAAATTGTAGCTTATCGACATTATAAAGAACCTAATAGTTTGTTTTTAAATTATGGATAAACTAAATTCTAATTTTAAATTTTATTGTCGGGTATTTTAAACTACAAAAAAGTTAATTGTGGTTGCTTATTTAGTTAAAAATGTTGTTTATGTGCATTTTCCTGTTCATTAGTAAAGTTATCGCCCTTGAAGAAGGTAAGTCTTATTATTACATATTGATTTTCAAATTAAGAGCGAACCAATGAGTAAGTATTAAATAAAATATAGATAGTACTTGTCGATGGCGCATTTCATTTTAAAAATATTAATCAATTTCTCATGCTTCGGAGGGCCCGGCTGGACTACTAAAAATAACAGATTAAAGAAGTGACATAAGTGACAACTGGGAAAAAGTAGATAATGTTATTTAGTATCTCTGGCCACACCGCAAAGTCTAAAGTTCGTGTTTTGTTGAAATTAAGAATGTCAATGATGTGATAGCATATTATAAAAGTAGGGGACTTATTAACCAAAACTGATTTGAGATTTTTATATATTCATTTAATGTGATAATTAATGTCAGTTTTGTTACACAAGGTAAATTTTTTTTCATCCAAACTTTCTCCAGTTACTGCTTGTCTATTCTATTCTATTTTTTTTCAAAATGGCTCCATCAGGGGTTTGATTATTTCGCCAATTTCAAGTATTAATAGACGTCACAGTAACAATAAGCCGATAAACGGTAGGAAAATGCTCCCGCCGACCGTGATATAATCACAACTATCACAGCACCATCACGTCTACGCGGGCGCGTGCGCTATCCACCTAGGAGTGACGTGGAATCTGGTAACCGTTCACCACAGATTAGTAAATATTGTCATATTCGAGTGGTCGAGAGTGAGTGTCCGTGCACGCTCGCTCTTCCCGGTCTATCGTACATTGCATCGCCAACACTTTTTTGTTAGCAACAGAAATACGGAATTGGGGGGCTGGTGTCAACTAATAATAAGATAAGATACTATAACGCTTGTAAGGATTTGGGGTGGGCAGTGATGTTATAATCTGAGGCAACATTTTAAATTTTAGGTGATGCTTGTTCTACCAAAGGATTGCCAGGTGTTTGTAAGTTGTTGAAAGGATGTCCATACGCGGACAGATTAGTGAGAATAGAAGAGAAAAGACCTACAGTAAGTTTAATAAATATATCTAAGTAATAATATAATCACGACTGAATCCCATAGGGTAGACAGAGGCCAGGATTCTGACACCGCTCTTGCTTCGTTTCATATTAGACCTCTCAATGAATAATCATCGGGATATTATATTGGGTTTGCCCTGAAAACTGTCTGAAAAAAAATATCTGTGAAATTGTGATCTTCAAGGGAAATTTGAACTTTTTCCTAAGTGCCCATTAATGTACTTATCTATACTAATATTATAAAGAGGAAAGATTTGTATTTTTGTGTGTATGTTTGTAATGATATACCTAACTCAAAAACTACTGTGCCGATTTCAAAAATTCTTTCACCATTGGAAAGCTACATTCACCCTGAGTGACATAGGCTATATTCTATTTAAAAAAATTAGGGGTAGGGGTAGGGCTAGTGGTAGGGGTAGAGGTAGGGATAAGGGTAGGGGTAGGGGTAGGTATAGGGTATATTTTATTTTGTTCTTAAATATCCACGGGCGAAGCCGGGGGCGGAATGCTAGTATTATTATATTTTTGTACTTATACAATATTGTATATAATTTACAAACTTATTTAATTTAGTAATAAAAAAATGATTTAGCTAAAAAAAATAAAAATCGAGAATAAAATCAAAAGTCCACGTGGCAACTGAGAAGTTGGCGGGTTCGATTCCCACATCCAATAGGTTTTTACTTTTTATAATAAAAAAATCTATGTACATTATCCGACAAACCGTACAAAGAGGCTTTTCCATCTACATACCTCAACAGAGCTGGCCACTCGTTAGGTAAATCATCAAAAGCTTCAGCTAAATGAGGAAGACTTTGTCTTCCGCTGGTTACCCTGGGGCCGGCAACGGTTCCCGGGAGCTGTAAGGCAACCCGTGTCAAGTGGGCTGGCGGTTTCTTCGTCCAGAGAATTAGCATAGCTATTCAGCTAGGAAAAGACGACTTTTGGAGTCACGCGTCTTAAATTTTTTTGGAACTCAGCCCCCACCAAAAGTCTCTACTTTTTTTTAATAAAAACTTATCCGACTAATTTATTATACTAAGAGAAATTTTCACTTCAAAATACTTCAACAAAGCACAGAGCTGGTCACATAGATGTAGTATAGTCACTCGGGCGTTCTACTAGATTGGCAATACAAAAGAGAAAGCGCATATATACGCGTATGTTAAAGCGAGACAGATAGACGAGACCGTTTTTTTAATACTGTAACAGCCTAGCGTCATTAGTGATTTAGCTTATTTTTGTAAAATATCTTGTTTTAAAGTATAATTAGACGTCATTAATTATGGTTAATGCAGTGCAGTGCCTAGATGTAAGTCATCTAAGATGAAAAATCCACAGAATTACACATTAGTCACGCACATTGATGTATTAATATTTTGGTCTGGTTATAATCGCGACATTACCAATCTAGTAGAAAATACTACATCTATGGTATAACCTCACAAATACCATCAACTAATATTAAAAATGCTAAATTTATTGTTTTTGTTTCACGCCAACACAATGACTTTTGAAGCGATTCGATAAATTGGACGAGAATTGAGAGTTACATTTAGGCACATTTCGTTACATGAAAGAGAAGAAGCAATTTTTTTGTAAGATTGTTGGAGGGCCGGATAGTAGAGGTTACTTTGGTATAAATTCTTGATATTTCAATAATTTCCATTGGCGAGCAATAATATTTTTTTAACAACAGCATTGCGGCTGGCTCAACAACAATATTCGCGAAGAAATCGTTTGTTGCCCTAATGAAGACATATCCCACGAGATCGGTCTGTACGGAAGGATATTCAGATTTGCTAGCCATGGCGTAATTTCTTATGGTGATAAGGTAAGAAAGACTACTAGACCTTTGCCATTTCGAATGGAATTTACCGAACCAAAAAAAAACTGTCAACAGCACGCTGTCAAAATCCATTATAGCCCTGCCACACTATGCTCCTCGCTCTGCCCCTCGCGCTGCCGCGATTTTGCCCTTTCTGCCCTGCCCACACACTGCTCTGACTCGCGCACAAAAACCGACAGAACAGGGAGACGAGTAACGTGGCCACACTACGTCTCTTCCTCCTTTCCTCGCTACTTCCCATGCCACTCGACGAGTGTGTGGCAGGGGCATTACATTTTCATGATTTCTTTTCCCGCATTTTTATGAAGGAAACAGGTACTTTCGGAGCAGGTAAAGAACTTGGTTTTAGCCAAGATCATATAATACCATGTTATAAAATTATTCAGACAAATTCACATTAAAGACATTGATTGACAAGTAAAAACTTTCCCAAAATTCCAACTTTTTAAAAATCAGAACTTTCCAAACTTCCAACTTTATCAAAAGCACAATTTTCCAAAATTCCAATTTTATCAAAATTCCAACTTTATTAAAATCACAACTTTTCCATAATTCCAACTTTGTCAAAATTCCAACTTTATTAAAAGCACAACTTTCCAAAATTCCAACTTTATCAAAATTCCAACTTTATTAAAATCACAACTTTCCATAATTCCAACTTTATCAAAATCACAACTTTCTAATTCAAAATTTTTTTATCACAAAATCTACCTTATAGTATTGCAGATATGAAGGAGAGCAGCCATTTATATGTTGCCCAGAAATAAAGGACCCTTTGCCCCAAGAACCAGCAGGATGTCCACCTATACCAGAAATTCAGAATACACAAAATCGCAACGACCTTATTTGGAGAAGTAAGTTATTTCTACAATTTGAATACCTACACAAATACGCTTATAACTACTTATCTATTAGAGATAGATATATGCTACCGCGGACTTTTTTTTAGATCATTTTATTCTACACAATTCCTTCCTACATCATATTGTTACATCTCTGACGTAAAGTGACGTATTAGGCAGCATACGCTATGAAAACTCGCTGATATGTATAATATAGAAATAAAAAAATGACAAGAGGGCTGACTCGAATCGATATCAGCATCGCGATTCAGCGGGAAATGCAGCCAGTATTCTTGCCACTATTCCACGCGGATCTGGTTTATGTTTATATTAGGTTTAAGGTTTCCATATTGTTATGTATTAATTTTTTTATTATAATTCTTTTGCGTGTGATAAAAAAATCTAGAAATTAAAATGAAAATATTTCCATCTAAATATACCTCAACAGAACTGGCCAATCGTTAGGATAGCCTCACAAATACCATTGACTAAACGACGGAGACCTTGGTCTTCCGCTGGAACCTACCTATCTTGGAACCGTAAGATGGTTTCGGGAGCTGTAAGGCAGAAGGAGGCAAGAAAGAAGAAAGATTTTATTTTGTTTTTCAGAATGCCAAGAATATCAACGGTATCTATATCCGTGTGTGTCTTCGTCACGTAATGCTAGAGGATACGAGAGGATCCTACAATGCGCTCAAGATGATAGCGACACTCGCATATCTGAAGGAGAACCGGCAAACCCTGCTGAATTTCCTCACATGGTAATTATTGAAATGGACCTTCTTAAAGTAGCCCACGCACTGGGTGCTACGGTATCTCACCAATCTAGGCGGACCGTTCGTTACAAGATATGGACGAATCTGTGGTCGATTTCGGTGGACCATTATGGCGGCGCTGTAACTTCTTTTAACGGACAGTCCGCTATCGGTTTTCAAATCGTTGTAATTGTGGTGATTTCGATGGCCGGAACGATCTGTCACACACACACATCCACACGCCTTTGTTTAATCGAATATTGTGTTTCTGTGTGAGTGAGTGAATTGCATGTGATCTAAATCGTATGATTTACATAGCTAATGTGTGGCCTGTGTTCAATCTCGATCATACGGCGGTCAGACTGAACATTTTCGGTGAGATACCGGACCAGAGAATAATTTTACTTACGCGTAAGGTGTTCTTTCTAAAAAAATTACAGATGCAGCAACAGGCTTGCCACCTGTTCTGTTCAATATGTGTCTCTGGCCACACCATACCGCAAAGATTAAAAGCCGTGAAGATGTATTTTTGTATTAATGTTAACGCAATATTATAAATGTCTGTCTGTTACGCTTTCACAGCTAAACCACTGAACCGATTTTGAGGAAATTTGATTTGGAGAAAGCTTGGACCCTAGGAAAGGATAAAAATCCACCCATCTAAGGCTAGGGGATAAAAATTAAAATATTTGAATATATTTTGCAGGCTCTTCTTGGTTGCCGAACCTCTGACGCAACACGATGGGTTGCTGGTGGCAGTCTAATTAGTGATCAGTTCATACTAACAGCTGCTCACGCAATATCTCATCCTGAATAGTGAGTATAATATAAATATAATAAGGTAGTCGATAGCCTAATTGGTAGGACGGTGGACTTGAAACCGGAGGTCCCGGGTTCGAATCCTACTCGCTGCCAAAATGCTAAGCACAAATTTTCTTTAAGAATGTGTGCTTAAATCGACTCTTTGTGCTTCGGAGGGCACGTAAAGCCGGCGTCCGGTCACCAACCCGCCTGCCAAGCGTGGTGACTTTGGCAATTCCTCTCAATGAGAATATATAAATAAGTAAAATAAAAAAAATTATGGCTATTTTGTAAACTTAATTTCAAACCAAATAAAAGGATAAGTAATAAAAAAGTAGGTACTGATTTATTTATAGTACATTGTGATACAAGTGTGCTATGTTGGTCATTACGTACGAGGCGGTAAGAACGCTGAGTATGTACCTAATGACCAATGCCTACGCGTTTCATACGACGTTTTTCAACACACTTGCCAGGAAAAAACAAACTTCATGTGGTTTTAACATTTAATTATTAAAATAATTAATGAAAGTACAATTCTCAAATGTTTTGTTTTTCCATCGCGCTAGATAAAGCATGGGTAACTTCGCCAAACAGCCAACAAAGTCGTGGTTAAACAATAAAAACTGTACTATGCGGTTAAATTAAGGATGCTTTGTGGACACACCTACAATTTGCAATCTTGTACGAATTTAACTTCATTGGGTTATATTATAATATCTGGCAACGCTGTCAATTCTGATTGTTCTGAGTTCTATTCGAGATAGTTCTTGAAAGGTACATTACATATATGTGCAAATTTGCTAAAGTTATGATGATATTCGTCAACTTAGTCGGAAAAAGTCAAACATTTCCACGGGAGAAGCCGGTCAGAGAGTTAGTAATTAATAAATATGGTAACATGGTCTCGAGGCCTCGCTCTGGTGTGGGACGCCACATGCATGGACACTCTGGCGCCAAGCCTTGCTGCCTCCTCCAGCTCTGCAGGTGCTGCAGCTTCTGAGGCGGCACATTTAAAAATTCAAAATTATCCTCGCTGAGGAATTTGAGTTTCTTGCTTTTGCGGTTGAGACTCTTGGCCCGTGGTCATCTGACTCCAAAGTCCTCCGTATGATCGAGATTGAACACAAGCCACACTTTAGCGATGTAAATCATACGATCTAGATCACATGCAATTCACTCACTCACACAACAGACACGATTCGATTAAACAAAGTGTCAAACATCCGTGTGTGTGTAACAGATTGTTCGGGCCATCGAAATCAACCATAAATACAACGATTTGAAAACGGATGACGATGCGATGCCACACATTCGTCCAATCCAATTCTTGTAACGAACGATCCGCCTAGCTAGATCATCAGGCGGCCGGAATGGAAGTTTTCGGTGCCAAGCTGGACCAATGTGTGGCAATCGCCGCATAAGATTGGAGATTTAAAGGGGTTAACGCCTTTCTTCAGAGCTGGAGGAGGTATTCTACCTTTGATTTCCACCCCTTTTCTAGTTGAGGGTTTTTTTAGTTTAAATTTATTGTTAATAATTACATAGGTACAAATAATTTTTCAGTGGTTTGGTCAGGTATGCCTTATTGGGAACAGTGACTAAGATCTCGCGGGATGGTGAAATATTTAATACTGTTCAGCACATACCTCACGCTGAATACCAGAAGAATAAATACAACGATATAGCCCTGCTTAAACTTGATCGAAAGTATGTATAAAATATTTTTATTTTTTTTTTGGTACCCAGCGTAAGACCAAGTCTTTTATTAGCCCATCGGTGTTTGTGGTATTCGTTATAAGGAATACAAATATATTTCTTTATAATTTTGTAAATTGACCGTTCCCCCCTTTATCTCCGAAAATACTGAGTCTCATATTTTGAAAATATGAGGGAATATCTTTCTGTAATTTTTACTGTAAGGACATTCAGGATTTTAGTACATAATCATAAATTACACACTCCCCAAAATGGTGACCCCGACATGATCCGCTATTGGCCCTGTCGCAGCATAGAGAGCTGCGAGTTTTCACTAGCGCCGGTAGGTGTCGCCACAACACGAAAACCTAAACGAAAATCGAAAAAATGGTACTCGCAACTTGGGCAATTATTTTATAGACCGTGTAGTTTTGATAAGGGGATGTCAGTTATTGCGAACTTTATTCCTTTTAACCGACTTAAAAAACGGAGGAAGTTTGGCATGTACTGATATCTCCGCCAATTATGAACCGATTCTTATGATTTATTTTTTAATCGAAACAGAATTCATCCTATTTGGTCCCACTTTTGATTTGGAGAAAATTGGTTCAGTAGTTTTTCATGTATATTTTTTTCTCAGAGTAACAATGAGTATGACTATAAGGCCTACTTGCCTTCCAATGAAGAATGTAAAACTAAGTGAAGCTCGCTATGTGAGTGGCTGGGGAAGGACCAGTGTTAATGACAAACAATCTAAGGTCTTATTAAAGGTAAATCAATCTATCTATCTATCATCACGCCTTTTATCCCAAGAGGGGTAGGCAGAGACAATCGAATGCCATTTGTTACGATCCTGACATACCTCTTTCGTTTCTTTTATATTCATCATAACTTTCATACATGCTCGGCGATTGTGTGTAGGTATTTTTAATGTTTCCATCGATCAATACATTTTTTTATATCTATACTAATATTATAAAGAGGAAAGATTTCTATTTTTGTGTGTGTGTATGTTTGTAATGAATAAACTCAAAAACTACTGTGCTGATTTCAAAAATTCTTTCACCATTGGAAAGCTACATTCACCCTGAGTGACATAGGCTATATTCTATTTTCAAAAAAATTAGGGATCCTTACTAAAACTCCAATAATGTAACCCAAGGTGTAAAAAAATGACCTAAGAAATTCCTTACATCGCGTGCGCTGCGAAAACGATTGATGATATAGAGGTAGTGGTAGAGGGTAGGGGTAAAGAGTAGGAGTAGAAGTAGGGGTAGGGGTGCGGGTAGGGGTGGGGGTAGGTATAGGGTATATTTTATTTTGTTCGTAAATATCCACGGGCGAAGCCGGGGGCGGAATATGTTCAATAAAGGGTCGTCCTCTGTCAGCATTTCCTTTCACATCAGTCATGAATATATAAACCTTTTTAGTCTATTTTTCATCCTTGATTCTTTCAACGTGTCCTAACCAGCGTAAAGTCCGCATTCTTCTCTAATGACATCGTTCCGGATGCGGTCAATATGCTTTATATCACACATTTGAAGTGTCTATATTATTTGATGTATTCGTTGCAGACCCCAGTAAAAATATATGATCCATCTCGCTGTCAGAAACGTCTGGACTTCCAAAAGTTGGACAAAGGCTGGATAACAGAAACAATGATATGTGCTGGTGACGATACCAGCAAGAAGGATACCTGCGAGGTAATACCATTCTTATGATTCTTATAATTGAAGAACAGTGGCTGTGTGACCCGCCATGTACCAATGCATTTCCCACTAATATTATAAACGCGAAAGTTTGTATGGATGTATGTTTGTTACTCTATCACGCCAGAATTGCTGAACGGATCTGGATGAAAGGCACAGAGATAGATTATAGTCTGGAATAACACATAGGCTAGTTTTTATCCAGGGAAAAATTATGGTTCCCGTGGGATATATTTGTTTTTGTTTTTTACGGGATCGACATGATTTTTTGCATAGTGGTAGTTTAGGGGTCAGAGAATGACATATACTACTTTTTATACCGCGAAAGCGGGTGGGGGAGGGGCAAATTACAGCCACGGTATTATTTATTTTTGGATGTATTTCTACGTGGGTGAAACCGCGGACAGAAGCGTGTACGTACATAATTCGGCAAATCACACTTTTCCATTTAAATATACTGCAACAGATAGTATAGCCTCACAAATACCATCGGCTAAAAGAGGGAGACTTGGTCTTCAGCTATGTAAGAAACGTGTTTATTTAAGAAAAAAAAAATGGTATTTATTATTATTTTCTGCCTAACAAATTTTTTTCCTCAGGGCGACAGCGGAGGCCCCTTGCAGGCCTATATGGATGATTTGAACTGCACATATGTCGTGGAAGGGGTTGTAGCCAATGGGCCTACGTGTGGGCAAGGGGATCCGGGCGTCTATACTAGAGTAGAGCCTTACTTAGATTGGATCACTAAGATTGTATGGCCTGGCGAACATTAAATTTTTTTTCTTATTTTTTTTTATCTTTTCCCTTTCCTTGGTAATTATTCTAGGATGCTCTAGATTTTAATCAGTTTACGGAGCTCTGACACTATGAGATAGAGTTATATGTCCATTTTGAAGATAATGGCGTCGGTGGTCGAGTGGGTAAAACGTCGGCTCACAACTGAGAAGTCGCGGTTTCGATTCCCACATCCGACCAATGGGTTTTTTATAATAAAACATCTATGTACATTATCCGAAATAATAATAAATAATCCGATAATACCGCCTCGTACGTAATGACCAACATAGCACCCTTGTATCATAATATAACTTTTATTAAGGGATTGTAATTAAAAGGATTAAAATATCAGAACATTACTGATCGCTATGCTATGCATTTATAATGCCCTAGTACTTGTGAATTTTTATTCGTAAGGAAACAAAAATATTTAAAATTATCCTCCTTTTATTTGGTGGCAATCAAAGAGCTGTTTGAGAAGGGAAGGGGGAGAGAGGTTACAATGTCAGAATATGACGACTATGTTTTAGTATAGAAGTTCTGTGGTCCTGGTACTTGTGAATGTAAGGGATTAAAAATTTTCAGAACATTACTGGGTGAATGTTTGTCGGTAAATTTGAGGGAACTCAAAGGATTAAAATGTCTTACTTCGCTATTTATAATGTCTTGGTCCTGGTACTTGTGAATGTTAAACTAAATACTCAAACCTGGTACATGTGAATGTTTGTCGGTAAATTTGAGGGAACTCAAAGGATTAAAATGTCTTACTTCGCTATTTATAATGTCTTGGTCCTGGTACTTGTGAATGTTAAACTAAATACTCAAACCTGGTACATGTGAATGTTTGTCGGTAAATTTGAGGGAACTCAAAGGATTAAAATGTCTTACTTCGCTATTTATAATGTCTTGGTCCTGGTACTTGTGAATGTTAAACTAAATACTCAAACCTGGTACATGTGAATGTTTGTCGGTAAATTTGAGGGAACTCAAAGGATTAAAATGTCTTACTTCGCTATTTATAATGTCTTGGTCCTGGTACTTGTGAATGTTAAACTAAATACTCAAACCTGGTACATGTGAATGTTTGTCGGTAAATTTGAGGGAACTCAAAGGATTAAAATGTCTTACTTCGCTATTTATAATGTCTTGGTCCTGGTACTTGTGAATGTTAAACTAAATACTCAAACCTGGTACATGTGAATGTTTGTCGGTAAATTTGAGGGAACTCAAAGGATTAAAATGTCTTACTTCGCTATTTATAATGTCTTGGTCCTGGTACTTGTGAATGTTAAACTAAATACTCAAAGGATTATGTATTTATAATGTCCTGGTCGCCGCCTTCAGTACCGGGAAATGAAACCCATTTCCCGGGAATTCCGGTACTACAAAAAATTATACTAATTTAAATGTTTTAACTATTTTATCAAGCTGTAAATGCTGTAATTATAGGTGATTTGAAATATAACGACCAACCAATGTGACATATTGTGACCCTTACTTCTGCTTTTTCTTTCTTTTATTTTAACTTTTTTCTTGCTCGTTTTGTGTTTTGTTTTGCGGCGAAAAGTGGAGGAGATCCAGTACCGAGATATACCGAGAAATTCGATACTTTCGGTACTAGAGAAAAAATGAGTTAAATGCTTGTTATGCGTAAAATAAAATGTTGGAAATAGTTTAAAAAAAGTTTAATCACAATACAAATCACTGAATTACCCTACATAATTCAATAAACTTTAAATATTACAATCAGTCTCGATAATAATCTTTGATAATCAACAAATTAAGTAAACAAAAAATAATCATTCTTGTCATAAACTCTCGGTTGTAGAAAAAATATTTTCTGCCAATTCACTCCCTGCACATTTTTTTATATATATTTTTTTTGGTTTTTTTGAAAGAATTTTGCAAGTCGCTGCAGGGAGTAAAGTTGTTGTTGGTTGGCAGAAAATATTTTTCTTACAACCGAGAGTTTTCTGACACGAATGATTATTTTTTGTTTAATTTGTTGATTATCAAAGATTATTATTGAGGCTGATTGTAATATTTAAAGTTTATTGAATTACGTAGGGTAATCAGTGATTTGTATTGTGATTAAACTTTTTTAAAACTATTTTCAACATTTTATTTCACGCACAACAAGCATTTAACTTATTTTTTCTCTAGTACCGAAAGTATCGAATTTCTCGGTATTTCTCGGTACTGGATCTCCTCCAGTACCGGGAAATACAAATTCGATTTCAGTACCGGTACTGTAAAACCCTAGTCACAGTCCTGGTACTTGTGTTACTGACCGCTATGCATTTATAGTGCCCTGGCACAGGTGAATGTTTGTCTGTAAATTTGAGGGAACTCAAAGGATTAAAATGTCTTACTGATCGCTATGTATTTATAATGTCCTGGTACTTGTGAATGTAAGGAATTAAAACTAAATACTCAAAGGATTAATGTATTTATATTGTCCTGGTCAAGGGCGCGCGTGCGTATTCCTAAGATCTATGATCCTGGTCACAGTCCTGGTACTTGTGTTACTGACCGCTACGCATTTATAATGCCCTGGTACTTGTGAATTTTTATTCGTAAGGAAACAAAAAAACTTAAAACTACGCTTCTTTTATTTGAAAGAGATGTTTGAGAAGGGAAGGGGGTGGTTACAATGTCAGAACATTACCGACCGCTATGTATTTATAATGTCCTGGTATTTGTGAATGTTTGTGAGGGATTAACAGGGATTAAACCAAGGAAATATACTACTCTACCGGATTAAACTAAATACTCAAAGGATTAAAATGTTTTACTGATCGCTGTGTATTTATAATGTCCTGGTACTGGTGAATGTTTGTGGGTAAAGAGAGATAACTAATCCTCAAAGGATTATTATGTCAGAACCTGTCAAAACATTACTGATTGACATGCATTTATAATGCCCTGGTACTTGTGAATTTTTATTCGTAAAAGCGGCTACACACACACGGCCCTAAAATCAGTTATTTTATCGGATTATCGGGCTAGGGAGCATTGTGGCATCGTGTGTAGTGAAATCGGGCCGATTTTTTTTTAAATTTATTTAATAGCAATCATACTAAGATAAGTGCATTTCTGCGAGTGTCACGTCGTTATTCAGTTACATACAACTGTCGAAATTTAGAAATGATACTTTCAGGAATCTGAAATAAATATACAATACTACTTCTATTTACAATTAAATTAATTAAAACTATTACATACTCATAGATAAAATAAAATATTCAACATTAAAATAATAATTAAATTAAATAATTCATGATTAAATACAACTTAAGATAGGAACAATGAAATTAATACATAACTGAAACTAACATATTATTTAATAAGAATGATAATAAATAAACATAAAGCTTTAAAACTATAAAAAAATTCTTCGAGTTTTGAATGAAAATCTTGGCAAGGAGATTAAGAGAGAGTGTCGACGGCATCTTGATCGACGAGCGCTTAGCTGCATGGTAGATAATATACTGATCGGCAAGGAATATAAGTACTCTCTCTGATCGGTAGGGACGTGTGTAGAGAAGCACCCTTGGTAGCACCCGATTTCATCCCCACCACCACTGCAGTGCCACTGCCCCGATATTGCCACCGATTTTAAGCAAATTTTAGGGCCGTGTGTAGACGCTTTGAAACAAAAATATTTAAAACTATCCTCCTTTTATTTGGTAGCAATCGAAGAGATGTTTGAGAAGGGAAGGGGAGATGGGTTACAATCTGTCTACAGGTTACAATGTCAGAACATTACATATATACTGACGACTATGTTTTTATGCAACATGCCGCCATGACAGGACGTCAAAAAGTACCTTTTTATATAGGGAAACAGGACGTGGTTATGATGTCAGAAAATTACTGACCGCTTTGTATTTATGCTAGCCTAGTATTTTATTTGAGAGCTAGGATCGAATTTGAAATTTCTATCGTAATCGTACCCTCGCGAGCATGACCGTGAAGATAATCATCTCAGTTAGAAAGAGAAATATATAAATAGATATAGTTATGCGTGAGTTAATTCAGTATATATGGATTTTAACTTTGTCGTGGGATCTCCAACTTTCTAGGGGTGAATTTGCTTCTCTGAGGGGTAGGTCTGTTTGTGCACTTCAGAAACTCATTTATCCACCACATATTATCGTTTGTCCACCCTTAAGAGATATAGTTATGCGTGAGTTAATTCAGTATATATCTAAGTTTGACGGTGGATCTTTAGCATCCTAGGGGTGAATTCGCATATCATACTTTAGAAACTTGTTTTTCAAACCCTTAGTGTAGTTTGAATGTACCCGAAAATTCAAATTTCCGGGTTTTTTCCCTGGAATTTTATTTGAATAACTTTTTTTGAAGGGTGGACAAAAAAAAATGTTTGGTGGACAAACGTGGACTAACGATGTTCAAACGAACCTGATAAAAAAAGTTGTAAATTCCATTTGGGGGTGCCAACTTCCACCCCCAATTTTTATTTTTTGAATAACTTTTTTTTGAGAGATGGACGAAAAAAATTTTTGGTGGACAAACGTGCACCAACGATAAACAAACAAACTCAACTTTCCAGGATTAACTGAGATTTGCCATATTTATGAGAGATACAAGATGACCTTGACCAATCGGTTCAGTGGTTTTTGAGTCCATATTAGACAAACAAACATATATGTTTATATATAGAACTATATAAGGCAGACTCACCATGACTCTACTACTCTATGATGAAAAACAACGTCATATTGGCAGATTAATTAAAAATTTGATTAAAAAAATCTACAAGTGATAATGAAAATGGACTCAAAAATGTTACAAATAAACCCAAAATACATGGAGAGCTATTTAAAAGCGAAATCAGTGAAAAACAGTTTTTTATCTGTCATTCAACATATAGATATATTTTGTTATTGCCGCAGAAAAATTATATACGATATCAAATATCATAGAAGTCAAAATATACCGTTAAATATGATCACAACAATATCTACCTGTCCTATTAACTTGAATTTGGGTGCAGCTGTGAGCAGCGGAAAAAGTTTTATAAATTCAACAGATTTGGCTAAGAAAATCAGTAACTTTTCCGGTAAGAATCTTCTTTTTCCTTTATTATGAGGTGATTTACCAATGTTTTATAGTATTTAAGATAATCTCGCCGACCGTGATATGTCTTTATTAGTCGTCGACTAATTACAACCATCACAGCACGGGCAGGATTAAACTGGATTCCCCATCACGAATCGGCGGGCGCGTGCGTTATTCACCAAGGCGTGACGTGGAATCCTCAGGTAAGGATTATACTTGAAACTGTATTCCCAGGAAGTAATGCACGACGGCTTCACGTGACTCCGAAGCAAAAAATACTTTGCCTCTGTCTTGACGTGAAAAAAAAACAATCGCATTTATAATATTAGTTACTCACCAGCAGGGGATTGTGGCCAGATATACTGGTAACAATGACTTCATTAAACGGGTAGGAACCCTTTAACGCTATTATTTTGAAAAGAAGTAAGTGGGGTGTCGGTGGTCAAGTGGGTAAAAGTCGGCTCACAACTAAGAAGTCGCGAGTTCGATTTCCACATCAGAACCATGTACCAATGGGTTTTTATAATACAAAATCTATGTACATTATCCGACAAACCGTACAGAGGCTTTTCCACCTACATACCTCAACAGCTACAGCTACTCGTTGGTTGGTATAGCCTCAAAAACTCTTCGGCTAAGTGAGGAAGAATTTGCAGCTGTAAGGCAACCCCTAAATTTTTTTGCAGTTAGGTAACATACTTAGGACCGCGATATGTTTCGTTTCGACTCGCCAATGGCCACCCAAGGAATGCCCGGCCCGAGTACGTCGGGCAAATCAGTGTACTGTCTTTGCCCGACCCAGCAACTATCTACTCGTGATGTATCCGTTCAGTAATTTTTGCGAGAAAAGGTCACAGACACACGCGGCGGGGACTTTGTTCTAATTCTTCTCAATCGTAGTGTTCTTGACAGAGCAGTCGTGGTCAATCATGGCGGTCCACAGCGCGACGCACCTTGTATTGACTCGCCATGGTTAACTTTCTTGGGAAGAATAGTGCAATGGTTTCCAGGTCTTCAGGCTCGCTGTAGCCTCTTCCAGCCAGTTGCCTAGCTATAGATGAACCGCTGAGAAAGTAGCACTTCCATGTCCATGAGGGATGAGGGGCGGACGTGATTCTGCTATACACGATGCGAGGTTTCGCGCGATGTGTCTGTTGTCGACGCGATTTACCTCGGGCTTTTGCGGGTAGGTTTTGATTTTGATGAAATTTGGTATGAGGATAGCTTGAACCCTGAAATTTTTGAGGTGGATCGCGTCGACAACAGATATATCGCGTGAAACTTCGTATCGTGTATGGCAGAATCACGCCCGCCCCTCTCACCCGCGCAGACCATGGGAGTGCTACTTTCTCAGCGCTTTACCTATTATAGGTGTATGGTTATACCGCCATTGCTCGGTTGCCAGAGTCTTGTTTGTTGTCTAGCAGAGGCTACCAAGCGTGCAGGTGAGAATGACATTTTGGGCATGTGTTTATTTCTTTCTCCACTTGATGGATTTATTTATATTAATTTTAACTTTTACGTATTTTTTGCAGTAAAAACGAAAATAAGCAGTGTTTCGCCGGACAATGATATTTATTCAAAAAAACACAAGAAAAGAAAATTATGTCTAGAACGAGTTATAGCAATATAATATTATGTGGAAATAATTGTCTTTTATGTTTATATAGCAGTGCCTTGCGGTTGCACCCCGTTTACAAAATGACGCTCTTCATTACTAGATATTGAGACAACTACTAAAAGTACACAGCTCACAGACACAACAGAGAAAATTATCAAAGTAATTTAAACCTTATTTCATACAAGCTTAAATTCTTTCCGCGGTTTCACCCTCGTGGAAATAGAACCAAAAAAGAAAAAATCCCGTGGCTGTAATTTGCCCCTCCCCCGCCCGCTTTCGCGGTATTAAAAGTAGTATATGTCATTCTCTGACCCCTAAACTACCACTATGCAAAAAATCATGTCGATCCCATGAAAAACAAAAACAAATCTATCCCACGGGAACTATTTCCGGGATAAAAAATAGCCTATGTGCTATTCCAGACTATAATCTATCTCTGTACCAAACATCCAGATCCTTTCAAACATACATCCATCCATACAAACTTTCGCGTTTATAATATTAGTGGTAAATTAGAGAAATTTACGAAGTAGTTTTAGAGATATTTGTATCGAAACTCACCCTGGTTTCATTGTTTTCGTGTAAATATCAGAATTATATATTTAAAAAATACGTAAGTATATAATATTTAAGAAACTTCTACAGAATCCACAACATTTAAAAATTTTAACGACAATTTTATAAGCCTATATGAAAGTAGGTGAAAATTAAGGTACCCGTATTTTTTGCTTTCCTAATATTTTAACTTTAACACTCTTAAATTAATTTTTAAACAAAAAATGAAATATTGTGAATTAACATAAAATGTACCTCAAAACACAACATACACCCTTAAGGGGATAATATAGGTAAAATCACCAAAAATACGTTGGCTTACACCCGTTTGTAGACTAATCCCTTTGTGATTTTGATATATAAAAATACACATATTAAAGTTAAGTTCGTCATAAATAACTTGTATTGTTTAAAATTTCTATAAAAGTCTCCAAATAAAAAAGAAAAAAAAAAGAAAAAACAGGCCATTTTTTATCTAAATAGTAAATTCTCTCTATAAAGGCTCATGAGATACACTTGAATCCTACATTAAATTAAATGTTATATCCTCTTTAACAATTTGTAATGTTTTTTTTTATATAATTGTCAAATAAATTTCGTGAATTAAATATTTTCACCTAAATTGAAGATTATCCGCGCGAGCGTGCCGCTTCGTCACCCTATAATCCCGAGCGTTTTCTATACAAAATATAGAGGTCAAAGCGTCAAGGTTATTGGCAGATGTTAGAGCCTTAATGGATACTGCTTCGCTCCTATGGGTTGTAGCGTGATATTATATAACCTATAACCTTCCTCAACAATCAAATGAAAAAAAAACAAAAATATATTTTAAATATGTATTAAATATACATAAAGGAACTTAACTTAGAAATTAATTAAGCCGCGACCCCATCAGCACAGTCATCTTCAGCTGTAATAAAAATATAATATTAATAAAAATGTAAGAATGAAGGATGAAAGATTGACGAAAAAGGTTAGGAAATGCTGCCTAGGTGTACTTTTATTGAACATATAAAAAATGTATTAGGCAATATTAAAAGTACACACAATCGACGAGCATGTATGAAAGGTATGATGAATATAAAAGAAGCGAAAGAGGTATGTATGTCAGGATCGTAACAAATGACATTCGATTGTATCAGCCTACCCCTCTTGGGATAAAAGGCATGATGATAGATAAATAAAAAAATTAAGGTAAAATTGTCCCAGTCTTTGGTCCCAGATTTCATCGCTTTCCCAAAACTACACCTATGAAACGGTGTACTTTGTTCTACGTTTGTTCATCCTTCATTCATGTAAAAACAGAGCAACGGATAAACGTGTTTTCTTGCACAGAGATAGCTAGAGGGCATATCTCGCTTCAAGATGACGCCCTAGACGTCATGACTCATGATTGTCGTGCGAGCATGACGCGTCTAGATAAAATATCATTACTGTAGACAAAATCTACATCGATGTTCCTAGTCGCCCGGAATCAAACTTATTGGGGGAGGTGTATTATCGCTGTAGTACACTGCCGCCGTAGCGCTGACAATCAAATCAATCGGTCACAAGCGCTTGACGCGACTCCCGTGTACATCTTAGTTAACTCCCTATTCTTTTCATTACCTTCATTTGTAAATTCAAATTTAATCCGTTAATATTTTATTTAGTCAAAAAATATATTGTAATTTCGTTCAGTTTAATAAAAGTGTTTAATATAAACATTTATTTCGGTGTTGTCATTTATAAAAATCTTACCATTACCACCCTTCAAATAACAACTATAGTAGCATGACGTCCTCCTTTCCTTTCCCTAGAGAATTTGTCCTTTGATCCCTCACGTGGCAAATGTCATAAATAGACAAACGGATGCTACCGCTTGTAGCTTTTCTCTACGCGGTCATGCTAGTACGGCTGTACCAAAGCAGCGTAACTCACCTTTGTCGTCCGTGTCCATCGGCTCCGTGGTCTCCTGGTAGGCGGGCGCTAGCGGCGACACAACAACGCCGTCCCACACCGTGATCTCGGTGGAGATGTCCTTACCGCCTTCAAACGGCTGCAAGCCTAGTACGTAGCGGTGGCCGCCCCTGGCGACGACGCGAAGTAAACTGCAATCAATTTTTTTTTAATGAATATAGTGTGTATGCTGTATGCTATAGATAAAATAATATAGCGCTCACGGATAATGTAGTTATTAGTGAAAGAATTTTCAGAATCGGATCAGTGGTTTCAGACATTACCCCCTCCCCTACATCCAAACTTTACCTCTTTATATTAGTATAGATTTCTAATGGCTCTAAGCTATGCCACCAGAGCTTCCTATTAAAAAGGGTAGTTTTAAATGCAAATAAAAAAAATGGCCATTTCCCATCAAAAATACTGATTACACAGCAAAATACTTAACTCAAAATATAATTATCGTATTGCACTACCCCTACGTGAAAGGTCGTACGGGCTCTGTCCAGGGTGGGTTTATGTGCGGTTAACCTACATCTACGTGCCAACAGGGCCGTACTTTCAACAATTTATTTGAAGTAAATAAATAATAAGCAGAACACTCACGTCTGCGCCGTGGCCGCTACCAAATCCATGGCGGCCCAGTCGAGACCCATGTGTGCCCGCGCGTGGCCCCCCTCACACGGGTCAGGGAGCCCGGAGCACCCCGGCAGGAACAGCCCCCCAGCCAGCAGGGACAGGGCTCGTCTGTAAACAAACAAGCCGCCAGTGGTAACAAAACAATGTATTCTCGGCCCACCTGGGTCATACGTCTGAGGGTCTTTATATGGCTAGAGACACAGACAACGCCAGGTTCTCCATATTAAACAGAACAGGTGGCAAGCCTTTTGCTGCACTTAATGTTCCTGGTAGATGTGTCACTTCTTTAACAAATGTAAATATCTGTTATTTGCCTTCGCAGGGCAAGTCGATTAAAGTATAATTCCCGGCAATTAACTTGAATATATGTCATCTACTGCGCAGTACAAATACCTATTCATTTAAAGATTTTGTACTGCGCAGTAGATGACATATATTCAAGTTAATTGCCGGTACCTATACATGTTCTTAAAGAAAATTGGTCCTTAGCGTTCCCTCCTTCAATATCAACCTTATCACATTCAAATTGAGCTGAAAATAATATATGGCAGACAGCGGATTCATTTTATTTTACGGGTTGCTTTACAGCTCCCGAAACCGTGTTAACAGTTCCATGGTACCTAGCGGAAGGCCAAGTCTCCCTCTTTTAACCGATGGTATTTGTGAGGCTATACCTAACGAGTGGCCAGTTCTGTTGAGGTATATTTAAATGGAAAAGCCTCTGAGTGGTGGTTTGTCGGATTATGTACATAAGTTTTTAATTATAAAAACCCTATTGCTACAAAAACGGGATCCGGGATCGAATACGTAATAAGGTGCGTCAATAGCCGAGTGGTTAAGACGTCTGGTACTTTAACTGATATATTTAGTAGGCGCTTTATTACATCATACAAAAATTGCTCTCCACGAAAAAGTTTAATTTTAATGGGATAATATACCTACAGCCTAAATATTGATGAAAGAATTTTTGAAATCGGAATATTAACCTTTTATAATATTAGGGAATTCGGGATAGAGGTATACAACGAGGCTACCCACCTGAAAGCCACATTGATGGGCAGCGCTTGCCGCGCAGGGTTGTTCATGATGCAGTGGTGCGCGAGCAGGTCTATTATCCACGGGTTGAGGGCCTGCAGCCCGGAGTGACGGGTGCACATGTCACGAAGGAGCCTGATCAGCACCTGGAAACGGAGGAGAATATAATATAAGAAATCACTACATATTATAAAACAAAGTCTCCCGCCGCGTCTAAAACTACTAGATTTTTTAAATGTGCCGCCTCAGAAGCTGCGGCACCTGCAGAGCTGGAGGAGGCGGCGACATGACTTGGAGCCAGCGTGTCCACGCATGTGGCGTGTCACACCAGAGTGCAGGCCTCGAGACCATGGTAGCAGGGTCATGCCATCCGGTCTGTTACCGTCCGACCGGCTAAGGCCGGGGGGTTCTAATAGTCATGGAGTATCAGCCGAACTCAAAGAACGTTTTATTATATTATTTATTGCTATATGTATTGGAATTCGACCGGTTTTCGATCATTAATTATAATTATTATGTTTGTATTTTAGCATAATCAAAGTCGTTGCGACAATAAAACGACAGACAAATACCTCCCCCCGCCAAGTGGCAGAAAAAATTGTTCGGTGATTTTCCACTTCATATACTTATACTCAAAGATTTGAAAATAATAATATGTGGGGGTTTTTTTGTCATGATTTGATATTCGGTAATTGGCCGAATAGTACGCAACGTTCAAACGCCAAAAAAGTAGCCGAATAGGCCGAATACCTAATAGTAACAGAATATTAGTGGCATCTCTACTAAAAATTACCTTGATAGAGGAATGATGGGCGTTTTCTTCGAACCAGCGGCTGTGTCGTATGGCAGCCAAGTGGCTGTTGATCAGCTTATACTCCAAATGAACCTGCCGAGGAAAAAATATGTTATTAGAATTAGAAAACAAAACAATGTATGCAGAAATACACAGCTTACAACTAAAAGTAAAATTAATATACATAATGCTGTTTTAGTTCCATCACTTATGGATGCGAGAAGGGTATGGAATAAGAAGCATGAAAGTAAGACAAATCCAATGGAAATGCGGTGTTTACGTAGATGTTGACTAAAATGAAAAAAAAAAAAGTAGTTTACCCTGGTTTGGACACGTTGAAAGAATGAAGGATGAAAAAAGAAAGGATAAAAATAATGAAAGAGTGACTAAAAAGGTTTATATGGCTGAAGTGAAAGGAAATGTTAGCAGAGGACAACCTAGGAAAAAAAATATTGATCGACGGCAATATTAAGAGTACACACAATCGCCGAGAATGTATGAATGGTATGATGAATATAAAAGAAGCGAAAGAATGTCAGGATCGTAGCAAATGGCATTCGATAGTCTTTGCCTACCCCTCTTGGGATAAAAGGCGTGATGATAGATAGATAGATAGAATTACTGAACCGATTTTGTTGCGGTTTTCACTATTAGATAGGTTAATTCACCGGGAAGGTGTACGAGTATTAAACATGGACCTATCATATATGTATGTATGTATATATGATAGTATATGTGAATCAAGTCAGGGAAAAGTTAGCCCCAGCGAGTTTTCATGGCGTATGCTGGTGACAGGGGGGGGGGCATGCTAGCTTTTAACGTTAGACATCTTCAAAACGATCAAATCGTCACGAAATGATATCGCTATTATTATGCATCCCCCAAAAAGTTTTGTAGGCATATCTGTCAAAAATATGACATATCTCAGTTAATCCTGGAAAGGTGAGTTTATTTATACAACATTTTTTAACCACACAGTTGATATTTATTATTTTAAATTGGATTGAGCCATATTTTTATTATTAAGGGTTCTAAATAGCCGTAGTTTCCAAAACGAGCCTTGCCTTTGCTTTTTGGAAACTATATCTATTTAGAACTCTTAAGGGGCTGATATTCGTCAGCGTCCTTGACGATTTGATGTTTTAAGTCACGCCCTTTTTCCGACCTAGCCTGCGAGAGACTATCATAGTTAGAGAGACCACGCTTTTAGTTGCCGTCTGGCGTCCAATACTAGACTGTATGTGATCAGTAATTGTCGTCTGACACAGGACTGCATGTGATTATTTGTCTCCTAATACCATACATACTGTATGGGATTAGTTGTCGTTTAGTAATCTGTCAAAAAATATTTTATAAGATGTTGCTCCGTATTGACGTTAAAAAGGACAAATCAATAAACAAACAATCACTCTTTCACGTTTGTAATATTAGTAAGGAAGTAAGAATACCTACCTATTTACACGCTTGATGATAAAATGATGCTTTTTGCCCCGGCTTTGCTCGTGGAAATGTTTGAAATGTGACAAGCGATATCTGATATTTTATTAAAATTCAACATTAAACTAGATTTCTACTAATTGTAGGGTTCTGAATTCGAATTTGATATCGATTTCGCAATTCAATATGACGACATCTGTCAATTTCGTAAAATTCGACATTATACCAGATTTCGACTAATTTTAGGGTTGTGAATTCGAATTTGACATCGATTTCAAAATCGAATATGACGACATCTGTCAATTTCTTTAAATTCGACATTATACTACATTTCGACTAATTTTAGGGTTCTGAATTCGAATTTGAATTTGATATCGATTTTACAATTAAATATAACGACATCTGTAAATTTCTTTAAATTCGACATTGTACTAGATCTCGACTAGTTTTTCACAATTAAATATGACGACATCTGTCAATTTCTTTAAATTCGACATTATACTAGATTTTTTAGGGTTCTTAGAATTTTAGGGTTCTGAATTCGAATATGATATCAATTTCACAATTAAATATGACATCTGTCATTTTCTTTAAATTCGACATGATACTAGATTTCGACTAGTTTTAGGGTTCTAAATTCGAATTTGATATCGATTTCACAATTCAATATGACGACATCTGACAACTTCTTAAAATTCGACAATATACTAGATTTCAACTAATTTTGGGGTTCTGAATTCGAATTTGATATCGATTTCAAAATTCAAAATCACGACATCTGACAACTTCTTAAAATTCGACATTATACTACATTTCGACTAATTTTAGGGTTCTGAATTCGAATTTGAATTTGATATCGAATTCAAAATTAAATATGACGACATCTGTCAATTTCGTAAAATTCGACATTAGTATAATTTTAAGGTTTCCTTTAACATTCATAACACATTAATATTGCACAAAATAGTGACTTTCTTTATAATAACAATAATTTCCATATAAATATGTGCTGCTCACATCAAAATTCCATAGTGAATGAATATTTTAAATTACCTGCATTTTATTCAAATCGTAAAAATATAAATCAAAACAAAATAAAATTCGCAACGTATGGGATTCGAATCGGCGACCTCAGCGTTTAGCAGCGCGGTGCCTCCCACCTAGCCACTTCGGCTTGAACTTGTTTAGTCGAAATTTGACATTGCATAGACATGTTAGTATTCACATTTTTAACCCATAACATAATATTCAAATAGTACTTTAATCTAAACATAAATGATGAACAAAATAAAAATATGTACAAATTTAGAAATTGTTAAAACTTAAATATCGTGAACATGTAGGTTGATTGGAGGGAAAATCTTTGTCAACTGTCGGTCTTGCAATTACATTCAGGTCTTGCTGTTGCAATACTATATTTTTATCTCCAATCGGTTCTCTTATTTGAAGCTTTCTGGTGAATCTAGGATCTACATTACCTTAAATTACAATACATTAAATTACATTACATTATTATTATAAAATAACCTCAAGGTCAGGAACGTCATCGGTAGATTTAGAAAGAAAGGTAACATTTTCTTGAGTTTCTGCTAGTGACACATTATTTAACCTGTAATAAAGTTTACAGTTATATGTAAAATTTCAAATTTTTTATAAACATTACACGACAAGTACAGGATGTAAAAGAATAACTCCAAAAACAAGTGTGTTGTAAATCTATTAATTCTCAATTTTATGTATCGTACGAAGAAACTTACTCTGTCAATGAAAAATCTGACGTTTCAGTTGTTTCACACGTAGTATTTTCGTCCAACTGTTGTTTCTTCCTGATATAATAAAAACATGTTTAATCACATACACTATACTTACTGTCTAGAACTCTAAAATTTGTCGAAATCTAGTATAATGTCGAATTTTAAGAAAATGACAGATGTAGATATATTGAATTTTGAAATCGATATCAAATTCGAATTTAGAACCCTAAAATTAGTGGAAATCTAGTATAATGTCGAATTTTAAGAAATTGACAGATGTCGTCATATTGAATTTTGAAATCGATATCAAATTCGAATTCAGAACCCTAAAATTAGTCGAAATCTAGTATAATGTCGAATTTTAAGAAGTTGTCAGATGTCGTGATATTGAATTTTGTACGAAGAAACTTACTCTGTCAATGAAAAATCTGACGTTTCAGTTGTTTCACACGTAGTATTTTCGTCCAACTGTTGTTTCTTCCTGATATAATAAAAACATGTTTAATCACATACACTATACTTACTGTCTAGAACTCTAAAATTTGTCGAAATCTAGTATAATGTCGAATTTTAAGAAAATGACAGATGTAGATATATTGAATTTTGAAATCGATATCAAATTCGAATTTAGAACCCTAAAATTAGTGGAAATCTAGTATAATGTCGAATTTTAAGAAATTGACAGATGTCGTCATATTGAATTTTGAAATCGATATCAAATTCGAATTCAGAACCCTAAAATTAGTCGAAATCTAGTATAATGTCGAATTTTAAGAAATTGACAGATGTCGTGATATTGAATTTTGAAATCGATATCAAATTCGAATTCAGAACCCTAAAATTAGTCGAAATCTAGTATAAGTTCGAATTTTAAGAAATTGACATATGTCGTCATATTGAATTTTGAAATCGATATCAAATTCGAATTCAGAACCCTAAAATTAGTCGAAATCTAGTATAATGTCAAATTTTAAGAAATTGACAGATGTCGTCATATTGAATTTTGAAATCGATATCAAATTCGAATTCAGAACCCTAAAATTAGTCGAAATCTAGTATAATGTCGAATTTTAAGAAAATTACAGATATCAATATAATTATTGAATTTTGAAATCGATGTCAAATTCGAATTCAGAACCCTAAAATTAGTCGAAATCTAGTAAATTTGGAATTTTAAGAAATTGACAGATGTCGTGATATTGAATTTTGAAATCGATATCAAATTCGAATTCAGAACCCTAAAATTAGTCGAAATCTAGTATAAGTTCGAATTTTAAGAAATTGACATATGTCGTCATATTGAATTTTGAAATCGATATCAAATTCGAATTCAGAACCCTAAAATTAGTCGAAATCTAGTATAATGTCAAATTTTAAGAAATTGACACATGTCGTCATATTGAATTTTGAAATCGATATCAAATTTGAATTCAGAACCCTAACATTAGTCGAAATCTAGTATAATGTCGAATTAAGAATTTTGGCTGACCAGCGGCGTTGCGGCGTTGTCCAACCATGTAGAAGAGGTTCTATAATTCTACTTCTTTTACTTTTTTCACGTTTTGTGGAACAAGGGATTGACGTGATTTTTTTGCACAGAGATAGTTGGAGGTCCAGATAATGACATGGGCTACTTTATATCCCAAAAATTCTTCGGGCTTGCCACTCTTTAAATATTTCCACGGCGAAGCCGGGCGAATAGCTAGTATATCGTAATTTTATCATCAAGCTTGGATAATAGGTAGGTATTGTAACTTCCTTACTAATATTACAAATGCGAAAGAGTGTTTGTCTGTTACTTTTTTCAAATCAATACGGAGCAACGGATTGACTTGATTTTTTGCACAGAGATAGTTGGAGATATAGATAATGACATGGGCTACTTTGTATCCCAAAAAATCTTCGGGCTTGCCACTCTTTAAATATTTCCACATTGTTTATCGTAATTTTATCATCAAGCTTGGATAAAGGGTAGGTATTTTAACTTCCTTACTAGGTAATGTTTCAAATGCGAAAGAGTGTTTATTTGTCCTTTTTTAATTAATTGACTTGATTTTAATGACATATCCCACAAATCCTTCGGGCTTGTCACTTTTCAAATACTTCCACGCGCGAAGCCGGGGCGAAAAGCTAGTCTATCATAAGTTTTCCATCAAGCGTGCGTGGATAAAATATTACAAACGCGGAAGAGTGTTTGTCCTTTTTTTCAATACGGAGCAACATGGGAGCAACGGATTGACGTGATATTTGCACAGAGATAATGACATGAGCTAATTTATATTTCGGAAGTCCTTGGGGCTGGCACATTATAAATTTTTCTACGGGGGAAAAGCTAGTATATCATAATTTTATTTGCCTTGCAATGACTTCTGCAATATGTTTCCCGTACGCATTTTCTATGTATACCTACCTACCTACTTTGCTGTTTATTAACTTATTTCCAATACTGGAGTTAATTATTTAATATAATTACGCTCACAAAAAGCAACGCTGACTCCTAGACTAAAGTATACAAACAGCAACTTCCTTATGAAAATATTGCCTAATCGCTACGGTAATATCATTTATTAATAAAGTTTACCATTAATAAATTAAATTTGAGCCAAAAAATACACAAATAATACAAAAACTTGTGAGCGATCGAGTGGCCGCGACCGTCTAGCATCACGATTCAGCCGTCACTGCCGACAAGGCGAGTGTGAATAAAGAAGAGCTAAAGCGTTTCCGCTCAGAGTAGAAATCGTAAGCGCCATTTGACATAATCATTATTTTTTAAATAACTATACAATTTATTCGAATATACAAATGACAATTATATGGGTAATTGAATATTACAAAAACAAATTAAATGTCATAGTACTAAAATCACTAGTACCGCCGTTTTCTTTTTTTGAAAACTTTCAGAGACCACATTTTGGGATTATTTTCTATCGAGCGAAAATTGTGTAATCGCGTTTTCAGAATGACAATTATATCAATTATATCCTATAGAATAATATATATTTTTTTCAATCTTGGAAATTGTCTTGTTTTTGCTAAAACATTCTTTAAATAATCGTATATAGGTGTTATCTGCCCCTTAATAATGAAAATATGGCTCAATACAATTTAAAATATATATTCAATTGTGTGGTGAGGAAATGTTGTATAAATAAACTCTATTCTATTCTATTTTTTTTTCAAAATGGCTCCATCAGGGTTTTGATGTTTCCGCCAATGTCAAGTATTATAGACGTCACAGTAACAATAAGCCGATTAATCGGTAGGTAGAATGCTCCCGCCGGCCGCAATATGTCCTATTAA
This sequence comes from Nemapogon koenigi, assembly GCA_963924495.1. Taxonomy (NCBI): domain Eukaryota; kingdom Metazoa; phylum Arthropoda; class Insecta; order Lepidoptera; family Tineidae; genus Nemapogon; species Nemapogon koenigi. The sequence continues at coordinate 6,671,417 of OZ004655.1, forward strand.
TCACTGACTAATCACAACTATTACAGCGCGGGCGGGATTAAACTGGATTCACCATGACGTCCTGGTGGACGCGTGCGTTTATCACAAAGGCGTCACGTGGAATCTAAACAAACTCACCTTAACTCAGATTTGTCATATTTTTGACAGTTATAAGATGACCTTGACCACCGCTCCTTAAAGCCTTTTTTATCTATACTATTATAAAGAGATAAAGTTTGTGAGGTTGTAGGGTGTAATCTCTGAATCTACTGAACCGATTTTGAAAATTATTTTACCAATAGAAAGCTACGATATCCCCGAGTGACATAGGCTATATTTTATTATGTTCGAAAATATACACGGACGAAGCCAGGAGCGCAAGACTAGTACTTTAGAATTTGAGATAACATTTTCAACATAAAACAATCGGCGCAGTATGCAGCCTCAATACGACAATAACAAAACGTATCATGCCACAATGCCCCCGAAACAACATCGCTACTCACCTTTGTTCCCAACTTCCTCGTAGTTTGGTGGCATGTGACATTAATAATCTGTAGAATTTATGCCCAACAAAAAACATTAATTAAAAAAAAAGGCCAAAGTCTCTTCTATTATTTCCGAATTGTGTTTAATTAACTTATAAAATATGAAATTTGAGACGAATGACGATTAACCTGTGCCAATTGTCAGAGGGTCAATTATAAAACAAAGTCCCCCGCCGCGTCTGTCTGTGACCTTTTCACGCAAAAACTACTGAACCGATTTTGTTGCGGTTTTCACTATTAGATAGGTTAATTCACCGGGCAGGTCTACGATTACTAAACATGTACCTATCATGTTTAGGAGCTGAGCGTTGACAGTATATGTGAATCAAGTCAGGGAAAAGTTAGCCCCGGCGAGTTTCCATCGCGTATGCTGTCTAATCCGTCAGAGATGTAACAAAGTTATGTATAAAATAATTGTGTAGAATAAAATAATCAACAAAAAAGGCCGCGGTAGCATATATCTATCTCTAAGCGTATTTATTGTTGTAAAGTCTGCCTTGGTGTCGATCGTGCAAATTGTTAAAATATGACCTAGGCATTTATCTCCGGCCGTCTATCTCTGTGCAAAAAATGACGCCGATATTTTCGATTCCCTTGTCTACCTAATAAATAAAAAATGGACGTGCATGTATGAAACGATATGGATATGGATGAAGTATGGAAAGATCGAGAAAAGTGGCGCTCCATACTCTCTGCCTACCCCTTTGGGAAACAGCTGGGTTAGCATATATTTTGACAGCGACACTTTCGTTTCGGTCGAATGGCCTTGAACAGGCCAAAACGTTCATGTCCAACAAGGACCGGCCAGAGATAGCCCGGGGCCGAGAGGTCCGTCCCAACAATGTGCGTGCAAATTTGCTATGCCGGGCAAAGACAAGTACACAGAATTTGCCCGCACATTGTTGGGCCGGACATTCTCGGACCGGGCATGTCCTGCACAAGAATGCCGAGCAATTTGCTTGGCCGGACAAAGACAAGTACACAGAATTCTCCCGCACATTGTTGGGCCGGACCTCTCGGCCCTGGGCTATCTCTGGCCGGTCATTGTTGGACATGAACGTTTTGGCCTGTTCAAACGAAAGTGTCGCTGTCAAAATATATGCTAACCCCGCAGGCGTGAAGGTATGTATGTACTAACAATTAGCACAGATTAGACTCGTAAACATTTTTTTAATAGGTACTTTTTGTACGTGTATTAAACCCTAATGGAATCATAACATTTTTTTTGGTAGCGAAGAATTTTAGTATAAAAGAGAGCCAGGCCTCTTCATTACATTCATGTTTGTTGTGGGATATCATTCAAGAAAGGAGTTTAAAAATTGTGGGACGCCATTTGTTTTTTGTTTTTCAAAATGGCGTCGCACATTGAAACGGACATAGATAAATATTGTATATGACATTATGTCATAAGTCAAATTACTGAGAAAATTGGAGTTTGAGATTGCCAAACATGATCGATTCATTTTATTTACTATATTATATGTATTATGAAGTTATTTTGTTTAAAAAAACGAGAAAACATATTTAAAACAAATTATTAAATCTGTTTCTGATAACATTTTATAATTTCGCAGTGCGCACTTAGGCCGCGAAAACAAAGACAGCAGGTTGTCTGTGACTTTAGCTATACCACTTTTAATTAATGGCAGTCGGCCATCTTACTTCTGTCAAAATCTCAATTAATCCTAGAAAAATGAGTTTATTTATAAAACATTTTCGACTCAAATTGCTGATAGTTATTATTTTAAAATAGATTAAGCCATATTTTTATAATTTAGGTTTCTAAGTAGACGTATTTCAAAACAAACATTGCTATTGCGTTTAAAAACTATTGCTATTTAGAAGTCTTAATAATGAAAATATGGCTTAATCCCATTTAAAATAATAACTATCAGCAATTTGAGTTGAAAATGTTGTATAAATAAACTAATTTTTCTAGGATTAATTGAGATTTGCCATATTTTTGACAGAAGATGGCCGACTGCGAAGGACCCTTAATATTGGGACTTTGCTAACTTCACCGACATATTTGCTTTCAACCGGCTTTCTTTGTGTTCACGGCCTTATAGTCAGGGAGCTGTGCCTGATTTTATCGATAGGTAACGAATCCGTCCACACTTTGTGAAATATGATTGTTACTGATGCCACCCGCACCGTCTCATTACAATTTTGTAAGTAGAGTGGTCGAGTGGAAAAGATGTCGTGGGTTCGATCCCCCCATCCAACCATGTACCAATGAGTTTTTATAATAAACAATCTATTTACATTATCCGACAAACCATACAAAGAGGCTTTTCCGTCTACATACCTCAACAGAGCTGGCCACTCTTCCGCTGGGTACCCTGGGGCCGGCAACGGTTCCCGGGAGCTGTAAAGTAACCCGTGAAGGAAGAAAGAAAGAAAGAAAGAAAAAAGTTTCTATAGAGTCGGTTTTCGAATGGTACGGTAACCATTAACCAAACGATAGATATGGCCGAGAGCATTTTCCATATAAAATTTCAGACTGGTTGTTTTCGATAAAATCAGGCACAAGTCCACGGATTAGGATCCCCTAGACCACGGTGGCCCCAAAAAAAACAACACAACTCACTTCAGGCTCGAGCTTCCTCAGATTCTGGTGTATGGTTGTCACGAGGAGGTGCGCCGACGCGATGTTCCCGATGATGGAGAACCCGCGGTCGATACGGCTGCACGTGACGAAGGGCTGGTTCTCCGCTCGCATTATCTTATTCAAGTCTTCGGCCACCTGGGAATAAATATGATACTAATACAAACAGAGTTGTGCCAGCTCAGCGCAAATCAGCAATTCGTACCGAATGTGCCCTCGTTTCCAATTTACTATCAGATGCATTGGTGGACAAAAAGTATACTGCATTTCCTTATTCATTCAGATTGTGACAGAATAAAAAGAGAGAAATATTGTTTTCAATACTTTATTTTTATTTTTTTAATCTTTTTACGGGTTGCCTTACAGCTCCCGGGAACCGTTGCCGGCCCCAGGGTACCCAACAGAATACAAAGTCTTCCTCACATAGCCGAAGCCTAACGAGTGGCCAGCTCTGTTGAGGTATGTAGACGGAAAAGCCTCTTTGTACGGTTTGTCGGATAATAATAATAGTAGTTGTATAATACTCTGATATCCAAAGTCCGTTTCGTGTATTAACGCAAGACAGGTTTTGTTGAGAAATCTTACTTTCTCATGTTTCTGGTACGTGAATCTTGGTCTATCTTATCTTATCTGTGATGCGTCGCCTTAAAATAATTGTACAGAGATGACCGGTATGTTACCTTAAAAGCAAGCCCGTCAACAGCCTCCTTGGTGGGCAGTGTCTTCATAATAACAACAATATCAGCCACATTCTTGCCAGCCATCATGGTGCCCTTCTTGTACGAGCCCACCTGTCGGACCTCCTCCAGTTGCTGAAAATTATGGACCACATTAATAAACACTACGTTCCTGGCCCCAATAAAATGTAAATATTACTCATGGAATGAAGAATTTAATGTTTTTTGGCGCCCGCTTAAACATTTTTGAAGTTGGTATTTTTTTTTAAAGTTAAATTTTTATTTTTATTTTTTTTTCTGTTTCTGATTTTTTTGTTAATAATATCAATATTGCTGTCATAGTTCAAGTGATCTCCAATAGATGCGTGTCTTTTACAAAATAAATTAAAAGATCATTTAATTTAGATTTGTTTGTTTATTTTTTGTCGTTAGAGGGAAAAATAATTTTCAAAATGGCGTATCAAACATTAACTTTGATACAGTATTAAGGGAGATATTTGATTTGACAGTTTTATTTTACCAAATTTTCACCAAAACAAACTGAAAGAATTCTCTGTATAATATAATTTGTCTTTTAAAAAAGTGTACAGACTTTAAAAATTATGCACTGAAAGCAAATGCACAAGTCACTATAAAAAATAATCCCAAATCGCTTCAAGTGTGCCTATAAAATTTTAAGATATCTCGATTTCTCCAGGATCCCATCATCAGTTCCTGATCTGATGACCATGGGACCACCTGGAAAGTATACCATTTCAAACAAAATAAAAAAATACCCAAATCGCTTCAAGTGCGCCTATAAAATTTTAAGAGTTCTCGATTTCTCCAAATCGGTCCAGGCGTATTCTGGGGAACTTTCAAAAAAAAAAGATTCCTATTTTAAAGTCTACAAAAGTTTGTTTTTAAGACGAGGAACGACTCAGAAATTTCTAATCGTAAGCCACGCCCTAAACTCGTGGTTCGGGCGCATTATTGGTTCGGGCGCAACGATCACGTCATGCAAGACAACAACGGCGCTTTGTCCGTTCTTGCTGCAGAAGTGAGAAGGGCATATGACCATGGGACTACCTGGAAAGTATACCATTTCAAACAAAATAAAAAAATACCCAAATCGCTTCAAGTGCGCCTATAAAATTTTAAGAGTTCTCGATTTCTCCAAATCGGTCCAGGCGTATTCTGGGGAACTTACAAAAAAAAAAAAAAGATTCCTATTTTAAAGTCTACAAAAGTTTGTTTTTAAGACGAGGAACGACTCAGAAATTTCTAATCGTAAGCCACGCCCTAAACTCGTGGTTCGGGCGCATTATTGGTTCGGGCGCAACGATCACGTCATGCAAGACAACAACGGCGCTTTGTCCGTTCTTGCTGCAGAAGTGAGAAGGGCATAATGTATCGCCTCTCGGAATAAATGGCGTAAGCGGCACATTACAAATAAATAATTTATTAAAAAACGATCACATGCAGGGAAACATCTTTTTATAAATACTAGGTACTGAAATTACCTACAAATTCGTATAAAATTTAAACGTAAATCCCTTCCGAGTATGGTCGTTTGACTAAAAAAGGTGTGTTTGAAGAGGTGATTTCAAAAAATTAAGTTATCGTGAAAATTTTCACTAATCATGTTTTCATCCTACACAATACTAGATAAAATAACAAAAAAATAACAAATTGTATGTTCATTTTACGAAAAATTCGGGAATTTCAGTTCAGAAATCAACCGAAATTATTCGTTCCACCCTTAAACTTACACAGGCAGCGAAGTCACCCGGCGCGACCACAATATTATCCAACACTGTCTGCAGCTTGGTCACCAGGTTGAGCACGGCCGACTGCTCCGCGGGTGTCGGACATAGGTCCGTGTGTCTTTTCAGTAGAGCCTGTTACAATCAAAATGGAAAATTATTAGTCTCTTCTTCTTCCTTTTTTCTTCTTTTGATATATGGCAACAGTGCTCTGACTTTCGTCGCAATTCTGCCAGTCTCCAGTGTTTAGTCTTGTGCAATTGTAAGCCGATAAATCGGTAGCTAAGATTATACCGCCGACTGTGATATGTCTTATTAATCACTGACTAATCACAACCATCACAGGGCACGCCACGACCAAAACGCGTGCGTTCGGCGCCATGACCGGATGTGGAATCTCTTCTTCCTTTATTATGGCTTGACCAATGTTCATCGGTGATAGCCTTTATAGTGTATAAAGCCGATCGGTATCTAAGATGATCCCGCCGACTGTGCCTTATTAATCACAACTATCACAGCGCGGACGGGATTAAACTGAATTCCCCATCATGTCACAACGGAACGCGTGCGTAGAAGGGTAAAATTGACAAAGCTTCCCATAGAATTAAAAGAAATAATAAAAAAATCAATAAAACAGTTTCATTCTTTGTATTAATTAAAGCATTGTGTTTTCTCATTTTCCTAATAGTCAAACCACTTTAAGAGTAGGTGTGCCGCGATTTTTTTTTAGTACAACGTGCCGCGGTGAAAAAAGTTTGGGAACCCCTGCATTACAGGACATGGGGCCTTTAATAACACCTTTTGAATATCCACAATACATATAGTCAACTATGTAGAGCTTGCATGGAGACTGTAGAAATGGTCACCCTCATCTTTCTGGAGTGTGTAGATTTGACATAATACAGGGCTGCACATCTTGGTGTCCCGAGGACCTTTCGGGAGGCATGTGGCAACATCAAGGGTTTAATTGGTTTCCTGGAGAAGCTGGGATGTAACAGAATTACCGCCTCACGCAAAATAGGCGCTAAGACGTCGAGTTGTGGAGACTGAGCCAGATAACCAGAACCAGGACAAACGAACACACTTTTGCATTTATAATAGTCAGGATTAGGATTTCACCTGTGTCAAAGCAGTATCATCCACCGCAGGCTTGCATCTTGGGAATGCCGGTTCAGCCATGATCAGATCAAACGGTGGTCTCAGCATCATTACTCGGGGACGGTTAAACGGTGGGCGCCCCATACCGCGTCCTGGCATACCACGACCACGGCTAATGCCACGTGCCATGCCGTCTGAAAAATAAATGGAAATATTTTTTCAAAGGAATACAAACATGCACTAAGATTCCTAATAATCGTCTATTCGAGTTTATAATTCTCTTACCCTTTACCTTCCCAAATTTTTTTTAAATTTTTCACGGGTTGCCTTACAGTTCACGGAACCGGTGCCGGCCCCAGGTTACCCAGTGGTTTTTGAGGCTATACCTAACGAGTGGCCAGCTCTGTTGAGGTATGTAGATGGAAAAGCCTCTTTGTATGGTTTGTCGGATAATGTACACAGATCTTTCATTATAAAAAACCCATTGGTACATGGACAGATGAAGGAATCGAACCTTCCTTTTTGAATCGAAGAGAGAGCCTGGTTTCTAAGACAATCAATGTGTTAATGACATTATCATGTTTCCACCCTCAAAAATAGAGGTGCAAAGGCAAAAAATGTCTCTTAGTGGACTATAAATCTATAATGGACTCGAGAGTTGATTGATGTGGCAGAAAGGCTAGGCTTGCTTGGCTAGATGAAAAAGGCTATGATGAAACTTTAAATAGGAATAAACTGTTAAAGAAGTGACACATCTAAGTTCATTTATCTATCATCATACCTTTTATTACCTCTCTTAGGTAGGCAGAGACAATCAAATGCCATTGACTACAATCCTGACAAACCTCTTTCGCTTCTTTTATATTAATCATACCTTTCCATATATGCTCGGCAATTATGACTGTGTCCTTTTAATAGTCCCTTCAATCAATAATCAATCTTTCATCCTTCACTCTTTCAACGTGTTTAAACCAACTTAAACTACTTTTCTTTATTTTAGTCACAACATCATCTTTCACTCTGCATTCTTCTCTAATGACATTGTTCCCGATGCTGTCAATATGTTTTATATCACACATTCTACTTAAATAATACATTTATCTTACTTTCATGCTTCTTATTCCATACCCAAGTCTCGCTTAGATAAGCAAGTGATGGAACTAAAACAGCATTATGTTGTTAATTAAGTGCAGGAACAGGTTTGGACAACTGGACAAAAGTAGACACTGTTACTAGTGTCTCTGGCCATGCCACAACATATAATGGGCCATTATGGTTGCACAAACCAAATGAACGTTAGTCATCCTGACTAATATGGATACAGACCATGGATTTAGTATAGTCGCTCGGGGAAAGTGGAAAGGGGTACAGCATACATTATTTTTCCTGTACTCGTCAAAGGAACTTGGTAAGTCCCAGTAGTTCCTTTAGTCCTTTTGAAGGAACTATAGAGACAAACGTAATGTAGTCATCTAAGATGAAAAATCCACAGAATTCACATTTTTGCACTTATTACTTTTTTTGTTTTGTTCTAATTGCGACATTACCAATCTAGTACTTAAAGCGCCAGCATACTACATCTATGATACCCAAATTGTAAATATTTTTAAAACCGCGGACTTATTGCTAGTGCTTACCTCTACCATTGGACATTTTAACTATCTCGTATATAGTTGCTATTCACCGATAGTTAAACAAGCAAATATTGTTACAAATAACTATAGTAGCAACTATTCTTGATGCCGACAACAACAAACAAAATCAATATTTTTTGCCGCGATTTTAGCTAGTATAGAAATGGCGTATTTGAAAAATGTATGTTAATTAACTTACCAGTTCTATACCTGTAATTAGCCACTATAGTTATTTTTATAATATTTCTTAAATTAAGATTTGTTAAATGTTTTCTATTTGTATTATATAGATAAAATGGCAGGCGGGAGACGCAATTTCTGTTTATTTTAGGTTATGTTTTCTTTTTAAAATAAATTAATATTGTCACTTGGCGTGGCAGTGGAGTTCATCTTGAGTTCATCCCATTTTTTCCACTGAATAATAGAGTTCAGTGAATTTTTATTTAATTTGTATTACAATACTTTTAAGAAATAAGTAAATCAAGCACAGTAAAATTTAAAGAGATGGAAAATTGGATATGGAGAGTAAGTTACTCTATGATATGGATATATAAAAAAAGTACTCTTTGATGGATATAAAAAGAAGAGTGAGGAACGAAGGGAATAAAATAACAAAATACTCAAAGCGTAGACAGAGTCGTAGACTGACTGACTGAATGCTATTATGAGAAGCAAACATATTACAAAAATTACTAGGAAAAATTATAGGTAAGTCTTAAGTACTAGGTACCTAATACGTGATAACAGCATTAATGTATGGAAGTGAATCTTGGATATGGCAGAAGACTGATAGTGTAGTATACTTGTATATGAATTTGAAAGGGGAATACTGAGAATGTGCGATGAAAGAATGATTAAACAAATATATAAAGAGAAAAGAACGACCAAGAAGAACTTTCATTTAAAAAGGTCAAATAAGTAGTACTAAAAATAGGAAACGATGTATGGATGTAGATGAAGCAAAATAAGTAGGTATGCAAAGATCGAGAGAAGTGGCGCTTTATACTCTCTGCCTACAGTTTTGGGAAACAGGCGTGAAGGTATGTATGTAGAAATTTCTTTTACTTGTCACCTGACTTTTTAAAACGCAAGTGTCAAACTATGACAACTGGCTGTCACTGTCAAAGTCAAAACACTGGAAAACTGTCAAAAAAATATATCATTTTGCAAAATGACGTGGAGAATAAGGTTATGTCGAAACTATTGCAAAAAATAATAAATATTTACATTTAAATATAGTCAAATTTAATGCCATTTTATTTTAGTACATAATTTTATAGTAGGTTACTAAAATGCTTGAGATATCCGATGTACAGAGTGAGTATTTAATATAACAATATTCTTTAGTCTACAGTACATTTTGTGAGTGAAAATGTGTATTTCTGCATCATTTATTGATATTTAAAACTGTCCATGCAAACGATAGCTGTTTTGTTTAATTTACAGCAAGCTACACTAGCTCTGCAAAGCTTTAAGATAATTTTAAAGATATGTTTATGAATCACTGTTTTCCTACTAAAGTGTAAATTGCCTTTGTATATATAAAAATGCAATCCCGCAAAATATTTTCAATCCCGGTATTTGCGGGACTGAACCATCTTAGTCCCGCGGGATCCAGGTATTTGCGGGATCCCGCAGGGTCAACTTAAGGCAGGGATCAACCTCGATAAAAAATACTATTTGCACTCCGGTGGGTGGATGCTTATGTAGGACGATATAAGGTTGAATATTGCTTGGCATATTTTACGTGGTCATGCAGCTACACTTGAAATTTCACTTATTTTGTAGCTTTTTCTTAAAATTTGTTAAAGAAAAACAATTAAACAGTGAAAGTAATCGGTTCAAGTTTTAATAGATTATTGAAGCTATTTGATTCTTAAAAAAAGTATATAGTTGTCGCGCAAAATATTGTGAATTTACGCACAAAAGTTTTTTTATAGAGGTATTTTGCATATATTTTTTTTCAATAGACCAAAACACTTATGAAAAATCTATGTGGTTAAAGTTTTATGTAGTATTATTTGCTATCCACTATATTTTTTTTGAGATTGAGATTGTTTCCTGACACTTCAAAGTAAGCGTTCGAAAATGCCACTTTTAGTAGATATCGTGTTTGCACCCTGCCTTAACCTCTGAAATCAATCGTAAATAATCGTAATAAAGACCTAATAGACCTCGTTTTCATGGTTTTAATTTTAACCCCAATTCAATAAATATTTATTTTTATAAAAAAATTGTTATTTGTTTTCTTCTTAATTTTTTTTTTCTCAGTTTGATTTTGATTTATCTATAGATTCTATGATAATCTATATTCAATGAAAAAATCATTGCATTGCGTCATAATTACAAGTTGTAACTTCAAAATATAAGTAATCAAATAAGGGGTGCGGGTGGGGAATTCTTTGCCCTGCGCCTTCACACTGTTCCCCTTGGGCTCGGCGCCCCGCACCTTAGATAAACACGTATGTACCACACTTCTCTGTAATCCCGCCAGTTCAGCGGGATCCTGCAAATTTTTCAACCGAGATTAGTCCTGCAACATGTATGCGGGATCCTGGTATTTCGGTATCCCGGTATTGCATTCCCTAGTTATGACTGTCCAATAATGCCCTTTCCTAGCTTTCTCTGTACCTATTAAATTTCATCAAAATTGGTTCAGTGGTTGATCTGTGGTAATGTAACAGACAAGACAAGAGTTTTACAAGAATAATATTTGTATGGATTGTTTTTTTTTAGTTTGCCTGTGGGGCCAATATTAACTTTCATCCCCTATTATACCCCCTCAGGGGGGTGAATTTAAAAAAAGTAGCCTATGTCCTTCCCTAGTGTTCTCTGTACCAAATTTCGGTTACTTTCATATTTATAATATCAGTATGGATGGATAAAAACAAACTTGGTTAGGTGACAAAAAGTTGAGTGATTTTCAATAATTTTTTATATTGTTTTTTTTTAGAAATTGGTGTGGGTCTGGCGGGGTTTGGTATAACATTCCTGTTCCTGGGCATATTGCTGCTATTTGATAAAGGACTTCTAGCTATTGGAAATGTAGGTAAACTTTACTCTTTAGGATTCCGTACCCAAAGTGTGACAATGGAAACCCTATTACCCTGCTGTCTGTCCGTCCGTCCGTCACAGGGCTGTATCTTTTGAACCGTAATAGGTAGACAATTGCAATTTTCACAGAGTGTTTATTACTAGGGCCACTTTAACAACAAATAATAAAAATAAGTTCAATCCATACAAGAAACATGTTTATTTGGTGTTTATTTGTGTCCAATGAAATCTAGTTTTTATGAAAAAAAAAAATGCTAACAATAGTGTTAGGTGATGGGTTGCTTAAAGAAATATGTTAAGGCTATATTTAATTGAAAATTAAAAAAAAAAATTTTACAGCTCCCGGGAACGTTGCCGGCGATTGTTTGTAATAAAAACCCATGGTCGGATGTGGGTGTCGAACCCCCGACTTATCAGTTGTAAGCCGACGATTTACCCACTCGATAACACCAAATTTTTTTTCCATACCTTCATGGAGATTTTTTAAAGAGATACACTGCGCAAAAAGAATCGATAAAATAAGCAAGGATAAGATAAGATAGGCCAAGATTCATGTACCAGAAACATGATAAAGAATGATTTCACAAAAAATTGGTTTTGCGAAAATACACAAACCGGACATATGCTCTTCCAGTATTATACAAAAACTATTAATGTTTTCATAAAGTATGTGAAATTATCTATAGGATAAATACGAGAAAATGGTACATTAGTAAATATATTAAGAGAACTCAAGTCAAAATTTGTTGAAAATACGCGTGAAATTGATGATTTAATTACTGTGTCAAATTTTTTTTTTTCGAAAGCTATTTAAGGGGATAATATAGGTAAAATCACCAAAAATACTAATCCCTTTGTGATTTTGATATATAAAAATACAAATATTAAAGTTAAGTTCGTCATAAATAACTTGTATTGTTTAAAATTTCTATAAAAGTCTCCAAATAAAAAAGAAAAAACTTTATCTAAATAGTAAATTCTCTCTATAAAGGATCATGAGATACACTTGAATCCTACATTAAATTAAATGTTATATCCTCTTTAACAATTTGTATTGTTTTTTTTATATAATGGACAACATTTCATTTTTTTAATCACCCATTTTTATTACTTTTATTAAAAATATATTAAAAAATAAGTTACACGTATTTTTTTATTTTATTTTTGGTTGAATTTTTATATTTTTAATTTAATTATGATTTTTTATAAATTTTGAGGACTTATAAACTAAAAACCTTAGCTAGGACTAAAATTAAGAAATATAAACTGTCACCCAAAGAAAGTGACTGATAGTGTCAGTCAAGCCACAGAGTATACGTTATAGAAATGCAAAGAGTATAATATACCGTGTTCCAAATAGGTGTTGCCGTAGCCGGAATTCAAATCGCCTACAACATTATTCATAATGTATATAATAATACTAGCTTTTGTCCGCGGTTTCACTTGTAAATATATTTCCTGTGATTCGAAACTAGCAAAACTTCCAAAGAATATTATATAAAAGAAGTATTTTTATAATTATATTTAAAGAATAATTATTAATTTAGCTTCAAATGGAATAAAAATGGGTAAAATTAATAGAAGGCAACACCTGAGTTCAATAACTAACAACTCTGCCAACAGACATTAGTATTTTTAAATTAGAGGGTTAGCACAGATTGGGGCACCTATTAATCCTCATTTTTCAATATTTTAGTATTTTTAAAATAACTCGAAAATTAAAGGATATAAAAAATAAAAAAAATGAAAAATAAGCTTTCTAGCATGTAATCTCCAAACGGTTTTCGAATTTTGGTACCTTACGAAAAATGTAATGTTGTCCATTGTCAAATAAATTTCGTGAATTAAATATTTTCACCTAAATTGAAGATTATCCGCGCGAGCGTGCCGCTTCGTCACCCTATAATCCCGAGCGTTTTCTATACAAAATATAGAGGTCAAAGCGTCAAGGTTATTGGCAGATGTTAAAGCCTTAAGACGCTGGATAGAGCCAACGACCTTGAGAGATGGCAACGCCCCCCCGCGGGTACACATACACACCAAACGACGTGGCTGCCACTAATAATATAGCATCAGGCTGCAGCCGGTACTGTCGGTACACGAGCGCTTACGCACACACGCGTGCAGTGCGTACATAAAATCTCGAAAATGAGAATAAAGGAACTTGCTGAAAATTTTATTAAAAAATAGAACAGTATTACGATAGTATATTGCTAGATAAAAAAATCTGTCAAAAGATCAGAATCATTACATGCATTTTAGTACTGTTTCTAGACAGTAAAATATTTTTTTAGAGGTACATTCGTGATTTTTTTCTATCGAATCAATATAGTTGTATTATGTTTTGAACACAGTATCTTAATAACGCATAACCTCAAGAATATCATATATTTTTTTGATTATGGTCACTGCAGTGGATCATGTACTTTTACGCATCATAAAACTCGCATTTAGCTCTATACATCGTCTTAAATTTCGTAATTGTAATTTTTATGGGACAAAAGTTATCAGGCGTCTCTTTGTGTTGAATAAGTTAAAAAATCTAGTCATTTTTTTTCCCAGATTCTATTTATTAGTGGTTTGGCCTGCGTCATTGGTCTGCAGAGGACGTTCTTTTTCTTCTTCCAAAGGCACAAAGTGAAGGCGTCTGTCGCTTTCTTTGGTGGGATCACGGTGGTGCTGCTGGGATGGCCCATGACAGGAATGATTGCCGAGCTGTACGGGTTCATATTGCTGTTTAGGTATGTGGGATATTTTGGTTTTTTTTAGGGAATATTAATGTATTTTTTAAAATACCTATACACACAATCGCCGAGCATGTATGAAAGGTATGATGAATATAAAAGAAGCGAAAGTGGTATGTCAGGATCGTAACAAATGGCATTGATTGTTTCTGCCTACCTCTCTTAGGATAAAAGGCGTGATGATAGATTATATAAATAATTATATTAAAAAAACCTAAACGAAACACCTGTTTTAAATTCTGACTGAAAAAATTCTCTTGGCCAATTATTTTAGCTTTTTCTTTACATTTTTTAGTTTTAAAAGTTTGAGGTTCTTCAGATGTTACACATCCTTGGCTACTGCTGTGAGACGCGCCCATTTTTTTGTTTCAGAGGATTCCTACCAGCCGCCATAAACTTCCTAAGAATGGTTCCAGTGCTTGGATCTATGCTGAATTTGCCGTTTATACGAGGGGTGAGTTTTCGTTACAAAATAAAACCAGGTTCAATACACAAGTTCTCAACGTTGAACGCATATATATTGTATAGATAGTATACTAGCGGACCCGACAGACGTTGTCCTGCCCAAACGCTGGCTTGCCTGCACTACCCCTACCCAGGGCCGGATTTACCGTTAGTGCCGCCCTGGGGCACTGTGAAAAATTACTTAAATCCTACATACAAAAATGTTATCATTTAAAAAAATCATGTAATTTTGTCTTTTTTATTATAAATGGAATAAATAAACGTTAAAAAAACGCTTTAAAGCATTTTCGATAACGCGAAAAAATTTTTTCTCTCTTTCCGAATTTTGCCGCTTCTGGAAATTTGCCGCCCTGGGCACTGACCCCTGTGGCCCCTAGTGTAAATCCAGGCCTGCCCCTACCACTACCCCTACCACTAACTTTGTATATTGTTCATACAAAAATAGTAAAATCGCGATTAAAAAATAGGGGGTGGGGGTAGGAGGGTCAAAAATAGTGTACGACCGATTGTCGGCCCTACCGAATATAAATATAAAATTTCATAAAAATCGGTCTAGCCGTTTCGGAGGAGTATGGCAACTACTTGTGACACGGTTTTATATATTAGATGTATCTTGGTTTTACTTCGTTTATTGTGGACTGGTTCCTTTTTGCATAATCCCAAATACTAATCTAATCTAAATTCGTTTAGCTGTCGCTGATCTAATTTTTTTTTGTTTGTTTCAGGTCGTGGATAGGATAGCTGGTGATAATGGCAGAAATATGGTATGAGAACATTGTGTTAGTCCTTTATAAAGACGTTTTGTGAATATAATGTGTATTAAATGGATGTATGGCATTATTTTAGTATGATAATTTGGTTTATATTTTTAACTGATTAAGTTAAGTGATTAAAAGGTAACTTTAATGGATTTTTTTATTTTTATCTTTAAAAAAAACTCTTGTATTACTTGACAAATGCCAGATATTGTATTGTATACATAATCTATTCTATTCTATTTTTTGTATGCTCTATCAGGGTTTTGATGAATGTAAATGTCAAGTATTATAGACGTCACAGTAACAATAAGCCGATTAATCGATAGCTAAGATGTTCCCGCTGACCGTGATATGCCCTATTAATCACTGACTAATCACAACTATCACAGCGCGGACGCGTGCGTTGGTCGCCATGACATAACGTAGAATCTATATACATAATAGGATATTGACTTGCTGCGTGCGAATAAGTTTGATATAGGATTCCACATCCGGTCATAATGCCGACCGCACGCACTTTCGTCGCAATTCTGCCAGTCTCCAGTGTTTAGTCTTGTGCAATAGTAAGCCGATAAATCGGTAGCTAAGATTATCCCGCCGACTGTGATGTCTTATTAAGAGGATCGTGTAGCTCAGCGTACGCAGCGAAATAGGTATTTAGAAAATCATATTCTGTCTCAAGCGCGCTCTTCCCACGGGTATCAGTGCGACAGAGAACACTGCAGCTCGTGAGTGTTCGTAGGTATGTTCTTCGTTGAAAATTGCGTTTTGGGGGAAAACGATTTACACCTACTAAACTATAACGAAACCTTATAATTTTGGTGTCAAACGTTTTAGCAGATTATAATCTACGTACGTACGTTTTGCTTTTTTTGAAATTTTGCTTTGTTTCTCAAATACAGACGGTTTATTACGAGCAAGTTATGAACCAAAAAAACCGAGATTTGAGGGGCTTATAACTTTTGACCTATTACGAATTTTGAAAAAAGGAAAAAATACGTACGTAGTTTTTCACTATGTCAGTAACATATTACAAAATCGTTAAAATTAAATAATATTTAGGGGTAGTAAAACGTTTTCTCCGTTTGTATGGACATGGACGCGGTACACTACACTCTTAATCACTGACTAATCACAACCAGAACAGCGCAGCCGGGATTAAATCGGATTCCACATCACGCCATGACGAAAACGCGTGCGGTCGGCGCTATGACCGGATGTGGAATCCTAGATCGCGTTTTCGTCATGGCGTGATGAGTGGGGTTAGCATAAAACTTAGAGCAAGCGTTTCGTGGCGATTTGATCGCTTTAAAGAATTTATTTTTTATTTATCCCAATCGTCCATATAGCCAATTTTGGGAATAATTCATATTCAATTGTCTTTTAGCAATAAGGCTATAAAGCCAAGTCTGCTGTCACTTTAAAGAAGCCAAACATTAAAAAGCTGTCAAACGATTTAAGGGCCGTTGGTCAAGGTCATCTTATTACTGTCAAAAATATGGCAAATCTCAGTTAGTCCTGAAAAGTTTAGTTTATTTATACAACATTTCCATCCCACACCATTGATAGTTATTTTTTTAAATGGGATTAAGACATATCATTATTAAGAGTTCTAAATAGCCATAGTTTTCAAAACGCAAAAGCAATGCTTGTTTTAAAAACTACGGCTATTTGTCATATTTTTGACAGATATAAGATGGCCGACTGGCAAAAATATGAATTTATAGTAAATGTATTTAACTTTTTTAATGAAAGCGCCATCTGTATTTTCTAGAAAGAACATAATTATACGCGTAACGTAAATTTTTCTCTACCTTCCCTAAGAAATTTCATTTCAAAATAATATGTGGTGATGGTACAAACCTATACATTTAATTAAAATGTTGAATTTAAAGTTTAGATTTTTCCAATACAGGGCAGCGATTGATCATAATTGAAGATGTCTCCCACCTTCTAAGACTAACTTTGAAAATTGTGTAATAAAAATATATTGTTTAAACTGTGGTTGGTTTTTCTTACAATGTTTCTCCATTGGTTCGACATAAAGTGAAAGGAAATGCTGGCAGACGACCTAGGTGTACATTGAACATGTAAAAAATGTATTAATCGAATGGCAATATTAAAAGTACCTACACACAATCGCCGAGCATTTATCAAAGGTATGATGAATATAATAAAAGAAGCGAAAGAGGTATGTCAGGATCGTAGTAAATGGCATTCGATTGTCTCTGCCTACACCTCTTGGGATAAAAGGCGTTATGATAGATAGATTTATAAATACTTTGTCCTTTTTATACGTCAAAACAGAGCAACATACTCGTAAGAGAGTGACATAATATCGCAAAAAGAGGGGTAATGTAAGTTAAACGTGTGTATCTGTGGCATCTTAGCTCCTAAACGGATGAACCGATTTTGATTTAGTTTATTTTTGTTTGAAAGGTGATTTGATCGAGAGTGTTCTTAGCTATAATTCAAGAAAATCTGTTCAGCCGTTTGAAGGGATGTGAGCTACTTACTGGTTGGATTAATTCGAAATTTAGTATCCTGTCACATGATGTTACAATAACATGGTAACCATGACCTGATGCTGCAGCATCGTGCGGATTTTTTTTTTTAATATTTATTATTCTAAAGGTGGCCACCCATTCGTTCAATCACCGGCGCTTCGCCGTACGGTCCACCGAAATCAAATACAGACCGGGATGGTTCTTGAGCGCTCGACGAAAAAGTGGGGGAATGTTTGCGCATAATTGATTTATTGGTGTGTTTTTACGATTGCTTTTTACTGCTGGTAAAATTAAAATCAAAACCTAATACCGTTAAGCAGACCCAAAAATTGTGTTCTGCGCATCTAACGACCACCGCTCAAGAACCGTCCTGGTACCTATAACAAACGGTCCGCCTACTAGAACTTACGGCGGCCGGAATGGGAAATTTTCGGTGCGACGCCGGACCAATGTGTGGCCCGGCCCTACTTACAGAATAAAAACAATGAGTGATAAGTATAAATAAAATTATTAAAAATTTCGAAATATGTATTACATATATTATAAGCAAATTGCTCGGCATTCTTGTGCAGGGCATGCCCGGTCCGGGCTATCTCTGGCCGGTCCTTGTTGGACATGAACGTTTTGGCCTGTTCAAGGCCATTCGACCGAAACGAAAGTGTCGCTGTCAAAATGTATGCTAACTCGGCAGTATAGAAATAAGGCGGCGGTGTAAGAACCGTAAATTAAAAATACTGTCCAAGTGCGAGTCGGACTTAGTCACGAAGGGTTCAGTACACTCAATAGTATGCACTAAAGTCAAACCAAGTTTATACTAGTTAGACCATGTCCATAGAAACGGAGAAAACGTTTTACTACCCCTAAATATTATTTAATTTTAACGATTTTGTAATATGTTACTGACATAATGAAATACTACATACGTATTTTTTCCTTTTTTCAAAATTCGTAATAGGTCAAAAATTATAAGCCCCTCAAATCTCGGTTTTTTTGGTTCATAACTTGCTGAAACCGTCTGTATTTGAGAAACAAAGCAAAATTTCAAAAAAAAGCAAAACGTACGTACGTAGATTATAATCTGCTAAAACGTTTGACACCAAAATTATAAGGTTTCGTTATAGTTTAGTAGGTGTAAATCGTTTTCCCCCAAAACGCAATTTTCAACGAAGAACATACCTACGAACACTCACGAGCTGCAGTGCTCTCTGTCGCACTGATGCCCGGGGGAAGAGCGCGCTTGAGACAGAATATGATTTTCTAAATACCTATTTCGCTGCGTACGCTGAGCTACACGATCGAGTAAGAAACACGTTTCTTGTATGGCGACCCCTTTAATATTGAACTTTATTTAATTTTTATTGAGCCATAGTAATACACACTCTGTAAAAATTCCAAGTGTCTACCCCATTACGGTTCAAAAGATACAGCTCTGTGACAGAAGGACGGACGGACGGAGCCTTATAATAGTAATCGGGTTTCCGTTGTTCGTTTGGGTACGGAATCCTAAAAAGACTTCCATTAATTGATAAAAAAAAATTATTGGAACCTCAAAAAATGCTAAAGCTAAACGTTCGTCCAATCCCCGGCGCGCGCCGTACGACCCTTCGAATTCGACCACAGACTCTTCCAATTCTTGTAACAAACTGTCTATAGATGAGAAATTTTCGGTGCGATGCCGGACCAATGTGTGGGCCTACTAAGAATCGATGCTTCAGAGGGCAAGTAAAGCCGGCCGGCGGCCTCACTTTAAAAAAATGACAGTACTTGTCAAATCTAGGTCTAGTGCAGCAATAGGCTTGCCAGCCACCTGTTATGTTCAATATGGACAACTGCATGGTGTCTCTGGTCACACCACTAGTTATTAAGGCCGTGAAGGTGTGTGACAAACAAAATTGTCAAAACAAAACAACACAAAGACCGCCACAGGTAGGGTTGCCAACCGTCCCGCGTGCACCGCACAAGGGCGGCATTTTCAAGGGGGCGGCAAAAACAGATATATCGAAACGAAAAATTCTCATAATTTTATGTCTTATATATTTTTATCATGTCATAATAACGACATCTATTGGTCAGTTTATTGATGTGAAACATAAACTTAGGGTAAAACCAAGACGTCTCAAATTTCAGAAGACGCTTGGTTTTGACCTACGCCGTCTGCGCCTACCGCTGTAGAGGAAGAGGGGATAACGCGTTGTCATGAGGCAAAACAAAGCGTCTCACACTTCGGAGACGTTTGGTTTTGGCATACGCTGGGATAACGCGTTGGCATGAGGCAAGACCAAGCGTATCACACTTCGGAGACGCTTGGTTTTGGCCTACGCGTCTCGTCGTGTATTTTTTTCAATTATAATAATATTGTTGTATACTAATTTTCACATCTACTTTCAAATAATTTGCCTGACACCGCTGGGGAAGGGGGGGGGGGGTGATCGGGTATTTGCACGTGGGCGCTGAAACAGTTAGCGGCGGGCCTGTTCAGGGTTCAAACATGTCTGCGGGACGCTAAATGTCGCGCTTTATGGCAAACCTAGCTAGGTTAGACAGAAATCCCATTACAATGAAGTAAGAGCGGTAACACCAACACCTCACTACTTTTTATTTATGATTAGTTTGTTTTGTAATAAGAAAGCCCTAATTTTGTTAATTTTATTTCAAATTTTAAACAAAAGTGATTAATAATAAATTACAATTGTTTTTCTTTCGTTTCTGTACATTTATAGGCAGGTCCCGCTTGTTTTGCCCATGTCCCGCATATTAATTTCTAGTCTCCCGCAAATCCATCAATAAGAGTTGGCAAGCGTCCACAGACACCAGTAACAGTGTTCTCTTTTTGCCAATTTATATAATTTTGTCAATGTTCCTAATTTTACGAGGACGAAGTCGCAGGAAACAGCTACTTAATTAGTTCTTAAATAAAATTGGTGCTTAGCATTTTTGGAGGAGTCAGAATTAAACCCAGGACATCCCCACGAAGTCCCATACCCCATACCAATTAGGCTGTTATGTAACCCAGAAATGCACTCATATGCTTTATTAAAAACATTTCTAAGTTTGTATCACTTCACCCCAGCTATTTTTATGGATAGAATATATGTATAGATAATATAAGTCTTAGGAGCCTAGGCGGGCGGGACTCTTAGGGATGGGAATTAGTCGATAGTTTTATTGTATCGATATTTTAAAACATACATTATTTACACATAACAATATAAAAACCTTATAATTAATCTAAACATTAAAACCAGGCCCGCGTGGAATAGTGGCAAGAATACGGGCTGCAAGCTGCAAGTTTACTCCCCTCTCTCTCTGTTTCTGCATGTTATTGCATGACAGGGTTGAGGGAGACAAAATATTGTACAGCTTTGTTTAACATTTAAGAACTTCTGGGTACCCTAGGACTGTAGTACAACGTTGTACAACTGCGGTATATTATGCATTTTTCGATGAAGGTATATTAAAAACTACTGCCCTGTCACTTGTAGGAGCATAAATAATTAATGTTCTAAGGAAAAGTTGTGAAAGTTATTTATGGAATATGCTGCCTAGAAATATAATAAAGTCATGCAGATCTATAAATATAGCATATAATTATGTCACCTGAATGTTTTTATGGGAAATCGGTAATGCCTATGGTTATATTTACCAACATATAAGGCTATGGAATGGCTTTGCCCGTGGAAATTTTTTAAATGTGACATAAGATTTTATCACGAAAATAGCCTGTCCGGACCTCGAACCAACTATAATCTCGTTGTTTCGTAGCTCTGTTTTGACGGTAAGGAAGAAAGACAAACAAATACTTCCGTATTTATAATGTTAAATTAGGATTCAACATAATCTAATTTAATCATATTAATCTATATCTATACTAATATTATAAAGAGGAAAGATTTGTATTTTTGTGTGTATGTTTGTAATGAATAAACTCAAAAACTACTGTGCCGATTTCAAAAATTCTTTCACCATTGGAAAGATACATTCACCCTGAGTGACATAGTCTATATTCTATTTTCAAAAAAATTAGACATCCTTACTAAAACTCCAATAATGTAACCCAAGGTGTAAAAAAATGACTTAAGAAATTCCTTACATCGCGTGCGCTGCGAAAACTATTGATGATAGAACAAAATAATGTACTACAACTTTGCAGAACACATCATTATCTACAAAAAGTGTCGCGATAGCATATGTCTAACTATTATAGTTAAGTCACTATAAGTGTTCTTTTATTTTAAAAATTTAATTAAAAAGCCGCCGCTAGAAAAGGCTCTTTAAATTATTTGTACCTTGCTATTAATCCTTATCAAACTAAATTACTTTATATGCACGACTGATTTAATACCTTTATATTCAATTCGGACATTCCATTCCAAAGATATCACGAGTTTAAAATCCAAAGATATCACGAGTTTAAAATGTAAGTTTTTTGTTTCGCGATTTTTGTATGAACAATATCCAAAGGTAGGCGGTAGGGGTAGAGGGTAGGCGTAGAAGTAGGGGTAGGGGCGGGGGTAGAGGTAGGGGTAGGGGTAGGTTTAGGGGTAGGGATAATGGTAGGTATAGGGTATATTTTATTTTGTTTGTAAATATCCACGGGCGAAGCCGGGGGCGGAATACTAGTACTTAATAATAATCGACTTCTCGTGCTTCAGAGGCCACGTAAAGTCGAAGTCCGCGCTACTCAAAAAGTAACAGATACGTCTGTTAAAGAAGTGACACATCTAGGTCCATTAAGTGCAGCAACAGGCTTGCCACCTGTTCTGTTTAATATGGACAACCAAAATATTGACACTGTAACTGTTGTCTCTGGTCACACCGCAAGGTATTAAGGCTTGAAGATGAGTATCGATATGTTTACGGAAGAAAATGCTTAGGTACTATCGACAATCGATAATTCGTGAAAATTTACCTACGCACAACACTGTCTGATTTCAGTCACCGCCCGTGCCCGGGCTGAGCGAACG
This sequence comes from Nemapogon koenigi, assembly GCA_963924495.1. Classification (NCBI taxonomy): domain Eukaryota; kingdom Metazoa; phylum Arthropoda; class Insecta; order Lepidoptera; family Tineidae; genus Nemapogon; species Nemapogon koenigi. The sequence continues at coordinate 6,694,198 of OZ004655.1, forward strand.
TCGCTACCCGTGTATCGATTTATGTTCAAGTGAAAATTGCAAACCATACATTAAATATTATCTCCCATACAAATGACCATACAAAATGATGAATAAAAAGCCAAATTAAACTCAAAATTGTATTAGATTGCGCGAAAAATGTGACTTAATGTTAAAGGACATACAAGGATCTGTGCGCGGAGAAGGGAAAAACAGGGGAAAATATACGACCTTTTTGCTGTTTTAGTACACATTTGAGAGAAAATGTGGGAATTTATATTTTTTAATTTTATTTCGGGGTAAATTGTAAGGTCACGTGATGTGATTTTTGTGTTCCCCTTGATTGTGAATGATTTATCGATCGTTCATTCTTGACTGATAATTTAAAAGTTTAAATGTTTATCAGTCGATACTGAATTGTATTTTTGTGATAATATATTAAAACTTAAAAGTAAGTAAGTACCTACCTTTTTTTACCTATTTATTTTTCAGCATTAAACTAAAAAACATTGCTGTTTCTATATTTCTAAAACCGCGTACCCAACGGAAGATTTCAAGCCAATGATAGGCTTTGAGATCAGAAGCTAAGAAAAATCGCTAACCCATCCATGGTCACACCCTCCTGTACCTAGCTTAACCTAGTATGTATACAAAAAATTCTAACTCAAGAACGACTATACGGATTTACATCACAGTTTCACTTATGAAGAGCTAACGACCCCGCTCGACTTCGCACAGGTACAAATTTGAATACCTACATAAATACGCTTATAACTACTTATTTATTAGAGATAGATATATGCTACCGCGGACTTTTTTGTAGATCATTTTAATCTACACAATTCTTTCCTACATCATTTTGTTGTATCTCAGACGGATTAGACAGCATACGTCATGAAAGCGCGCTGGAGCTAACTACAATAAGTGATATGCCAATGAGCACAGACGTATTAGACACGGCGGCGGCGGCTTCTTATGACTTTTTATTACAATAATTAAAAAAAAAATATCAATTCGGTCCTTTAAATTTATTCCCGGGATTTTTAGTAGCTTATGTGACTAATCCAACTATGTCTGTGCAAAAATTCACGTTGATTCGTTACTCTGTTCTGGTGAAAGAAAGCGTTTGTCTGCCAAATCTATCTATCATCACGCCTTTTATCCCAAGAGGTGTAGGCAGAGACAATCGAAAGCCATTTCTTACGATCCTGACATACCTCTTTCGCTTCTTTTATATTCATACCTTTCATACATGCTCGGTGATTGTGTGTACTTTTTGCCTTTAATCAATAAGTACATTTAGGTCGTCCTCTGCCACCAATCTTTCAACGTGTAGTAAAGTACTTTTCTTTATTTTACAACATCATCTTTCACTCTGCATTCAACGTGATACCCTGATGGTATTCAGGCGTGAACATATGTATTATGAAGCAATTAAGAGTCTTTATTGACGTATAAATGTGTTTCGTTTGATGTCGACGGGTTGCTAAAAGAATAAAGAACATTTATTACAACTTTATTACGGCATCGCAAGGATAAAATATTGGTTTACAACAATTTTAATACGCTTATAACTACTTATCTATTAGAGATAGAATATATGCTACCGCGGACTTTTTAACCGAACTTCAAAAAAAAAGGAGTAGGTTCTCAATTCGTCGGAATCTTAATTTTTTTATGTATGTTCCCCGATTACTGGAAGACGCCAGGGACGAAAGGGTATACTTCACAGGTGGTCCCATGGTCATCAGGTCACGGATCTGAGGATGGGATCCTGGCGAAATCGAGAACTCGTCTTTTATAGGCACACTTGAACCGATTTAGGTATTTTTTTTATTATGTTTGAAAGGGTATACTATCCAGGTGGTCCCATGGTCATCAGGTCAGGATCTGATGATTGGATCCTGGAGAAATCGAGAACTCTTCAAAAAGCGATTTCGGTGGTTTTTTTATAGTGACTTATGCATTGCTTTCGGAAAACACACTTCAGTTCAATGCATAAATTAATGAAGTCCGTTATTAAATTATTATTGTATATGTATTTGTAGATCATTTTATTCTTCTCATTCTACTTATACAATCTCAAATTGTCAAGAATAGTCGGCCATTTTGGGGACGATTAGTCGGCTAGTCGGTCAAATACATAGTATGTAGTCATACATGACTGCCGCCCGGGTTTTCACACTATTATTTTTAAAATTAAATTCGCGTGGAGATCATATTATTATTAACTTTGATCCCCTATTCTGTTTGATCAAAAAGGAAACCATCAAAATCGGTTCATTGTCAGAACGACTCGTACGCTGAGGTTTCCATACCATTTTTTCGGTAAGAACTTTAGGAAAGAATAAGAGAGGCCCTTTTTATCCCCAAATTAATCGATTATTTAGGTACGCTATATAATAGATTCGGAAGAAATAAAGAAGCTGTGACAGACGGACATACCTACAGTCAAGAGTTATTCTAATAAGGATTCCGTTTTATCATCGGAGATGTTCGGAACCTTAAAAACATACGTGATTCCACATCCGGTCATGGCGCCGAACACACGCGTTTTCGTCATAGCGTGATGTGGAATCCGGTTTAATCCCGGCCGCGCTTGTTATTAGTCAGTGATTAATAAGACATATCACAGTCGGCGGGATAATCTTAGCTACCGATTTATCAAATTGAACACTGCGGAGACTGGCAGAATCCACAACATTCAAAATTTTAACACCCTAATTTTATTAGCCTATATGAAAGTACCTAGGTGAAAAATTAAGGTACCTACCCGTATTTTTTGCTTATCTAAAATTTTAACTTTAACACTCTTAAATTAATTTTTAAATATTGCATTTTTAGAAAAAGCCGATGACGGCTAAAAGTATCAGGTGTCTATGCGTATTCTGTATTAAAAAAAAAGAAATGACATGAGCTGCGTGCTTTTGTTCGTTTCATTCGTTCAATAGTTCGTTCATGGTTCTTTTGTTTCATTCATTATTGTTTATTTTTAGTTTATTAATTTAAAATTAAATTTTATTCACTTTCATCAACAAAGATGGGTAGAGAAGCACGTAAATTAAATTCCCTTGTATCAATTCTATTCTATTTTTTCGTGTTATGGCTCCATCAGTAGTCCCCTTGTATCCTGTTTTGTTTTTACAACTACAACTAATACTTTTTATTACCAGTTACCTTTGCAGGCAGAGAGTATAGTAGCTTTGACCCATACTCGTTACACAGTGTAGTTTTTCAAAATATCTCTTAAACCACTGAATAAAAAAATAAATAAATATGTGTATCGTGTTAAGCAAAGGAAGATCTCCAAACGGATTTTTAATTTTGGTACTTAACGAAAAATGAAATGTTGTGAATTGCTACGATAAGTCAGCACTGTTGCCATATATCAAAAGAAGAAGAAGAAAAACATACGTATTGAATCTTTTTTATATTTACATAGTAATATTAGAAAATTACTTACATTTAACACTAAATTACAAATATAATATAAAATTAACATTAAACTAAAACTTATAAAACAAATAAACAAAAAAAAAAGTTATGTCATGAAAAATATCCCTTCTAAATGTTCGCCTTGTGGCATGGTGCCCAAGATGCTGGCGGCGCGGCGGCGTTACCTCGCTGCACGGCTATACTGATTCTTTGAGCGAAGTAAGCACCAGCTCTGGGGTCACCAGAGGCGAGAATTAACCTTTTTGAAATATTGAATTTTAATAATTTAGCATCGGACGACCAGGGCCCCACTGTTTCTACTGCAAACGCGGCGAATTCATGATCCTTAATCAAGGATGAGTATTTCCGGCGTTTGAGAATTTGAGCATTTTCCGCAGCTGTGCCAGCTTTTACTGCGCTACCCTGGACGTGAGACGGAGCCAACGTATCGACGCATGTGGCGTCCCATACCAGAGTCCGTCCCAAGTGCCAGGGTACCAATGTTACTCCATCAGGTCTCTTGCCGTCATCTCTATATAGACCGTTGGGTTCTAAAATACTTGGAACAGACGAAGTGACAAGAGACCTGCGGATGAGATCATTTAGTGTGCTGTGCCTATAGCTGCGTCCTGCGCTTTTGACGCATGATAGCCCGTGTCGCCCGAAATGGTCCACATCATGTCCGCATCTGCATCGATGGGGCTCGCAAACTTTAGCTCCTAATCGAAGACCCACCGCGATGCGTAATGTGACTGGGTCTAAAAGTGTTCCTAAATTTCTTGAGGGAAGAGCATGTAGCCAGTGACCCGATTCCTTTTCTGAGACTGCGAGAATACGAGCTCGGTCTGTGGTATTATGACATTGTTCTAAAAGTTCTTTATATGACAATTTTATGTGGGGCAAATCCCATGCATTTTGTGAACTTAAATTGGGAATTGTGTCTTCTGGGCATTTAACATTCCAGGCCGTGTTGGCCTCCGTCAAGCACGGTACCTCAATACTATCAATTTGTGATAGTTTTAAAATTTCTTTAACAAGGTTATAAGTGCCATAGACGGAGGACAGGAAAGCCGGCAATGCCAAGCTTGATGAAGTCCGAATTCCCAATCCACCATATTTTATTGGTAAAGTATTCTGTGACCAGGAGCAGTTATTGAACTGTAAATTCAGAATTTTGGTTAAAGTAGTTTGTAATTGGAAATCAACAGAAGATAAAACTGAAGGAAATTTCCATAGAGGGCAACATCGTAAGAAATATAAAAAATTTGGTGTAAAAAGACAAAAGCGTAATATGAAAATGGCCATATGTGGTTGAATTTTAACTAGGCGTTCTGACGCCAATGTTTGGATCCCATTATCAAATATCGGAACCCCAAGTAGCATAAGGGTCTCTTCCGAAACTGGGAGTATGTTGGGAATTGTATTGAATTGAGAACCTCCTCCTTATTTAAAAAAGAAAGAAAACAATTTAGTTGTATATAATGACAGAAGGTCACTCTATTCTTGTATTCAACACAAAGCGTAAAACGTAAAATCTATTCTTGTCTTCATTATTTTAGTTGGACATATCTCTAATATGCCTGCCACACTATGCTCGTCACTCTGCTCCTTATGCTGCCGCGATGTTGCCCTCTCTGCCCACACACTGCTCTACTCGGGCAATTCACAACATTTCATTTTTCGTTAAGTACCAAAATTAAAAATCCGTTTGGAGATCTTCCTTTGCTTAACACGATACACATATTTAATATTTTTTTTATTCAGTGGTTTAAGAGATATTTTGAAAAAACTACACTGTGTAACGAGTACCGCTCAAAGCTACTATACTCTCTGCCTTCAAGGGAAACTGGCAATAAAAAGTATTAGTTGTAGTTGTAAAAACAAAACAGGATACAAGAGGACTACTGATGGAGCCATAACACGAAAAAATAGAATAGAATAGATACAAGGGTATTTAATTTACGTGCTTCTCTACCCATCTTTGTTGATGAAAGCGAATAAAATTTAATTTTAAATTAATAAACTCAAAAATAAACAATAATGAATGAAACAAAAGAACCATGAACGAACTATTGAACGAATGAAACGAACGAACTCATGTCATTTCTTTTTTTTAAATACAGAATACGCATAGACACCTGATACTTTTAGCCGTTATCGGCTTTTTCTAAAAATGCAATATATAAAAATTAATTTAAGAGTGTTAAAGTTAAAATTTTAGAAAAGCAAAAAATACGGGTACCTTAATTTTTCACCTATTTCATATAAGCTAATAAAAATAGGGTGTTAAAATTTTGAAATGTTGTGGATTAATCGCGTCGCTCCGCACTCGATCCTTTGACTCGCGCACAAAAACCGACAGAACAGGGAGCAGTGGGCATGACGAGGAGCATGGCGAGTAACGTGGCCACACTACGTCTCTTCCTCCTTTCCTCGCTACTTCCCATGCCACTCGACGAGTGTGTGGCAGGGGTATTAGGAAATCCCCGACTTCTATCTATTATCACGCCTTTCATCCCAAGAGGGGTAATCGAATAAATCGAATGCCATTTGTTACGATCTTGACATACCTCTTTCGCTTTCTTTTATATTCATCATACCTTTCATACATGCTTGGCGAAAAAGACTTGAAATTCTCCCTCGTTTAGCCGATGGCATTTGTGAGGCTATACCTAACGAGTGACCCAGTTCTGTTTAGATATATTTAGATGGAAAAGCCTCTTCGTGGTTTGTCGGATTATGTACCTACATAAGTTTTTAATTAAAAAACCCATTAGTACCTATATGGCCGGGATCCGGGATCGAACCCGTGGTCTGCCTAGTTATTACCAGACGTCTTAACCACTCACCCACCGACGCACCTCACAAAAAAGTCTTTAGTAAAATAAGACTGAAGAAGGAAAAATGAATACTTGTGCTGTATGGACTCAGTTCCTTTGGCTGATCCTGAAAAGGAAAAAACTTTGAGTATTTAAGACTGGAGACGGGAAGAGCTAAATAACCGAACAATTTTTTCTGCCACTTTTGGCGGGAGGGGAGGTAAACGTCTAGTACTAACCCCTGTACCACTGTATTTTTCTGTCGTTTTATTGTCGCAACGGATTTTACGTTATATGATGATTATGTTAAAATACAAACATAATAATTATAATTAATGATTGGAAACACTATGTTTCAGCAAGTTTGACGTCCTAGATCGCCTTTCCCATTTAAAACATCACAATTAAGAGGATCGTGTAGCTCAGCGTACGCAGCGAAATAGGTATTTAGAAAATCATATTCTGTCTCAAGCGCGCTCTTCCCACGGGCATCAGTGCGACAGAGAACACTGCAGCTCGTGAGTGTTCGTAGGTATGTTCTTCGTTGAAAATTGCGTTTTGGGGGAAAACGATTTACACCTACTAAACTATAACGAAACCTTATAATTTTGGTGTCAAACGTTTTAGCAGATTATAATCTACGTACGTACGTTTTGCTTTTTTTGAAATTTTGCTTTGTTTCTCAAATACAGACGGTTTATTACGAGCAAGTTATGAACCAAAAAAACCGAGATTTGAGGGGCTTATAACTTTTGACCTATTACGAATTTTGAAAAAAGGAAAAAATACGTACGTAGTTTTTCATTATGTCAGTAACATATTACAAAATCGTTAAAATTAAATGATATTTAGGGGTAGTAAAACGTTTTCTCCGTTTGTATGGACATGGACGCGGTACACTACACTCTTAACTATTTTCCTAAAGCTCTGTCTTGCGACACTAAACGATACCAACGAAATCTAAGGTTACTTATTACTGCGCACCTGGTCAGTTTAACTGGTCAAAGGGGGAAAAATTGGCGAAAGGGGAAGCCCGTCTATGGCCCCTCCATAGGCTTAGTACTCTATGGGAAAAAATTAACAAAAAAAAAAAAAAAACCATAGATTAAATAATAATTACTACGTAAGTAAAACATTCATAAAAGTTATATAATATGACGTACTTCCAACACAATACGATTGTAAATTTAGTTTTCAGTCTCATTTCGCTCGTGTATGTATAAAGCATGTTAGGGGCGCATCCAGCTATTTTTCTTCTAATTTAGACTCCCCCTGCTCCTTGGAAAGATTGAGTGAGATTTAGTGGGACCCCTCCTCCGCCCAGGGCCGGATTTACCATTAGTACCGTAAAGTAAATGGTATTCTCCCACACTCTTATTAATAAACTCGAAGTAGCGACGTAGTAACTAAACTGTGTTTCGTCTCCGTCTAACAAATCTGCAATTCATTATGATAGACGGAGACAAAACACAGTTTAGTTACTACGTCGCTACTTCGAGTTTATTAATAAGAGCTCCAGAGTATATCTGCACTTAATTCATATAAAGTTCCTAATTATTTTCTTCATGAAAACTGTACTGAGAAAACTTGAAATATTAAGCCAACCCGGTTTAAAATAATATTTAAATAATGAAATTAAATAAATGTCTAAATATTTTCAATAGAATCATACTTTTAAAGCATTTTCGATAACGCAAAAAAAATTTTTTTCTCTCCCTCCGAATTTTGCCGCCCCTGGAAATTTGCCGCCCTGGGCACTGGCCCCTGTGTAGAGCTGGTCGTTTTTTTGACTAACCGTTTCAAGAATCAGATTTTTGTAATGTAACGAGCGAACGCTTTTATGCCAGAAGGAAAATCAGTTTTTAAAAAAAAACATGTTTCGGCGATTCAACTGTACGTACAACCAAATAATTTTTAAAATTGATTCTGTAGTTTCAGAGATTACCCCTACATCAAATCTTATAAACTGTACCTCTTTATAATATTAGTATAGATTAGATACATGCACGCATAACACATACTTTGGGGTTCCGTGTTATCATATTTAGAACCGCGACATCTTTCGTTTCGACTCAAAGGCCAAACCGACGAATCCATACAGAGCCAGGCAGGGAAGGAATGCACGGCCCGAGTGTGTCCAACAGCATAATGGCCGACCCAGCAGTTTGCTCGGCATTCTAGTGTTGGACATTCTCGGGCCATGCATTCCTTTTTCATCACCGATGACAGTAGTTTCTATGCAAACAATAAATAGCTAAAATAATTGTTCTAAGTTTCCTCATTCTGGTCAAAATAAAAGATGTAGCGGGGAGGTCATAATGTATGCTAACTAGGGTTGCCATGTATCTTTTTCAGAAAGACTTTCGGGACTTGTACATAAATTGAGTAAAAAAAAATCGGGACATAGCATTTTGACGCGGGACACAAAAAAGCGAATAAAATTAAATAAAGTATATTTGAAGAATTTTTTTTTATTGTCATATTTTAATTCGTTTTTCGTTCACTCACTGCAAATTCAGAGTGCTTTCAAACACCGCGGGAGTATTTAAACTATACGATATGTGCAAAAAAACGTAAGATAAAAACATAAATTCGGTTAAAAATAATAGTTTCTTTGTTTTGTTTTTGTCTAACTGATAAAATATTAAAGCGGGACACGTACCTGTCCCGGCGGGACATTTGAAAAATCGGTTGTTTCGCGGGACGTCCCGCCAAAAGCGGAACACCTGGCAACGCTAATGCTAACCATAAAAATAAAATTGTACCAAAAATATTATCGAGGCGGTTTTGAAAAAGAAACTGGTTTGCTGTTCTTTTAAAATGGACTATGGACCATAACGCTGTATAGTGTATACATTAGTTAGACTGATATTGTACAGACTGTCGAATCAACGGGTTTTTGAATGAATGAATATAGTATGTACGATTTACGCCTTAGGAATAAAAAACCGTTTCTTTTGGCACTGATTTTCGAAGCAGTTTGTCGATTTATAAAACGGGTTACGTTCCGTTTCACGTAAAATACGAAACGACCCAGCTCTACCCCTGTGGCCCCTAGTGTAAATCCAGGCCTGCCTCCCCCATACATGAGATTTCAGTTACAATTTATTTTTATAAAATATAAATATAATACAACTATTACAACAAAGTTATTTAAATTTAATAAAATAATATTTTTTTTACTCTTAAAATAAATCTTCTCCGTAACATCTGAACGGATTTGTTCCGAAAGTCGAGTCGGAGAATGTAAAATAGAGCAAGTGAATTTGTTTATTTAGGTAGTATGTTTAGAAGAAGTGGAAAGGTAGACAAGGAGATTGAAAGGAGAGTGAAAGCGGGAAGCAAGGTATTTGGTGGACTAAGCAATGTATGCAGAAAATATACAACTTACAACTAACACTAGCGGACCCGGCAGACGTTGTCCTGCCCAAACGTTGGCTTGCCTGCACTACCCCTACCCCAACCAGTACCACAAGCACGTAGCCAGGATTTTCCGTCGGGGCGGTCCAACCACCAACCAAGCCATTACGACTTTACTTTTTATTGCATCTTTTCTGCAATAGGTCAATATCCTAGCTCGCTTGACTCGACCTCATCAGCTCAGCTGAACTGATAGTAATTACCAACTTTTTAAAATTCACAATTTCAAAAAGTGTCGGTGAGGGATTTCGGGGGTTTCCGGACCCACTGGACCCTCGCCCTGCCTACGTGCTTGCACTACCATCTAACTTTGGCTATATTATTTTTCGTAAAAAGTAAAGGATAAAAATGGTTGACGAGGAATGTTTACGACTATTAAACATCTATCTATCATGTTTAGGAGCTGAGTATTAACAGTTTTAGTGAATCAAGTCGGGGAAAAAGTTAGCTCCAGCGAGTTTTTACGGCGTATGCTGTCTAACCCGTCAAAATGATGTAGGAACAAATTGTGTAGGATAAAATGATCTACAAAAAAGTCCGCGGTAGCATATATCTATCTCTAATAGATAAGTAGTTATAAGCGTGTTTATGTACCTAGGTATTCAAAGTCTGTCATGCAGTGGTAGCGATCAATCACCCATAAATAATTCAAGATTTTATGTGATGCCTAGAGAGGGTGTTGATTTTATATGGGGCGGTCGTTTGGACATTAATTGGGTTTTTGGAAGCTAATATATACCCAAGGTGATATTAACATATCATTACGGCATTTATAGTCAGTGGAGGGTTGACAGTGAAACTAAAATAAATACACAATCATATTTTTTTACATAGTGTTCTAGACACTATGGCAGCGGATTCGGACTCTCTGGAAGAAATTTTTTATTTGTAGTTTTGAGATTTTTAAATTATTAAGTTATATTATTATTGTTAAATTATATACCTAATATAGATTTTTTTTACTATAGAAACTCGGCAGACGTTGTCCTATCCCTACCACTACCCCTACCCCTACCCCTATTCCTACCCCTACCACTAACTTTGGATATTGTTCATACAAAAATACAAAAATCGCGATTAAAAAATTGGGGGTGGGGGTAGGAGTGTGAAAAATAGTTTTCTTTCTCAGACCTACCGAAAAAATACACAAAAAAATCATACAAATCGGTCAAGCCGTTTCGGAAGAGTTTGGTTACAAACACTGTGACACGAGAATTTTATATATTTTTATATAGTCTAATATTCAAGGCAATGGCACGTCAAGCCTATGTTGGACAGGCAACCGGATGGCGAGTGGTAATCTGGGCCTTTGAGTGGTACATGGGCATCCTGATGGGCAGTTTCGGAGAAACAACCTCTCAAAGTCGCCGAAAAACACTTTTTTTCGATTGTTTCAACAGTTATTATAATTAAAAAAAAATAATAAAAATTGTTCAAATCGGATGGCATTCGAAATTTATACTGTCCTAAGTACAAATAATGGTGTGTATCAATGCCATCCGATTTCGATTAAATTAACCCCTATTTAGCCACCCCCCAAACCTCATGAAAATACCAATAATTCCATACGCTGCAAAAAATTAGGACAATGTGGGCAACAAGGGTTGGTGGGGGGGGGTTGTTGGGGCGGGAGGGGGGATTGTAATAGATAATGAGCATACACAGACCTTTTAAAAGTCCAAGCAGTCGTTAAATATTAATTGATAAGGATTTCCAACAATTTTTTGCAGCGTATGGAATTATTGGTATTTTCATGAGGTTTGGGGGGGGTGGCTAAATAGGGGTTAATTTAATCGAAATCGGATGGCATTGATACACACCATTATTTGTACTTAGGACAGTATAAATTTCGAATGCCATCCGATTTGAACAATTTTTATTAATTTTTTTTAATTATAATAATTGTTGAAACAATCGAAAAAAAGTGTTTTTCGGCGACTTTGAGGGGTTGTTTCTCCGAAACTGCCCATCAGGATCGGATGGCAATTTTTTCCTAACGTTTGGTGGTGTCAATAAGTATGCTCACTAATTTTGAAGCGGTTGCCTTTTCAATTTTTTTTTTGTACTCGCTAGTGCAAGAACGGCCCGCGTGTTTCAGCTGGCAAAAAAAAATTATTATATAATTAGGGTATTTCCTTTAATGCCACCGCATTTTTATCCGGTTGCCTTTTCAAAAAAATTTCGATTTTGCCCCTCCCCCATATCGCCGAACTTGTCCATTTGGGGTCACTTTGGCCGCTACCAGGGGACTCTGTACCACTCAAAGGCCCAGATTACCACTCGCCATCCGGTTGCCTGTCCAACATCGGCTTGACGTGCCATTGCCTTGAATATAACTATAACGTATAATCACTGAAAATAATGTTTATTTATTTGCATAATTAATAAATATATATTTAAATTAAAAATATTTCATTCATAATTCCGGTCAACGTGACCGCAAACGAGAAATGACGTCACTTTCATGTAAATATCAAATAAATAACCACAGACTAGTAACTAAATTATAACAATTGTCTGTCAATCTGTCACTGACTAAGTTATTTTCTTGTTATTTTATCTAATCTGTGACCATCATTTTGTTGGTTTGCAAGATGTGACGTCATCACCGTACAAATATAAAATTTTCATACCTGAAGAAATTACAGCTCTAGTTTCTTTCAGTGCAGCAACATACTTGCCAGTTAATATGGACAACTTTCAAAAAATGGACATTGTTACGGTGTCTCTGTCTTAAACTTTATCCTTTTCTGGCAATCAGCCATGAAAAGTTTAGTTTCTTAGATTTTGTAAGTTTTTGGCAAAGTCTCACTGTTAGCTGCTTGTTCATTCTGAGGTTTCATTTTATTATCCCAACTTATTTAATTTTGACTAATGTTATAATGTGATATATCCTCTCGACTGATCATCTCTTCAGTTTCTGGTGACAAGAGGGCTGACTCCTTCACGCCTTCCTCGCTCAACGAATCAGCATCGCGATTCAGCGGGGAAATGCAGCCAGTATTCTGGCCACTATTCCACGCGTACCTGGTTTATGTTTAGATTAGATCAAAGAAACGCATATACCTACTTCTGTAACAAAACATACAACTATAACGGCCGGCTTTCACGAACAACCCCTAAATTCTCAATACTACCCTATTTAAACATTCTACACCGCAAAGGATAGTCGTAATGATTAAGGGTCTTATTATTTTAGAGCCCTGACCCATATAAAACAGAGTGCTATTGCCTATTCACTATTGTGTGTCAGATAAGAAGGAAAATTTATGTTGGCGCTCCAATTCGCCTTGATTCCTTCAAAAATGGGGTCTTTCTTATTAGGTAGGGTTGCCAATTCTTAGGCAATTATGATACGTTTGTTTGTTTTAAATCTTTTATAATGACCATAGATTTAGTATAGTCGCGCGGCGGCGATCTTGATGCGAACGCGATTGTGATGCGATCGAGGTGGTGACACGTGAATTCAATGCGAGGCTTTGTCCTACGTGCATGCGCAATTGCGAATCGTTCAGGCACCACTGCCGTCATTGGGACAACAAGACAAAAACGACGGTCCAGTTCGCGCGAAGATATCAAGTCAACTGATCGTGTTAGCTTCACGTAGGACACATTATATAGCTGGTAGTTTGTTATTCACGCAGCGCTCCGCGCCGCTTCGCGATTCGCTCTCGCGTCATGATCGCCAACGCAAGACGCCGCGTTTTTTGATAACTCTAACAGCCTATAACAGCCTAGCGTCAGTCGTAATTTCGCTTATTTTTGTAAAATGTCCTCATTTAAAGTATAGTTTAGTGTTTAGTAGACGTGATTAATTATGATGCCTGGATGTAAAAGTCATCTAAGTTGAAAAATCCACAGAATTACACATTTACACGCACACTCATGTCACTGATGTATTATTTTTTTGGTCTCGTTCTAATCGCGAAATTACCAATCTAGTAGAGCAACAGCATACTTACTACATCTATGGTAATGACCATAGACTTAGGATTTCAATCTATGGTAATGACCATACCATTGCCAAAAAAATGGCGCAAATGTATGATATCCGAAAAGTCGATAAAATTATTATGCTTATGCCTTTTTTTGTCTAGAATAAGTATTGAATCGGGGCCCTCGGCTTCAACTTCTAAGTTCTAACCATTATGTTATCTTCGCTTTTTTAATATTAGTTGTTATTATGTAGATAATATATACGACCTACTTTGAAGTCCTTGAATATAGTTTGGTGTAAACGAGCCATAAAATTCGCAGCTCCATACTAATAATATAAAGAGGTAAAGTTTGTAAGTTTGGTAATGTCTGAAACTACTGATCCGATTCTGAAAATTATTTCACTAATAGGAAGCTACGTTATCTCTGAGTGCTATATAATAGGCTATATTTTATTTTGTGCGAAAATAACCACGGGCGAAGCCGGGGACGGAAAGCTACTAGATTTTTTTTTATAAAGATTTGTCTGCTCATGAAGGTAAAAATAATCTATTTTAAAAAAAAGTGCGTCGGTGGCCGAGTGGTTAAGACGTCTGGGTTCGATCCCGGATCCCGGGCATGTATCTACCAATGGGTTTTTTAATTAAAAGCTTATGTACATAATCCGACAAACCAAACTTAGAGCCTTTTCCATCTAAATATACCTCAACAGAGCTGGCCACTTGTTAGGTAGGTATAGCCTCACAAATACCATCGGTTAAACGAGGGAGACTTGGTCTTCCGCTGGGTACCTTGGAACCGTAACACGGTTTCGGGAGCTGTAAGGCTACCCGTGAAAGAAAATGATGTTCATTAAATAATTTGTAAATGAATCACTTGAGAACGGTTAAACCGATATGGCATTTTTTTATGTTCGTAATAGCATTATGGGTTTTAGTGAAAGAAAAATTGAAAAAGTGGCTCGGAAAATTGTTGCTATTTCTATGGGATTTTTGTATAAACTCAAGATGAAATACAAAGGCGGAAAGCTAAACGAGCGAGCCTTACAGTTAGTCGCATATGATGTGCAACATCTCACATCTCACCTTGGACACGCACACACTGTTGGCTGACAGTACCAACCTCTCGAAAAATGGGTTGGTACCGCGTGCGCTCATTGGTCAAATCAACTAGCGCGCGCTTTTTCGGCTTCCTGTTACACACATCACTCCCACAGATTGCAGGAAAGCGAAAGAAAAGATGTTACACATCAAAAATAAACGGACTAAATTATTGTACAATTTTCTAGACATTATTCAATTACTAAGTTGCCACTATGATTGTCTTCAGCTTGCAAATTCTCATATAAATATTTAAATATCTACTTATAGTTAATAGCGCAGTTTATTGCGTTGGGACTTGAACAGGGTCAGGGGGCCAATTGTCTATACTAATATTATAAAGAGGAAGAATTTGTAAGTTTGTTTGTAATGAATAGGCTCAGAAACTACTGGGCCGATTTTAAAAATTATTTCACCATTAGAAAGCTACATTCTTCGTGAGTGACATATGCTATATACCATCACGGCATGACGACGGGAACGGGGTGGGCAGAGGTGAACATGACAAAAGCTATGTACGAAGTGTATGTTTGCCAACATTCTGAAATAGACACGTACGAAGTCGTGGGAAACAGGGTAGGGGTAGGGGTAGGGGTAGGGGTAGGGGTAGGGGTAGGGGTAGGGGTAGGGGTAGGGGCAGGGACAGGGCTAGGGGTAGGGGTAGGGGTAGGGGTAGGGGTAGGGGCAGGGACAGGGCTAGGGGTAGGGGTAGGGGGTAGGGGTAGTGCAGGCAAGCCATTATCTATGAGTGCTGTAGGGTATATTTTATTTTGTTCGCAAATATCCACGGGCGAAGCCGGGGGCGGAATGCTAGTATAAAATAAATTAGCTTTTCACCCCGGTTTCGCCTGTGTCATATTTTGAAATGTGACATAACATTTTATCCCCAAGGATTTCTATGTCACTCTCCTGCCCTCCGACTATCTCTGGGCAAAAATCACGTTGATCAAACTAAAAGATGATGTTGTGACTAAAATGAAGAAAAGTAGTTTACGCTGGTTTGGTCACGTTGAAAGAATGAAGGATGAAAGATTGACTAAAATGGTTTACTGAAGTGAAAGGAAATGCTGGCAGAGGACAACCTAGGTGTACTTTTATTGAGCATATAAAAAATATATTGATCGATGGAAATTTATAAGAAGCGAAAGAGGTATGTCAAGATCGTAACAAATGGCATTCGATTGTCTCATACGTACCCCTCTTGGGATAAAAGGCGTGATGATAGAACAATAAGATAATGGCATAAAACAGGGAGCAAATTTTTATTCGTTCATGATTATACCTACCCGACTTGATGGAGTATACGAAAAAAATGTATGTTTTAAACTTCTTATTTCGTTAATTGGACTAATGTTTAGATTGATCGCGAATAAAATTCCATTCGGAAACTAGATTTAGTGAGTCGCGCTCCGTTTTGGGTTACCGTAACAAATGATTTACCCATAATTGTGGGTAAAAACTATACTCATACTAGCATTATTTTATGAATTAGCTTGATCGTAGTAAAGGGCATTCGATTGTCTCTGCCTACCCCTCTTGGGTTAAAAAGCGTGATGATAGATTCTTATTGTTTAGTTATTTATTATCAAACATTTTTTTTTCTTCACTGGTTGTCTTACAGCTCCCGAAACTGTGTTACGGTTCCAGAGTTCTCATCGGAAGGTATCAAAATATATATCATCACGCCTTTCATCCCAAGAGGGGTAGGCAGAGACAATCGAATGCCATTTGTTACGATCCTGACATATCTCTTTTGCTTCTTTTATATTCATCATACCTTTCATACATGCTCGGCGATTGTGTGTACTTTTAATATTTCCATCGATCAACATATTTTTTATATGTTCAATAAAAGTACATCTAGGTCGTCCTCTGCCAGCATTTCCTTTCACTTCAGCCATATAAACCTTTTTAGTCAATCTTTCATCCTTCATTCTTTCAACGTGTCCAAACCAGCGTAAACTACTTTTCTTCATTTTAGTCACAACATCATCTTTTACACCGCATTCTTCTCTAATGTCATCGTTCCGGATGCGGTCAATACGTTTTATATCACACACATTCTACGTAAGACAGCATTTCAACTGCATTTATTTTACTTTCATGCTTCTTATTCCATACCCAAGTCTCGCTTCATTTTTTTTTTTATTTTTAATTAATTCTTATAATGCGGGCATATAATAACTGTTTTATGTAACCGGATTGGAGATATTTTTCTTGAATGATAAACTTATAATGATATGATCCAATATGATCAAATAAATTAAACAGAACAGTTGGCAGGCCTAGATGTGTCACTTATTTAACAGGATGTAAAGATCTATTTTTAGAAGTGCAGCGGCTTTACTTGTTTTCCGAGGCACGAGAATTCTATTAAAAACTTAAAGATTTTGGTTGCTAACGAGTGACGTTGTGATGTTGAAGAATACGAACAAAGTTTTAAATGTCTTTAAAGCTAGCGGAAGAAGTTTGCTTGAAATTGGTGGCTACATGGCTACATGCCAATTATTGGATGTAAAATATCATGGCTCGTTTGATATGAAAGTATCCAAACTTCTCTGTTATTATTATTCCGCGCGTCTGCCTGTAGACATATATATTATTATGTCAAAAAAGGTTTGTTATCTCTGTCTAATGAAAAATAATAAATATGTATAGAGCTAAGTGACCTGTTTTAAAACCATTTAACATGGCAATCAGTACTCATATCATTACGAAAAAAAAATGGTATTACACTTGATCGTATTTCAGACTCTTGGTCTGTTCTTAAATTGTATTTTCAGAAAGCAAAGGCCCGATAGAAAAAAAATTGCAAAGTGGCCTCTGAAAAAACGTAAAATCTCAAATATCTTAGCTATTCATAAAATAATATTCATGATATTAAGTATGAATATCTGTTGTAAGCTAACAAAGAACTGGCCTGATTTAAATTTTCAATAAAGTGGTTTTTTAATATAAATAAATATTTTTTTTATAATATAATAAAACCTTAAATCAAATCTAAAGATTAAAAATAACTAAATAAACCAGGTCCGCGTGGAATAGTGGCAATAATACTGGCTGCATTTCCCCGCTGAATCGCGATGCTGATTCGTTGAGCGAGGAAGGAGCCAGCCCTGATCAGTCGAGGGGATACATCTTTAATAAAATTTTTGGCATTTGAACCCCACGGACCTAGAGTTTCTACACCAAACGGCACAAATTTGTAGTTTTCAATAATTGAACTATATTTGCGCCGTTTGTTAGACTCTGCGATTTTTGCCGCAGCTCCCGCTTTGATTGCTGTTTCCCTGAGATGAGACGGGGCTAATGTGTCCATGCACGTAGCATCCCATACAAGGGCCCGACCTCGCTCCCAGTGA
Organism: Nemapogon koenigi; assembly: GCA_963924495.1. Lineage (NCBI taxonomy): Eukaryota > Metazoa > Arthropoda > Insecta > Lepidoptera > Tineidae > Nemapogon > Nemapogon koenigi. Next base: position 6,712,249 of record OZ004655.1, read on the forward strand.
ATCAGAGTCATAATAATTTAATGATTTTTCATTTACGCCCTTTTATTTCAAGCAGCGCAATTTCACTGCTTCTCTATCACTCCTACTAAAGAGTAGTAGTATTTCTTACTCTGCAGTTCATCAGTGATCGCCAAAACGCCTTGCTAGATGGTTGAGTGTTGCGTGCAGTCCCGAAAAATGGGAAACAAAAAGCCGGAGCATTATGGGGACGGTGCCATCTCTCAAGGTCTTTGGCTCTATTCAGCGTCTTAATGTCTTCTTTTCTTTGTTACAGATTGATCCTGCCCTACAACCATCCATAATTTCCAAATCTAATCTTACCTAAACTAATCTAAACAATTTATTTACATTAAATTCTATCCTTAACTTTTTATCTTGGAATCCTTGCCTCTGAAATTGAAAAAGGATACTATTCGACTGTCAATTTTAAATTTAGAATATTCAAATTTAGAAAACGAACTGTCAATTTCAAATTTAAAACGCCATGTGCTAGTGACGATACATTTTCAAGATGGCAACACCGCCTGATTCTCCCGTCGAGGAGGTTGCATATGAGTTGGAGCCAAGCAGAACACCAAAGCCAATTCCAGTCGCATTAGATGAGCTCTGCCGTATCACAAAATTTACAAAACAGGAAATTCGAGTTATGTACCGGGGATTTAAAACGGTGAGTGCCTACCTTTGAAATAATATTATTTCTCAGAGCCAATTATAGAAATTTAATATTTGTACCTCGATCACACAGATAATAGCGGGTGAGTGAGAGGCAAATATAATTTAAATAATCGGCATTTTCTTGCATATTCGTTATGAAATTAAGTTAATAGAATTGTCCCTAAGGTAAATATGCACCCACAAAACAAATAATATTAGAACCCAGATCGAGTATTAATAATAATAATAATTCGGCCACTAGTCGGTAAATCCGATTATTTGACCACTTTTATAGTCGGGAAATAGTCGGCACAGTGATGTCATCGAAACTCATAAATGCACTTTATTTTAAATTAAAAAGGCACAATTTATCGAAAACTCATTTCAAAACAAAAAGGCTTTAGTCAAGAAATCTTTGTTCTAAAATAAACACTACAGCGAAAATTCTCAATATGTTTCGACAAAAAAATATTGTAATTATAATTTCAAAATGAAACAAGTCATCAAAAATTTAGCTACACTAATCAGTCCACGCCTCGAATGACGTAAAGGCTGGCTCTTACCTCGCTCAAAGGATCAGTTTAACCATTCAGCGAGGTAACGCAGTCAGTGTTTTGGGAACCATGCCACAGGGAGGGATTCTTGAAGAGGTGTTCTTTATAGTTATGTCTATACTAATATTATAAAGAGGAAAGATTTTTGTATGTTTGTGTGTATGTTTGTATGTTTGTAATGAATAAACTCAAAAACTACTGTGCCGATTTCAAAAATTCTTTCACCATTGGAAAGCTACATTCACCCTGAGTGACATAGGCTATATTCTATTTTCAAAAAATTAAGGATCCTTACTAAAACTCCAATAATGTAATCCAAGGTGTAAAAAAATTACCTAAGAAATTCCTTACATCGCGTGCGCTGCGAAAACTATTGATGATAGAACAAAATAATGTACTACGACTTTGCAGAACACATCATTATCTACAAAAAGTGTCGCGATAGCATATGTCTAACTATTATAGTTAAGTCACTATTAGTGTTCTTTTATTTTAAAAATTTAATTAAAAAGCCGCCGCTAGAAAAGGCTCTTTATTTGTACCTTGCTATTAATCCTTATAGGGGTAGGGGTAGGTTAGGGTATATTTTATTTTGTTCGTAAATATCCGCGGGCGAAGCCGGGGGCGGACTGCTATGTAAAAATTTAAATAGGTAATACCTAATTAAATTAAGAGGATCGTGTAGCTCAGCGTACGCAGCGAAATAGGTATTTAGAAAATCATATTCTGTCTCAAGCGCGCTCTTCCCACGGGCATCAGTGCGACAGAGAACACTGCAGCTCGTGAGTGTTCGTAGGTATGTTCTTCGTTGAAAATTGCGTTTTGGGGGAAAACGATTTACACCTACTAAACTATAACGAAACCTTATAATTTTGCTGTCAAACGTTTTAGCAGATTATAATCTACGTACGTACGTTTTGCTTTTTTTGAAATTTTGCTTTGTTTCTCAAATACAGACGGTTTATTACGAGCAAGTTATGAACCAAAAAAACCGAGATTTGAGGGGCTTATAACTTTTGACCTATTACGAATTTTGAAAAAAGGAAAAAATACGTACGTAGTTTTTCATTATGTCAGTAACATATTACAAAATCGTTAAAATTAAATGATATTTAGGGGTAGTAAAACGTTTTCTCCGTTTGTATGGACATGGACGCGGTACACTACACTCTTAAAGTGATAACGTGAAGTGATTAAGTGATAAGTAACCGTGGGGACATGGAGAACACAGTCTGTTTAAAGACATTACGACTAAAAGCTCACATGACCAACTGCAACGGGCTGGGTCTTACTTCGGTCAAATCACGTGGCCATCCAACGAGGGAATTTTTACGGGAGCAAAAAGCTAATTTATTATACAGAATATAATTCTAAAATTCATCTAAAACCATACCACAAATAAAAATTACCCCCAATTAAGGGTAACCTGTTGATTTACGGATATTCGCAGTTAATAAGTTATGAAACGCCTCAGTGTTGCCAACTTTTGGACATAAATTTGCCTATAAATTTTGTAGGCGGCTAAACCAACTATCTGTAAAAGCGGTTGGCACTTGCTCCCACTTAGTTCATTGAAAACTCGATTTTATTTAATCTTTCTATTATTCTTAACAAGCGACCCGCATCGGCTTCGCTCGGGTAGAAAAGATGTTTATGGAAAGTTTAGTTTTCCCGGGAGAATGAGAGACTTTCCCGGGATAAAAAGTAGCCTATGTCACATCGATCTGTTGACCAACAAAAGTTCGTTCTTTTATAGATACTAATCGAAGGCACCGTATACAATATTGGGTTTACAACAATTTTAATACCTACATAAATACACTTATAACTACTTATCTATTAAAGATACATATATGCTACCGCGGACTTTTTTGTAGATTATTTCACGCTACACAACTCTTTCCTACATCATTTTGTTATATCTCTGACGGATTAGACATCATACGTTATGAAAACTCGCTGGGGCTAACTTTTTCTCCGTGTTGATTCACTTATACTGTTAATGCTCAGCTCCTTAACATGATAGGTCTATGTTTAATACTCGTAAACCTTCCCGGTGAATTAACCTATCTATTAGTGAAAACCGCAATCAAATCCGTTTAGTAGTTTATGTGTGAAAAGAGCACAGTAATTAGTCTTTTTATTTTGGGAAATAAGTAATTCTCCGGGGAAAATTGATTTTTGATATAGTATAAACAACTTTTATAAATCAGAATAAGTATAGCGTTGTGTTAGCCCCATGTATTCTGAAACGCAACTGAAAACATCATGAATTTCAGTTTAAAACGTGAAAGCGAATGTCGGGAACACGTCGCGCGCCGAGATGGCTTCGTAATGGCATCGAGCGATGAACATCCGGGTTGCTAGGGTGACCACGATATAATATAAATTGGGATATTTTATCAGATCGGAAATGTGTTCTGACTAAATTTAAAACTAAAATTCGTCCAATCCCCGGCTCCTCGCCGTACGGTCCACCGAAACCGACCACAGACTCGTCCAATTCTTGAAACGAACGGTCCGCCATCCGTTTTCAAATCGTTGTGTTTGTGTTTGATTTCGATGGCCGGAATGATCTGTCACACACACACACACATCCACACATTGTCTATTCGAATCTTGTGTGTCTGTATGAGTGAGTGAATTGCATAATTATGATGAACGCTAACGTGTGGTCTGTGATCAATCTCGATCATATTTTCAGTGAGATACCGGACATGTGGAAGTATGGATTCTGTATATGATAATTAAACGATAATTAAAGTGTCTGGTCACCCTACTGACAGTAAATAGCCAATTTCTGTATCTCGTTTGATTGCCGAAGCGATGTAGACCAAATTATAATTCGTATATTAATAGATCATAATCGTTAAATGTTTTTATTAATACTATCTATTTTATTCATAGCTAATCATCATCCTAAACTAATACTATACTTACCGTCCCGGCTCCGCCCGTGTAAATATAATCTTAGATGACAATTTTCGGCCCTACAACTATATCTATGTGCAAAAAATCACATCGATTCGTTGCTATGTTTTGACTTGAAAGAAAAATTCCAAATTCTAAAATTGGTACTCAATTAGATAACATTACTTTTCGTCTTTCTGTGTGCTTACGACTCGGTATCAAAATTAATGAACCCCATCAATGTCGCTGCGGTCAAAATGTCGATTCTCTGGGACATCACGGACTATCATGTACGAAAAGTGCTGGTAGAATACGCCAGTCTTAATGATGTCATCCGTAGGGCCCTTGCCACTGTCCACGTGCCAGCTATATTAGAGCCGCCTGGTATGGCACGTGATGATGGAAAAAGGCCCGACGCAGGGAAGACCGTTAGTGTGGGGCGCTACCTGTGTCGATACATTGGCGGCTTCTCACGTCCAGGCCACATCTAATAATGCTGGTGCAGCAGAAACAACAGCTGAAAACCTCAAACGGCGTAAGTACGCAAACCTTGCACAAGATTACTTATTTGCACCGTTTGGAGTTGAAACCATGGGTCCGTGGGGCCTCGGAGCAAAGAAATTATATAAGGAACTATCATCTCGTCTAATCGACATTTCAGGTGACAAGAGGGCTGGAGCATACCTTAGGCAACGTATTAGCATAGCTATACAGCGAGGAAACGCTGCTAGCCTTCTTGGCACTTTACCGCAGGACAGTGATTTCGAGAAGGTTTTCTACTTATGAGTATGTATCACTACATATTCATGATTAGAGAGCCACTCATGGGGTTCACTGTGTTTAATTTTTAACACACTTCAGAAGGATGTGGGTGACCGTTTCTTCAGTTTCAGTTCTGCATAGTGGACTATCTGTAATGCCAATATTAAATGTATGTTCCCCGATTACTTGAAGACGCCTGGACCGATTTAGAATTTAGTTTTTGTTTAAAAGATTATACTTCACAGGTGGTCCCAATGGACATCAGGTCAGGATCTGATGATGGGATCCTGGAGAAATTGAGAACTCTTCAAATTTTATAGGCACACTTAAAGCGATTTAGGTTTTTTAATTTATAGTGATATGTGCATTTGCTTTCGGAAAGCATACTTTTCAGTGCATAATTTTAGAAGTCGGTACACATTTTTTTAAAGGAAAATTATAGATTAATTAGTCTTTGTGCTAATCGAGAGTTTAGGGATGGGAACGCTAGATTTGATTCTCTGCAACTCTCAAGTCTGATTTATGTCATGTTTATGAGTGGTTATTCTGAGTTGTGCACGATCCAGTCTCTAGGCAGTGGCATAATGTGGTTCAGGACCCACTGCCATTATACCTGATCCTCTCCCTGTAAGTTTTACCCCCTAAAGGGTTATGTTATTATTTAGTTCGTTACAAACCTTGTCACTTGAATATAAAGAAATTGAACTCAACCCTAGACATTCTAAGCGTGTGGAAGGTAATTAAAGAAACCAATGTACAAGGTCGTACATACACCCCATACACGCAACACTTTCTCTTACCCATATCTGATGTAGTTTAAGAGCTGACCTAACATTTTTGTAGGTCATTAATGACGCGAAAATGTAGCGTTTTAGTAAGTTTGCTAAATGTTTTGGTAACAAAATAAAAGTTAGTCAGGGAGGCCATGTTAAGTTTTTAAGTGCTCATTTACTTGAAAGAATGAAGGATGAAAGATTGACTAAAAAGGTTTATATGGCAGAAGTAAAAGGGAATGCTGTCAGAGGACGACCTAGGTGTATTTTTGTTGATCGTACACACCTAATTATCACCACATCTTATAAAACAAATCCGTCTGTCTGTCTGTGTCCTTTTCATGGGGTAGGGGTAGGGGTAGGGGTAGGAGTAGTTGTTTTCCACGGACGAAGGAAAGTAAATAGCAGGCAAGCCAACGTTTGGGCAGGACAACGTCTGCCGAGTCCGCTAGTAATATTATAAAGAGGTAAAGTTTGTGAGGTTGTAGGGGGTCATCTCTGGATCTACTGAACCGATTTTGAACATTATTTTACCAATAGAAAGCCACATTATTTGTGAGTGTCATATTTTATTTTGTTCAAAAATATTCGCGGGCGAAGCCGGGGTCCGAAAGCTAGTCTCTATATAATAGATAAGTAGTTATAAGCGTAATTGTTGTAAATTCATATTGTACCTGTACGAAGCCGGGGGCGGTGTTTTGTTTTGACGTGAAAGAAGAACAAACAAACAAACACACTTTCGCAATTATATCTTTAAGAATTACGTGCTTTAATCTACTTCTCGTGCTTCTGGAGGCACGTAAATAGGTTGCCCGTACTTCTCATAAAAATAACAGATTTAGGTAAAATAGTAAAATTAGTGACAAAGTAGTTCCATTAAGAGCAGCAGCTACCTGTTCTGTTTAATATGGGCAAGTGGATAAAAGTGGACACTGTCTCTGACCGCACCGCATGTTATAAATGTCGTGATTTTTCTTTCTTTCTTCAAGGGTTGCCTTACAGCTCCCGGAACCGTGTTACGGTTTCAGGGTACCCAGCTGACGACCAAGTCTCCCTCGTTTAGCCGATGGTATTTGTGAGGCTATACTTAACGAGCGGCCAGTTCTGTTGACGTATATTTAGATGGAAAACGTGTGTCCTTCATACGTAAATATGAATATTCTCTAATTTGTCTCTATTCGATTGTCTCTGCCTACCCCACTTGGGATAAACGGCGTGATAATAGATGGATAGATATATTCTTGAGTTAGTCACTTTTGGGCTAATTCTTGTATTGTAAATAAATAAAAAACCAGCCAAGTGCGTGTCAGGCCACGCATAGAGCATGGTTCCGCCCGTAATCTCAGGATGATGCCATTTGAAATACTATTTTATTTTGTATTAGCTTTCCGCCTCCGGCTTCGCCTGTGGATATTTTCGAATAAATTTGGGACCACTTTGCACACCACTTTGAACCTTAATATCTCGTAAACAAAACTTAATATCAAAAAATGATGAATGAAACCTCATAATCATTGTAAAATACCATTTTAATAACACCCCATTCAATGGATTGGGTTTAAAATTTTTTTTTCATCTTAACTTTACTTAAAGAGGAGATACATAAAAAAATACATAACGTTTTATTGCATCAAAATGGAGATAACAGGAGTATATAATTATATTGTGTACCAAATTTTATCAAAACCTGTAGTCTCTAAATTTTTTGAAAGACTGGGACGTTGAAGAATGAAGGATGAAAGATTGACTTAAAAAGTTTATATGGCTGAAGTGAAAGGAAATGCTGCCATAGAACGACCTAGGTGTACTTTTATTTAACAAATAAAAAATGTGTTGATTGATGGAGATATTAAAAGTACACACAATCGCCGAGCATGTATGAAAGGTATGATGAAAATAAAAAAAGCGAAAGAGGTATGTCAGGATCGTAACAAATGGCATTGGATTGTCTCTGCCTACCCTTCTTGGGATGAAAGGCGTGATGATAGATAGATAGGGACAGACGCACGGACTGAACGATCTTAAATGGGTTGTTTATTTTAATATGGAACCCTATAAAACAGTCAAAAAACTATATATTCTTCCTCTAAAATGGCGGTGGGTACTTTTTGTCTAAAAACAATCACATAGGTACGTATTTCCTCGTTTTAAATTGGCTGCATAGTACGTGATTGCAAGTTATATGATAATTATGCTGTCATGTCCTTCATCGATCGATACTAGTGACCGACCGAAAGTTCGGTTTCGGTTTCAGTTTCGGCCAGTTTCGGCCAAAAAATCTAGTTTCGGCCTTAGTTTCGGTTTCGGCCAAAATATAGCCGAAACTTTCGACCCCGGCGAAACTCGAGTGTTCGTGAATTTTCGGTGCGTCGTTCGGTAAAATTCGCAGCTAACTCGTGCTTGCTCGCCGTGCCACCGTGCATTTAATCGTGAGTTGAGGTTATGTTTTGCAATTTAGTGATTTGTAAAGTATTTATTTTGTTTTTATTAGTACTTTTAACAGTAGTAACAGTAAATTTCAGTAAATAATCAAATCAAATCAAATCAAATGTTTTATTTGCAAGAATACTTACAATATAGGTCTTAAGATTATGGTGAGTATATGGACATGTAGGTATTCAACCTGCAAGCAGGTGTGCAAACATTAATTAAATATAGGTAGGTACATATTTTGACTCTAAACATTGGTTATAAAATCTACACAATTACAATAAATTCCCGCCATTTTTATCCAGTTTTGTGACACATGTATTCACTTATTGCATAAAAGCAATGATCGAGGAGCCATTTTGTCAATTTAGATTTAAAGTCATTTCCATTTAATAATTTAATGTCATTAGGCAGATTATTATAGAGAACAATACACATATTATAAATGTTCCTTCTATAAATATATTTATGGCAAGGAGGTTGGTATAATAAATTCATTATTTTGGCTCTAGTTTGCCTCTGAATAACTTCACCGCGTTTTTTAAAATATTCAGGATGGGAGTCCACAAAAACACACATGTCTCTGATGTACATGCTGGGTAATGGTAATATTTTAAGCTTTTGGAAAATTGGCCTACAACTATCATCAAACCATGCGTCACACATCACTCGAATACACTTTTTCTGGACCTTAAATGCTCTATCGAGGTCCACCGAGTTCCCCCATAGCACTAGGCCATAGCTAAGTAGCTAAGTAATCGTAATTTTAAATGTTTTAATAAGTTTCGGTTTCGGTTTCGGCTGAAAAATTTGTTTCGGTCGGACACTAATCGATACATACGCTAACCAAAGAAACGCGATGAGTTCATATGTTAACTTCATGAAGGGGGTGGTGTGTGGACATATTTTTCATACAAATATGTTTAACAAGCGATTCCGCCCGCGGCTTCGCACGGGTACAATATAGGTTTATAGTAATTTGAATACCTTCATAAATTCTCTTAAACTACTTATCTTATTATTATAAACAAATCTACAACCCAAGCTACTCATGAACTCTTAGACTTTTTGGTACGTAATTTGGATAAAGAAAAAAAATGCATAGCCATCTTTTTAGACCTTGCAAAAGCATTTGATACGGTTTCTTTTCCCATCCTATTAGCTAAATTAGAGTCCAATGGTATACGCGGCGATCAATTACAACTTTTTGAAGTTTACTTATATAATAGAACTCAGTGTGTTACTATAGATTGTTACAGCTCAGCAACGAAATACCAATTAGTTACGGAATACCACAAGGTAGCATACTAGGGACCAATCTTTTTTTAACATATATAAATGACAAATGGCAAATTTTCTTTCCCCGTCTTGATTCACTTCTAAACATGATAAGTTAATGTTTAATACTGGTAAACTTTTTTTGCGTTTAGTAGTTTTTGCGTGAAAATGTCACAGACAGACAGACGGACGCGGCGGGGGACTTTTTTTTAAAAGATAAAATGATAATTAGGGGTGTATGTTTAATAAAAATACACCTAAGTCGTCCTCTGCCAGCATTTCCTTTCACTTCTGCCATATAAACCTTTTTAGTCAATCTTTCATCCTTCATTCTTTCAAGTAAAATAGCACTTAAAAACTTAACATGGTCTCCCTGACTAACTTTTATTTCTTTACCAAAACATTTTGCAAACTTGTCAAAATTGTTCAAATTTTAATAGCATCCTTCCTATGGAAAATTGCTACGCTAAAATACGAGTTCGCTGCTTGTGTCATACTTTGATAATTCAAAAAGTGGGGTGATAAGTTTAACGGCAGCGTGCTTTCATAATACAAGTATACATTGGGTTTACAACAATTTGAATACCTACACAAATACGCTTATAACTACTTATCTATTAGACATAGATATATATGCTACCGCGGACTTTTTCGTAGATCATTTTATTCTACACAATTCTTTCCTACAACATTTTGTTATATCTCCGACGGATTAGATTAAACAGCATACGCCATCAAAATTGGAAAATCGCTGAGGCTAATTTTTTTTCTGAACATGATTATTTAATATTCGTAAATGTAAACTTTTCTCCTGAATCAACCTATCTAATATTGAAAACTAAACAAAATTGGTTCAGTAGATTTTGCGTGAAAAGGGCACAGACAGACAGACTTTGTGACAGATAAAACACGATTATAATACATATTAAAGTAACGGAGATAATAAGAAAGTGTGATAGAAATGATGATGCCGTGTTTAAAATACGGAGTAGCAATCAACGTGTAGATATGTATGTATGAATATTTGTATGGAAGGAAGAAAGGCTTCATAGACTGTTTACCTCTACGGGAATCAACCGTGAATATTTTTAAATATGAAATTCAGGTCATAGAATAATCCAAACTAAAATAATATCCGAGGGAAAACTTCCCCTATTTTGGAGCAAGACGAAAATACACCAATCGCGTGCGCTAGAGCGGGATGGGCATATATCCAATTCGTTAAAAGGTTACCAGGCTAAAAGTCAACGACCGGTCTTAAAATAGTACTATGAAGAACAAAAATATATTCAACAAAATAACATCGGGGTAGACAGAGACTAAGGACCTTCACGTGCCACGACCCAGACACACCTCTCTTGTTAACATACATATACTCACGCCTGAATCACATCGGGGTAGACAGAGACTAAGGACCTCCACATGCCACGACCCAGACACACCTCTCTTGTTAACATACATATACTCACGCCTGAATCACATCGGGGTAGACAGAGACTAAGGACCTCCACATGTCACGACACAGACACACCTCTCTTGTTAACATACATATACTCACGCCTGAATCACATCGGGGTAGACAGAGACTAAGGACCTCCACATGCCACGACCCAGACACACCTCTCTTGTTAACATACATATACTCACGCCTGAATCACATCGGGGTAGACAGAGACTAAGGACCTCCACATGCCACGACCCAGACACACCTCTCTTGTTAACATACATATACTCACGCCTGAATCACATCGGGGTAGACAGAGACTAAGGACCTCCACATGCCACGACCCAGACACACCTCTCTTGTTAACATACATATACTCACGCCTGAATCACATCGGGGTAGACAGAGACTAAGGACCTCCACATGTCACGACACAGACACACCTCTCTTGTTAACATACATATACTCACGCCTGAATCACATCGGGGTAGACAGAAGCTAAGGACCTCCACATGCCACGACCCAGACACACCTTTCTTGTTAACATACATAATATACTCACGCCTGATTCACATCGGGTAGACAGAGACTAAGGACCTCCACATGCTACGACCCAGACACACCTCTCTTGTTAACATACATATATTCACGCCTGAATCACATTGGGGTAGACAGAGACTAAGGACCTCCACATGCCACGACCCAGACACACCTTTCTTGTTAACATACATAATATACTCACGCCTGATTCACATCGGGGTAGACAGAGACTAAGGACCTCCACATGCTACGACCCAGACACACCTCTCTTGTTAACATACATATACTCACGCCTTAATCACATCGGGGTAGACAGAGACTAAGGACCTCTACATGCCACGACCCAGACACACCTCTCTTGTTAACATACATATACTCACGCCTGAATAACATCGGGGTAGACAAAGACTAAGGACCTCCACATGCCACGACCCAGACACACCTCTCTTGTTAACATACATATACTCACGCCTTAATCACATCGGGGTAGACAGAGACTAAGGACCTCCACATGCCACGACCCAGACACACCTCTCTTGCTAACATACATATACTCACGCCTGAATCACATCGGGGTAGACAGAGACTAAGGACCTCCACATGCCACGACCCAGACACACTTCTCTTGTTAACATACATATACTCACGCCTGAATCACATCGGGGTAGACAGAGACTAAGGACCTCCACATGCCACGACCCAGACACACCTCTCTTGTTAACATACATATACTCACGCCTTAATCACATCGGGGTAGACAGAGACTAAGGACCTCCACATGCCACGACCCAGACACACCTCTCTTGTTAACATACATATACTCACGCCTTAATCACATCGGGGTAGACAGAGACTAAGGACCTCCACATGCCACGACCCAGACACACCTCTCTTGTTAACATACATATACTCACGCCTGAATCACATCGGGGTAGACAGAGACTAAGGACCTCCACATTCCACGACCCAGACACACTTCTCTTGTTAACATACATATACTCACGCCTGAATCACATCGGGGTAGACAGAGACTAAGGACCTCCACATGCCACGACCCAGACACACCTCTCTTGTTAACATACATATATTCACGCCTGAATCACATCGGGGTAGACAGAGACTAAGGACCTCCACATGTCACGACACAGACACACCTCTCTTGTTAACATACATATACTCACGCCTGAATCACATCGGGGTAGACAGAAGCTAAGGACCTCCACATGCCACGACCCAGACACACCTTTCTTGTTAACATACATAATATACTCACGCCTGATTCACATCGGGGTAGACAGAGACTAAGGACCTCCACATGCTACGACCCAGACACACCTCTCTTGTTAACATACATATACTCACGCCTTAATCACATCGGGGTAGACAGAGACTAAGGACCTCCACATGCCACGACCCAGACACACCTCTCTTGTTAACATACATATACTCACGCCTTAATCACATCGGGGTAGACAGAGACTAAGGACCTCTACATGCCACGACCCAAACACACCCCTCTTGTTAACATACATATACTCACGCCTGAATAACATCGGGGTAGACAGAGACTAAGGACCTCTACATGCCACGACCCAAACACACCCCTCTTGTTAACATACATATACTCATGCCTGAATAACATCGGGGTAGACAGAGACTAAGGACCTCCACATGCCACGACCCAGACACACCTCTCTTGTTAACATACATATACTCACGCCTGAATCACATCGGGGTAGACAGAGACTAAGGACCTCCACATGCCACGACCCAGACACACCTCTCTTGTTAACATACATATACTCACGCCTGAATCACATCGGGGTAGACAGAGACTAAGGACCTCCACATGCCACGACCCAGACACACTTCTCTTGTTAACATACAAATACTCACGCCTGAATCACATCGGGGTAGACAGAGACTAAGGACCTCCACATGCCACGACCCAGACACACCTCTCTTGTTAACATACATATACTCACGCCTGAATCACATCGGGGTAGACAGAGACTAAGGACCTCCACATGCCACGACCCAGACACACCTCTCTTGTTAACATACATATACTCACGCCTGAATCACATCGGGGTAGACAGAAGCTAAGGACCTCCACATGCCACGACCCAGACACACCTTTCTTGTTAACATACATAATATACTCACGCCTGATTCACATCGGGGTAGACAGAGACTAAGGACCTCCACATGCTACGACCCAGACACACCTCTCTTGTTAACATACATATACTCACGCCTGAATCACATCGGGGTAGACAGAGACTAAGGACCTCCACATGCCACGACCCAGACACACCTCTCTTGTTAACATACATATACTCACGCCTGAATAACATCGGGGTAGACAGAGACTAAGGACCTCCACATGCCACGACCCAGACACACTTCTCTTGTTAACATACATATACTCACGCCTGAATCACATCGGGGTAGACAGAAGCTAAGGACCTGCACATGCCACGACCCAGACACACCTTTCTTGTTAACATACATAATATACTCACGCCTGATTCACATCGGGGTAGACAGAGACTAAGGACCTCCACATGCTACGACCCAGACACACCTCTCTTGTTAACATACATATACTCACGCCTGAATCACATCGGGGTAGACAGAGACTAAGGACCTCCACATGCCACGACCCAGACACACCTCTCTTGTTAACATACATATACTCACGCCTTAATCACATCGGGGTAGACAGAGACTAAGGACCTCCACATGCCACGACCCAGACACACCTCTCTTGTTAACATACATATACTCACGCCTGAATCACATCGGGGTAGACAGAGACTAAGGACCTCCACATGCCACGACCCAGACACACTTCTCTTGTTAACATACATATACTCACGCCTGAATCACATCGGGGTAGACAGAGACTAAGGACCTCCACATGCCACGACCCAGACACACCTCTCTTGTTAACATACATATACTCACGCCTTAATCACATCGGGGTAGACAGAGACTAAGGACCTCCACATGCCACGACCCAGACACACCTCTCTTGTTAACAAACATATACTCACGCCTTAATCACATCGGGGTAGACAGAGACTAAGGACCTCCACATGCCTCGACCCAGACACACCTCTCTTGTTAACATACATATACTCACGCCTGAATCACATCGGGGTAGACAGAGACTAAGGACCTCCACATTCCACGACCCAGACACACTTCTCTTGTTAACATACATATACTCACGCCTGAATCACATCGGGGTAGACAGAGACTAAGGACCTCCACATGCCACGACCCAGACACACCTCTCTTGTTAACATACATATATTCACGCCTGAATCACATCGGGGTAGACAGAGACTAAGGACCTCCACATGTCACGACACAGACACACCTCTCTTGTTAACATACATATACTCACGCCTGAATCACATCGGGGTAGACAGAAGCTAAGGACCTCCACATGCCACGACCCAGACACACCTTTCTTGTTAACATACATAATATACTCACGCCTGATTCACATCGGGGTAGACAGAGACTAAGGACCTCCACATGCTACGACCCAGACACACCTCTCTTGTTAACATACATATACTCACGCCTTAATCACATCGGGGTAGACAGAGACTAAGGACCTCCACATGCCACGACCCAGACACACGTCTCTTGTTAACATACATATACTCACGCCTTAATCACATCGGGGTAGACAGAGACTAAGGACCTCTACATGCCACGACCCAAACACACCCCTCTTGTTAACATACATATACTCACGCCTGAATAACATCGGGGTAGACAGAGACTAAGGACCTCTACATGCCACGACCCAAACACACCCCTTTTGTTAACATACATATACTCACGCCTGAATAACATCGGGGTAGACAGAGACTAAGGACCTCCACATGCCACGACCCAGACACACCTCTCTTGTTAACATACATATACTCACGCCTGAATCACATCGGGGTAGACAGAGACTAAGGACCTCCACATGCCACGACCCAGACACACCTCTCTTGTTAACATACATATACTCACGCCTGAATCACATCGGGGTAGACAGAGACTAAGGACCTCCACATGCCACGACCCAGACACACTTCTCTTGTTAACATACATATACTCACGCCTGAATCACATCGGGGTAGACAGAGACTAAGGACCTCCACATGCCACGACCCAGACACACCTCTCTTGTTAACATACATATACTCACGCCTGAATCACATCGGGGTAGACAGAGACTAAGGACCTCCACATGCCACGACCCAGACACACCTCTCTTGTTAACATACATATACTCACGCCTGAATCACATCGGGGTAGACAGAAGCTAAGGACCTCCACATGCCACGACCCAGACACACCTTTCTTGTTAACATACATAATATACTCACGCCTGATTCACATCGGGGTAGACAGAGACTAAGGACCTCCACATGCTACGACCCAGACACACCTCTCTTGTTAACATACATATACTCACGCCTGAATCACATCGGGGTAGACAGAGACTAAGGACCTCCACATGCCACGACCCAGACACACCTCTCTTGTTAACATACATATACTCACGCCTGAATCACATCGGGGTAGACAGAGACTAAGGACCTCCACATGCCACGACCCAGACACACTTCTCTTGTTAACATACATATACTCACGCCTGAATCACATCGGGGTAGACAGAAGCTAAGGACCTCCACATGCCACGACCCAGACACACCTTTCTTGTTAACATACATAATATACTCACGCCTGATTCACATCGGGGTAGACAGAGACTAAGGACCTCCACATGCTACGACCCAGACACACCTCTCTTGTTAACATACATATACTCACGCCTGAATCACATCGGGGTAGACAGAGACTAAGGACCTCCACATGCCACGACCCAGACACACCTCTCTTGTTAACATACATATACTCACGCCTTAATCACATCGGGGTAGACAGAGACTAAGGACCTCTACATGCCACGACCCAAACACACCCCTCTTGTTAACATACATATACTCACGCCTGAATAACATCGGGGTAGACAGAGACTAAGGACCTCCACATGCCACGACCCAGACACACCTCTCTTGTTAACATACATATACTCACGCCTGAATCACATCGGGGTAGACAGAGACTAAGGACCTCCACATGCCACGACCCAGACACACCTCTCTTGTTAACATACATATACTCACGCCTGAATCACATCGGGGTAGACAGAGACTAAGGACCTCCACATGCCACGACCCAGACACACCTCTCTTGTTAACATACATATACTGACGCCTGAATCACATCGGGGTAGACAGAGACTAAGGACCTCCACATGCCACGACCCAGACACACCTCTCTTGTTAACATACATATACTCACGCCTGAATCACATCGGGGTAGACAGAAGCTAAGGACCTCCACATGCCACGACCCAGACACACCTTTCTTGTTAACATACATAATATACTCACGCCTGATTCACATCGGGGTAGACAGAGACTAAGGACCTCCACATGCTACGACCCAGACACACCTCTCTTGTTAACATACATATACTCACGCCTGAATCACATCGGGGTAGACAGAGACTAAGGACCTCCACATGCCACGACCCAGACACACCTCTCTTGTTAACATACATATACTCACGCCTTAATCACATCGGGGTAGACAGAGACTAAGGACCTCCACATGCCACGACCCAGACACACCTCTCTTGTTAACATACATATACTCACGCCTGAATCACATCGGGGTAGACAGAAGCTAAGGACCTCCACATGCCACGACCCAGACACACCTTTCTTGTTAACATACATAATATACTCACGCCTGATTCACATCGGGGTAGACAGAGACTAAGGACCTCCACATGCTACGACCCAGACACACCTCTCTTGTTAACATACATATACTCACGCCTGAATCACATCGGGGTAGACAGAAGCTAAGGACCTCCACATGCCACGACCCAGACACACCTTTCTTGTTAACATACATAATATACTCACGCCTGATTCACATCGGGGTAGACAGAGACTAAGGACCTCCACATGCTACGACCCAGACACACCTCTCTTGTTAACATACATATACTCACGCCTGAATCACATCGGGGTAGACAGAGACTAAGGACCTCCACATGCCACGACCCAGACACACCTCTCTTGTTAACATACATATACTCACGCCTTAATCACATCGGGGTAGACAGAGACTAAGGACCTCTACATGCCACGACCCAAACACACCCCTCTTGTTAACATACATATACTCACGCCTGAATAACATCGGTGTAGACAGAGACTAAGGACCTCCACATGCCACGACCCAGACACACCTCTCTTGTTAACATACATATACTCACGCCTGAATCACATCGGGTTAGACAGAGACTAAGGACCTCCACATGCCACGACCCAGACACACCTCTCTTGTTAACATACATATACTCACGCCTGAATCACATCGGGGTAGACAGAGACTAAGGACCTCCACATGCCACGACCCAGACACACCTCTCTTGTTAACATACATATACTCACGCCTGAATCACATCGGGGTAGACAGAAGCTAAGGACCTCCACATGCCACGACCCAGACACACCTTTCTTGTTAACATACATAATATACTCACGCCTGATTCACATCGGGGTAGACAGAGACTAAGGACCTCCACATGCTACGACCCAGACACACCTCTCTTGTTAACATACATATACTCACGCCTTAATCACATCGGGGTAGACAGAGACTAAGGACCTCTACATGCCACGACCCAAACACACCCCTCTTGTTAACATACATATACTCACGCCTGAATAACATCGGTGTAGACAGAGACTAAGGACCTCCACATGCCACGACCCAGACACACCTCTCTTGTTAACATACATATACTCACGCCTGAATCACATCGGGTTAGACAGAGACTAAGGACCTCCACATGCCACGACCCAGACACACCTCTCTTGTTAACATACATATACTCACGTCTGAATCACATCGGGGTAGACAGAGACTAAGGACCTCCACATGCCACGACCCAGACACACCTCTCTTGTTAACATACATATACTCACGCCTGAATCACATCGGGGTAGACAGAAGCTAAGGACCTCCACATGCCACGACCCAGACACACCTTTCTTGTTAACATACATAATATACTCACGCCTGATTCACATCGGGGTAGACAGAGACTAAGGACCTCCACATGCTACGACCCAGACACACCTCTCTTGTTAACATACATATACTCACGCCTGAATCACATCGGGGTAGACAGAGACTAAGGACCTCCACATGCCACGACCCAGACACACCTCTCTTGTTAACATACATATACTCACGCCTTAATCACATCGGGGTAGACAGAGACTAAGGACCTCTACATGCCACGACCCAAACACACCCCTCTTGTTAACATACATATACTCACGCCTGAATAACATCGGGGTAGACAGAGACTAAGGACCTCCACAAAAAAAAACTGAGTATTATTAGTATAAGTTAATCAAGTCGGGAAAAAAGTTAGCTCCAGTGAGTTTTTATGTCGTATGCAGTCTAAACCGTCAGAGATATAACAAAATGATGTAACAAAGAATTGTGTAGAATAAAATGATCTACTAAAAAGTCCGCGGTAGCATATATCTATCTCTATTAGATAAGCAGTTATAAGCGTGCGAAGCCGGGGACGGGTCGCTAGTTACATAATAATACAAGGTAACACAAAATAGGATTATTAGATATTTTTCTTAGTAATATTATAATCTAATAACAGAAAACCTTGGCTAAAAGCGAAGGTTTTTAGAAGGCTCTATTCCTATCTATCTATCTATACTAATATTATAAAGAGGAAAGATTTGTATTTTTGTGTGTATGTTTCTAATGAATAAACTCAAAAACTACTGTGCCGATTTCAAAAATTCTTTCACCATTGGAAAGCTACATTCACCCTGAGTGACATAGGCTATATTATATTTAAAAAAAATTTGGGATCCTTACTAAAACTCCAATAATGTAACCCAAGGTGTAAAAAAATGACCTAAGAAATTCCTTACATCGCGTGCGCTGCGAAAACTATTGATGATATAGAGGTAGTGGTAGAGGGTAGGGATAGGGGGTAGGAGTAGAAGTAAGGGTAGGGGTACTGGTAGGGGTGGGGGTAGGGTAGGGTAGAGGTAGGGGTAGCCGGACCAATGTGTGCCGTACTTTAGCAATTATTTTATTATAAACAAGCTTTCCGCTTCGGTTTCACCCATAATCACAAAAATCAAATCCCATAGAACAAAGGACTCAGTTTTTCCGAATTTCAAATTTTTAAATTTTTGGTGTTTAATTTAATTTCACTTAATTTTTTTACAAGCGGTTGCCCGCGACGTCGTTTGGACGGTTCTTGAGAGCTCGACGAAAAAGTGGGGGAATGTTTGCGCATGTAATTCGAGTGCAATATAACTTGTATATTTATTATAATTGATTTATTGGTGTTTGTTTTTACGATTGCTTTTTACTGCTGGTAAAATTAAAATTAATACCTCATACCGTCAAGCAGAGCCAAAAATTGTGTTCTGCGCATCTAACGACCACCGCTCAAGAACCGTCCCGGTACCTACCTATAGCTAGTGCACACAAGTAAAAAGTAAAATTTCTTTGGCTTATTGTAAATTAAATTATTCTATCTATCTATCATCACGCCTTTTATCTCAAGAAGGGTAGACAGAGACAATCGAATGCCATTTGTTACGGTCTTGACAAATCTCTTTCGCTTCTTTTATATTCATCATACCCTTTCATACATGCTCGTCGATTGTGTGTACTTTTAATATTGCTATTTTTTAAATGTTTAATAAAAGTACACCAGCTCGTCCTCTGCCAGCATTTCCTTTAAATTCTGCCAAATAAAATTTTTTAGGCAATCTTTCATCCTTCATTCTTTCAACCAGCGTCAACTACTTTTCTTCATTTTAGTCACAACATCATCTTTCACAACATTAAATTAAATATACTAAACTATCCATTTAATAAATATAATAAATATTGTAACGAATAGGTACTTAAATCGCACAAATAAATACCTAAACACATCAAGGTCGATAGACGTCTCTAGAAACATCCAGAGAGAATCAAGTACAAACGAAAATGGACCGTATGTGCCTAGCCATAGGTACCAAAATCGGGCGCGGTCTGTGTGTAGGTATTTGGCGCCGAGTCGCATCGAGACGCGTCTACGGCTTTGTACAACGGTCTCGGCGTTTCTCGAATGTTCGGAGGGCAATATAAACAGAGGATCGTCGCCGGGAGAAGACAGTGCGAAAGACAGTGCGAATCAGAGCGATCAAAGCGAAACAGCGAAGTGGAATTTAGTGCGACTAAGTGATATTCTAGTGTTTTTATTTATTTAACTGTATTCTTGTGGTGTTGAAGTAAAGTTTGTTTATTTAATCGGTATTTTAAATCTCTTCGAACCCTAGCTCGTAACAAATTGGTGTCAGAAGTGGGATTCAAAAATGCCGATTACACCACGTGACTCGTCGTCATCACGGCGACCCAAAACACGACAAACTACTGCTGGACATCACGGCGAGGAGGTCGACGAGGCTGCTGCTGCTGGTGCTGCTGGGAATACTGCTGGTGGTGCCGGAGCTGCTGCTGGAGCCGCTGCTGCTGCTGCTGGGACTGCTGCTGTTGGTGCTGGAGCTGCTGCTGGAGTTGATACGGGTGCTGCAGGTTCTGCGGGTGCTCCCCAGGCATTCGATATGGGGATGCTGGTTCGGCTGATGGAGGAGCAGGCCCGACGTCAGGAGGAGCAGGCCCGACGACAGGAGGAGCAGACTCGGCAGCTATTGGAGGAGCAGGCCAGACTTCGGGAGGAGCAGACTTGCCGGCTGTTGAAGGAGCAGTCTGCTAGCCTTAAGGAGCTGCTTTCAGAATCACTGGGAAAGGTGACTATGGAGGTGAAGCAGCTACAGAGGGTTACAGACATGCACGAGGAGAGAATCGAAGACCTCGACATCCGTTACGAAGACCTCCAACAGCATTGCAAGGAAATACAGACTAGGATGAGCAGAGAACTGGATGCAAGACTTAACGACCGCTACGGAGAGTTGGACAGCCGATGCGAGGGGCTCCAGAATGAAGTAAGGAAACTGAAGCTGTCCGCTCCTGTTTCTGGAGGCGTCGTCGTCTCCGGCCCCCGAGTCAAGGTGCCGCCGTACGACGGGACTACGTCCTGGACAGCGTACAAATTGCAGTTCCAAACGGTCGCCTCTGCCAACGGCTGGACAGACGAGCAATCTCTGACCGCCTTGACAGTGGCTTTAAGGGGCCGTGCACTATCGGTTCTGGAGGCCTCTCCAGACAGCTGCACCACGTACGGGAACCTGATCGAGGCAATGGACTCCAGGTACGGCGACAAACACCTGGAGCACGTCTACCGAGCGCAGCTGAGGGACAGGACGCAACATGCTGGTGAGAATCTGCAACAATGGGCTCTGGAGATCGAGAAGATCGTGAGGAAGGCGTACCCATCTGCCGGACAAGAGTTCATTGCTGCAAACCTCGTTCAAGCATTTATCGACGGCATCCGCAGCATGGAGGTCAGAGCTGCAGTTCGTCTGGGCCACCACAGCGCCCTGAAAGATGCACTGGCCCATGCTCTAGAGGTGGAAGCCGTGAGACAGGAGCCTCGTTCTCAGCGATTGCGACAAGTGGCGGAGGAGGCTACTCCAACAACGACACCTGAAGCAGAGAGGCGTAGTTACTTACCCCGCTGCTTCTACTGCCACAAGCTGGGGCACCTTAAAGCAAGCTGCCCGGCGCTTAAACGACAAGGCACGGATCAACGAGTGCCGAAACGGGACGTCGAAGCTGATGTCCGTGCCGTAACTACGGAGCTTCCGGGAAACGAGTAACAGCCAGAGCCGCGGGGCGGGTACTGGCTGCTCGTGACACAGCCCCAAAAGTTACCATCCGACAAGTTTTCGACGGGAACAGTCTGGTGATCGCCGGCGAGGTCAACGGGACGCCATGTGAGATGACGATCGACACAGGAGCAACGCGTACGGTTATGAGACCTCAGTTGTTGGGACGATCTACGAGCAGAACCAGACGTTCATCTTCCTGTCTGAAACTCTTCACGGCAACCGGTCAGCCAATACCCGCATACGACGAGCTGCCGGTGACACTCAAGGTGGGTGACGGGGAGTACCCACACACCGTCATCGTGGCCGACATTATAGACGACTGCATTCTCGGACTCGACTTTATGAAGCGGTTCCAGTTTGGCATCGACTTGCGCAACGGTGTACTGCAGTGCGGCCAGGAACAGGTATTTTTGAAAGGTGGTTATGCTGGCTATGTGCGCTGTGCCAAGGGCGTCAAACTGAACCCATATTCGGAGACGCTTGTCGATGTGGAGTTACCAACTAATGGGGACCCCTCCAATACGAGGTGCTCTATCATCGACCACCTGGAACGTTCTAAACATAAAGGCTGGTTACTCACTCCAACTTTAGTAAACAGCCAAAGTGGACGAGCTGTAGTAAGGGTGACCAACTTCAATGGCGCTCCTGTCACTCTCAGTAAGGATCAAGTCGTGGCGAAGTGCGACGAGGCGAATTGGATGCGGAGCTGCACCCAGGGGAAGCTGTCGGCGGTGAAAAATAACAGTGTAAACCCCTTGGAACTCGTCGATATTTCGAAAAAGGACTTGTCAATCTCCGAGTACAAAAGAGCGAAGGAGATGCTCACTCGTTACATTGACATCTTTAGTGACAGAGATGGGCATCTCGGCAGGACGTCATTGGTGAAACACACCATCAACACAGGCAACGAGTTACCTATACGTCAACGTGCTCGACGAATCCCAGTAGGAAGAGAAGCAGAAGTACAGTGCATGCTGGAAGACATGAAGAAGGCTAATGTCATCGAACCTTCTTTGAGCCCATGGTGTTCTCCGGTTGTGCTAGTTAAGAAGAAGGATGGCAGCACTCGCTTCTGTGTGGATTATCGTCGACTGAACGACGTAACCAGAAAGGACAGCTACCCTCTACCCCGGATTGACGACACCTTGGACAAGTTGAGTGGGAACCAATGGTTCTCAACACTGGACTTGAAGAGTGGATACTGGCAAGTGGAGATCGATCCCAAGGACAAGGAAAAGACTGCTTTCTCGACCGGAAATGGACTGTGGCAGTTCAACGTCATGCCTTTCGGGTTATGCAATGCTCCTGCTACGTTCGAAAGGCTGATGGAAGTTGTGCTTGCTGATCTCGTGGGAAAAGCTTGCCTAGTCTACCTGGATGACGTCATCATTATGGGACGCGACTTCAACGAGCACCTGAGGAATTTAGAAAGAGTGTTTGCCAAGTTGAAGCTCGCGAACCTGAAATTGCATGCCAAGAAGTGTAGCTTCTTTAAGAAACGTGTGAATTACCTCGGGCATGTAATTACAAAGGATGGCGTAGAAACCGACCCTATCAAGACAGTAGCTGTACGAGAATGGCCCACCCCACGGAACAAAACAGATGTTCGGGCGTTTCTTGGTCTGTGCTCATACTACCGCCGCTTCGTATACGACTTCGCGGGAGTAGCCAAGCCCCTACATCGACTGACGGAGGACAAGCGTTCGTTTCAGTGGACTGAGGACTGTGAGAAGTCGTTCCAGGAACTGAAACAACGACTGTGTGAAACACCTGTATTGGGCTACCCGGACCAAGTCGGCGAGTTTGTGGTGGACACAGACGCAAGCAACATCGCTATTGGAGGTGTGCTGTCACAACGGAAGGGGGACAAGGAAGTTGTGATAGCGTATTTCAGCAAGGCTCTGTCGAAACCAGAAAGGAACTACTGTGTAACCAGACGCGAACTTCTGGCCGTAGTGAAGACAGTACGACACTTCAACAAGTATCTCATCGGAAGGAAGTTCAAGCTACGGACAGACCATGCGGCGTTGAAATGGTTACTTCAGTTCAAGGATCCCGAAGGACAAGTCGCTCGATGGATCGAGCAGTTACAAGAATTCGATTTCACGATCGAACATCGACGAGGACGGATGCATGGCAACGCTGACGCACTGTCACGCA
This sequence comes from Nemapogon koenigi, assembly GCA_963924495.1. NCBI lineage: Eukaryota > Metazoa > Arthropoda > Insecta > Lepidoptera > Tineidae > Nemapogon > Nemapogon koenigi. Next base: position 6,736,682 of record OZ004655.1, read on the forward strand.
GGCCGTGCCCTGAAGATTGTAAACACTGCTCGAGGCGTGAAATCGGTGATTCTGTCATCAAAGTGATTACGACTAACAACCTTAGTGACGAATGGGCGAACGAGAGGACGAGAGACGAGCAACTCAAGGATAACAACTTGGCGCCGATAATGGAATGGAAGACGCAGAATGTTCCAAGGCCCGGCTGGAATGTTTTATCAGCCATGAGTTCCACCACGAAAAGCTACTGGGCTCAGTGGGAAAGTCTAGTGCTGCACAACGGGTTGCTGTACCGCAAGTGGGAGTCGCCAAGTGGACAGGAGACATTGATGCAGCTGGTCGTGCCTAGGTCAAAGGTGCGCGCAGTGCTTGAGTCCGTGCACGATGGATCCTCGGGAGGACATCTGGGCATGAATCGAACCTTGGCGAAAATCAGGAAACGATTTTATTGGGTTCATTGCCGGCAAGATGTCGAGGATTGGTGTCGCAAGTGCACAGTATGTGCGGCCGTGAAGGGACCTACGACACGTACGAGGGGACGTATGCAGCTGTACAATGTTGGCGCTCCATGGGAACGAATTGCGGTGGACGTTGCTGGACCGTTCCCGGTCACTGAAGACGGGAACAAGTACTTCATGGTCGTGATGGACTACTTCACGAAGTGGCCGGAGGTCTTCGCAATTCCCAACCAGGAAGCGACAACAGTGGCGACTAAGTTGGTCAACGAAGTATTCTGCAGGTTCGGGCTACCAATGGAGATACATTCTGATCAAGGGCGTAACTTTGAGTCGCAGTTGTTCCAGGAAGTATGCCGTCTCCTGGGAATAAATAAAACGAGGACTACGGCGTATCATCCACAGTCCGACGGAATGGTTGAAAGGTTCAACCGCACTTTGGAGACTCATTTAGCGAAACTGGTTGAGGATCACCAGAGGGACTGGGACCGATATATTCCCTTGTTCTTGCTCTCATATCGATCCGCAGAGCATGAAAGCATAAAGGTGACTCCTGCTTATGCCAACTTTGGGAGAGAACTCCGACTACCAGTTGATCTCCTGACCTCCGGATGCGCCGCAACCTGTAAGTGACTACGTATCGAACCTGAAAAACAAGATGTGCGACATACATGACCAGATTCGTCAGAGCAGTCTTGTGGCCAGTACAAAGATGAAGACCAGGTACGATAGAAACTTCAATAGTAACGGTTTTGACGAGGGATCGTTGGTGTGGCTGCACAACCCGAAACGCCGAAAAGGCAAATCTCCCAAGCTGCAGAACCGCTGGGAAGGCCCGTATAAGGTCATCACGAGGATCAATGACGTGACCTATCGGATCCAACGATGCCCGCGTGGACAGTTAAAGGTTGTCCATATTGATCGACTGGCTCCTTACAAAGGCTCGAATATTGCTCGGGACGAGCAAGTCTAAGCGGGGGGCAGTGTAACGAATAGGTACTTAAATCGCACAAATAAATACCTAAACACATCAAGGTCGATAGACGTCTCTAGAAACATCCAGAGAGAATCAAGTACAAACGAAAATGGACCGTATGTGCCTAGCCATAGGTACCAAAATCGGGCGCGGTCTGTGTGTAGGTATTTGGCGCCGAGTCGCATCGAGACGCGTCTACGGCTTTGTACAACGGTCTCGGCGTTTCTCGAATGTTCGGAGGGCAATATAAACAGAGGATCGTCGCCGGGAGAAGACAGTGCGAAAGACAGTGCGAATCAGAGCGATCAAAGCGAAACAGCGAAGTGGAATTTAGTGCGACTAAGTGATATTCTAGTGTTTTTATTTATTTAACTGTATTCTTGTGGTGTTGAAGTAAAGTTTGTTTATTTAATCGGTATTTTAAATCTCTTCGAACCCTAGCTCGTAACAATATCATCATCATCATCATCAACCTTTTAAGATCCACTGCTGGATCATGGTCTCCCTCTAGGTGCACCATTTTTAGTGGTGCTCATTGAGAGGAATTGCCATAGTCATCACGCTTGGCAGGCGGGTTGGTGACCGGACGCCGGCTTTACGTGCCCTCCGGAGCACGAGGAGTCGATTTAATATGATTCCAGAATATTTTAGAGGTCACGGTTTCGATGGTGCGAGTCGTAGTCCTTGGCTATTTTTAAATAACTAACACGGCATATATCGTGACAACAAATTTGGTACTAATTAATCATGCTACTTTGCATGCTTACCTACATATATTATGTCGCCGCCAAATGGTTAAATCAGCCACTCAATTGAATGGCTAAAGAATGCTTATAGCCAAATTGTTGAAAGAAACGTTTAACATAAGGGCTGAACGTGTCGTAGCCACTTGGTTGTTCGTCATGGTCGTATTATTTAGACTCAAAATTTTGTTTAAAACTATAGTGTCCGGGTCATTATTTGTAGGTAAATCCATAATGTGTTCCTTTTCTTTTATTATACTGTGTCTATTTTAATCATCGATGTATTTTAATTCAAAACAAAGCACTTTACATAAAACAACACGCTAATGTGTGGCCTGTGTTCAATTTCGATCATACGGCTGGCCGGACCGAAAATTTTCGGTGAGATACCGGACCAGTGCGTGGGCTACTTAAGTGTAAGAAGGGGCCATAGATGGGCTCCCCCTTTCGCCAATTTTCTGCTCTTTGACCTATAAAACTGACGTAATAAGTTACCTTACGTTTCGTTGGTATCGTTGTGTCGCGAGACAGAGCTCTAGAAAAATAGTTAATTGTGATGTTTTAAATGGGAAAAGCCACAGATTTTTTATACTAGTTCTGTGGGAAAAGCGATCTAGGACGTCTAATTTGCGGGAACATAGTGTTTCCAATCATTAATTATACCTAATTATTATGTTTGTATTTTAGCATAATTTTCATATAACGTAGAAGCCATTGCGACAATAAAACGACAGAAAAATACAGTGGTACAGGGGTTAGTACTAGGCGTCTACCTCCCTCTCCGCCCAAAGTGGCAAAAAAAATTGTTCGGTGATTTACCGCTTCACACTACTTGTATAAAAGGGGTTCTACATGGTTGGACGGCATATCAAATTAGGTTGCCCAACGGTGTTGTCCAACCATGTAGAAGGGGTTTAAATGTCGCATCGCAATACCTACTGTCTCGCGTGAACTTAGTAAACCGCGCGGCTTATTTTGTTAAACTTGTTAGTGAGATACACTGCAAAAAGAATCGATAAAATAACCAATTGTAAGATAAGATAGGGCAAGATTCACGTACCAGAAACATGAGAAAGAACGATTTGACAAAAAATCGGTCTTGCGAAAATACTCAAAATGAACATATGCTCTTCCAGTATTATACAAAAACGATTAGAAATAGCAAGTTGTAGTTAATGTTTGTGAAATTATGTATATGGTAAATACGAGAAAATAGTAAATATATTAAGAGAACTCAGTCGCAAAATCAGTGGAAAATACGCGGGAAATTGATTACTTTCAGGGCTTCATAAAACTTTTCAAAAATATTTTTAAATTCATAGGTACTGTGTTAAATATATATATATCTTTCGAAAGCTATATAAATTTTGAAACTACGACATAATCGCGTAATTTAAGAAGTTGTGAAGCATGTAATTTGTATGGGACGAAAGTTATGAGGCGTCTGACGGCGGCGCGGCGTCGCCTTTCCAGCGACCACTATAAGTAACTAAACTATAAGTAACCAGGTTTTCATTGTTTACAGGAATGTCCTGAAGGAGTAGTTCATGAAGACTCATTCAAAGATATATACGCGAAGTTTTTCCCACATGGCAGTAAGTAATTTTTTTATAACACGGTTTAAAGGTGGCCACACATACGTCCAATCCCCGGCGCTTCGCCGTCTACGAGTAACTCGTAGTTCGCCGTACGGTCCACCGACCACAGCATGCGCGTTGGGTTTTAAAAACTGAGTAATTTTGATGTCTATGGTCATGGTGCTTTGTACTGACTATTTCTCGTGGGTGCTGGATATAAGATTTTTTAGGTAATTTTTTTACACCTTGGGTTAAATTATTGGAGTTTTAGTGAGGACCTAGCCTATGTCACCCGGGGATAGTGTAGCTTCCCAACGGTGAAATATTCCTGTAGTTTCGGAGCCTATTCAATGCAAACAAACAATCAAATCTTTCCTCTTTATAATATTAGTATAGATAATGGACTAGCGTCCCCGCTTTCGCACGGGTACGAACGATATCAGATAAATTATAGCCTTCCACTTGTCTTATCGTGTACATAATAACCACTGTACATAAAAAAAAATATACCAAGTGCGAAAGTGTTGCAAAAAACCTCCATGTCTTAGATTAAAATGATAAAGCATGATTATTAGAGGTTAGATTAATATCAATGCCTACGGCTCGTGGTTAGAGAGATGGAGACAGAAAGTGGTTGTAAGCACTTGCCGGCAGAAAACATCTTTTTCGTGTAGTCTGAGCCTCCCTCTACAAATTCTTGTAGACGAGTAGGGGTCCAGCGCTTGTCGGTACGCCGCTGAGCCGATTTGGAAGAGTAGTAAATTGGCAGAAAATATTTTTCTTACAAACCTACAAATGTTGTTTACTCATTTTCTGCCAGCTGGTAGGAGAGGTTTTTTTTATATATTTTTTCTAAATCGGCTCAGCGGCGTACCGACAAGCGCTGGACCCCTAGTCCTGCTCAGACCACACGAAAAAGAGGTTTTCTGCCGGCAAGTGCTTACAACCACTTACTGTCTCGGTTTCATCCTTAGATGTCTCTTTTAGCCGATGGTATTTGTGAGGCCAGTTCTGTTGAAGTATATTTAAATGAAAAAACCTCTAAGCAGAAATGATGTTTAGCTTGCTTTGGTTCGAGGAACTCAGTGCCGTGGCAAACTATTGTTACTGACATAATTATGTTTTTTTTTTCAGACTCAGCTCTGTACGCCCATTATGTGTTTAAAGCATTTGATGTGAATTGCAGTGGAGCTATCAGTTTTAGGGTAAGTTGACAAAAATTTATTCTTTGGCTATGTCCAGCCCTTGTCATCTGAAATGTCGATTAGATGAGATGATAATTCCTTATATAATTTCTTTGCTCCGATGCCCCACGGACCCATTTTTTTGTATATCAAATAAAATGTATAGGTATGTATTTAAAAAAATCGGTTGTCTGTAAAGTCGGTTTACTGACGATAGTTGAACGTGACAACGTCATAAGAAAGCTGTCCACGCGGACGCATCGCTCACTCAAGTAGGAGAGAGACAGATGTCGAACGCTGCCGGACGCGGAGGCCGATTGTGCCTCTTTGTCGCTCGTTCCGCGCTCTCGCTTGCACTTCAAGCCTTAAATGGAACGCCTCAGAGCGAGGTAACGCCGCATGAGTCATGTTTTTTCGTGCGTGCAGCCGGCTTCATCGAATTATAAGACGTTGTCACGTCAAAAAGAATTATTATGTTAAATGGCGCTTACGACTTCTATTCTGAGCGGAAACGCTTTAGCTCTTTTCTATTCACACTAGCCTAATTCGACAGAGACGGCTGAATCGTGATGCTAGAATCTAGTAAAACATTTGGAGTGCACTGAGAGAAACAAAAACAAAAGTGTCCCGTGGGATTAGCATACCTAATTAGGATATGTTTCACGATATGCCCAACTAAAATCTGCCATATTGTTGAATGCACACAAAAAAAGCAAAAAGTTGCTAATCTTATCTTCTATATGTGTGTCCTCCTAAACGACTGGACCGATTATGATGAACTTTTTTGAGTGGCTCCCTGGATGGTTTAGATTCACACTTGGACCCGGTAGGTGGCGCTAAATTTGGTTTCTAGGAATATTTTTTTAACGAAGCAAGCCAGCGTTCGGGAACGACAACGTCTGTCGGGTCATTTTGATATGGCTAAGCGTGGGCAGACAAATTGACAAATGTTAATTATTTAACGATATGGCTGATACGACATAGGTATATAATTTATTTCGCATTACAAAAATTCCACGGCCAAAGCCAGGAGTCAAGAATGTATGAAATTGTGAGTTTTGCACTGATTAATGAGAATTAACCCGAAGCAGACTGCAGCCAGTACATACCTTTCACTCTACAAAAACCAAGATACGGTCAGCAAAACAACGACTTTTATTATTTTACAAACACTATCACTGCATCACTATATACAATTATAAAATATAATCCGCTGCCGCGTCTGTCTGTCTGTTTGTCGCGCAAAAACTACTTAACGGATTTTGTTATAGTGTTGAGACAAGATAAGTTAGGATGCAATACATAACGCCTACTGAAATATTACTAGCAAGTCACTATCTTGTATGTTTCTATCAGGCGTTATAAACTATGCTGTTAATATTCGTTCCTTAAAGCCACTCACATTTTGTCATTACGTTTTTCATCATTAAATTAATTATACATTATATTTGCATAAAGTCTCGTTTCATTTCATCAGATAGGTTGTTTCACCAGTAAGCTTTACGACTATTAAACATGGACCTATCGTGTTTAGGAGCTGAGCATTGACAGTATAAGTAAATCAAGTCAGGAAAAAGTTAGCTAAATTATGTTACATAATCCGACAAACTACACTTAAAGGCTGGTTAATAACAATAAGTGTGGTTAAAAATAGAGCCTAATATTTTTGCCGACCGTACGTAACACAGCGAGTCAACAAGGGCACTGCAGGTGAAAAACCTAAGTATCTATGTCGACTGTACATTGTCATTATTTTGTGACCTGTTTTCCTTCTTTATGAAAAAAAAATATAAAATGAAAAAAGAGTATATAATTACGTCAATAAATAATTAATCAATGCTCTCGGCCTCCATGGACTCTGCTGCCAAAAAAGTGGAGGTCGTTTTTCGCGCCACGGCGCTTTAAATGAAGTTATTAAACGGGCTCTTGCCACCATCAATGTACCAGCTATGCTGGAACCCTGTGGTCTTGTACGTGATGATGGCAAGAGACCGGATGGCATGACGCTGGTGCCTTGGGAGAGGGGTAGGGCCCTAGTATGGGACGCAACTTGTGTTGATACCTTGGCGCCCTCACATCTCTCGAGTACAGCGATAAGAGCCGGGGCAGCTGCAGAAACAGCAGAGACTTGCAAACGGCGCAAGTATATACAAATTGAAAAAGATAATATATTTGTGCCGTTTGCAGTAGAGACTCTAGGTTCATGGGGGCCGAGTGCCAAAAAATTTTATAAAGATATAACACCAAAAATTGTCGTCGCTACGGGCTGTTTCTTCGCCCAGAGAATTAGCATTTTTGATTATTAATATTATTTTAGGTTTATATTGTTGTGTAAAAAATTTTAATGTAATTAATTACGTGAGATATTTGAGTCAACTTTAAAGGAAGCGCTATACCTACTTACAGGTAATAAAAAAATATGTCCCATTTTGCCCGCTCAAACATGTCATGGTTAAAAACATTTATTTTAAGATTAAGAAAAAAAGTAAAAAATTAGAGTAGTTTGCGGAAATCTCACGTATCTGTGCGTCCCACTAAATCTCATTCAATCTCACCAATGGGGAGGGGGGAGTCTAAATTGGAAGATAAATAGCTCACGTAACTAATGGATGCTCCCTTGGTATTCTAGTGTTGGATATTCTCGGGCCGGGTAGTCCCTGGCTGACTGGGAGGACCCGTTGTTTTTTGTTAGTAACCGGTATATGTTATACGGGTGCTGCATGGCAATAAAAGGACATCTGCTACATCCTCTGTGGCCAACAGTGGCCAATCCTGTGGGCCAACCCAAGCAAAGATATTATGTCAAAAACGTTTCTAAGGTTCCGTAGATCACCGATGAAAAAACGGAAACCCTTGTAGGATCACTCATGTTACTAACTAATTTACGAATAAAACAATCGAAACAAAAACAAAACAACAATAAAACAATAACAAAAATCTTCATCTATAAAATTGGCCTATGCATCAGAGGCAGTTGAAGCATGGAAATCAATTTGCCCTAACGAAGACATCCCAAAGGAATCAAATGTACAAAAACTTTGGGATGCCCCGTTAGTGCAAAAAATCCATCAAGAGTTGGCCCAAAAGTTCACAAATAATATTGATAAAGCTCGCCTATTAGCTGTCTCTGAAAAGGAATCTGGCTACTGGCTTCATACAATACCAGCAACCAACCTTGGGACCTTACTAGACAATAATACGTTTAGAATCGCAACTGGCATTCGTCTCGGGGCATCGATATGCATGCCACATAAATGTCCGTGTGGTAGCGACGTCAATGCTCTCGGCCTCCATGGACTCTGCTGCCAAAAAAGTGAAGGTCGTTTTTCGCGCCACGGCTCTTTAAATGAAGTTATTAAACGGGCTCTTGCCACCATCAATGTACCAGCTATGCTGGAACCCTGTGGTCTTGTACGTGATGATGGCAAGAGACCGGATGGCATGACGCTGGTGCCTTGGGAGAGGGGTAGGGCCCTAGTATGGGACGCAACTTGTGTTGATACCTTGGCGCCCTCACATCTCTCGAGTACAGCGATAAGAGCCGGGGCAGCTGCAGAAACAGCAGAGACTTGCAAACGGCGCAAGTATATACAAATTGAAAAAGATAATATATTTGTGCCGTTTGCAGTAGAGACTCTAGGTTCATGGGGGCCGAGTGCCAAAAAATTTTATAAAGATATAACACCAAAAATTGTCGTCGCTACGGGTGACAAGAGGGCTGGCTGTTTCTTCGCCCAGAGAATTAGCATAGCTATACAGCGAGGAAATGCAGCCAGCGTTCTTGCCACCATGCCACGCGGACCAAATATTTTTGATTATTAATATTATTTTAGGTTTATATTGTTATGTGTAAAAAATTTTAATGTAATAAAAATTATAAAATTAAAAAATAACAACAACAAAAAACAAATTAAGTATAAACTAAATACTAAAATAGTGCCTTCTATTAGTATAGCTAGGACTAGAATTGACTAAAATTGGAAAAACAAAACACTCTTGATAGTAGGTCTGACGACATGGCCGTAGAAGTTATGAGCTGCTACGACGTAGCGGTCGTACTGAGGAAATCATGAGACGAGCTAGCGCAGCCGCCATACAATGGTATATGCCATGCCACCTTCTCTGCCACAACCACAATCTGGCACTAACTGACGCTGACCTCAAAAGAATTTGGACAATTATTTTAAATATGGATTAGCAAAGTTAAACAAAGCAAAGTTAATTCTATGTTTTTTTTATTTTAATCAACTTCAGAAAAAGGAGTAGGTTCTCAATTTGTCGGAATCTTTTACTTTTTTATATATGTTCCCCGATTACTTGAAGACGCCTGGACCGATTTGTAAGGAGAAATCGAGAACTCTTCAAATTTTATAGGCACACTTGAAGTGATTTGGGTATTTTCTTTTCAGTGCATAATTTTTGAAGTTGGTACACGTTTTTTTAAAAGGCAATTATTAACAAATTCAAAGGATAATTTATTTCTTAGGTATACAAGATACACTTGAAATCGTCAATTTTATACACTTCTGTATACAAACCTAATCTAAGAAAATAGAGCAATTAGAGCAATTAAATAATTATTTTTTTTCAAAAATACAACGAATACAAATCAAATAAATACGTCTACCAAAGGAGACGTGTAGTGTGTAAATCATCGAACAATTTTTTCTGCCACTTTTGGGGGGGGGGGGTAAACGTCTAGTACTAGCCCCTGTACCACCGTATTTATCTGTCATTTTATTGTCGCAACGGATTTTACATTAGTTAAATAAAAACAATTCATATATAACTGTTGCTACGCCCATGGATGCTTATCATCCAAGTATTCAGATATACCTACTGTAGTATGCTTTTTTTATTAATTTAAGTTTAATTGTATTTTTGAAATAAGAGAAAGAAAGATCTTATATATGAGAGGAGACCTTATTGTAAAAATGCACACATAGCCCAGATAATCTATGTTGTTATCTATTATACCTTCTTCTCCATTTTATCTACCACTTGTGGACCCGGCAGACGTTGTCCTGCTCAAACGTTGGTTTGCCTGCACTACCCCTACCACTACCACTAACTTTGGATATTGTTCATACAAAAATACTAAAATCGCGTTTAAAAAATGGGGGTGGGGGTAGGAAGGTGAAAAACAGTAGATTCTCAGACCTACCGAAATATACACAATAAATCATAGAAATCGGCCGTTTCAGAGGAGTTTGGTTACAAACACTGTGACACGAGAATTTTATATAAATTTTATATAAGATTTAACTCACAATTAATTTCAATAATTTCAGGAGTTGCTGGTAACCCTATCAACTTTGTTAAGAGGATCAGTATATGAAAGGTTACGGTGGGCATTCCGATTATATGATGTTGATGCAGACGGGGCTATAACTCGACAGGAACTGACAGAAGTTGTCGTGGCCATACATGAACTGCTGGGACGAAGAGCGCCTCCTGGATCACCTGCTGCAAGATTAGACGATGCTAAGGTCTTTGAACAGGTGGGTAGAAAGGTTTTATGGTCTAATGGAACGATGGCATTAGACAAAAATGAAAGAATGAAGGATGAAAGATTGACTAAAAAGGTTTATATGGCTGAAGTGAAAGGAAATGCTGGCAGATGACTTAGGTGTACTTTTATTGATCATATAAAAAAAAAATGATCGATAGCAATATTAAAAGTAGGTACACACAATCGCGAGCATGTATGAAAGGTGTGATGAATATAAAAGAAGCGAAAGAGGTATGTCAGGATCGTAACAAATGGCATTCGATTGTCTCTGCCTACCCCTCTTGGGATAAATAGCGTGATGATAGATAGATGGTCTAACTATGGTAAATTATACTAAATCCAACCATTTATTTAACTTTTGACAGCTCAATCAATTAGTGATGTCCTAATGCGTTACATTTTATTTTTTTTCAACATTTTGTATTGTTTGATAAACATACCCAGGCGTTTAAGGTGGTTCGTTTTCCATACAAAAATGTAATTAAGATAAACTAATTAACTAATCAGTAAAAATGTCTACATATGTCAACTTATGGGCTTACTTAACTATTTTCAGCTTTTATGTTGCGCCAAATCAATAAAAAATAACTTTTTTATAATAGAAATATTTAATATTAAACATAATTCTTTTTATGCGTATTTTGTCTAAAAAGAATTATGTTTAATATTAATTATTTCTATTATAAAAAAGTTATTTTTTATTGATTTGGCGCAACATAAAAGCCGAAAATAGTTAAGTAAGCCCATATTTAGACATTTTTACTGTTTAGTTAATTAGTTTATCTTAATTACATTTTTGTATGGAAAACGAACCACCTTAAACGACTATATTTTATGTATTTAAATAAACCATTTATGTAAAGCACTACTGTAAATGTATTTATTATTTTGCAACATCAATCAGGGAAGTCATAGACAAGATTATAATTATAGATGTCGCTTCACTATTGTAAAGAAAATGATTTTTTTTTTGTTCATGAATTATTGCATTTAATTTGGATTCCACGTCATGTCATGGTGTCTAAATACACCTCAGAAAACTTTATTTATCATATGGCTATAATATAGATGGTATCATTACAATAATTAACACGAATATTTTTTTGGTAGTTGTCTGTCTATCTTTTTATTGTAAAATTATTTCTATGTTGTATAAGATTTTTTTATAAATTGCAAACAAAAATTAGCTTACGTTGAATTCAATTGACTCACGTACTGTCGCGTACGTGCGATTCTAGATAAATGCGTTCTGCTTGCTCAGAACTCATTTTCCCACCGACCATCACAGTCGGCGGGAACATCTACCGATTGATCGGCTATTGTTGCTATTGCACAAGATTAAACACTGGACATTGGCAGAATTGTGACGATAAGGATGCCATATATCAAAAGAATGACTTTGGCAAATAATCGATTAACATTGATGGAGCCTTTATAAAATAAGAAGAAGAAGACTTATGATTAATGGAAAATATAGACCTACTTAATATTCAACCGTACTATATTGTCATGTTACCTACATGTAACAATCATTGTAAGGTTAAATATTGGGCAGGCAGATCTACGGAGAAACTAAAATTTGGAGAGGGGTGCAATAATTTGGAAATGACACACACTTGTCATTTATGGATCCAAAATTCTCTACATGGACCAGTTGTCGGAGTTGATTTCTACTTGCTGCTAACCAGAAAAAAATTCAAGACATGAAAGTTCAATATTTAGTAATCTTAAGGTGTCTAAGGCAACACATTGGTCCGGCATCGCACCGAAAATTTCCCATTCGTTCAATTCTTGTACCTAACGAACGGTCCGCTTAGATCATTCGGCGGCCGGAATGTGAAATTTTCGGCCGGACCAATGTGTCCTACTTAAGGGGAAGTCAGTCATCAAAATCCAAGTTTTAAACACATTTTTCAGAAAACTTGATCTATTTACGAAACTGAAAAAAAAATTGTTATTAAGGATATGACAAATACTGTTATTGCTTTGAAAATATGTATAGAAACATTTTACTCGATAGAAAAAAATTGAAATCTGAAAACTTTATTTATCAAATTTTATGGCTATAATATAGATGGTATCATTACAAAAATTAACATGAATATTTTTTTGGTAATTATCTATCCGTTCATTGTAAAATTATTTCTATTTTGTATAAGTTTTTTTTTTAATTGCGTTTTAAACAAAAATTATCGCTTACTGTTTCTATCCTGCTCGCGTGCTCGCGATTATAGATAAATGCGTTCTGCTCTTTCGTCACTATTTTTTCCATCCTTACACACGTATTCACGGCCTTTATATACCTTTACACCACCAGTGTCCACTTGACGCCAGTTGTCCATATTGATCTGTTGATGGACCTAGATTTGTCACTTGTGAAACCGCCATCTTTGATCAGTCAGAAATTTTCTTATAATTTCAGGTGGACCGCACGTTTAGAAAGTTCGATTTAAATCAAGATGGTGTGATAACTATTGAAGAATTTCTAGAATCATGTCTCAAAGATGATAATATCACGCGATCTTTGCAGTTGTTTGATACAGTGCTATGACGGCACACTGAACGGAAACAAAACGAGGCGACCAGGTAAACTTTTTTTAATCTATAGGTACTAATATTATAAAGCTGAAGAACTATTGGTTCGAATAGAAAATTATTTTTGTGTTGGATAGTCCATTTATCGAGAAAGGCTACAACCAATAGAATGTTGCAAAAACGGGAAAATTATCCCTTTTGAGAGCTTCCGTTGCGTGCGCTGCGTAAACGGTTAAAGTTACGCAAAAATCATGAATGACAGAATTGTTCCCCTTTAAAAGTTCTAAAAAAAGTCCGCGACAGCATATGTCTATCTTTTAAAGTTGACTCACTATAACCTTTTGTTCTAAAATAAGGCATTATTTGCGAAGGTGGTTATTCTGTGGGATATATTTCAGTAGGTTTTTTCCTCAAATTAAGGCTGAACTGCCCCCCTATTAAGTAAGTCGGTTAAACCAAAAGTTATAGCCATAACCCACCAGAACAGACCCTATTGGTCAATTTTTTGGAAATACTTTTAAATTATAGCTGTAATATTTATTATAATTAGGTGTTTTCATTAAAAAAAACATTCTCGCGAAAACGTTGAAACTTAGGTAAACCAACAACGCAATGGTCACAGTTATATAGGTATGGGGTGGGGTGGGAGGGGGCTGGGGGGTGTTACCTTGAGTCAGTGACAGATTGACCAACAGTTATTATGTTTGGATGAAAGTGACGTCACTTCCCGTTTGCCCCGGCTTCAAGCCTATTATATTATGTCACTCTCCGTCAAACGTCCGTGGCTCTGTTTTGGCGTGAAAGAGGGGACAAATAAACAACAATTTATAATATTAGGATAAATACTTAGGTACGTTTGCAATTTAAGGGTCGATACTACCTCACAGTGCTTTGTATATACTGTGTAACATTATTTTTGTAAATATACCTAATAGTTGATATAATATACTAAGCGTCTCATGGACCAAGAACGCGATTCCTTAATACAATAATATGTTCTCTTTTTAGCTACTTAGTTGTTTGGATTTTATATAGGTACTTACAATAAAAATAAAATAAACTAAAAGTAGGTAGATTTATGATTTTACCGGCACGGCACCGACTAGCTGAGGCTAAAGGTGGACACACATTCGTCCATTCCCCGGCGCGTCGTTGTACGTCCACCGAAACCGACCACAGACTCGTCCAATTCTTGTGCGCCTAATATCATCCGGCGGCCGGAATGGAGATGCCGGGACCAATGTGTGGCCTACTTAAGGAACTAAAATTAACAAATTCTGAACAAACTTGTTTTCGCCGGTATTTGCTCACAACTAATCGACTCTTAAGAGGGTGTATAGAGCTAAATGCGAGTTTTATGATGCGTAAAAGTACATGATCCACTGCAGTGACCATAATCAAAAAAATATATGATATTCTTGAGGTTATGCGTTATTAAGATACTGTGTTCAAAACATAATACAACTATATTGATTCGATAGAAAAAAATCACGAATGTACCTCTAAAAAAATATTTTACTGTCTAGAAACAGTACTAAAATGCATGCAATGATTCTGATCTTTTGACAGATTTTTTATCTAGTAATATACTATCGTAATACTGTTCCTTTTTTTTAATAAAATTTTCAGCAAGTTCCTTTATTCTCGTTTTCGAGATTTTATGTACGCACTGCACGCGTGTGTGCGTAAGCGCTCGTGTACCGACAGTACCGGCTGCAGCCTGATGCTATATTATTAGTGGCAGCCACGTCGTTTGGTGTGTATGTGTACCCGCGTGGGGGCGGTGCCATCTCTCAAGGTCGTTGGCTCTATCCAGCGTCTTAAGGCGTAAAAAGTATACTTATTGGACAATCACGACTTCAACGCCATTTCTTGTCGTATTCAATTTGTCCATCTCTTAATAGTTGTATTTGTTACAGGATCGTGTGCACAATGCCTCAGCGTCAGTTAGTGCCACTAGTGTGCCCAGATTGTGGTTGTGGCAGAGAAGGTGGCATATACCACTGCATGGCGGCTGCGCTTGCTCGTCTCAGATTCCCTCAGTACGACCGCTACGTCGTAGCAGCTCATAACTTCTACGGCCATGTCGTCAGACCTACTATCAAGAGTGTTTTGTTTTTCCAATTTTAGTCAATTCTAGTCCTAGCTACTAATAGAAGGCACTATTTTAGTACTTTTAATTTTTACGCGTAATTTGATGAATCAAATTACATTAAATTTAGTGTACCTAATTACACTGTTTAAATACCTACCTAAGGGTCCGTGGCTGTCGGCCATCTTATATCTGTCAAAAATATGGCAAATCTCAATTAATCCTAGAAAAATGAGTAGAATTTATACAACATATTCAACTCAAATTGCTGATAGTTATTATTATTTAGGGGTTTAAATAGGAGTAGTTTTTAAAACAAACATTGCTAATTGCGATTTAAGAGTATAGTGTACCGCGTCCATGTCCATACAAACGGAGAAAACGTTTTACTACCCCTAAATATTATTTAATTTAACGATTTTGTAATATGTTACTGACATAGTGAAAAACTACGTACGTATTTTTTCCTTTTATCAAAATTCGTGATAGGTCAAAAGTTATAAGCCCCTCAAATCTCGGTTTTTTTGGTTCATAACTTGCTGGTAATAAACCGTCTGTATTTGAGAAACAAAGCAAAATTTCAAAAAAAGCAAAACGTACGTACGTAGATTATAATCCGCTAAAACGTTTGACACCAAAATTATAAGGTTTCGGTATAGTTTAGTAGGTGTAAATCGTTTTCGCCCAAAACGCAATTTTCAACGAAGAACATACCTACTAACACTCACGAGCTGCAGTGCTCTCTGTCGCACTGATGCCCGGGGGAAGAGCGCGCTTGAGACAGACTATGATTTTCTAAATACCTATTTCGCTGCGTACGCTGAGCTACACGATCCTCTTAAAAGCTATGGCTATTTAGAAGTCTTAATATGGCTAAATTCAATTTAAAATAACAACTATCAATAACTTGAGTTGAAAATGTTTTAGGTAAGTAATATAAATAAACTCATTTTTCTAGGTTTAATTGTGATTTGCCATATTTTTGACAGATATAAGATGACCGAGAGCCACGGAAATGCTATTTTTTGTTGTTATTGTTTTATTGTTGTTTTGTTTTGTTTGTTCATTTGTTTTATTCGTAAATTAGCTAGTAACAATAAAAATAGGCAAAATAATGAAAATGTGGACAATATGCAATAAATATAATTATGTTAGTAACTAATTTACGAATGAAACAATATTCTATATTAGGTACCTTTCTTTTAATTTAATTCATTTAATTACGCGTAAAAAATAAAAAACTAAAAATATGCCACTAGTGTCATCTATTGTGAGTTAGATTATATAAAAAAATTGCATTGAAAATGGTGAAACCCGCAATTTTTAGTTCCACTCTTTATGTAATGCTCTTGTAGGTACCGTTGTATACCGCCAAATATAATAATAGCACCAGATTGAACGCTAGAGCACAGAGGGGGACCTTTCGGCCGGTCAGGCTAAGCATTTCGAATAAAAGTCCATCATCACCTAGAGGATGGGGGGAGGGGGCTTAATTATCGCACCAAGGCCCTTGGTCTAACCACGTGATACTTTTTAGCTCAACATAATTGGCGCGAGTTATACTAACAAAATATACTATTTAGTAAGTATGTACCTACTAATAACGAATTCGTGCAGCTCTTGAAGTTTCTCATATATTTGGTTTGATGCAAATATTTTGGCGCCATCTTGCGGCCGAATATTGCGGCTTAAAGGCCGTTGGTCAAGGTTATCTAAAACAATTTATACAAGATCACTGAGAGCAAGGGTCCTTATTGTATTCGTTGCTAAAAATAATGTTGATCAGCGGAACGCTAAAAATATGGCATATTGAGTGACATGTCAAATGTGACAACCAAACGGCCATCACAGTGTTGCCAGATTATACCTACCGATTTTATGGATTTTTTGCTTAATTATTTTAAGTCTTCAGATCTCCGAATTTTCCATATCAATCTCCCGGATTTTTTAAATTATCTCGTTTATTACCTAATTATGAAATAACTAATTATGTAGATCCGTAATAAGTTTTTAGTTATTTTCAGAAAAGATTTTGTTAAAACTATATTTTAAAAAGGTAATCTCGATTTCTTTATTTTTGGAACGAAGTTCCTTATCGCGGGTTGGCGCGGGGACCTAGACGAGAAAAAATTAAACGCGTTACGAAAAACCGTAAGAGAAACCATTAAATTTGCAATCTGTATTTTCAGTTCAGTTTAAATATATTTTAGCCAGTGTATTATTGTAATATAATTAATTATGCCAAACCTTGAATACGAAAGGGACTTCATTCCAAACGCGTATCCCGCGACCCGCGACACTTTCATTTATTTTCTTCATACATCTCTCATTTTTTATAACACTCCCTTTTTTAATATTTGGGTCTGGCAACACTAAATCATCACGGCGCAGTAGACATTTCTAGAACTTAGTATGATCTTCTGGATGTATCAAGATTGATACGTCTTTATAAGTAGGTACGCCTCTCTAAATTAAAAAGATATAGCTGTGGCGCCATACTAATCTTACTTACATCCTTTTGAAGAGAGTTTTTTTTTAATTTGTATACGTATTTGATTTTTTTTATCCATTTTAATCGAGGCTACATAAGAAGCTACCTACATAGTTTAGTTTTTTTTATTTGCTTAAACTGTAGCTAGTACTTAGATCTTAAAAAACCTTAGGTCGTAAAGTCCCGGAAGTACCGAAGGAGGAAGTTCGTATAATTTTTAAAATAGGTGGGTACCTATCTATAGTGACTAAGCGAGCAAGTGTAAATTGGCCGCGATTTTTAAAATTTTCATAATCACCTACAGTTAGATATTGAAAGAGACAAACGCACGGATATTTTCTTTCTCTTCCTCCAGTTTTTTTTTGTACAGGCTGTTCTTTACCAAATATTTAATGAATTCGGTTAGAGCGCATGCGATTTAAAAAATAAGTTGTCGTATCGTATTTGTAAATGTGAAATCCTAAATAAACTTTTGGAATTGTATAAGGTTTAAAATTGCGACTGATTAACATTTTTTATCAAAAAAAATTTTAATGAGCAAAAGCCATTTATATTTTGTTTCAAATACAGATATTGTTTTTTATGTTTAATTTTAGCTCAATTATTGATAAGTTACTTTTTATCATAAAGTATAATTTAAATAACAAATAATGTTATTTACCTATAACAAATTATTCAAATATAATTAAATTTTGACATTATATACAGGGTAAAAAGCCGATCCTTCAATATGGAATTGCTTAATTTTTTAAAATAAATATAAAGTTTAAACTAACTACTTAAATAAATTTTTTGGAAGCGCATACTCGACAAGCCTATTTTTGGAACCTTCATTTTAGTTTCTCTTTAAAAAAGTTGGTTTTTATCCATTTTAAAAACAATTTCGAAATTGTATTTTATTACATTTTATATAAGTACATACATCTGTACTACCTAATTAACCTACTTACAAAATAATAGCTTATAATAATTTACCACCTAAGTAAAAAACCTCATTACATATTAAAATTCATTAAACGTTTTAATTAGGAAAGTACTTATATTTAGACTTGCATGAGAATTGAGATGTTATATTATATTTAATGTTTTTTAAAATTTTAAATTATTTTTAATGTTACATAATATTTTAAATGAAATACAAAAGCAATCTTAAGCAAATACTGAAAGTGTTATCATATCAGAAAACTCAATTAATATGTGAAGTTCTATGTTATAATTTAATGTTGTGAATAGATTATAATTAGTAAGTCTTAATTTAACAAATTTATTTTAAAATTTATATTTATTTATTTAAAAATATTCAAACATAAATAATAATCACACTGTATATGAGATTAGAGGTAAATTTGCATTTATAATTTATAGATGAGATTTTACTTAAAAATAATTATTAAAATAATTTAAATAATTATATTTTTAGGGAATTATTCGACTCCTGTTAGTTTACACTTTACAGCAATATCATACTTTACACGTTATTTTTAGGAAATTAGTTCACCTATGAGTAAGTTATAAATATATGACTAGATTATATGGTAATAATTACGATAATACATTGTTATTAAAATATCTTATGAATGACAGTTAATTTATTGTTAAATTAATTAAACATCCAAAATTAAATTTTGACTGATTTGACTGTATTATAAGAATAACTTATATATTGTGGCTTATATTATTATTTTATTTTATATAATGCTGTTACATCTTTTACAAACTGTATTTTATGAATGAAATATTGTGATATTGTAATTGCCATATTTAAATTACCAATTTAATATAATATCAGGATTTGATTAATTACATTGATATTAATGTATGGCCAACGATGGATTGCGTGCCCTGCGTAACTCTTTTGTTGACTGTACAAGCAATTATGTTTTACTTGTGTGTTTTATTTAAATATTTATTTTATTATATTTTTATTTTAATACTTTAAATATTTAAGTATATTAAAATAAATGTTATTCAATATTAATAGAATATAGCATAATTTTTATTACATGGACTACCTGTCACGTTTTAATATGATAACTATTTATAGAATTTTAGAATATCTAATTATTATTAATGTTGTTAAATTAAATAATAGCCCCAATTTTAATAATGAAAAAGAAAATTTATTGAAATAGATAGCTTTTGTTATTTTGAAACGAAGATATAGGTTATAGTGTTTCTCTGCACGAAAAATTGTTATAGACAAATAGTGTTAAGAGTCTTACATAAAACGTGTACTTATTGCGATTTTAGAAAACATCCTGTAGACAATTTTTTTTAAGAAAAACAGTATTTTGTCATTACATATGAATAGTACGTAGGTATTTTATTACAATAATTAAATTGTAAAAAAATGTAGATTTCTTTCAAAGACTGCATCTCAAAAATATAATGTCACGGGCGAAAAGTAATATGGACGCAGTTTTTATTATATCATACCACCCTGTCATGTCATAATAAAAACTAACTAACTAACATAAACTTGAAAAAAATTAATTGAATATATATATAATAAATATAATAAAACTAAATCAATAAAAAAAAATAAAAAAAATTTAATCCTACCATCTCACTTGCATACCTACTTAATTAATAATATTTATTGTGTAAAAATTATAAGTGATATTATCTTATAAATTAATTGTAAATAATACAATTTATTCCGTATTTTCTTGTTCCAACACTATTTAATGTGTGGTAAAAAGTTGTGAAAATCAAGATTAAAGAGTGTATGTTTTAGAGTTTTTGGGGTTTCTACTTCTGTTCTGCCCCTCAACTCTTGTAGACTTCTATTGAGATTTCCCTGATCATGGGCGCCGACTTCTAGAAAACCTCGTGGGTGCTCGACATGCTCAATTCACTTTAGGGGGGTCATGCTCTCCCTTTCCCATATTAAGACGCTGAATAGAGCCAATGACCTTGAGAGATGGCACCGCCCCCACGCGGGTACACATACGCACCAAACGACGTGGCTGCCACTAATAATATAGCATCAGGCTGCAGCCGGTACTGTCGGTACACGAGCGCTTACGCACACACGCGTGCAGTGCGTACATAAAATCTCGAAAATGAGAATAAAGGAACTTGCTGAAAATTTGATTAAGAAATAAAACAGTATTACGATAGTATATTGCTAGATAAAAAATCTGTCTGGGTACCCTGGAACCGTAACACGTTTCGGGAGCTGTAAGGCAACCCGTGAAGAAAGAAAAAAAAAATCTGTCAAAAATCAGAATCATTGCATGCATTTTAGTACTGTTTCTAGACAGTATAATATTTTTTTAGAGGTACATTCGTGATTTTTTTCTATCGAATCAATATAGTTGTATTATGTTTTGAACACAGTATCTTAATAACGCATAACCTCAAGAATATCATATATTTTTTTTATTATGGTCACTGCCACTGTGGATTATGTACTTTTACGCATCCTAAAACTCGCATTTAGCTCTATAAATCCTCTTAAGGTACCTCTCGAATACAGTCAAAACAAATTTGATTCGATTAAAAAAAACTATCTGAGTTTAGTCAGAAATAACTTGGAATTCAATAATGTGACAATGGCGCCCAAAAAGTAATGATTATGCATTTAGACGTTTTTCAGTTCGGTCACTTGCTAAAACCGCATGTAACGAAGACATGTCGTCTCGGTGATGATGTAGCTCTGTGACCGCGTGCCATGCGTGATTCATTTATATTTCTATATCATTTTAGTAGAGCAAAGTAGCCATTACTCACGGCCTCTAACTCATACAGCTAGATGGCGCCAGTCTCGCGTGACGCAGATCACTGAGTTAAAAGATGTTTCACGGAATTCACTGCGCTGGTGCTCTGACATCCACCTCTATTTTTTTAAATACATAATTGCTTAATGGAGTATACCGATTTTTATAATTATATAAAAAGGCCTACGTGTCTGTAATGTATGAAAATAGGCGTTGTGAAGCTAACATTATTATAAAAATGTAAATATTTCAATAAAAATTCTACTTATGTGCCCGTTCAAACGTCCATGTTATGTTACGACCCGATAGCTGAATTGAAATAAATCTTAATGTTTATATTTGCTGTTTTATTTACGAATCAAATCAACTAAAAAGTGCGCCAGTGGCCGAGGGGTTATGACAATAACTAGGCGGACCACGGTTCAATCCCGGTCATGTACCAATAGTTTTTTTTTAATTAAAAACTTATGTTATAATCTGACAAACCACATTTAAATATACCTCAACAGTACTGGCCACTCGTTAGGTATAGTCTCACAAATACCATCGGCTAAAAGAGGGAGACTTGGTCTTCTGTTGGGTACCCTGGCTCCCAAAACACGGTTTCAGGAGCAACGAGCTAATAGAAAAACAGTGTCCTCTCGTCGTCGGCTCGCCAATGGATCACCCTATATCATTTAAGTAGCCCACGCAATGGTTCGGTATCTCACCGAAAATTTTCGGTCCGGCCGCCGTATGATCGAGATCTGCCATCAATGTACATTAAGCAAATTTGCATGTTTGTAAAGGTACATGACAATTATTATAAAACCCATGAACAGGTTCTTAAAAAGGCTACTAGACACAAAAATACATTGTGTCTACCAAAAATCAGACTTAATATATTTAAAAGTAATGCTTACTGTATGTCTATTTTAATATATAATAAACTTCCTGCAAATATTAAAGATTTACCATTAATTACATTTAAAAAGGTACTGCATAAATGGCTGTTGGAAAAGCAGTTCTACACTATTGACGAGTATCTGGGAACGACTTAGGTATATGACCTTCTTTTTAATTTTTATTTTTTATATTATGTGGAATTGT
Source organism: Nemapogon koenigi (assembly GCA_963924495.1). NCBI lineage: Eukaryota > Metazoa > Arthropoda > Insecta > Lepidoptera > Tineidae > Nemapogon > Nemapogon koenigi. The sequence goes on from OZ004655.1 coordinate 6,759,037, forward strand.
GTCTATTGTAATTGTCTTATTGTTCTCTTTTTTGACTATATTTAAATTATTTGACAGTGTTTATTGATTATTTGTTTGACTATTGATATTTTTGAATTGAAACTTGACATTATTTGAATTATTGTAATTATTTGCTACATAATAACTTGACATTTGTTTGATTTGTTGTGTCAAGTCTTGGTTTTCTCTTTTCTGTATTAACTATGTTTAAATATTGAATTGTAACTTCACTTACAATCTTCGCTATTGTTTAATATTTGTGCACCCATATGGGTTTGTGTTCATATGACTGAGCTGGCAATAAAGATATTTGATTTGAGGCCACACATTAGCAATATAAATCATACGATCTAGATCACATGCAATTCACTCACTCACACAGACACACAAGATTCGATTAAACAAAGGCGTGTGGATGTGTGTGTGTGTGACAGATCATTGCAGCTATCGAAATCAACCACAAATACAACGATTTGAAAACCGATGGCGGACCGTTCGTTACAAGTTATAAGATGACCTTGACCAATGACCCTTGGGGGGGGGGGGTAAACGTCGTAAATACACACATAATAATTATAATTAATGATTGAAAACACTAAGTTTGACGCTCTAGATCGCCTTTCCCGTTTAAAACATCACAATTAACTATTTTCCTAGAGCTCTGTCTCGCGACACAAAACAATACCAACGAAATCTAAGGTAACTTATTACCTGGTCAGTATAACTGGTCAAAGGGGAAAAAAATAGCGAAAGGGGGAGCCCGTCTATGACCCCTCCATAGGCTTAGTAGGTACTCTATGTCACTACACCATCATCAATGCTAGCGAGACTCTCACTGTGACTTTGTAATGGATGCGATACGCAGATTGTGTTTAAAAAAACTGCCCAAGTAGCAATTTCCAATAAAGTTAAATCTTGTATGTTTATACTATTCTTAAAGTTGGGTTTCATTAGGATAAAAACGACTTTACTACTACTTTACTAATACTATTTTTTACTTTAAATAAAAATAGTTTTAATTTACCGCTACTTAAGAAAAGTTTGTATTCTCAATACCAAGTTAAGTATTCCCAAAACTATTTTGTATAAAGTATATCTAAATCTTAAGTCTACAAAATCGAATATTACTGTATTGAGCTTATTTAAAGGCTCAATTTAAACGCTACTGAATTGGGTCCTATACTGGGAATTTGTATGGAGATATTACTATTCCCAATTTCTCTGTAAATACTCCACCTGTGTCAATGTAATTTAGCATATAGTTACTTATTCAATATATCTAAGTGAAATAGTCGTTATTTTTTCAATTGGTTTTGTTTAATAGGAAATATGGGTGGTAGAATAAAAGATTATTCTGCCCCTTCTGTCTCTTTCATAATCTATCACAAAACTCTAAATTTTTTTAAAGCGCTCTTATACCATTATTCTTTAATTATATATATCGCTTTTTTTTGTAGCTTATTGAAAATTAAAAAAAAATACATTTTATGATTTTTTAATTTGGCAAAAATAATAAAATAATTATTATTTTAAATTTTCAATAAGCTACCAAAAAAATAGACATATATAATTGAAGGGTAATGGTATAACAGCGCTTTTAAAAAAATTTAGAGTGTTGTGATAAATTATGAAAGAGACAGCAGGGGCAAAGTTAAACTACCCATATTTCCTATTCAATAAAACCCATTGAAAAAATAAGAGCTATTTCACTTAGATATATTCAATAAGTAACTATATGCTTAATTACAGTGACACAGGTGGATTATTTACAGAGAAATTGGGAATAGTTTATCCCAGAAAAATTCCCAATATAGGACCCTTAACAAGAAAGGCTTTAGTGTCTTTTAAGTAAAAACTAGCTTTGAAAAATTTGTAAGTTAAACTTAAGTTAATCCTTACACGAAGAACTGTAAACGATCTTTTTTAAGTAAAGTAAATTCATTTAGTCTTTATATAAACCAGTTTTCAGAATAATAAGCATTAAAGGGACGGCTTCATTCTGTAGTGGACCAAAAGTAAAACAAAAAATAATAATGGATGAACTTAAAAAGATTAAAAGGACCGGGGGATTTCGCCGGCGTGTACAAAAACATAAAAATCTTATGTTTAACAGTGTTTATTCCAGAGCAAGTTCTGCAACGACTTAGTATTGCACCATCTGCTAAAATTTTAATTTATAAAACATAAAAATATTAAATTCTGTTACAGTATTTTCAAGCTAAGTATAGTATTATAAATCAGTTTAGTAATAATGGTCGCCATTTTCTTGTTGTCTGTTACATACTTACGTGTTTAAAATAAAAGTTCTCCATTAATTGTCTAAATAATAACTAGGTATAGCGAATGAAGATTTAAGTTTTATTTTATTAGGTATTTTTTTAAATTGCGAGGGTTTAGTAGTCCTAACTAGGTATTGTAGATATCTTGAAAACTATTACATTGTATTAAGTCAACCTGTAGGATATCTTGAAGTGCCTTTTAAGAGACTCGCTAATTCCATTCTCCTAAGTTCGGTTATACTTTATCTTACAAGTAGTATGAAGTCTTTCCTGATATGAACTTAAATACTGTGCCCACTTTTCCTACACATTGTCTTGGGGGATATCTACAAGATATCTTGAGGGACATAATAGTTTTAGCCAAGACAGTAACTAGAATTAGTAAATTTGCCTGCAAGATATCTACAATACCTTGTTTAGACAAAGTATTGCTACTTGGGTGTCGTTTGGAACAATATTTGAACACTGACTGACGTTATAGCTGACCTTGGCTCTGTAGCCTTATTCATAAACCATGTTAAACTGTAATTAATTATGAAGAATATTAAAGTTTTGAGTTCGAAAAATATATGTAAAACAAAACGCAATTTCTGTTTTTTTTGTCGTCTTACAACATTAGTCACCACGTGAATGAGAGAACGAATGATACTTTCTCGGCATCAATCAACCGGGATAATTTTATGAAAAATATGAAATATTCAGTTTCCCATCAACATATTGAATCTTCTACATATTATGATGAATTCTAATATTTTCATAATATCATTAAGTCTATCTATATTTTAATTTATTTTAAATAAAGCTTTATGTTTATTTATTATCATTCTTATTAAATAATTTGTTAGTTTCAGTTATGTATCAATTTCATTGTTCCTATCTTAAGTTGATAGTTGAAATATGAATTATTTAATTTAAATATTATTTTAATGATGAATTTTTTTTTATGTGTATGTAAATAGTTTTAATTAATTTAATTGTAAATATAGAAGTAGTATTGTATATTTATTTCAGATTCCTGAAAGTATCGATACCTACTAAATTTCGAAAGTTATATGTAACTAAATAACGACGTGACAATGGCAGAAATGTACTATGAATAAAAAAAAATCAGAATTTGCGAGCCGTTGGTCAAAGTCATCTTATAACTGTCAAAAATATGGCAAATCTCAGTTAATCCTGGAAAGTTGAATTTATTTATACAACATTTCCATGCCACACAGTTTATAGTTACTATTTTAAATTGGATTAAGACATATTTTTATTATTAAGAGTTCTAAATAGCCATAGTTTCCAAAACGCTTTAAACTCAACTTTTCAGGATTGACTGAAATATGCCATATTTTTGACAGATTCAAGGTGATTGAGAGCAACGGAATTAAAAATATTGCATAAATCATAGTATTTTCAGATCACCAAACTTGGCCCCCGTGATAATTTTTTTTTATTATTTTTGAATTTTTATTATTGCATATCGTTAGTTCATGGTTTGTTCTTATTTGTTCGCTATGAATAATCGTTTGTTCGTTAATTGTTTATTTAGAAAAAAATAATTAAAAAAGTACTGTTTGGTTAGCCCCCTCAATCAAAATTATTAATATTTAGTCTCATTATCAGTCTATAAATACATATTGACGTTTGTTCTTCAATAAATTACGTTTGTTCGAACATTTAATTGCCTTTTTATTATTTAAATTAAAAAATAAAAATAAAATAAAAAATCGACTGATCCATCTCTTGGGGCAACCTCCGTTGCGCCGACAATGTCTCAGGGAGCGACGACCCCCCGGTATCTTCTTTAGACGCCTATGGTTGGCGCCAAGGCGACCAGCGGCTGCCGTTTATCCTGGCGATCTCTTCTCTACACTGGGTCCATGTCTAGTCATCGTCTGACCAGACAAGAGGTTCCACCAGCTGCCGAGGGAGGTGGTGGCTGTTGAGTGGCCTTCCATGCGCAGGGGCGACGCCACGGAGATGTTCGTGTCGGCCGACCACAAACTCCTCGACGTAGTCGATCTGCAAGTCCCTGCGGACCTGGTTTATTTAGTTATTTTTAATCTTTAGATTTAATTAAAGGTTTTCATATCAATAAAAAATTTGTTTAAATTACAATTTTTAATTACGTGAATATTTATTTCGAAAATGTTGCATTGCGCCAAAGCATTGCGCATGCGCCATCTTTTCTTTTCGATCGCTCTCATAGAAACTAGTCTCGTAATGGCGTGAGAAGAAGTGGACTTGGTGGACTTGTAAACAAATGATTTCAATTTGTTGATTAAAAATTACTTGTCACATTTTAGTGAAATTATATTTGTTATTCTCCTCTTTTACTAATATTTTTTTGCAAACTCATATAAAAGCATCGATGTATAAAATACTTTAAAGTTGGCTACGAGCATAATGATTAATAATAAATAACAGTTGTAAAGAACAATCAATTTTGCGATGTACCTCTATTGAAAATGCGATAACCTAGTAGATTGTTCACGTAGTTTATTGGTTAAGGGTAAATTTAATTGGTCTAAGTAAAAAGATTTGTTCATTAATATATAGGCAGGGCATTAATACACATACAGATATTATTCATTAAGTATATAAATAAAATTATCAAAAAATGTTTTATTTTATATTTCACCTTTTTCTCAAAGTCTGATTTTATACTCGATTATGTAATAATAAATATAAAATTATTTATATAAACAGTCTTTTTTTATCACTTTTATAAAATTACCTTTCAGTTTTATGACTTAGTTTTTCATGTTTAAACACGAGTAGTTACAACAAATACAAAATTATGCGTATAAACATACATACCTACTTATATTAATTACTTTTTTACCTCAGAGCATTTTTTACATATCAAAATTTTTTTTTATAAAATTATCTTTCAGTTTTATGACTTAGTTTTTCATGTTTAAACACGAGTAGTTAACAACAAATACAAAATTATGCGTATAAACATAATATTATATTTTCTATTCAATGAGAGCCAAAGAGTATATAACACTATTAGAGCAATCGAAAAGAAAAGATGGCGCATGCGCAATGCAACATTTTCGAAATAAATATTGTAATTTAAACAATAAAAAGGCAATTAAATGTTCGAACAAACGTCAATATGTATTTATAGACTGATAATGAGACAAAATATTAATAATTTTGATTGAGGGGGCTAACCAAACAGTACTTTTTTAATTATTTTTTTCTAAATAAACAATTAACGAACAAACGATTATTCATAGCGAACAATTAAGAACAAACGATGAACTAACGATATGCAATAATAAAAATTCAAAAATAATAAAAAAAAATTTTCGCGGGGGCCAAGTTTGGTGATCTAGTATTTTCTCTTGTATTATATTATACACGATAATTTACACGGTATTTTTTAATGGTTTTAACGATAATTTGAGTCTAGAACACCGTATATTTGAGCCATCAATACGGTAGTTTATAATTTTCATCTGGTAACACAGTTTGGCGCCCTTGTGCCTCCTTCCTTGGCTGAGGGCTGCACAATGAGTGAGCTAACTCGTAGTTGGCCTCAAAGTAGTTTAAGTAGTTGGCACTTGGCAGTAGAGTTGCGCAAAGTGTGTTACTAAAAAGAAAAGATACGGTAGTTTATAATTTTCATCTGGTAACACAGTTTGGCGCCCTTGTGCCTCCTTCCTTGGCTGAGGGCTGCACAATGAGTGAGCTAACTCGTAGTTGGCCTCAAAGTAGTTTAAGTAGTTGACACTTGGCAGTAGAGTTGCGCAAAGTGTGTTACTAAAAAGAAAAGAGAGATACAAAGAACTATTATCCTTCATTTAGTTCTTTAGTTCATTTAGTTCACTAGATCACGGGAACTAATCGCACCATAGGAAGTATTTGAGTCTGCTCGTATCGAAAACAACGGCTCTTTAGAACCCATGAATAATAAAAATATGGCTGAATCCAATTTCAAATAATAACAATCCTTTTGGGGTGAGGAGATTTTGTATAAATAAACTCACGTTTCCAGGATTAACTAAGATTTTCCATATTTTTGACAGATACAAGATGACCTTGACCACCGCCCCTTAAGTAATAATAAATATAGAAATAAGCAATCAAAAACGACAAAAATTAAAATAAAAAATGAAAAACTGCCCTATACTTCCCCTCTCCCACATCGGATCCCTGCATGTTTTTCGATATATCGCTTGAAAACATCGATATTTTTTCAATATCGAATATTATTCACAAAAGTTTAATATTACCTTTTTCTAATCAAACGCAGAAAGTTTGCTGTCCTTGATTTCGTATATGTGTGAATTATATTGATTATAAAATGTGTCCATCATTATGTTATATCCCCAATATAAAACACATAATATATTATTATAACATTAGATATCTTTTCAACATCGAACATGCAATCAGATGTCGTGTAAATCAGTTATTTTAGAGTAATTACACTTATCACTCTAATAAACAATCAAAACAATCAAAACAATCAAAGCAGCAGAGCAGAAGAGAGAGGGAGCAGGGAGAGTGAGTGAGTGAATAAAATGAACCCTCAGAATCCACAGTTTACATCTTATATTAGGTTAGGTCCCAATAAATTAATATTAATTCGTTTAAACATGTATACTAGGGTTGGGATAGCCAACCAATGAGTTTCTATAGTATATCATTGTAGCCGACCGCAAAATAATAGATAATTTCCACCATTGATCTAGCTGCTCACTCATAGATGTCACTACTTACCTGTTAATGACATTTATTTAAAATTAAAATCACTGTGCTGGACTTAAATCAAACACTAAAATATATATTTACATTAATATAATATGAAACAAGACTAAAAGTAAACATTGAATGCTTTGACAAAATACAAAAATCTCGTAGACAAAAGTGTCTTAAATTATCATAGGCTGCTTCCTAGCCAGTCGCCACATACTCCCTCCCCAGAGTGCAGGTGCTCCAAGTAGCGAAGTGGTGGTACAACCAAGCGTCCAGAACGTGTGCGAAAACCAGCACCGGTGTTATCTCGGCAAGGAGCCGCAGGAGGATTCGAATTTCTTGAATACATTTCTGAATCTTTATTGATATCATTAGATATTTCACCATTTTCTTCGTTCAAAAGAAATGCAGGCTTCAATCTGTCTATAGAGATAGTTTTGGCACCTCTAAGTGTATCAACAATGTAATATTTTTCATGCCTTTCTAGCACTAAAAATGGTCCATCATATGTTGGTTGGAGTGGTTTACGAACAGCATCATGTCTGATGAACACGTGGCTTGTTCGGCTTAGATCAGGATGAATGAAATTTTTTCTTGTATTCTTGTGCTCTATATTTACTGGTTTTATCTGATTCACAAAATTTCTTAATCTATAAACAAAATCTGACACATGATTCGATTGTTTAACTTCCTCAGAAAAAAAATCAACTGGAAGTCTCAGTGGTTCACCATAAGTTAGTTCTGCTGGGCAAAAGTTTGATGATTCTGAAATATTAGACCGTAGACCTAATAGTACAAGAGGAAGTTTTTCAGACCAGTTATCAGTTAGATGGGCTTTAAGAGCTGATTTCAGACTTCTGTGCCATCGTTCTATTTTCCCATTAGCCTGAGGATGATATGCGGTTGTATGTATATGTTCAATCCCCAAACATTTTGTTAATTGGGCAAACAAATCGGATTCAAATTGAGGTCCTCTATCAGTTGTTATATACGCCGGTACACCAAAACGTGCTATCCATGTAGATATAATTGCTTTAGAAACAGTTTCGGTAGTAATATCACATACTGGGACAGCTTCGGGCCACCGGGAATATCTGTCTATCATTGTAACCAAATATCTAAAGTTATTAGATGGAGGAAGTGGTCCAACTATATCAAGATTAATATGATAAAATCGCTTGCTAACTTCTTTGTATTTCCCGAATGGACTGTTAGTATGTTTATGGACTTTTACCCGTTGACAAGAAATACACGTTCGTGCCCAAAGAGTAACGTCTTTTTTAAGTGAAGGCCAGACAAAACGTTTCCGTAATAGGTTTACTGACGCTCTTATTCCTGGATGTGCCATATTATGAAGTACATCAAATATTCGTTTTCTGTAATGTAGTGGTATATATGGTCTAGGAATACTTGTTGAAGTATCACATACCAATGAATTCCCACCTGGTAAAATGATTTTTTCAAATCTTAGAGAACAATTTGAAGAGTTTTGAAGCGCAATCAACTCATCGTCTGTAAGCTGTGAGCTATAAAGGTCTTCACAAGATATAAATGATGGAAGTTCTATAGATTCAAGTCTTGAGCATGTATCTGCTGGAATGTTTTGCTCTCCTTTAAGATACCGAATGTCTGTTGTAAACTGTCCTATAAAATCGAGTTGTCTTAGTTGTCGGGGGCTAGCCTTGTCAAGTGGTTGCTTGAAGGCGAATGTTAAAGGTTTATGATCAGTGTATATACAAAACGTTCTTCCTTCAACCATAAATAGAAAGTATTTGACTGCTGCATATGCTGCCAATAATTCCCTGTCATATGTACTATACATTTTCTGTGCAGGTGACAATTTTTTTGAAAAAAATCCCAAAGGCTCTAATTGATTGTTACGAATTTGATGCAATGAACCTCCAATGCCATAATCAGACGCATCTACCATTAATGAAAGAGGAAGATCTCGACAAGGATGTGCGAGAAGTGTTGCATTCGCAAGACTTCCCTTTAAGTGATTAAACGCATTCACAGCATCATCTGTCCACTGGACTTTCCTTTTATCTCTTTTTTTAATGTTTTTACAAAGATCAAATAGTACCTGTTGTTTTTGAGCAGATTTAGATAGAGAACGTCTGTAGAAGTTGACGAGACCAAGAAATCTTCGTAAATCTTCAACTGTTTCAGGAAGTTTATATTGTAAAATCACTTCAACTCGTTCTGGAAGCGGTGTAATTCCATCTTTTGTGACTTTGTATCCCAAAAAGTTAATCTCTGAAACTCCTAATACACATTTCTTTATATTAATATTTAAATTGTAATAATTTAACCGCTCAAAAAGTAATCGAAGATGTTCAGCATGTTCTGTATCATTTTTTGATGCGAGAAGTAAATCATCAATATAGGGATATACGAAATCTAAATCCCTTAAGATTGAGTGTATAAATCTCTGAAATGTTTGAGAAGCATTGCGTAAACCAAAAGGCATTTTAGTGAATTCAAATAATCCAAATGGCGTTATAACAGCTGTTTTGGGAATATCTTCAGGTTCCAGAGGTATATGATGAAATGCTTTTACCAAATCAATTTTTGAGAAAATTGTATTACCTTCTAATTGAGCATTGAAATCATGGATATGTGGCAGTGGATACCGATCTGGTTGTGTTACTGCATTTAAAGCTCTGTAGTCTCCACATGGTCGCCACGACCCGTCACTCTTTGGTACAAGATGAAGAGGGCTTGCCCAATTACTATTCGAGGGTCGGCATATTCCTAATTCTATCATATGATTAAATTCTCGTTTAGCTACTTCTAGCTTCTCAGGATTAAGACGTCGAGCTTTTGCGAAGACTGGTGGACCTTTTGTTACAATTGTATGAAATAAATTATTGTTACTTACATTAAAGTTTGGTTTCTCACGCAGTAGGTTCGGAAATCTCCTTAGTATATCTGAGTATTTCTGAGTAGGAGAAATTAATGAAATTGTAGTTCCATCTGAAATATTTACTATATGTCCTTTAGTTGAACGATGTGTAATTCTATCTAAAAGACATTTATTTTTCAGATCCACAAGTAATCCAAACTGCTTGAGAAAATCTGCACCAATTATCGACTGACTGACATCAGCGACTATAAAAGGCCACCGAAACTGACGGTTTAAATTAATATCTATTTGTAAAATTCTCTCTCCAAATGTAGCAATTTCTGAACCATTTGCAGCATATAACTTGAACTCGGCCTTCGCATGTCGACGTTCTATAAGAGAGACTGGTATTACCGACACATCGGCACCCGAATCCACCAAAAATTGAGCTCCTGATAAATTGTCATATATATATAGGCGGCTTGAGCGTTTGCCAATATCATCGGCCGCAAAAATGAACTGGCTATCTAGTTTTCCGATTTATTTAACTTAAAAGAGCATGGAGGAATACATTTCCTAGCTCTATTACGAAAATTGTTATGATACCAACACCAATTATCATTACGACCTTGTTGATATTTATTTTGAAAGGTTTTTATTGACTCAATGGAAGTTGTCAAATTTTGAATTTTCTTTTCAATTACTTTTAAGCCATTAAAAGATGAAGAAGTAGGAGAAGATTCACTATTCATGGTGGTCACATAGCTTTCCGATAACAGTGGAGATACTTCCAGAATTTGATCTGCAATCTGAGCAATTTCTTCGAGGCTCTTATCCGATGATATAATAAAGGGCCGAATATGAAGTGGAAGTCTCTGAATAAAAATTGTTTTTAGAAAAGCATCATTGACTCTACTCCCGGCTAGGTGTCTCATTTCTTTTAAAAGTATTGACGGTTTCTTGTCACCTAATGAGGTATCATTGATGAGCCTGTCCGTTTTTTTAGCTTCCGATTCTTCAAATATTTTTATAAGTTTTGCCTTCAAATCTGTGTATGGTGTACAACTAAGAGGTTGAGTTATGAAGTCTGATATTTTGTCCACAATTTCGGAATCTAATGCTCCAATGATATAATGATATTTAGTATTTTCAGAAACAATGCATGATGTAACAAATTGTGATTCAACCTGGTAGAACCATATTGTCGGATTTTTCGACCAAAAGGGTGGCAATTTCACGGCCACTCTTGATATTTTATCATCCGACGATTCCGTCATGTTTCTGTTGTGTTCGTGCGGGGTCACCAATTGTGCTGGACTTAAATCAAACACTAAAATATATATTTACATTAATATAATATGAAACAAGACTAAAAGTAAACATTGAATGCTTTGACAAAATACAAAAATCTCGTAGACAAAAGTGTCTTAAATTATCATAGGCTGCTTCCTAGCCAGTCGCCACATCACTAAGTAATGTTATGTTTTTATTGTAATTATTAGTCAGACAAGTTAGTTTTTTAATCGATTCGATGTCTCTATAAATATATCCATATATCGAATAGATAAATAATTTGTCAAAATATCGAATCATTCCGATATATCGTATGACAAACATCGAGTAAATTCGATATATCGATGTTAAGTGAATACCCCTCCCTAGGCCTTGGTTGGCTTCATAGAGTAATGGCTTGGCCATAGATTAGAGTACGGGGGGAATATATTCACTACGTGGCCGTTGAGTTTTTGATTTTGGTGGCACTCAGTTTTTTTTATTATTTTTTTATATAGGGAAAAGTAAGAGTATAATATTATATCCCTTTGGATGGAATGTGAAATCAGAAATCAAAGAGTACCTAGGTACTTTGACATTGTTGGTGAGTAGGTAAAAAGTATCTGGTGCCTATTTTTAGTTTGACCCACCCAGGCAATTCGTTTCGTAAACATGTCTTACTCCTACCACTACTATGCCTACCATCCAAGTAAGTCTGCACTTCATTATAAAGTTACAGAAAATAGTGAAAACAAAATGGTACATGAATTGACATGGTGTATACCTAGGTTTTTATCTATTAACAATTGCAAATATGTAAGAGCATATGAAACTGATGATGATAGACAGGAAAAACAATTCAGAATCAAAATAAAATTCTGTGGGATAGAGAATAAGATAATTGAAATTTATTATTTATATCCTCAACATGTGGTAATTGATGTTGCATTTGGATGGGTAGATAGTTTTAATAATATGTACAGAAGAAATAATGTGGTTGATGTAATAAAAAAAAATGCACAGTTGCATCAAATAAATGGCACCATCTATTGTCATTGGAAAAAAGTGATGTAAAGCATTACATCAGCAAAGAGTTCTTAAATATGATTTTCAAGTTCACTGTATGTTCCATTGTATCTGAACCCTTCGAGCTTGAACCCAAGCACCAACTAAGTAATAACTTTGAATATTTGCGTGGTATATCTTCTGATGTAATTTTGAAATCTGCAGAAGGATATGAGTTCAAAGTGCATAAAGTAATATTGTCAAGTCGCAGTACAGTACTAAAGGCACACTTTGCACATGCCACTTTGGTAAACAACATTAATATTGTAGAATCACACTTAGATACAGAGGTGTTAAAGGAAGTATTGACATACATATACACTGGCAGAGCCCCTAGAGTTCAACAAATGGCAGACAAATTATTGGTCGCAGCTGAATATTACAATCTACCAGGACTGAAGAATACTTCTGCAGAAATACTGTATTTGGAACTGACTAAAGATAATGCTATTGAAACTCTAATTTTAGCTGATTTACATTCTGCAACGTACCTTACAAAATTAACTCTACAATTTGTAAAGAATGGATTTGCATCACTTATAATAAATACAGATAGTTGGAATTCCATAAAGTCAGTAGATATTATTAAAACCCTTTATGAATGTATTGCTACAAACTCTGATGCAGATCATGCAGATGATGCAGATGATGCAGATGATGCAGTGAGTACTTATGAAGATAATGCTAGAAATGACTTTGACTTTTATTGTGGTAGTGATTAAATTTTCTTTATATTATCAATCATGCTAACTAATCATTGGATAATGTATGTTATCAATGTTATCATTCCTTAGTTTTTTTTTACGATTTGTAAGTACCTACTTCAATTACTAACTACTGCAAATTAATGGGTAGTAGTATTAGGTAGGCTAGGTACATTAAATTTATGTTAGTGGATAATGAATTATCTTTTAAGTTTTTTAACAATTTGCTACTAGATATGTTATGACAATTGTCTAACGTTTTAATGGGTATTAGTAGATAAACTACTAAAGTCAAATTATTGTTGAAGTAAACTAACATATGTTTTATAAGTACATATTTTATAAAAAAGTTATTTGAAATTTTTGTTTTTTAACCAGTAGCTTTTTAAATATTTTTTCAAGTAAAATAGCATTTCTGTCTCTAACCCATGCATGGTACCTACTATTCATTTGTGATAAAAATAGTACCACAGCTCTTAATGTGCACCGTGGTACTACCAGATTTCAAATTAATATTTTTAGTGAATAGACTAACTATCTTTATGTTATTATTATTCCTAAGATTTTATACAATTTATATAATTTGTTACTTAACCTGCATAAGTAAATTTCAAATTACTGTTTTTAGTGAAACAATTATTTTTGTTATTAATGTTAAGATATTTTTAATTTTTTTACTAATTGTGTACCTGCTTAGATATTTTACAATTTGTTACTAAATTGTGTACTTTTAATTTCTTTAATAGAGTTTATTATCTTTATGTTATCATTCCAAAGATATTTAAATGTCTAGTTATTTTTATATTCACATTTTATTGGGTTATTTAATGTAATGTTTATAAAACTCTTTAAAATGAATAATATTAGAAAAACTGCTTACCTATCTCAATTGGAAATTTGCATACCTACTTATCTGCCTAAGTCAATTTGAAATTATTTTTTTTAGTGAATAGAATTATTTTTATGTTATTAATCCTAAGATTCTTTCAATTTGTTACTAAAGTCAAGTTGATATTAATGTTTTTAGTTAATAGAATTATTTTTATATTACTTACTCATAAATCCTAAGATTCATCACAATTTGTTACTAAAGTCAAGTTGAAATATTAATGTTTTTAGTGAATAGAATTATTTTTATATTACTTACTCATAAATCCTAAGATTCTTCACAATTTGTTACTAAAGTCAAGTTGAAATATTAATGTTTTGAGTGAATAGAATTATTTTTATATTACTTACTCATAAATCCTAAGATTCTTCACAATTTGTTACTAAAGTGAAGTTGAAATATTAATGTTTTTAGTGAATAGAGTTATTTTTATGTTACTTATTAAACCTAATTTTTTTTTACAATTTGTTACTAAAGTCAAGTTGATATTAATGTTTTTAGTGAATAGAATTATTTTTATGTTACTTATCAATCCTAAGATTTTTCACAATTTGTTACTAAAGTCAAGTTGATATTAATGTTTTTAGTGAATAGAATTATTTTTATGTTACTTATCAATCCTAAGATTTTTCACAATTTGTTACTAAAGTCAAGTTGATATTAATGTTTTTAGTGAATAGAATTATTTTTATGTTACTTATCAATCCTAAGATTTTTCACAATTTGTTACTAAAGTCAAGTTGATATTAATGTTTTTAGTGAATAGAATTATTTTTATGTTACTTATCAATCCTAAGATTTTTCACAATTTGTTACTAAAGTCAAGTTGATATTAATGTTTTTAGTGAATAGAATTATTTTTATGTTTAATTTTCTAATCTAATTTAATCCTAAGATTTTTCACAATTTGTTAAAGTTTAGTTTTATCTAAGATTGTTTTCCTATATTGTACAATTTTTTATGTTTTAATATAGAATTAAGTACTAAAGTATCTTTGTGTTTTTTTCAAATTATTATACTAGGTATCCTGATATTTAATCATGTGGTTGAGATTCAGTTATAGGGACTTGTTTATAACTTTAGGAGCTCATAATTATATAGCTTGCAGAATAGTCTCAAAGGAACCTAGACTACACTACAGCATACATATATATAAGTATAGCTTTCCGCTCCAGCTTCACGTGATATCACGTGAATGTGATATACCATACACCGATGGAAAGTTGGATCATGACTGAGTTCCTTATAATTTTTTTGTAAACCAGACAAAAGATTGTTTGTTTTCAATGCATCTCTGGCAACCCTAGATTGAAATTATATTCAAGGGTCCGCTTAGCCATGACTCAGGAATCCTAAAAATATACAGGTAGTAATATTACTTCCACGACTAATAGTCGGGTAGTGTTAGTAAGATAATAATAATACAACCCAGTACCGCACAATAGTTAAAAAAAAACAAAAATCGTCAAAATCACTTTTTTGCGATTTACGGAAAAAGTATGCTTTTGACAAATAAAGTGTAATGAAACAAAAAATGCGCAATAAAAATTCGAATATTTTTGAGCTCCGTTCGGTCCAGTACTTTTTTAGTAAATTGCAAAAAACCGCTTTTTTGGGCGCTGAAAAAAGGTCCTTCCGAAAGTGGCCATAAAAAAGTTTTGAGACAACGTAGACCAATTTTTCAAACGTGCTTTTGTTAATCGAGAGTTGCTCTACAACATCCTGCATTGCCGTACCATTACTTACACCCAGCGAAAGTGTAAAAAAATAATTGAATTTTCTGTTTTTTTAAAGTTTCTCAAAAAGTATAACATCGATCTTGCTAAAATTTGGTATACATATTGAGTATTATTGAGGCTTATAAAACACATATTCTTTCAAAGTTTCAAGTCTTCATATTCAATAGAAAGGAATTTATGGAATTTCGAAAAAATGGCCCAAAAAGCGGTTTTTGCAATTTACTAAAAAACTACTGGACCGATCGGAGCTCAAAAAAACTCATTAAATTCGTATTTTTATTGCGCATTTTTTATTTCATTACACTTTATTTGTCGCAAATGTGATTTTGACGATTTTTGATTTTTTTTAACTATCGAGCGATACTGGGGTGGTTCGTTTTCCATACAAAAATATAATTAAGATAAAATAATTAACTAAACAGTAAAAATGTGCTTACTTAACTATTTTCGGCTTTTATATTGCGCGAAATCAATAAAATATAACTTTTTTAAAATAGAAATCATTAATATTAAACATTATTTTTTTTAGAAAGAATACGCATGTGTGTGTGATCTTGATAGTGTAAACTCTTTCTATTATAAAAAAGTTATTTTTTATTGATTTCGCGCAATATAAAAGCCGAAAATAGTTAAGTTAGCACATATTTAGACATTTTTACTGTTTAGTTAATTAGTTTATCTTAATTACATTTTTGTATGGAAAACGAACCACCTTAATATGTTATTTGTATTATTATTATCTAACAAAAAAAAATTAAACTCGAAGTTCGCAATTACATGTTCTCTTAGGCCACGAATCAGCTATAGGTACCGGCAATTAACTAGAACATCTGTCACCCACTGCGCAGTATAAAATCTTAAAATAAATAGGTATTTGTACTGCGCAGTAGATGACATATATTCAAGTTAATTGCCGGGAATTATACCTCAACCCGACTATAACGACTCTTTATTTATTGAAATCACGCCATAATACGCTAAAGAAATGGACATATTATTATCTTACATAGGTACCTCTCCTCTCTGTATCAAATTCCCCTATCTAATCAAATCCATGGCAGATCCACATGCATACGTCAATTGTGTATTAATTGCACCACACACGTTTTTATTATTTATTAAATACACAGGCACAAGCAACTTATTTAAAATTTTAAATTAAAATGTTTGCACAAGCATGATTCCAAGTGACCTCACCATTTTAAAACTCCCGCCAAAGAGTTTGTATATTTTTAAATTTAGTGTTGCCTGCGTAAGTACCGTAGAGTATGTAATAATTAAGAGACTTTAGTTTAATTAAAGTAAATCCTATATACTGTATTACTCTTTGGGGGGAAAGGCCGGTATATTTAGTATTATCTATGGGAAAGGCAAATGTTATTAAAATTTTGTGAGGCATTGTAATGGAAAAACTTATGTTGCTCATTATTTTATAAAGGTTTAAAAACAGTGTTGCCAATTCGAGGAATTTCCCCGATTTGCAGGTATTATTCAGTTTTTATTTATTTAGTACGAGAGAGCGAGCGCAGGGAATGATTAAATTCGGAAAAGATCGGGGAATCAAGGTCGACTAACTCTTTTAATCTGTAAAAATATTATTATATCGGTCCGGTTGATTTCTAAACACATTGTTTTTACATCATTAATGATTAATTCAGAGAAAACTTAAACACAGCACAGACTACTTATTACTATTTATTGCAGGGAATATTAGTGTAAATACAATCGGGTGGTCTTTTTTACTTTTTGAGATTGTATAGTAAAAGCGAACGAATACGGTGTAAGAAATATTGGAAAAGTGCCTACATTTTTGACAAAGAACATTGAGAACTATTTGCTCTGCTTAGGGTAAAATCACGGACAGTGATCGAACAGAGCAATGGATAGAGATAATGCCCACGCGAAACATTATTAATTGTTATTGAAGTTTTTAGGTTAGAAATAAATCGATAAAATTAGAATAAATATGTATTTATGCTTACCGATAATAAGAAACCTGTGTGTAAAGTTAATGCATCCATATGAAGTGGGGAATCTAAAAAATTACATTGGCAGCACTGTTTAAAAAGTAACTGTCATAGGTCACTTATTTACTTTACATTAAAAATCCAAAACAAACAAAATAACCTGCAATCTATTAATTATTATTAATAATTACTTATATATGTTTGTTCTTATAAATTTGTAGTTTTAGGAGTTTAAAATTTAATGGAAATCATTTTTATTTTACAAAATGTCAGCTCATGTGGTGGACGGAGAAGCTTCAGAAACAGACACCGAAGTAGAACTTGGTACTTCTCCTGTAAGTGTTAATCATATCTATCATTACAATTTATACATTTGCTTCCATATCCTGATATCTTTCATCACTCTCCTTGTTCCTCACGGAAGGACTTTCCAATCATAGCGTTTTCCAATCAAGTTTAAGACCCCTTTATCCTCTCAATCACTTTCTTAAAACTTTATAATAAAGACGACAAATTACCTAGATTTTAAGAGCGTGCATATTGAAAAAAATATTCGAAATAGCCACTATCTTATATAGAGATACCTACATTACAAATTGTGATAATGCTCCTACCCCTCACTCTAAACCTCTTAGTGAAGATGCAAAGTTGCAGAATCCCATAATTTGTGAGCAATTTCTGGCTTTGAGGTTATGTTTTATATTATATGATTTAGGTTGAGAAGCCTCACTCCGCTCGAACCCCTAACCATTTTTTATTTATTTATGTCTCAAGAAACTAAAAGAAATTAGTTTAGGTCAGTGGTTGTGATCCCAAGAATACATTATTCAACTCCCAACCTATATTCCTGCAGCGATAATATAATTTTTTGCCCAATTTTCTTTGAATGATATGTGTTACACCAAAGAAGTTCCAAGCTGCCGGTTTCCTATTTCTATGTGTCACACTGATTTGTGCTTCATCTACTTTTATATTGATGACAAGCTCAAAATTTTTAACAGGAGTCTTCAATACTGACCCCAGAAAATATAGTGAGGGCATCAGTAGTTCTAGGAGAAGCACCGGAATTTGATTCTGGTAGGTTGATAATATACATTACTAAATGTTTAAAGACAATTCACTTTAGCCAACAATTCTCTTCAAAATATATTTTACTGTTGCAAAATGATATATGTATTTAAGCAACTGCATAACCATTTAAGAACTAGTAACTTAGCAAGGGTAGTCAAAATTTTGTATCAAAGAAAGAAGAAAAGAAGAATTTTTCTGGTATAAAAATATGGAGCCTTCAACTATCCCTGTGCAGAAAATATCGTCTGTCCATTGCTTAATTTTCATAACACTCGCATGTAAGTTTTTTAAGAGCTCTATTGGTAGCGTAACCAACTGAAAAAATTTTGCATCTCTTTCACCCAATATCCGAGGGATAGAAATAAATAGAGAAAGAGAATTTCCAAACAAAATCGGTACAATAAAATACACAAAAGGGACTTCAGCAATTCAAGTATTATTGTTCAAAAAATATTAGAAATTATTTTTACTCAATATGTAATAAAAATATACATCATACTTCCCTTCCCTATTAATATAAATGCGAATGTAAGTTTGTTTGTTACGCTTTCACGCAAAAACTACTTAACTGATCATCATGAAATTTTGCACATATATTCTTGGAGGTATTAGAAGTAACATAGGATACTTTTTATTATCACGGCATGACGACGGGAACGGGGTGGGCAGAGGTGAACATGACAAAAGCTATGTATGAAGTGTATGTTTGCCAACATTTTGAAATAGTCACGTACGAAGTCGTGGGAAACAGCTATTTCTAATATGTTTATACTAGCTATCCACCCCGGCTTCGCATGTGGACAATATTGAACTCCTCTGAAACGGCTCGACCGATTTTCGTGAATTTTAGTGTGCATATCCGTTAGGGTTGAGAATCGGACAACATCTATTTTTCATCCCCCTAAATGTTAAGGGTGGTCTACCCCTATTTTTTTTTTTATAGGTAGGGTAGGAGTAGGGGTAGGAGAAGGGGTAGGGGTAGGGGTAGGAGAAGGGGTAGGGGTAGTGCGGGCAAGTCAACGTTTGGGCAGGACAACGTCTGCCGGGTCCGCTAGTATATTATAAAGAGGAAAGATTTGTATTTTTGTATGTTTGTTACGAATAAACTCAAAAACTACTGGACGGGTTTTGATCATTCTTTCACCATTGGAATGCTACATTATCCCTGAGTAACATAGGCTATATACCATCACGGCATCACGATGGGAAGGGGGTGGGCATAGGTGAACATGACAAAAATGAAGTGTATGTTTGCCAACATTCAGAAATAGACACATACGAAGTCCGTTTTTGTATGAGACAAGAGTTATGAGGTGTCTCTTATATTTTTCAGAAATAAATCAACCAAAGCAATGTGAGAAGTCCGATGAGAGAGAGATAGTCAATGACTTGATATCTACACATTCAACACCAACAAAAGTCAGACATACTTCGATATTACATCAAAAATTGTGTAAATATATTACATATTTACATCTGTATTTTGATATATGGCAACAGTGCTGACTTATCGTCGCAATTCTGCCAGTCTCCAGTGTTTAATCGGTAGCTAAGATTATCCCGCCGACTGTGATATGTCTTATTAATCACTGATTAATCACAACCATCACAGCGCGGCCGGGATTAAACCGGATTCCCCATCACGTGCGCTATCCACCAAGGCGTGACGTGGAATCCTGTACTAATATTATAAAGAGTCTCTGAAACTACTCATCCGATTTTGTAAATTATTTCACTAATAGTGTAAACTTTATTATAAAAAGTTATTTTTTATTGATTTCGCGCAATATAAAAGCTGAAAATAGTTAAGTAAGCACATATTTAGACATTTTTACTGTTTAGTTAATTAGTTTATGTGCTTACTTAACTATTTTCGGCTTTTATGTTGCGCGAAATCAATAAAAAATAACTTTTTTATAATAGAAATCATTAATATTAAACATAATTTTTTTTTTGAAAAAATACGCATGTGTGTGTGATCTTGATCGTGTAAACTTTTTCTGTTATAAAAAGTTATTTTTTATTGATTTCGCGCAACATAAAAGCCGAAAATATTTAAGTAAGCACATATTTAGAAATTTTTACAGTTTAGTTAATTAGTTTATCTTAATTACATTTTTGTATGGAAAACGAACCACCTTAAATATCCAAGGAACTATTAAATCAATCTGTGATAAAAAATATGTAGGTATAGATAGAGATACATACATACATAGTGATCCAATACATTATTTTAATTGAAAATAAATCTTAATATATAAAATTTCCGTGTCACAAGTTAGTTGCCATACTCCACCGAAACGGCTTGACCGATTTTTTGTGTATATTGGGTAGGGCCCACGATCGTCGTAATCTATTTTCATACCCCTAAGTGATAAGGGTAGGGATAGGGGTAGTGGACTCCTATTACTTTGTGCAGGCAAGCCAACGTTTGGTGGGCAGAACAATGTCGGCCGGGTCCGCTAGTGAATTTATAAATATTATTTTTTATTGCAATTTGGTAAAAAAAGATATTATTTAGATATTATATGGATATTTAAAGAGATATCGACAAAATAAGCCTTGCGGTTTACTGAGATTATTGCGCTAGGAAGAAGTGTCACTACCCAGTTGAATGTGAAGTTTTTTTTTGTAGGGGAATGTAACATAAGTTTCCGGGCGAGTTTAGAGACCATATTGGAGAATGCAGCCATATCTGCTGGTGTCAAACTGAGTTTGGGGAGTAACATGCTTATGGATGTACAAGTGAGTTTCACCCATCATTGGGTGTAGTTATGTAGAAACCATAGATGTAGTATGCTGGCGCTCTTCTTCTCAGTCGTGGTGCTCTTGACAGAGCAGTCGTGGTCAATCATGGCGGTCCACAGCGCGAGGCACCGTGTATTGTCTCGCCATGGTTAACTTTCTTAGGAAGAATAGTGTAGTGGTTTCCCCTTGCCTTCTGCACCAGACATTTTGAGACTATTTAGGTCTTCAGGCTCGCTGTAGCCTCTTCTAGCCAGTTGCCTAGCTAGGTGTATGGTTATACCGCCATTGCTCGGTTGCCAGAGCCTCGTTTGTTGTCGTCGCTTGATGACATTTGGGGTCGGATAGATCTTATTCCGTTCTCCCTCTTACCCCCCTAGCTGGCCCCCTACTAGATTGGTAATGTCGCGATTAGAACGAGACCAAAATATTAATACATCAGTGTGCGTGACAAATGTGTCATTCTGTGGATTTTTCATCTTAGATGACTGACATCCCAGGCACTGCACCATGCACTGCATTAACCATAATTAATCACAAAACAGGATATTCCTGGCCATGTACCAATGGGTTTTTAATTAAAAACTTATGTACATAATCCGACAAACCACACTTAGAGACTTTTCCATCTAAACTCTCGTTAGGTATAACCTCACAAATACCATCGGCTAAACGAGAGAGACTTGGTCTTCCGCTGGGTACCCCGGAACCGATAACACGGGTTAGGGAGTTGTAATGCAATCTGTGAAGAAAGAAAAAAAACCAGGATACTTTACAAAAATAAGCGAAATTACTACTGACGCTAGGCTGTTACAGTATTCAAACAACAGTTTCGTTTATCTGTCTCGCTTTAACATACGCGTATCTATGCGCTTTCTCTTTTGTATTGCCAATCTAGTGGAGCGCCCGAGCGACTATACTACATCTATGGTAGAAAGGAACCAGTCTACATAAAGTTGAGAACTTGCTTAGAAAAGTATAGAAAGGAAAAACGGAAATTCTCTCATGCAACCGATTCTATTGAAATTGTAAAAAAAAATATATTTCGAAGTTATGTAGGTATTTTTTGGACAGTTTGTGGAATGGTTCCTTTCTGTGTAACCATGACCGATTTGCCTATACTAATATTATAAAGTTTGAATATAGGCGGTAATCTCTCAAATTACTGAAAATTCTTTCACATATAGAAAGCTACGATATCCCTGAGTAAAGAAATCGGCTAAACGAGGGAGACTTAGTCTTCCGCTGGGTACCCTGGAACCGTAACACGGTTTTGGGAGCCGAACCCGTGAAGAATAAAAAAAAAATCCCTGAGTAATATAGGCTACATTTTATCTATAAGATCTTGTTCGAAAAGCGAACAGAAAAAAAATTATAGAATATATTAAGTACTGATAATTGCCCTTCCGCTGAAGATTAAGCGGGTTTCAGTCTAAATATTCCCTGGGATTCCTGGAAGTTTCATTAAAATCCATTTATCCGTTTGGGAGCCTATATCACTAATTTTAGCGTTTTAATCGACTTCTTGTGCTTCGGAGAGCACGTAAAAGTAACAGATCTTTTATCGGTGAAAGAACTGACATTATTAGAATGATCCATTAAGTGTTAAGGCTTTGATTTTCTCTCCACCTTCTCTTAAATATGGGCAGTTTTCTAAAAGCGGACACTGTTACTGGAATCTCTAAAGGGCGTAAAAAGTTTTTTTTATTATACTTACATTTTTTTAAATAATCTTTGTAGGAAAGTATGAGGAAGACCAATGTGAACTTGTCTATGGCGAGGAATAACTTGAAGGAGATGCAATGTGGACTGGATATGATTGGTTTGGAGACTGCCTTACAAAATGTTAAACTTAGTTAGAATATATATATTATTTACATTGTTATTGGATTTTATTTTACGGGCCCCGAAACCTTCATTATGTCTATCTATCATCACGCATTTTATCCCAAGAGAGGTAGGCAGAGACTTGCTGTGGTATTATTAACGCGGGTAAAACTGCAAGGCACAGCTAGTGTTCAATAAAAGTACACCTAGGTCGTCCTTATTTAGACCATATCTTAAAGCCAACTAAGTTTCCATTGATTACGTAATAACTTTCAGTCACGGCTGCTCGCCTTGTCAATATCTACAGAACCCTAAAGGTGCCCACTCACTCGTCCAATCGCCGGCGCGTCGCCATGCGGTCCACAGAAATCGACCACAGACTCGTCCAATTCTTGCACGCGCGGCCCACCATTTTCTCTCTTTCCTCTCGCTTTCCTGCAATCTGTGGGAGTGATTTCGTGAAATGGGACGGAAGTGTGTAACAGGAAGTCGGGGAAGCGCGCGCTATTCGATTTGACCAATAAGCACGCGCGGCGGTAGTGTTGGCCGTCAGATGGTACCAACCCATTTTCCGAGAGGTTGGTACTGTCAGCAAACAGTGTGTGCGTGTACCAAAGTAAGATGTCAGATGTTACACACACATCATATGCGACTACTGTAAGGCTCTTTTGTGGTGAATATTTAGCAAAACATGAGCTCTTCCCTCTAACTTTATCAAGGGCATGATTTAAAATTTTGAAAAAATTTGGAATTTAGCAATCAAAGACATGTAGGTACTTAATTATATATTGAATCATTTCAAATTGACATTAAAATAAATAAAAGTAAGAAATTAAAAATCTTAAATAATAACAAATATCTAATAATAATAATTTCCATTAAAAACATTAAAACTTAAATAGTAAGTAGGACACAATTTTTTTCTTTCTTCACAGATCCCGAAACTTATAGTAACAAATTATGTATTAGGTATACTATGTATTGGTATTTAATAAAAAACTTCATAATCCGACAAACCACACTTGAGGCTTTTCCATCTAAATATACCTCAACAGAACTGGCCACTCGTTATGTAATTTAGGTATAGCCTCACAAATAACATCGGCTAAACGAGGGAGACTTGGTCTTCCGCTGGACACTGGAGCTGTAAGGCAACCCGTGGAGAAAGAAAAAAAATTATAAAAAGTTATCCACTAAAAATGTTACCTACCCTTACTAAGATAGAACATAATAGTAGATTATATTATTCATCAAAGGTGTGAAAGCTTTACCAACAAGCGTGCAATTGAGGCTCGAGCCGATGGCGAAGGGTTATATTGAAGACATGACTGTAAGGTAGTTCACCTTTGCCTTTTCTGAATCGAATTTGCTTAGTTTTAGTTTGAGGAAAAAAAATTCAACAGCACATTGTCAAAATCCATTCCTTTACTTTACCTCCCGGCTTTAGGTGCATGCCGCTGACCGGGGCGAAAGTATTAATTTTCCTTTTGTTGTTTTTCCGTATTTGTATAACTGTAATAAGACTTTCGGTGCTGTTCTTGATGAAGTAAATAGATAGGTAATTTCCAAGCAGGTGCAGTATAAAATTATTTTTTCAATTCTTCGAAGGCTTCAGTGACAACTTCGCAAATAGATTTAATAACATTAACTGACTTTATGGACTTCCAACCATCTGTTTTGGTTATAAGTGATATGTGACCATCCTTTATAAACCTTAGAGTTAATTTTGTAAGGTGTGTTGCATTATGAAAATCAGCTAAAAGTAAAGTATCAATTGCGTTAGCTATAGTGAGTTCCATATATAGCATTTCTGAAGATATGTTCTTCAGACCTGGTAGATGGTAAAATTCAGCTGCTGCTAATAATTTGTCTGCCATTTGTTGAACTCTAGGGGCTCTGTCAGTGTATATGTATGTCAACACTTCCTTTAACACTTCTGTATCTAAGTGTGATTCAACAGTATTAGTTTTGTTTTCCAAAGTGTCATGTGCAAAGTGTGCCTTCAGTACTGTACTGCGACTTGACAGTATATGTTTATGAACTTTAAACACAAATCCTTCAGCAGATTTCATAACAACATCAGAAGACATACCACTCTTTAGTAACCATTCTAAGGCATTGCTCAGTTGGTGTTCATCAGGTTCAAGCTCTGAGTGTTCATATACCGCAGTAGATACAGTTAAGTTGAATTCCATTTTAAATATCCTATTTTCAGCATCAGTTAAGTAACTTATTACTTTTAGTTTATTAATAGTTAATAGATGTTGCCATTTATTTGCTACAACTGTACAGTTCTTAATTTCAATAATTATTTCTTTGCCTCTTGATACGTTAAGATTGTGAGTATTCCTACAGAGTGTGTCAAGCAATGCGAATGATGCTCGATGTAGTACAACATTCTTAGTAAACATATAATATATTTCGAGCAAATCATTGTTGACGCCACATAATTTAACTTTAAATTTAAATTGCGCTTCCTTTATATTATCCACATATTCAGTTTCGTATGCTTTTATGTATTCGCATTTGCCAATAGATGTAAACCTTGGTATACACCAGGTTAATGTATGTACTCTACTTTCACCAATTTCTGTGATTTTATAATCAAGTTCGGACTTACGTGCGTGGTATACATAGTCGTAATTGGACATATTTGTTTAAGAACTAATTGCCTGCGTTGGTACACACTTAAAATAAAATCAGGGATTTTAGGTGCCGACTCAGGCGCAGAGATTATTATTTTCTTCGAATCTGTCAAAATTTGGGTACTTTCTTTCGTAGGGTACTTTTGAAAAAATAAAGTTGCGGTTTCTCATGGCTCGGTCCGTTCTCCCAACAGTAATTGTTCCGAAATGATAATAGTACTGACAACGCTCACAGTATTGACATTAAATCGGACCGGAAATTTAAAAAAAAGTGTACCGATTTCAAAAATTGTGCACGGAAAAGTAAGAAATAATTAATATTTCGTCGTAGAAATTTAAGTCGGTTGGTGCCAAATTAGAAACAACTTACTTCCTACAAATAATAATGCAATTAAAAAAAATGATGGAAAATTTAAAAAAATACCGCTGTGGATGGGATTTGAACCAGGTGCATTCTGCGCCTGCACCCCATCACCCTAAATATCTTTTGAAAAATTGACAACGGTTGCTAAGGCTTTTCTCTGGTATATTATTTTCAGCCGTAAACAGAGGCAAATTACCTACCGAATTTCTGAAAAACTTCTGAACCGATTTTTATCATTATGTCTGTGAGATAATGTCGATAAATTATTACATCCTTAAAAAAATAAGTCGTCAAAGTAATTTTATCGAGATATTAAGAAAAATTGACTTATAAAATCAGTTTTTTCAAAATTTCTGTAAAACTAGTGAACCAATTTTTATGAGAAATTATCTGTCGAATAAAAATAGAAATAATCCAATTCGGTTCACAACTGATGGAGTAATCGATGTCAATAGATACATTAAAAAAATACGGTTACAGCTCCCGAAAACGTGGTACCCAGCGGAAGACCAAGTCTCTCTCGTTTAGCCGATGGTATTTGTGAGGCTATACCTAACGAGAGGCCAGTTCTATTGAGGTATATTTAGATGGAAAAGCCTCTAAGTGTGGATTGTCGGGTTATGTATATAAGTTTTTAAGTAAAAACCCATTGGTACATGGCCGGGACCACGGGTTACCACTCGGCACCTTTTTATTTTATAAAAATAAAACAACAGTTTTCGTCAATATTTGTTTTATGTAAAATAAAAAAAACTTAATATTAAGCTTGATAACTGTCGGTGCCGTAGCCCCAGTTTTTCATAATATTGTCTACCCAATTTCTGAAAGACGACACCCTTGCATATACAGCTGGATGATCCTATAAAAAAAGTAATAATACACATATTATATAAGACTAACTCCTCCGCCGCGCAAAAACTACTGAACGAATTTTGTTGCGGTTTTTAAGATTAGATAGGTTAATTCACGAGTAAGGTATACAGCTGGATGATCCTATAAAAAAGTAATAATACACATATTATATAAGACTAACTCCTCCGCCGCGCAAAAACTACTGAACGAATTTTGTTGCGGTTTTTAAGATTAGATAGGTTAATTCACGAGTAAGGTATACGATTATTAAACATGGACCTATCATGTTTAGGAGCAGAGCATTAAGAGTATTAGTAAATGAAGTTAGAGAAAAAAATTGCCTTAGCGACTTTTCATAGCGTATGCTGTCTAATCCGTCAGAGATATAACAAAGTGATGTATGACAGAATTGTGTAGAATAAAATTATCTACAAAAAAGTCCGCGGTAGCATTTAATAGGTTTAACAATGTCCACATGTGAGGCCTTGCTGATAGCAAGAAGTGCAATTTTTTTTATCAAAGTTGAGAGAAATTACTTCAGCTCGCCAAAGAATGGTGTCTCTGGCCACATCGCAAGATATAAAGGCCGTGCATATTGTGTGAGTTGCCAAATGTAGTATTTGTTACAGCTCTGTTCGTCCAATACCCGGCGCGGCGTCGTACGGTCCACCGAAACCGACCACAGACTCGTCTAATTCTTGTAACGAACAGTCCGCCTAGATCATCAATGTGTATCCTACTTAAAGGTGGTGATTGTAAAACTCAACATTCTTACCTTTTCTCCACACCCAATGCCCCAAGAAACAAGACCGGCTAACTTAAAGCGGTTATTTCCCATCGGACAAGCAAAAGGAGCGCCTCCGTCACCCTGAAATGAAAAAAAAACCTTATTTAAAAGTTCCCCTGCCAGAATTACTTAAAACCAGCTTAAGGGGCGGTGGTCAAGGTCATCTTATCTGTCAAAAATATGGCAAATCTAAGTTAATCCTGGAAACGTTGATCCAATTCTAAAAGTTCTTTCATTAATAGGAAGCTACATTACATTATCCCTCGTATATTTTTACCTTGCAAGTATCCTTCCCCTCCAAACCACCGCCACAGAGGAAACTACGATGCAGTTCAAATCGTGAGCCAAGTCTGGTGTGTTTGAGCATATTATTGCACCTTGAAAATGGTATGACATCTTGGATGACTTTCTTCAAAATAACAGCATATCTGCCTTCGACACCTGGAAAAATTGGGGTGTATTACAAGGGCGGACCAAGGATTGAACCCATTTCACCCAAAAACTAATGAACGGTTTTCACTACTAGATAATTATGTTGATTCACGAAGCAGTTGTACAAGTATTAAAAATGGACCTATACACTCTTATTAATAAAGTCGAAGTAGCGACGTAGTAACAAAACTGTATTTCGTCTCCGTCTAACAAATCTGCAATTCATTATGATAGACGGAGACGAAACACAGTTTAGTTACTACGTCGCTACTTCGAGTTTATTAATAAGAGTGATTATGTTTAAGACCTGAGCATTAATTAACAGTACTATAGTGAATCAAATCGTGGAAAAGTTAGCTTTAGTGCGTTCTCATGGCGTATGCTGTCTAAACCGTCAGGGATATAACAAAATTATGTAGGAAAGATTTGTGTAGAATAAATATATCTACAAAAAAAATCCACAATAGCATCTAGTGACACATCTAGGTTCATAAGTCGCTTATGATAAGTGCAGCAACAAACACTGTTACTGGTGCCTCATAACTTTTGTCCAATACAAAAACGGACTTTAGCAATTCAAGTATTGTACAAAAGTTATTAAAAATAGCAAGTTCTAGTTAATGGATCCTTAAAGTATATGAAATTATCTATACTTAATATGTAAAAAATATGTCAATATCAGCTACACCTAGGTTTCATGAAGCCCTGAAAGTTATCAATTTCACGCATATTTTCAACCGATTTTGCGAATTGAGTTCTCTTAATATATTTACTAATGTATATTTTTTTACATTTCGAGTAAACATAATTTCACATACTTTATAGATCCATTAACTAGAACTTGCTATTTCTAATATTTTTTGTACAATACTTGAATTACTGAAGTCCGTATGGTGTACCGATTTTGTTTGGAAATTTTCTTTCTCTATTTCCATCGCTCGGATATTGGGTGAAAGAGATGCAAAATTTTCGAACACGTGCGTTTTTAGTTGGTTACGCGACCAAGAGAGCTCAGGACCGTTGCTCTCATCTTATATCTGTCAAAAATATGTCAAATCTCAGTTAATCCTGGAAAGGTGAGTTTATTTATAGGTACAACATTTCCTTACGACACTGTTCGCGACAGAGCGACCAGCAGCCTAATTGCGTAACTTTGATAGTGATCCAATCACTATCATTTTTTTACAGATAAAGGTCGAATTTAGCCCCGCACTTTTCGAAATGTGTAATTTCGTTAATTGTGCTACATTGTGCTGCGTTTGTGCCGTACTGTGCCGCAAAAATTAGCTCAATATCTCAAATAGTTTTTGAGAAAAAAAATAAAAACAATTAAAAACGTGAAATTTTCGTTTTTATTTTTTTTTCCCAAAAACGGTTTGAGATATTGAGCTATTTTTTGCGGCACAGTACGGCACAAACGCAACACAATATAGCACAATTAACGAAAATACACATTTCGAAAAGTGCGGGGCTAAATTCGACCTTTATCTGTAATGAAAATGATAGTGATTGGATCGCTTTCAAGTTACGCAATTAGGCTGCGGGATAGTGAAAAAGTCGATAGTGCTATAAAAGTGTTTTAAAGTTATAAAAGTGTCATAGTGAAGTGTGTAAAAGGCGAAAGGCGCCAAAGTGCAATAGAGACTATAAACGGTATGCGTAGACTTAGGCCGAGGTGTACGAGTGCACTGCGTTGCACTAGAGCGGGGTAGACACCCTGAGGCAAGCTCACACCTCGGAGTAGGTTTGCGAAAGCCTTTAGCGCGCGCCCGCTGGCCAATCACACGTCGTCTGTCTGTGACGGAGCGATCGGACCAGCGGCGTGCGAATTGTATAGTTTGCTTAGCTAATCCACCCTTAGCCCAGCGCCTGGAACGCGAGACCCAGGCCGCTGCGGCATAGGCATTTATAGGTCGAAGGGTTAGTCTAACATGTTAAGAGCTCAAAGTCAGGACCTAGTATTAACCTAGTTTGTTCGTATAGTTTATTTGGTATTTTGTATAGCATCAAGTTTGATGAGAAATACATTTCTCATGCCTTGTCTGCCATTGGGAAAAAGAAACCTCCCGGGATTGGCTATCTGGTTCGAGCCAATCCGCGACGAGGAAATAGTGGTTCATAGCTCGCTGCTATTGGCCAATAAAACCCTGCTGTGATTGGCCAATTTAACTGTGATATTTTGTACGTATATTTGCATACTTGTTTGCTCTTGTATTTGCCATTTATATTTGTCGATGTATTTGGTACTTTGTGTATTTGCTTATTTGTATATTTGTGACACTATAGTTCGTGTTTATTATAGATTGCTCATGTAATTTGTATATTTGTGTCATTATGGTTCGAGACAGCAAATTGTATACAGAGTTCGTATTTACTTTGTGTGGCACTATATTTCTATGTTGTTTGTATATTGTATTATAACTTTGTATTGTGTAACTTTGTATTTGTAACAAATAAATGATAGAACATACGGTGTTTCACTGGGCGGTGGGCTCTGATTGGTCGACGCACGCTCGTGGGAGGATCCCTTTGCCACGGCCCCGGTCTGGCCATAGTTCGGTTATATAATAGAGGCCGGCCGGGTGCCTAAACACAGTCGGCGTCAAGATCTCGTGGCAAGAGGACCTCCAGCGAACATGCGAGAAGAGCCCCGCCGTCAAGTGGCC
Organism: Nemapogon koenigi; assembly: GCA_963924495.1. Lineage (NCBI taxonomy): Eukaryota > Metazoa > Arthropoda > Insecta > Lepidoptera > Tineidae > Nemapogon > Nemapogon koenigi. The sequence goes on from OZ004655.1 coordinate 6,789,890, forward strand.
ACCGTGTGTTCAATGTGAAATTGAATCGAGCTGTTTTATTCTTCTTCGAGTCTTCGGAGTTCAAGCCACCTACCCGTACCTGCGGTCTCTCGTTCCAGGCCCTATCGCGTACAGACACAATTGATAGTTATTATTTTAAATTGGATTGAGCCATATTTTTATAATTTAGCGTTCTAAATAGCCGTGGTTTCTAAAACGAGCATTGTCTTTGCGTTTTGGAAACTATGGCTATTTAGAACTCTTTAATAATGAAAATATAGCTCAATCGAATTTAAAATAATAACTATCAATTGTGTGGTAAGGAAATGTTGTATAATAAACTCACCTTTCCAGGATTAACTGAGATTTGCCATATTTTTGACAGATACAAGATGACCTTGACCAAAGGCCCAATAACTTACCAAAAACGTCTTTCCCCCATCCATTAGCCACACAATCTTTGCTGTCATCAAACGACATATCTTGCTCAGGTAAACAAATAACATTTACGTGTTCTGCTAATAGGACAGGCTCTTCTATTCTTAGTAAAGCTATGTTATTGTATAAGGTTTTTGGATGGAAATCTGCAAAATATGATAAATAATAATAAATAATATATCCCATATCTATACTAATATTATAAAGAGGAAATATTTGTATTTTTGTATGTTTGTTACGAATAAACTCAAAAACTACTGGACGGATTTTGATAATTCTTTCACCATTGGAATGCTACATTTTCCCTGAGTAACATAGGCTATATACCATCACGGCATGACGACGGGAACGGGGTGGGCAGAGGTGAACATGACAAAAGCTATGTATGAAGTGTATGTTTGCCAACATTCTGAAATTGACACGTACGAAGTCGTGGGAAACAGGGTAGGGGTAGGGGTAGGGCTATTATACGCTATATTTTATTTTGTTCGTAAATATCCACGGGCGAAGCCAGGGGCGGAATGCTATAATATTATAAACGCGAAATTTTGTATGGATGTATGTACGTTTGTTACTCACGCCAGAACGGCTGAACGGATCTGGATGAAATTTGGCACAGAGATAGATTATAGTCTGGAATAGCACATAGGCATAGACATGGGTTACTTTTTATCCCGGAAAAATGTATGGTTCCCGTGGGAGAGATTTGTTTTTCACGAGTTCGACATGATTTTTTGCATAGTGGTAGTTTAGGGGTCATGCAGGGAATGACATATACTACTTTATATACCGCGAAAGCGGGCGGGGGAGAGGCAAATTACAGCCACGGGATTATTTCTTTTTGGATCTATTTCCACACGGGTGAAACCGCGGACAGAAGCTTGTTTATTATAAAACAAAGTCACCCGTCGCGTCTGGCCGTCTGTTCCCGTTTCACGCAAAAACTACTGAACGGTTTTTGATGTGGTTTCCATTATTAACTAGGATGATTCACGAGAAAGGTTATGGATCTATCATGTTTAGGAGCTGAGCATAAACCGTATTAGTGAATCAAGTCGGGAAAAAAGTTAGCTCATGCGCGTTTTCATGGCGTATGCTGTCTAATCGTATTCCCTGATCTGAGGTCTAATCCGTGAGAGATGCAAGAAAATGATGTTGGCAAGAATAGTGTAGAATAAAATGATCTACAAAAAAGTCCGCGGTAGCATATATCTATCTCTATAGATACCTAGCAGTTATAAAGTTATAAGCATATTTATGTAGGTGTTCAAATTGTTATAACCCGATTGTGTGTTTGTATGTTCGACGGATCGATGTGATTTTTTTGCATAGAGATGGACACGTTGAAAGAATGAGGGATGAAAGAATGAGGGATGAAAGAATGAGGGATGAAAGATTGACTAAAAAGGTGAAAGTAAATGCTGGCAGAGGACGACCTAGGTGTACTTTTATTGAACATATAAAAATTATTGATCAAATGAAATATTAAAAGTACCTACACACAATCGCCGAGCATGTATGAACGGTATGATGAATATAAATGAAGCGAAAGAGGTATGTCAGGATTGTCTCTGCCTACCCCTCTTGGGATAAAAGGCGTGATGATAGATAGTTGGAGGGCCGGAAAGTGACAAGATTCCTTTTTACATAATATTTTTTATGTCACATTTAAAAAATATCCACTGGCGAATCCGGGAATTATAAGTTTTTCTTTTTCTTGTTCACTGGTTGCCTTACAGCTCCCGAAACCGTGTTACCCAGCGGAAGAACAAGTCTCCCTCGTATATCCGATGGTATTTGTGAGGCTATACCTAACGAGTTGCCAGTTCTGTTGAGGTATATTTAGATGGAAAAGCCTCTAAGTGTGGTTTGTCGGATTATGTAGGTACTTATAAGTTTTTAACTAAGTATAAAAAACCCATACATGGCCGGGATCCGGGATCGTTGTCATGGTCTGCCTACACTCTGACTTCAACACCCTGTATGTATAATACTTGCCTAGGCAGACCACGGGGTCGATGCTGGATCCCGACCGACCAATTGCTTTATTAATGATAAACTTATGTACACAATCCGACAAACCACACTTAAGCCCGGTTTCCACCGCAAGAGTAAACTGCATACTTGTATTTCCACTAACAAATAGTCGAGCGGAAAGGTACGCCGAGTTAGCATACATTTTGACAGCGACACTTTCGTTTCGGTCGAATGGCCTTGAACAGGCCAAAACGTTCATGTCCAACAAGGACCGGCCAGAGATAGCCCGGGGCCGAGAGGTCCGGCCCAACAATGTGCGTGCAAATTTGCTATGCCGGGCAAAGACAAGTACACAGAATTTGCCCGCACATTGTTGGGCCGGACATTCTCGGACCGGGTATGTCCTGCACAAGAATGCCGAGCAATTTGCTTGGCCGGACAAAGACAAGTACACGGAATTTGCCCGCACATTGTTGGGCCGGACCTCTCGGCCCCGGGCTATCTCTGGCCGGTCCTTGTTGGACATGAACGTTTTGGCCTGTTCAAGGCCATTCGACCGACACGAAAGTGTCGCTGTCAAAATCTGTGCTAACTCCCCTGAGCGAGCATTACATAGAGGGTTTCTACAGAGAAAGAGGTGACCGGGGCGGATCGAACGAGTTAAAAGAGGTTGAAACGAGTCCGCTGCGGCAAGGTCTCGCCGACTAGTTTGAAACGGACTCGCTTGCCGTTTCGGTTACCAGCTCTGCCTCCGCCCGCCCTTCCACGCATTGTTGTTGTGGTAACCGTGTACTCTTTGGTAACCGTGAAGATAGACCGTTGTTTTGTAATGAAGCGATTTATAGAAACTGTACGACAATATCCATGTTTATACCTATCAAGCAAAGAATACCGAAATATAGATAGAAAAGACGCTGCATGGAAATCTAGTTGATGATTTGAATTTGGCTTTTTCTACTTCGTTACTTGATTCCGTGTCACTCGACATCGCGAAATCACAACAAAATACGCAACCAGCTCAGAACTCCAACTGAACTCGCTCTCTGTGGAAATTGACTGATCTTTTTCTACTTCTCATTTTCCGTTCAGTTCGCTATCCGCTCATTCCTCTTACTCATTTCTCTTTTGCAGTGGAAATCAATAAACAAAACTCTTTGTTGGTGGAAATGTAAACCTATTTGACTTAAAATGAGTCCGTTCCGCTTAACCATTTCCCGCTCATTACCCTTTCTTGGTGGAAACCGGGCTTTAGAGGCAGGGCCGCGCCGCCCCTATGTGCGAAGTGTGCGGCGCACACAGGCGCCAAGACAATAGGGGCGCCGCTATCGAAATTATTTTTGTTACACTTACACAACAACATATTTCTTTGTAGTGGAGTATCGATAAGTAAGTAGGTATAATAGGCGCAACAAATGCCTCGTAAACAACAAAACATAATAAATAAAAATAAGTTGAAACATTAAGATTCGTGAAAAAAAGAGGCGATTCATAGGTTTCGCACACAGGCGCTGTTGGGGGTCGGCGCGGCCCTGCTTAGAGGCTTTTCCATCTAAATATACCTCAACAGAACTGGCCACTCATTAGGTATAGCCTCACAAATACCATTGGCTAAAAGAGGGAGACTTGGACTTCCGCTTGGTACCCTGGAACCGTAACACGGTTTCGGGAGCTGTAAGGCAACCCGTGAAAAAAAAAACTATTAGTATGGAGAAGTGACATAAGCTACTTTTTACCCAGTAAATCCTTCGGTATAAAATCTTGTGATATTTCCACAGTATCAGCTTACCTTTGTGTAATATAATTTCTTTTACATTTCTCTCTTGGTATGGAAATCTTTCTTTAGAAGTCTGCGTGTCCCATTCTCCTGCCCTTATTGTTAGTCTGTTAGGATCGGAGCTGAAAAAAAAACAATCTATTAGAGATGGATATATGCTACCGCGGACTTTTTTGTAGGTAATTTTATTCTACACAATTCTCTCCTACGTCATTTTGTTATATCTCTGACGGATTAGACATTATACACAGTATACGCCATTAAAACTCGCTGGGGCTAACTTTTTACCCGACTTCATTCACTTACCTATATTAAGTAAACCGGATTCCCCATCACGTCACGACGAGACGAGTGCGTTTATCGTCATGACAGGACGTGGAATCTGAATATAACTTACATAATAGTCCACATCCTGTCATGGCGGCGGACGCTCGCGTTTTGTCATGGCTTGACGTTGAATGTTTAATCCCGTCCGCGCTGTGATGGTTGTGATTTTGTGATTAGTCAGTGATTAATAAGACATATCACAGTGGGCGGGATAATCTTAGCTACCGATTTATACTATTATTATATTGTTACTACTAACTTACATAAATTTAGCGGCAACATGACCACCTGTCATAATAACGTTGGGATGTATCAACACTCCGACCCCAGAGTAGCTGTTGTTGTAGGAGTCCAATAGAGCGACAACCCAAGGATATTCTCCGTATAATGCTTCTAAGCCCTGGAAAATAAAAAAAAACATTAAAAAAAGAGCTAAGGGATTTGGCCGTCTAGTCGCCGACTATTTGTTGATAATCTATACTAATATTATAAAGATGAAAGATTTGTATTTTTGTGTGTGTGTGTATGTTTGTAATGAATAAACTCAAAAACTACTGTGCCGATTTCAAAAATTCTTTCACCATTGCAAAGCTACATTCACCAGGGTGACATAGGCTATATTAAACTCCAATAATGTAACTCAAGGTGTAAAAAAATTACCTAAGAAATTCCTTACATCGCGTGCGCTGCGAAAACTCTTGATGATATAGAGGTAGTGGTAGTGGTAGAGGGTAGGGGTAGGGGGTAGGAGTAGAAGTAGGGGTAGGGGTTGTGGTAGAGGGTAGGAGTAGAAGTATAGGGGTATGGGTAGGGGTACGGGTAGGGGTGGGGGTAGGGTGGGGGTAGGGTGGGGGTAGAGGTAGGGGTAGGGATAAGGGTAGGGGTAGGTATAGGGTATATTTTATTTTGTTCGTAAATATCCACGGGCGAAGCCGGGGGCGGAATGCTAGTTTTGTATAAAGTAGCACTGGTCCGGTATCTCACCGAAAATTTTCGGTCCGGCCAGTCGTATGATCGAGATTGAACACAGGCCACACATTAGCGATGTAAATTATACGATTTAGATCGCATGCAATTCACTCACTCACACAGACACACAATATTCGATTAAACAAAGTGTCAAACATTCGTGCGTGTGTGTGTGTGTGTGTGTGACAGACGGATGGCGGACCGTTCAATACAAAATATTTTCGGTGCGATGCCAAACAAATGTGTGGCCTGCTTAGACTGTTTGATTTACTATCGATAAAATAACCAAGGATAAGATAAGATAGGCCAATATTCAGGTACCATAAACACGAGAAAGAACATTTTCACAAAAAATCTGTCTTGCGAAAATACACAAAACGGGCATATTATTATGCTCTTACAGTATTATACAAAAGCTATTAAAAATGCTTTGAATGGAATTGGTAGGTTAATGTCTTTGATCCCTCAAACATTCTGATTTTTAATAAATAAACAAAAAAAGCAACCTTCCACATATATCACCTATCTAATAGTGAAAATCCGTTCTTTAGTTTTTGTGTGAAAAAGGCACAGGGACTTTGATTTATAATAAACAAACTTCTGTCCGCGGTTTCACCCGCGTGGAAATAGATCCAAAAATAAATAAACCCGTGGCTGTAATTTACTCCTCCCCCGCCCGCTTTCACGGTATAAAAAGTACTATATGTCATTCTCTGACCCCTAAACTACCACTACGCAAAAAATCATGTCAATCCCGTGAAAAACAATACATTTTTCCGAGATAAAGACTACAATCTTTTCATCCAGATCCGTTCAAATCCATACAAACTTTCGCGTTTATAATATTAGTGGGAAGTGGGATAGGATGATACTTACAGATCCCCCGCTCAATGTAAAATCTAATCCACTAGGGTTTCTGAAACCACAGCCCATAGGCTTTACCGGGGTTGGTCTTGTGGGTTTAGTTTCCTCAGTAGCTGGTGCAACGCAACATCTCTCTACTGATTCTTGGCAATCGTCTTCCTGGAATCTGGAAGAAATTCGTGTTTGAGATGTACATACAGAAAAACTCCCGTGCTGCTTTGCTGGACTTCGAAGGTCCAAGCCTTCGTCCATAGATATTTTCGAACAAGGGATAATTAGCTTCCTATTAGTGAAATAATTTTTAGAATCGGGTCGTAGTTTCCGAGGTTCAGTACAACCAGTACGGACCCGGCAGACGTTGTTCTGCCCAAACGTTGGCTTGCCTGCACAACCCCTACCCCTACCCCTTTAGTTATAAATATGTGAAATAAGAATTTAAAATTGTTAATAAAAAAAATTCAATGATTTTACTTCAACCTTAGCAAGATGTGGGAAGATGTGCACCTATTTGAAAAGTTCTTTTACTGTTAAAAAGCTATATTAGACATTTTCAAAACCTGGTTTTTTTCTTTTTTGAAACTCTTATTACCTTGACCTGTAACAATGCAATCATATCTTACAGGTATTTATTACCTTTATCCCATTTTTTTTTATAAAAAGGAACCCTAACCCCTTTTCGCATATCTTAAATAAATAATAAGGTACACATTTACATTGCTGGCCAGTTTTGTTAACGAAGGTCGTTGAACTGTATTTATAGTACCTATAGTTAGTATTATATCTAAGTTACCTTATATCTAAAGTGCCCCAGCCTGTGACCGTAGCATTATTCATGTCTATAGCTTCCAATTTGTCATTACATAAATAGTAAGGTACACATTTACATTGCTGGCCAGTTTTGTTAACGAAGGTCGTTGAATTGTATTTATAGTACCTATTAGTTAGTATTATATCTAAGTTACCTTATATCTAAAGTGCCCCAGCCTGTGACCGTAGCATTATTCATGTCTATAGCTTCCAATTTGTCATTACATAAATAGTAAGGTACACATTTACATTGCTGGCCAGTTTTGTTAACGAAGGTCGTTGAATTGTATTTATAGTACCTATTAGTTAGTATTATATCTAAGTTACCTTATATCTAAAGTGCCCCAGCCTGTGACCGTAGCATTATTCATGTCTATAGCTTCCAATTTGTCATTACATAAATAGTAAGGTACACATTTACATTGCTGGTCAGTTTTGTTAACGAAGGTCGTTGAACTGTATTTATAGTACCTATAGTTAGTATTATATCTAAGTTACCTTATATCTAAAGTGCCCCAGCATGTGACCGTAGCATTATTCATGTCTATAGCTTCCAATTTGTCATTACATAAATAGTAAGGTACACATTTACATTGCTGGCCAGTTTTGTTAACGAAGGTCGTTGAACTGTATTTATAGTACCTATTAGTTAGTATTATATCTAAGTTACCTTATATCTAAAGTGCCCCAGCCTGTAACCGTAGCATTATTCATGTCAATAGCTTCCAATTTGTCATTACATAAATAGTAAGGTACACATTTACATTGCTGGCCAGTTTTGTTAACGAAGGTCGTTGAACTGTATTTATAGTACATATTAGTTAGTATTATATCTAAGTTACCTTATATCTAAAGTGCCCCAGCCTGTGACCGTAGCATTATTCATGTCTATAGCTTCCAATTTGTCATTAAATAAATAGTAAGGTACACATTTACATTGCTGGCCAGTTTTGTTAACGAAGGTCGTTGAACTGTATTTATAGTACCTATAGTTAGTATTATATCTAAGTTACCTTATATCTAAAGTGCCCCAGCCTGTGACCGTAGCATTATTCATGTCTATAGCTTCCAATTTGTCATTACATATAAGTAAGGTACACATTTATATTGCTGGCCAGTTTTGTTAATGAAGGTCGTTGAACTGTATTTATAGTACCTATAGTTAGTATTATATCTAAGTTACCTTATATCTAAAGTGCCCCAGCCTGTGACCGTAGCATTATTCATGTCTATAGCTTCCAATTTGTCATTACATAAATAGTAAGGTACACATTTACATTGCTGGCCAGTTTTGTTAACGAAGGTCGTTGAACTGTATTTATAGTACCTATAGTTAGTATTATATCTAAGTTACCTTATATCTAAAGTGCCCCAGCCTGTGACCGTAGCATTATTCATGTCTATAGCTTCCAATTTGTCATTACTTAAATAGTAAGGTACACATTTACATTGCTGGCCAGTTTTGTTAACGAAGGTCGTTGAACTGTATTTATAGTACCTATAGTTAGTATTATATCTAAGTTATCTTATATCTAAAGTGCCCCAGCCTGTGACCGTAGCATTATTCATGTCTATAGCTTCCAATTTGTCATTACATAAATAGTAAGGTACACATTTACATTGCTGGCCAGTTTTGTTAACGAAGGTCGTTGAACTGTATTTATAGTACCTATTAGTTAGTATTATATCTAAGTTACCTTATATCTAAAGTGCCCCAGCCTGTGACCGTAGCATTATTCATGTCTATAGCTTCCAATTTGTCATTACATAAATAGTAAGGTACACATTTACATTGCTGGCCAGTTTTGTTAACGAAGGTCGTTGAACTGTATTTATAGTACCTATTAGTTAGTATTATATCTAAGTTACCTTATATCTAAAGTGCCCCAGCCTGTGACCGTAGCATTATTCATGTCTATAACTTCCAATTTGTCATTACATAAATAGTAAGGGCCACATTTACATTGCTGGCCAGTTTTGTTAACGAAGGTCGTTGAACTGTATTTATAGTACCTATTAGTTAGTATTATATCTAAGTTACCTTATATCTAAAGTGCCCCAGCCTGTGACTGTAGCATTATTCATGTCTATAGCTTCCAATTTGTCATTACATAAATAGTAAGGGCCACATTTACATTGCTGGCCAGTTTTGTTAACGAAGGTCGTTGAACTGTATTTATAGTACCTATTAGTTAGTATTATATCTAAGTTACCTTATATCTACAGTGCCCCAGCCTGTGACTGTAGCATTATTCATGTCTATAGCTTCCAATTTGTCATTACATAAATAGTAAGGGCCACATTTACATTGCTGGCCAGTTTTGTTAACGAAGGTCGTTGAACTGTATTTATAGTACCTATAGTTAGTATTATATCTAAGTTACCTTATATCTAAAGTGCCCCAGCCTGTGACCGTAGCATTATTCATGTCTATAGCTTCCAATTTGTCATTACATAAATAGTAAGGTACACATTTACATTGCTGGCCAGTTTTGTCAACGAAGGTCGTTGAACTGTCCGTAGTTTTCCTTGTTGTCTGTAAAAAATAGAAAAAAAAATTACTACATAGTACATATATAAAAGGAACCCGGGGCGTCTGTCTGTCTGTGCGCCATAAATCTTGAGCCCATTAGACAGAGTGATCAATGAGGATAAATAAATTCATACAAATACAGGCATCTACTAAAGCTGAAGATTTTTTTTTGTTGGAATGCGCTAATCTCTGGAACTACCAATTCTTTTTGCATTTGATAGCCCAATTTTTGATGAAGGTTATAGTCCAGAGGTTCTCAAACTTACTTTGTCTACCGCCCACTTTGAAAATCAATTATTTTTCAGCGCCCCCCAATTTTCTTTTACTTTACCACATCTTAAAAATCACAATGACATTCATTACTTTAATTTAATTATAGTGTGCTATATTAGTTTGGAGTTTAAACTTACATTTTAAACGAGACTTTTTTACTTGTGAGAATATCTTTTATAAAAATTAAATCACACATAAATTTTAACTAATCTAATGTGAAGGATGAATCCGATGATTTTTAACAATAAAATTATTTTTGACAAACCGATATCAAAGCATTGCACAAAGTGCAATGATAAATAGATGAAATTACAAAACAGCCATCGCCCCCCTAAACCACTTCAACACCCCCCAATTTTTTCAGGGTCGTTTACCGCCCCCCGCTAAGCGTACAGCGCCCACAAGGGGGCGTTATCGCCCACTTTGAGAAACACTGTTATAGGCTATAAATATAACATCACGCTACGACCTAGAGGAGCGCAGCAAAGCACAGCTAACAGTATTCAAAAAACGGTCTCGTCTATCTGTCTCCCCTAACATAGGTACGCGTATCTATGCGCTTTCTCTTTTGTATTTCCAATCTAGATACTATACTAAATCTATGACTTACTTAGTTTTAAACTATCTCAATATGTACTCACATCTTCGAGTCCCTGAGTTGTAGGTCCATCGTTGTTTGAAGGGGGTGTAGTTGGTGGTGTACCAAAGATATCAAGTAATACTGATGGATCTATCGTCGTTTCTTGGGCCAAAATCTCAATAGAAAAGACGAGGGTTAATAATAAAAATGATTTGGCCATTTTTGTGTATCTGAAACAAAATAATTGCCTTTTAAGAAAAAGTGTACCGACTTCAAAAATTATGCACTGAAAAGTGTGCTTTCCGAAAGCAAATTCACAAGGCACTATAAAAAATGCCCAAATCGCTTCAAGTGTCCCTATAAAATTTAAAGAGTTCTTGATTTCTCCAGGATCCCAATTTCAGATCCTATGGGACCAGGGAAGTATAACCCTTACAAATAAAAAAAATCCAAATCGGTCGGCCTCTTCAAGTAAGTAAAGAGAACCTCCTCCTCCTTTTTTTTTAAGTCGGTTAAATAAATGCAAACCTGTCTTTTCTACACGGGTTGCCTTATGGCTCCCAATCCCAGGGTACCCAGCGGAAGGCCACATTTTCCTCTTTTAGCCGATGGTATTTGTGAGGCTCTCCGGGAAAAAAGTGGGCACTTTATTTTTCTTTCTTCACGGTTGCCTTACAGCTCCCGAAACCGTGTTACGGTTCCAGGGTACCCAGCGGAAGACCAAGTCTCTCTCGCTTTATGCTACCGCGGATTTTTTTGTATATCATTTTATTCCATACATTTCTTTCCTACATCATTATGTTATATCTCTGACAATTAAGGGGCGGTGGTCAAGGTCATCTTGTATCTGTCAAAAATATGGTAAATCTAAGTTAATCCTGGAAACGTGAGTTTATTTATACAAAATCTCCTCACCCCAAAAGGATTGTTATTATTTGAAATTGGATTCAGCCATATTTTTATTATTCATGGGTTCTAAAGAGCCGTTGTTTTCGATACGAGCAGTGCAGTGCGAAATGATAGGTCCGTGTTTAATTCTCGTAAACCTTGAAACAACTTATCTAATGGTGAAAACTGCATAAAAAATCTGCATTTTGCGTGAGGCGGGCATGGGAACTCTGTTTTATAATATTACAGGTAACGCAGCCAGTGTTTTGGGAACCATGCCACAGGAAGGGGTTCTGGGAGAGGTATTCTTTTTTTAATTTGTATATATAGTTTATTATGGATAAGATAGATAAATATACACATATTCCCTCGACTGATCATCTCTTCTGGTGACAAGAAATCTGGCTCCATCCTCGCTCAACGAATCATCATCGCGATGCAGCCAGTATTCTTGCCACTATTCCACGCGGACCTGGTTTATATAGTTATTATTAAGGTTTAGATTAAATTTAAGGTTTTTATATTGAGTGTATATTTAAAATTATAAAATTAATATTTAGTGAAAAAAGTTAATGATAATTATTAATTTCTATATGTTCTATTATCAGCTTTCTTTTCTTTCAAGATACATGTGGACATTGTTCCAGTGTTTACTATATACTAATTATGCCAAGCAAGATAACTCTAAAGGTCATTGAGAATGATAAATGAAATAACTAAATAACGTTTTATTGAGAAAAATAACGCTTATAAATGCGACTTGTTTCTGTTTCGAACGGTATAGAAAAGTTGTTGAAAAAGAAAGAAAGAAAAATTAAAGAAAGTTTACGCTGGTTTGGTCACGTTGAAAGAATGAAGGATGAAAGATTGACTAAAAAGGTTTATATGGCTGAAGTGAAAGGAAATGCTGGCAGAGGACGACCTGGGTGTACCAAAAATGTATGAAACATATGATAAATATAAAATCATACGACAAATATGACCGTTGCTTTATTATATTACACGTGGCCGAGTGGTTAAGACGTCTGGTATTCATTAGGCAGACCACGGGTTCAATCCTGGATCCCGGCCATGTACCAATTGGTTTTTCCGACAATACACACTTAGAGGCTTTTCCATCTAAATATACCTCAACAGAACTAGCCACTCGTTAGGTATAGCCTCACAAATACCATCGGCTAAACGAGGCAGGATGGAGGGAAGAAGACCTCGAGGACGAAGCCCTAAACAATGGTCCGATCAAGTGTCCGAAAACCTGGACACCAGTATTACCACAGCCTTTTATCAGGCAGAGGACCGCAGCCGATGGAAGAAAATAATTGAGGAGAAGCTGATGAGGCGGGGTCACGATCCTCAGCAATGAGGGACCGACTGAGGAGGAGGAAACGAGGGAGACTTGGTCTTCCGCTGAGTAGGTACGGCAACCCATGAAGAAAGAAAAAAAAAAGATAAAAATCTAATAACAAATAGCATACCCCGGACTTTTTTGTAGATCATTTTGGTCTACACAATTCCTATCTACATCTTCAAAAGATGGACACTGTTACCATGGTGTCTTTGACGAAGATGTTTGCAAAGTAATTTCACGGAATCTGAGTTTCGTTCGTAAGTAGGTACAGTACTTGTTCAATTTCTCAGAACTAAGTTTTTTGTAATATTTTTTTACGGTATTTCCTGTATTTGTGGTTGATTTCGATGGCCGGAACGACCTGTCACACACACACATCCACCGTTGATAGTTTGACACTTTGTTTAATCGAATCTTGTGTCCGATCGTATGATTTACATCGCTAATCTCGATTACGGCTGGCCGGACCGAAAATTTTCCGGACTAGTGCGTGGGCTACTTAAGTCATGTCATGGCGACCAACGCACGCGTGCCGCCGTGACATGATGGGGAATCCAGTTTAATCCCGTCCGCACTGTGATAGTTGTGATTAGATACACTATAAAGCTGAGCTATAAAGGCTATAATACTTGACATTGGCAAATCACCGATTAACATTGGTGGAGCCATAATAAAGGAAGAAGAATTTATCACCACTAATAGTTTGAATTGAAAGGAAGGCATCAGTATATAAGCTTGAACCCTACGTTTTTATTAAAATTAAATTAATTATTATTTTAAATTTACCCTTATGGGTAATATTACTTTTACATACACATAACATATCTATCACCTAAGACACTCGTGATCATCCGGCAGCCAGAATATTTTAGGTGTGATGCCGGACCAATTTGTGGCCTACTTTAGTAATAGGGTCTCTGTTGTCACCCCTTGGGTACAGAACCCCTATCTTATTTTATCCTTGGTTATATCAATTCTAATCGCAGTGCATCTCGCAAATAAGATGCGCGTTTTACTGAGTTCGTTGTGCTAAGAGAAAAAGGTTGTATAATTCGAGTGAAACTATATAACGGACGGGTTTTACCTATCCTATGACCTACAAAATGCGATTATTATGTAGGTAAGTACACATGTCAGACAACAGGAAAAATTGTAATAAAATTATTTACATTGTAAGCATGGACGTAAAAAAGTAGAGGACGGATAAGTGAAGCACCAAGCGTGCATGTGCATGTGTGCGTGCATTATATCTAATATATTTTTAAACTAGCGGACCCGGCAGACGTTGTCCTGCCCAAACGTTGACTTGCCCGCACTACCCCTACCCCTACCCCTACCCTACCTATAAAAAAAAATAGGGGTGGACCACCCTTAACATTTAGGGGGATGAAAAATAGATGTTGTCCGATTCTCAACCCTAACGGATATGCACACTAAAATTCACGAAAATCGGTCGAGCCGTTTCAGAGGAGTTCAATATTGTCCACACGCGAAGCCGGGGTGGATAGCTAGTATAAACATATTAGAAATAGCTGTTTCCCACGACTTCTAATTTCAAAATGTTGGCAAACATATACACTTCATACATAGCTTTTGTCATGTTCACCTCTGCCCACCCCGTTCCCGTCGTCATGCCGTGATAAAAAAAATTCCTATGTTACTTCTAATACCTCCAAGAATATATGTGCAAAATTTCATGATGATCGGTTAAGTAGTTTTTGCGTGAAAGCGTAACAAACAAACTTACATTCGCATTTATATTAATAGGGATTGTTGAATAAGTGGTAAATTACTAACTTACCTATGAAATGTGATTCCTTGAGATTTTTTATGAGTAATGGAGTTGTTTTTGCATAATTTTACTAGGTACACAAGACGGCATTGTTTTTTATTTTCTTAATGCGGCTGATTAGCATAACCCAATGAGAATGTGTGCGTGAGGCTCGTATTTACAATGAAACTGGCATAACTTGGTTGCTTCACTTTTGTCTTAGCGGCGATCCGTCCTCTCCTTGATTGTAAGTATAAAAAAATTACAGATTTTAATTATTTATTCCAAGTAGCTCTGTCTGTCTGTCTGATACGCTTTTACGGCTAAACCACTGAACCGATTTTGATGAAATTTGATACGGATGAAACCTAGAGAAGGACATAGGCTACATTTTTTTAAAATACATCGTTAATAAGGAATGAAAGTATGGGGCGGATACCGTATTTCTAGAATTTGAATTTCTTTTTATTTTTTTTAAATTTGTTATTTGTAATTTATAATTGTTTCTTATTTTCTTTTAATATTTTCATCCTAACTAATAATATATTTTTTATTTTAAAGAATTTTTGAATATTTTGTATTATGTTTTGAATTTATTTATAACTTTTTTTAAATTTATTTTAAACTTTATTTCTGGATCAGAATAGATATATACCCAAATAAAATAGATCCTTTTGTGGCCAAATGTAATTATATTATATTATTTTAATATATTAATCTGTTGTGCTGTGGATTTTTAATAAATAAATAAATAAATATAAAAAAAAATAAAGTTATTCGTTGGTAATCGCATCATTTGAGAACGGCTGAACAGATTTGGATGTTTTTAAAACGTTCGTAAAAGTCTGAATACGGTTTTTAGGGCAAGAAAAATTGGAAAATTCGAGAAAACGTAAGTGTTTTTTTCTACGAACTCGAGACCATAATGAAAGTTGGGCTCCACGGGCGAAGCAAACACTCATACAAAAATCCCATAGAAAAAAACACATTCAGATTATTACAAAGTTTACAAACAACCAATTAAGTACCTAAACAAATTTAAAAAAAAACAACACGGATCCCTGCCATATATCAATGCTTACTTATGTAGGTACATTCAACAGACCACACTTAGAGGCTTTTCCATCTAAATATACCTCAACAGAACTGACCACTCGTTAGGTATAGCCTCACAAATACCATAGGCTAAACGAGGGAGACTTGGTCTTTCGCTGGGTACCCTAAAACCGTAACACAGTTTCGAGAGCTGTAAGGCAACTTGTAAAGAAAGAAAAAAAATTTATATTTTAATTTTGTGTAGGTAATTACTTCTTTCTGATCTAGAAGAGATATCAACATATTTGTAGGCTCTTCTTGTCTGAAACTGATATTGGGATTTAGCTAAATGTGACCTTAGTTACTCTGGTCACACCACAAGTCGTGATTTCGTGTGTTTAAGAAGAAAAAATACCATTTACCTTCAATGTTGACGTAACAAAAAAACCGGTTACTTAATGAACTCAAATTAAAAAAGAGGAAAACATAATCTTAAATGCATTTACACTAAATAACACTAATTTATCACTAAGCAGCAGAATATGACAAAATCACACACAAATCACACGAAATCGGTTCGTCAATTTTATTTTATTTATTTTTATGTCAAATCTTTTTATGCGTCCGTCGCGTAAAACTTTTTGTTATAAACTGACTGACCTTATGAAGAATTGAAGATATTATCTACAGAAATAAATAAAATTGATTATGTCGGGTGCGTCGGTAGCCGAGTGGTTAAGACGTCTGGTATTAACAAGGCGGTTCAATAGGGATATTTATAATAATTAATCTATCTATCATCACGCCTTTTATCCCAAGAGGGGTAGGCAGAGACAATCGAATGCCACTAGTTACGATCCTGACATACCTCTTTCGCTTCTTTTATATTCATCATACCTTTCATACATGCTCGTGATTGTGTGTACTTTTAATATTGCCATCGATCAATACATTTTTTATATGTTACTACTAGTTACTAAGACTCCGCTGTCCGTCCGTCTGTCTGTCTGTTTGTCCGTCTGTCACCAGGCTGTATCTCATGAACCGTGACAATGATGTTGAAATTTTCACAGATGATGTAGGTACCTACCTATTCCTGAAATTCCCGCTATAACAACAAACACCAAAAATCAGAATAAATACAACAAATGTGATTTTCGTGCTCGATATTGATAACGGCAACAGGTAGACGCTTGAAATATTCACAGCATATATTTAGTTATATAGGTATTCACTTTAAAAATAAATAAATTAATTAAAATAAAATAAGGCTTGTGTTTAAGCGGCGCCCAAAAATGTATCTATTTTGTACCAAAAAAATTCTAAACGGTTACCAAAATAGATGAATGGTCACCAAATTACGTTTCCTAAAATATTATGAAATAGATTCATTTTTGGTATTATTGACTGCCATAAAAATATATAGACGCCTTTAAAATACACTTTATACTTAATAAATTTTATACTAACCTAACCTAACCTACCTACCTTACTTGGTGACCATTTATCCATTTTAGAAACCAAATAAAATATTAGTACAAGGCGTGCGATTTTTCCGATGTTTTTTCTATTATTTTGGATCATAATATGATATACTTTAGGACACTTTTAATAGTGTCAATTATTTTATTTGGAGTTGTTTATTTTATTTGGTGCCTAAGCTTAGAGCCTTAAAATATTTTTGGTGTCCGCGTTAATTATACCCATAAAATAATATTAAAGGGGGGCTCACATACAAGAAACGTGATTTTTTTTGCCGTTTTGTGTTCGGTTTTCTGCGGTTTTTACGATACGAAACCCTTCTTGCGCGAGTGTGACTTGGACTTGGCCGGTTTTTTATATGACAGACACTCAGCTCTAATATGTAGTTACCTAACGTGTCATGACTAGGGTTTTCGGACCCGGGTAATTCTTGACGAAAAACCCGGGTACCCGGGTTTCAACAAAAAATATTTTATTTTTCTACGTAATCAGATCGTTGTCTTAACGCCTTAGTATTTTTGAAATTTCACAAGTCTGATATTAATTAATAACTTTGATTAATCTCTTTTCTAATAATTATGTTCTCCAAAAATACGAGTTAAAAATACTCGAAATACGACAATTAAATCCCCTTTCCAGAGATGGATCTTTTTATGCCGTATCCAACGAACAACAACAAATATTCTATTCAATTTTTTTTCAAAATGGCTCCATCAGGGTTTTGATGATTCCGCCAATGTCAAGTATTATAGACGTCACAGTAACAATAAGCCGATAATCGGTAGGTAGAATGCTCCCGCCGGCCGTGATATGTCCTATTAATCACTGACTAATCACAACCATCACAGCACGGACGGGATTAAACTGGATTCCCCAACACGTCTTCGCGGCGCGTACCATAGAGTAAGTAGCAATCACTATGTTCTTTAATAAGAGACGGGACTGCCATACATTAAAATGAAATCGAAGAAATTAGGGCCGAAAGATACTGCCAACCTAACAACATTAAGGAGAGAAAATAGGAAATCAGTGCTACCAACTACAAAAGTCAAAACATACGGCTAGTGTTGTCCCTCCTACAGAAATATTTTTGTCGATATCGATAAAAATATGCTAAAACCTGGATCAGCACCTACCTACTTTTAAAATCTCGGTTTTGTTGATTAGTATAATCTAAGAAGTTGAAATGTATGATAATTCACAACCATTTTTTTATAGGATTTGAATAAACTACGTAGTAGATCAAGGGTCTGGGAGGAATTATTAAATTTCAACTTCTTTGATCTTTCATTTCAATAAAACTTCACATATTTTTCTATAATTTATTTGTGTTTAACCTAAAAAAACAACTCATATACAAATACAATTCACCGACCTCTTAAAAACAATACACCTATCAATATTACAGTGAAATAGGTTATTAAATTGAAATTTAATAATATATAATGACCTTATCTAAGACCCATCTTAGGTAATTATTTCAGCACCGCTTCCCGAAGTGAATTTAGGCAATGATAGAAAAACTTATAGAATTGCGTACCTGTAAAATAATGAGTATTAGGCGTATTTTGGTAAGTAATAACTAGTAGTATAGGTACCGGGACGGTTCTTGAGCGCTCGACGAAAAAGTGGGGGAATGTTTGCGCATATGTAATTCGAGTGCAATATAACTTGTATATTTATTATAATTGATTTATTGGTGTTTGTTTTTACGATTGCTTTTTGCTGCTGGTAAAATTAAAATGAATACCTCATACCGTCAAGCAGACCCAAAAATTGTGTTCTGCGCATCTAACGACCACCGCTCAAGAACCGTCCCGGTACCTATAAGTATGAATGAATTTTTTATTGTATTAAGAGGTGTGCAAAAACGATGTTACAACGAGTCTGTAAGAGACACAAACAGAGCTGGATTTGAACGATTGTTTAAAAATCACCAAATTGCACGTCAATCTGGAAAGCGTAAAATAAATTTGCTGCAGCAAAAAGCAATGGCTCAATTTATTTGGTTCGGGTTATAATGGGTTAGTTTTGTGGAATGTGAAACAAATATGTTTCATATCGATATCGATAAACTGTACAATATGCAAAGTACATCACTATTTTTCAGCAAAATACTGTTCGTTTAATATGAATTTTTTAAAGACTAATTACTTAATTAAATTAATATGAATGGCTAATAACTTACCGATCCTCATTTATTGGGAATATTGTCATAAATATTCGCTTGATACCGTCTACGCGGCCGCCTCTTGTACCACATATTGTACACTGTTTATGTGTTCATTCTTAATTATTGAATACAATTATTGTAAAACAATATACTTATTTACTATAACTTACTATATTATATTTACAATTAATAAATTACAAGCACGATTTAAGCATCACATTATATATTTATTTATTAATATTTCAAAACTAAAATAAGACAAAACAAATTTGCCGCCATTTGCAACTTTGACAGCGATAGACAGAGATAGCACCATGGAGTGAAAAAGATGGCGATACGACGCCATTCATATTGGCTCAATTTTCATAGAACCAATTTTTTGTTCGAAGTTGCGCCAGCCTGGCGCGTACGCTTTCCACCAAGGCGTGTCGTGGAATCCTCAGATCAAATATATATATTTATAAAAAAAAAAACAAAAAAAAATTTGTTTTTTTTTTGTTTCTCATTGTCCATTTTCATGGAAGGCAAAGGTTGTTTTTTTTTTGATAAATATATATATTTGAATCTTTGAGTATTTTGAATGAGCCAAACACATGGATAAAGTGATTTTTTTTTTTCTTCACGGGTTGCTTTACAGCTCCCGAAACCGTGTTACGGTTCCAGGGTACCCAGCGGAAGACCTAGTCTCCCTCGTTTAGCCGATGGTATTTGTGAGGCTATATCTAACGAGTGGCTAGTTCTGTTGTGATATATTTAGATGGAAAAGCCTCTAAGTGTGGTTTGTCGGATTATGTAGGTACATAAGTTTTTAATTAAAAAAACCCATTGGTACATGACCGGGATCCGGGATCGAACTCGGGGTCTGTCTAGTAAATACCAGACGTCTTAACCACTCGGCCACGACCGGGTAAAAAAATAATAATACCCGTTACCCGGGTACGAAAAAAGGCCGGGTACGCGAAAACCCTAGTCATGACATACCAAGGTGCATCCACCATCATCCTTAGCATTTTTGATTTTGCTGATGTAATAAATTTATGTCGGTATTTGCACTTATGCGTTTGCCCCTTCTTTTAAAATTAGTCTACATACTGACTATATTCATAGGCCATTATTCATAAATGTATTTTAGCAACGTTTTTGTTAAAATGTGTTTTGTTTCTTTCTATTATTAGTAAAGACAGGTTTGTTAGAGAGTGACAAAACATATTTTAACTAAAACGCTTCTAAAATGTGTTTATGAATATGCCCAAGTAGTTAGGTAGGTACATACTACACAGAAACTAGCTAAATATATGGACATCGTTACGTCTCTGACTATGCCCCATTAGAAACAGTCACTTGCGGGTTTAGACAATACTTGGCGAATAGATAACTTTAAATGTATGGGATCGACTGAAATACAACCACGTGACCTAACTAAACTGTCATTCACTCTGACGATACCAAGGAGTTTATATACTTATTGTACCTATCCTAGATTTTCCGCCCGTGTATATATTCGAACAATATTAAATATAGCCTATGTCACTCAGGGATATCGTAGCTTTTTATTACTGAAAGATTTTTTAGAATCGGTTTTTGAGTTTATTCATTACAAACAAACATACAAAAAATCTAATTTTACCTCATTATAAATATTAGTATAGATAGACAAACTCCTTGTAGAAAACGAAGCGTATTTATATCATTTTGTGTTTAAATAGCGTATTTAAAAATTTTTTGAGGTTATACCCGGTTGTTTTTAACTGCATAAATTGAGCTTCTTATGGGCTGCGCATACTTTTCATATAATTCAGTTATAAATAAGTTTCTGCATATGATATTATGTTTAGCGTTGCGATAAAAAGTATACTAGCGTTCGTTCATTGTCTACTACAGGGACGGTTTAGACAATGCACAACTAGAATAGACAACTTTAAATGTATGGGAGCGACTACATTACAACCACGTGACGTGACCTAACTGTCTTCACTCTAATCAAACTACAAACTCCTTGTTGAAAACGAAGCGTAATTACCTAGGTATGTTATTTTGTCTGCAATTAGTCTTTCGTGAACGCAAAGTTAGCGTCTGCCCACACCCTGTAAATAACCCTGAAAAAATGGCGAAGGTTTTTGTGGATCAGCTGATTTTTTGAGGTTATGACCGGTTGTTTTTAGGATTTTTTTATTTATAAACAGCTCTTGGGCTGTGGATACTTTTCATATAATTATTATAATATCTGCATATAGGTATTATGATTTAGCGTTCAGAAAGAATATAATACTAGCGTTTAGCACATTGTCAAAGGAGGCTGTTCTGTAATATGGACAACTTGTTTCTGGCTGAGCCTCAAGGTACCTAATACCTATGTATACAACTCGCTAAATGTGGAAATTGTCACCAAAATAAAACAACCAAAACATAATTTAGTATCTTTATTCAGCTTCCTGGCTCCTCAACCTAGCTGACGCGTTAGTCACTCTGACACTAATTTGCTGGGCCCTCTCCACAATCAACTTTCGTTTCTTAGAGGATACACCATGAGCGATTTCAGCGCAGTATTTCCTGTTCTGCATCATAAGGATATTCAGTTCATTGACGTTGTGTACCAGCACCTGGAAAATAAACATATTTGTACCAATTAGTTTTTATAATTGAAAACTTATGTACATAATCCTTTGAGTATTTACCAAAGGAGACGTGAAGGGTGTAAATTACCGAACAATTTTTTCTGCCACTTTTGGCAGGGGGGGAGGTAAACGCCTAGTACTAGCCCCTGTACCACTGTATTTTTCTGTCGTTTTATTGTCGCAACGGATTTTACGTTATATGATGATTATGTTAAAATACAAACATAATAATTATAATTAATGATTGGAAACACTAAAGTTTGACGCCCTAGATCGCCTTTCCCGTTTAAAACATCACAATTAACTATTTTCCTAGAGCTCTGTCTCGCGACACAAAACGATACCAACGAAATCTAAGGTAACTTATTACGCACCTGGTCAGTTCTATAGGCTTAGTACTCTATGACATAATCCGACAAACCACAGTTTGTTATTTATTTGACATTTAGATGAAAGATGAATTGAATATTTTTCATTTAGATATTAAAAAAGAAATATTTATTAAACAAATATTATAAACAAAAAAATTATTGTGTATTTTATTATCTGTTACTGTCATCAATTATTATTCACCTCTATTGAGTTACTTATTACTTCTTAAATATGGTGCCAGGGTTCAGACCTCATTATTCCTATATCTCAAGTAATTTTTTGCATTATTCAGATGGATAGAAAAGATTGTTTGTTTTTAATATCAGGTCCATATTTTTTCATGTATCTCCCACTATGACCCAATCAACTATAAAAGCTGTCAGGAATAGGTTTTGGTAGATTTCATTGTAGCAAGGTAACAAATTGTAATTATCATACAGAATGAATAACACAGAGTGCCCTTGCAAATGGTTAAAAAATATACAGGCATGAGTATATGTATGTTAACAAGAGAGGTGTGTCTGGGTCTTAGCATGTGGAGGTCCTTAGTCTCTTGTCTACCCCGATGTGATACTAACTTTCTTAAAACCATTAGGCAGCATATGACGGGTCTTCTTGTTAGATCCGTAACCAATACTGGGCATCAAGTACTGTCCCTTGAAACGCCTGCGCACTCTGTTGTCAATACCTGGAAAATTTTAAAATAATAATTAGAGACCTGTCAAAGTTTGGTGCCACATATAATATTGCTGAATTTCGATTGAAAATGGCTTTTTGACATAAACTTATCAATGTGACTACAAATCTCAGACATTGTAAAAACTTTCCTATTTTGTAGGATTCCACGTAACGCCTTGGTGACCAACGCAGGCGCCCGCCAAGACGTGATGAGGAATAGTTTAATCCAGTTTCTTCAAAAACTTGTTCAAATAGTAACAAAGTGTATTTTTTTTCTTCATGGGTGGGTTGCCTTGTAGCAGTTGCCACCAAGTCTCCCTCATTTTAGCTGATGGTATTTGTGAGGCTATAACCTAATGAGTGGCTAGTTCTGTTGAGTTATATTTAGATGGAAATGCCTCTAAGTGTGGTTTGTCGGATTATGTACATAAGTTTTAAATTAAAAAATCCATTGGTACATGGCCGGGATCCGGAATCGAACCCATGGTCTGCTTAGTTAATATTTACATGTCTTTTTATTGTAAAATTTTAAATAAGAGTATGTAATATAGGTTAAAAATGTTAAGTATTATGTAAAATTGTTAATATAACCTTTTTTAAGAATTTTATATGACATATTTAAAAAAGACATGCAAACTTTGTTTACCAAATAAGATAAAAAAACACTCTAAATGAGAAAGTGTGTGTTTGTTCTTCCTTCACATCAAACCAGAGCAACAGCACCGTGATAGTTTGAGGACTGGCTGACAAACTTTTTACCCTAGAAATCCTTTGGGTTAAGACGTCTGGTATTAACTAGGCAGACCCCGAGTTCGATCCCGGATCCCGGCCATGTACCAATGGGTTTTTTAATTAAAAACTTATGTACATAATCCGACAAACCACACTTAGAGGCTTTTCCATCTAAATATATCTCAACAGAACTAGCCACTCGTTAGATATAGCCTCACAAATACCATCGGCTAAACGAGGGAGACTAGGTCTTCCGCTGGGTACCCTGGAACCCTGGTTTCGGGAGCTGTAAGGCAACCCGTGAAGAAAAAAAAAAAAAAAAAAAAAAATCCTTTGGGTTTAATCTTGTCACATTACAAAAATGTCCACGAGCGAAGTCGAAACAGAAAGGTAGTTTGGTGGTTGTTTTAAAAATATGTATCTCCCACTATGACCCAATCAACTATAAAAGTTGTCAGGAATAGGGTTTGGTAGATTTTATTGTAGCAAGGTAACAAATTGTAATTATCATACAGAATGAATAACACAGAGTGCCCTTGCAAATTTGCAATACTATTTGAAAGCCATTACAAACTAAAATTAGACAAAAATATAACCTCTAAAAAATAATTCATATAGGTAGCATATTTTAACAAATGTAATATCGACTTTATGCTGTTTACGTGAATATTATTATTTTAATGCTGAAATATCTTTAAACAGACAAATAAATACGACTTATATTGGAATTTTATGTGATAATATGACAATGTATGAAAGTGTGGATTTTACCTCTCGGCTTGCGCCAGTTCCTCTTTATTTTATCATATCTATCCGACTGGTGACGGATAAACCGCTTAGTCCTCTTTTTGATGATATTTGGCCTATAAATTGGTCGTATCGCCATTTTTAACTTTTATCCAACTTTATGAACCACGCGGTGACACGAAAGAAAGAAGGAAATGGTGGAAGGAATCGACAAGGCGGCATTTTGTAGACATTTAGTGTGTTGTCTATGGATTGCTCAACCAACATTTTGGCAAATATTTGTACCAAGAGTGGTATAATCTATGTATTTTAATCATGAAGCTATAGTCTGTCCAGTGAATCGTGTCATTTCAAAAGTGCGGCAAATTTAAAAAATCTTAAGCTGTAAACACTGACTTTCACGGAATTGCTAGATTTGATACTTTCAATTTTTATGATAATACTTTATTAAAATACTTTTATTTAGCTGAGGTTTTATTAATATAAGAATACATATAGAGACCATACAAACACAACTTAGCTTGCCAAAATAATTGTTGCCATCATATAAATGCCATAGACCATATTTTTTAGCCTATTTTTCCTATTGTTTATCGTTAAAATAGTAGTATATTCCTTGGTTAAAATTTTTGACAAAAGGATTATTATTATATCTACACTATGTACCAAAATATAAATTCGTTTTAAAACTGTAAACGGTATAATTGTCTGACAGACAACAAACTTCATAAATCTGCATAACAAAATACAATACAAACATACAGACAGGTGAATGTTTAATACATACATACAGGTTTATAAACAAAATTATTATAGAATTTACCAAAATTAACGAAAGTATCAAACCTAATAATTCATCATATAAAGAGTATGTAACTATAAAAATGACAGTATAAATGTTGTCATACTAAAACTTTAAAAATAACCAAATGACACGATTCATTAGACAGACTCTAGTATCATAGATTAATTAATAATAATTACTAAGTAATATAATAGATGTCGCACTGCTTTGATCTTGAAAAAACCCGACAATTTATTCACCTACAAACTATTTGGTGAAGGAATTTAGTAAGCGTTACTGCTAAATTGAACTCTACGCATAGAGCTCATATTACTACGCGTCCTACGCGGACAGGTGCACCAACAAATGCACAGGGTTACACCTACAATACACGAGTATTTTTTTATACTAGCGGCTTTCCCCGACTTCGTTCGACTTCACACTAATGTTTTTAATTTATTTGCGGGTATGTAATATGTTGATGAGGTTGAAAATTTTTGTATGGGTTTTGTACTTCGCATTATTTATTGCCTTTCTAAACTTACCTTTCACATTCATTTGGTAACTTAAAAAAAGATAACTTTGATTGCTTTTTTGTATTCAAACATCCGTATACACAGCAACTACTTCGGCATGGCATTATTATGTTGTTATAAATACAAAACTAATGTAAACATTCAGATGTACTAGATTATTAAAAGTTTATTAAAAAACCACAGAAAATTAAGTTAAACACACAAAATGCGTATTTAGCATATAATAATTTAATAACGGTAAGTACCCGAGAACACGACTGTGCGACAGCCCGTGTGATGTGTGTCTCTCGGGGGTGCGCGGAATTGTAGGTGCTTTTGTCGTTCCTACGCACGGAGTGACAGACCCCTGCTAATATACAAGGGGCGCGAGGGCTTAGAACAAAAACTGCGGGCCGAGCAAGAGTAACCGCGATTAGTATTGTGTCTCGTTCTAGCACAGTTTAGTGTTGCCATAATTACCAATGCGCTCATTATTAGATGTCAACGTTGTAAATCAAATATGAAATTATTATTGGTACTGCATGTGGCAAATAGTTTTATTTTTATAAAATGTATAGACAAAAATAAATTGAACTTGAATAACATTTTTTTATTCTTATTGCATACCTACATATATAAAAGTCACGCCTGTTTCCCAAAGGTGTAGACAGAGACAGCGGATTTCCATTTGCTACGATCTTGACATAATTTTATCTCTTTCGCTTCATTCACTCTCATCATATTCTTCATGTATTCTAGTCGGTTTAGTGTACTTCTGACGGCCTTCCTCGAGGACGCTTCATATCTACATACATCCGCCGAGGTCGTCCCTTTCCCACTGTATATTAGTTCTTCTTTCATCTATCCTTTCTACATGCCCAAACTATCTTAGCAATCCTTTCTCAATTTTTGTCATTACCTCTTCCTTTATTGCACACTGCTATCTCAGCACAATTTATTATCTATATCTAATATATATATCTTATAATATAATATCTTATTTTATCTTTTAAAGTCACACTACATAATATATGCTGAATGCTCTCAATTATACTGCATTCACTAGACTTTGGTGTATTTTCTGCCATACCGAACTTTCGCTATTCACTATCATACATTAGTGTCAGTACTAACACTTCAACAAATTTTAACTTAAAAACAATTTATAAATTTCTTAAAAGATAACATTGAGATACATCTCGATACTTAGATGCTTTTCCATCTAAATATATCTCAAGTCTTCAACAGACTGGCCACTTGTTAGGTATGGTCTCACAAATACAATTGGCTAAAAGAGGAAGATTTGGTCTTCCGATGGGTACCCTAGAACCGTACACGGTTTCGGGAGCTGTAAGGCAACCCGTGAAGAAAAAAAAGAAACAAAAAAAAAGATTTATAGTGGCGTAACATTATTAACGAAGGTTAGAATTTACAAAGTATATTTATTATGGTATATCGCGTAATGGTATCATCATAAAGTGGCTAAACAAAACGGTTGTTTCGAGGGAGATTTCAAATAATAATGTATAACCTACACCACTCTTTATTACGTAGGTAAATCGTAAAAATACCCCACATTCTTACTATAAACAAAAATAGGTAGGTACACTACCAGACCAACATTGTTAAGGTATGTAGATTTATCTCCTCACAATGACTGTCTCTTCTTGTAAGTTTGTACCTTAATAGAAGTGTTAGAGTCTGTCTAATGAATCCTGTTATTTGGTTATTTTAAAAGTCTTAGTATGGCAATTTTTCTTTTATAATTTCATATTATTTATAGGAGGAATGATTAGGTTTGATACTTTCGTTGTTGGTAGATTTTGTGTATTCAGTTGGTTACTTTAAAAAAGTGTAGACGATGAGGAGTTACTTAATATAAAAAATAATAAAAAACACAAAACACATGCGCTAAAATAAAATTTACCCTTAACCACGACTGAGTTACGAGACTGATGTATGAGATGAGAGATGAGAGCGATCGAAAAGAAAAGATGGCGCATGCGCTATGCAACATTTTCGAAATAAATATTCACGTAATTAAAAATTGTAATTTAAACAATAAAAAGGCAATTAAATGTTCGAACAAACGTAATTTATTGAAGAACAAACGTCAATATGTATTTATAGACTGATAATGAGAGAAAATATTAATAATTTTGATTGAGGGGGCTAGCCAAACAGTATTTTTTAAATATTTTTTATTAAATAAACAACTAACGAACAAACGATTATTCATAGCGAACAATTAAGTACAAACCACGAACTAACGATATGCAATAATAAAAATTCAAAAATTAAAACAAAAAATTTTCGCGGGGGCCAAGTTTGGTGATCTAGGAAGTAGATAGCCGGAACGGGTACGCTGACAGTTTGCGCACAGTATATAAAAACCCGCTCCGGGTTTTTTGACACAGGAGGGGATATCCCTTCACCAGTCGGCCAAAAAATAGAAGCGGTCTCTGTTTGTCGCGCCCGCTGCGGGTTTTTTGGCACGCAGCAAAAATGGTGGTGCGTATTTCATTAAAATCGCTTTTCTCAATGTTTTCAGTATGAAACTACCTGTTCAAACTTTACAGTTCTAACCCTAGATATATTTTCTACACACCCACTTAATATTTATTATATCTCTAGTACAACTTTGTACTCTAGTATACAGTCAATTTTTGGTACCTATAAAAACCTAGTTATTTGGGTTTTATTTAAAAATTAAACAATTGCATAACATAGTTTTAAGTTTTATTTACACCTTATTACTATACACATTAAATATAATACAGCTCAGTACAATTTATTTTTTATTTTAAATTTTTAGTTTTGTGGTAAATTTTACAGGTAAAATACTTGTCATAAGTGACCATCCTGTTACATGCTTTATTTTAGGCTTATGAGGCTTAAGTGTATCATATGTTATGTTTTTTAAGTAAATGGGGATACAAGTAAAGCATATCACATAATATTACAAGCTTAGGCTTCATAATTTTTATGCATGAGACAACCAAAGTAGGTACCCAAAATATGAGGAGAAATCAGCATGTTGAAAACAATGAAATATTGTCAAATATATTGCATTTTCTATGGATATAGTACATTATTCATGAATGGAAATATATTATGACTAATATAAAGGCAAAACACGGCACTGTTCCATATAAATAATTACAGATAAAAGCAGTTAAAAATAGTAAAAAATATCAAAATTTTGGCAATAATGAGGTAACTAGGTATGGATACGGATTTTTTTTCTTAAAATAATAAAATAATACAATCCGACTAGGACATGTAGTAATTGAAAAAGGGTTCTCTCCTCATCTCAGGAAAAACTTGAGTATGTGTGTGGAGATTACTGGAGGCCACGCAATGTCGGGCTCCGCGGAGACCGGCAGCTCCACATCAGCATCACCCAGTAATTCTTGCGCCTTCCGCGCAGTTATGAAGTTGTTGTCGTCCTCCGAGTCGTCTTTGCTGCCTGAAATGTATTTAAGTGGCCAAATATAAGAATTTAGTCAAATTCAATAGCTTCCATACTTGTCGAGCACCCACTATTTTGCAAAATGCAACTGTCAGATGGACATCTGTCAAAAAGCCCCCTCCGGGTTTCCGACGACCAGTAGATGTTTAAAATTAAATTTCTTAAATTTTGCGGTATTTAGAACTATTGTTAATTAATAAACCTATAATAGAATAACTAAGCCCCATTTTCTACTAAAACAATAGTTTTGTAACTTTATAATTACCATATATAAGTATAAATTTTTAAAATGTACTCATTCTATTTTATGAGATAGTAGTTGTAGAAAACGTTTTTTGTAGAAAGTAATAAAGCCTATCCGAGCCAACATTGGTGTTGTCTATGGTCCACATTTTCCATATAAAAGCAAAGGAGCTAAGCCGTACAGCCATACCATAGACAATACCAATTGACAGAAGCACTGCGTGTCTGTGTCCGGGCGTGTCTATGGTGGACGCCAAACGTCGCCATCGATCAATGACAGTTCTCGGAGCGTGTAGTTAAACGCGACCGCGGTCGAAAATGTACGCAAAGGGCAAGGGCTCAAGTGTGCCCTCGGACGCCCAGGCGCGGGAAAAACTAGCCTTATATGTTTACGAATATCTTTTACACGTCGGCGCACAGAAAGCAGCACAAACATTCCTGTCCGAAATACGCTGGGAGAAAAATATCACACTCGGCGAGCCGCCCGGCTTCCTACACTCTTGGTGGTGTGTTTTCTGGGATTTATATTGCGCGGCACCTGAAAGGAGGGACACATGTGAACACTCGTCAGAAGCAAAAGCGTTTCACGATTATGGATTTGTAAATTCAGGCTATGGTGTCAATGGTATAGGCCATGGAGCTCCAGCGCCTCCTACAGACGGTATGTACCATTATAATGCACATAAAACATTAAAACTTATAGTTAATATCAAGAAACAACACAAATTTTCCAATAAATACCAAATTTCATGGCTATACATAGTTTGTTTACATTATTGTCAATGTAGTGTTGTGCTACTTTTCCATTGTACCTATAGAAAACATTATGCCATTTTGTTGTAAAAATAAATGGACATTTTTAGTTTTATTTCCACTACAATGTATTCCAAGTTTACATATATAACATTAGCTTATTTACTTACAAAATAATAAGTAAATTGCCTACATATGCACAAATATTAATTTCATATATTTTAGCGTTTTTTTATATAATTCAATGGATAAAACAGCTATGTAAACAAATAATACAATGTAAATAATAATTCTGCCTACCATATCAACACTTTTTTTAAGATTAAGTACATGTCAAATGTAATAAATAATAATATAAAAATACAATTAAGAAAACTAAAGGATTCCACGTCACGCCTTAGTAGTTAGCGCACGCGTCTGCCGAGACGTGATGGGGAGTCCGGTTTAATCCTGGCCGCGCTGTGATGGTTGTGATTAGTACGTGAATAATAAGACATCACAGTCGGCGGGATAATCTTAGCAACCAATTTATCGGCATAGTATTGCACAAGATTAAACACTGGAGCCTGGCAGAATTGCGAAGATAAGTCAGCACTGTTGCCATATATATATAACCTAAATCATGGGAAAATTATATAAAAAGATATATGACAATAATAATAACAAATCCAAAAGCCACAAATAGAGGACATTTCTAGTTTGTTTGTTTTTATTTGTCATTCTATATATAACAGAATCTGTTTATTGAAAGATGTTCCTTCAGTTTTATTATGCACACAAGCTTTCTGTACAGGTTTAGCATGTGGAAATGTTTCCTATTAACATGGCCATATCTTCAGAATCCTTAAAGAAATCTAGATGAAACAAAAAATTCACTATAATCCTTCAAAGTTTCATACATTTACATTACATTAATAAAAACAAATGATCCCAAACAGACCAAAATTCTAAAAATTGTCATTTCACAAACAAACACTTCAATTTTATTTATATAGAACTGAATGTGCCAGCTCTTATAAATTGACCTATAGTCAAATAATACTTCATACATATACTTACATGTATTAAAAAAAAACAAGCTAACATTTTTGCCTTTCTTTCATCATTATTTGGGTCAAACTAAACTGTACCACAGTTAGTGATACATACTGTGTCAATCAATAATCAACTTTGTCTCTAAAGGCATAAGGTTGAAAATTCTATTTCTTTAACACATTGAATAGACTCTCTCCAATAAAGATAAGATTTCAAAAGTCAACAGTTGTGGCATAATGAGCGCTGTAAAGGCATGTTTCTGAGATGCTTAGATGGTTCCTGGGTTCATCATTCAAAATTTCAAATCCATTAAGCCATAATGGCCAAGGGCGTATCCAGGACTACTCTCTAAATACCTCTATAAAAAATCTTTGCGTAAGTTCACAAATACAAAACTTCTTATATACCCACTTTCTTTTTAGAATAAAATAACTTGAATATTTATTATAACTTTAACCGATTACTTTCACTGTTTTATTGATTTTTTTTACAAAATTTAAGAAAAATCAACAAAATAAGTGAATTTTCTAGTGTAGCTGCGTGACCACGTAAACTATGCCAAGCAATATTCAACCTTATATCGTCCTACATAAGCATCCGCCCACCGGAGTATAAATAGTACCTTCCAAATTACTAAATGATGTTCCCTCACAATTTCCAGGTATGGGCGGCGGAGGAATGCCGCCCGGCTTCTTCCCGAACTCGTCGCTGCGACCGTCACCGCCGGCGCCCCACCCTGGCTCGCAGCCCTCGCCGCACGGGCCCCAGCCGCAGCTCATGGGCACGGGCCAGCCGTTCATGGGACCGTGGTACCCGGGTGGGCCCAGGCCGGCGGTCAGAATGGGCATGGGGAACGACTTCAATGGACCTCCTGGTATGTGGGACTGATTTTTTTTTTATGTACAAGCTTCTGTCCGCGGTTTCACCCGCGTGGAAATAGATCCAAAAAGAAATAATCCAGTGGCTGTAATTTGCCCCTCCCCCGCCCGCTTTCGCGGTATAAAAAGTAGTACAGGTCATTCTGTGACCCCTAAACTACCACTATGCAAAAAATCATGTCGATCCCGTGAAAAACAAAAACAAATCTATCCCACGGGAACCATACATTTTTCCAGCATAAAAAGTAGCCTATGTGCTATTCCACACTATACTTAATCTATCTCTGTGCCAAATTTCATCCAGATCCGTTCAGCCGTTCTGGCGTGATTGAGTAACATACATCCATACAAACTTTCGCGTTTGTAATATTAGTGGGATCTTCGCTCTCGGTATGTGGCGTAAATTTGGTTTTTTTTATTTTTTTTATAGGCCATTATCATATCACTGGCGCAACATTTGTTTGTAGCATTCAATTTGTTATAGGCAATTTGCGTCGTGCATGTGGCGTGTGTCTTCGGTGTGCGGCCGGACTTAGTCTTTTTGTTTGTTTGTTTGACCTTAATTCACCACAATACAGAGCAACCGAGAAGAAGAACTCCATGACCACTTCCCTCCATCCTCATTTTGCAGCCGCACTGCTCGCACAGGATACGTTCTGCATACGAACGAAAAAGTTCAGTGACTCGTTCCTGTGTCGCACTGTCAAAAACCGGAACGAACTTCCGGCGTCGGTCTTTCCTGCTTCCTACAACCTGGGGTCCTTCAAGACAAGCGTGAAAAAGCATCTCTATGGGCCCGACTATGTTCTGCCAGTCGCGCGCATTCGTGGACCAACCACCTATGATTAATAAACAGGCGGTGGCAAGGTCACATGTCGTCTTCTCTATAAAACATTAACAACCGGCTAAGTGCGAGTCGGATCTATGAAAACGGCAAAAAAATAATCACGTTTGTTGTATGGGAGCCCTCTTAAATAGTTATTTTATTCTGTTTTTTAGTATTTGTTGTGATAGCGGCAACAGAAATACATCATCTGTGAAAATTTCAACTGTCTAACTATCACGGTTCATGAGATACAGCCTGGTGACAGACGGACAGACAGCGGAGTCTTAGTAATAGGGTTTCCGTTTTTACCCTTTAGGTACGGAATCCTAAAAAGAAAGGGTCGACGTTTGAAGACCAGATAGTGACGCCAACTGTTTATTTCAGAAATCCTTCAGGAACATTTCAAATAATTCCTCAGACGAAGCCGGGGTAATAAACTAGTGATTCTATATTATGCCTACCTTCTGCAGCGCCTGCGTTAAGCGCGCTGGCGAGTGGTTAAGACGTCTGGTATTAACTAGGCTGACCACGGGTTCAATGACAATGGGTTTTTTACAATTAAAAACTTACGTACCTATTCCGACAAACCACACTTAGAGGATCAGTAAATCAGAACTGGCCACTCATTAGGTATAGCCTCGCAAATACCATCGGCTAAAAGAGGGGACTGGGTCTTCCAATGCTCAGAGACACCAGTAGCAATGTCCACATTCAGCCAGTTGCCCATAAACAAACGTTACAAAAAACGTTCGGTCTCTTGATCGTCGCTATAGAGAGCTTTCACTGTATTTGTCGAAAAGATACCATTTTGAAGAACTTTTTTTTTGCATTATTACAGGTCAAGGCATGATGGGTAACTCGATGGAACGCGGCGGCCCTGGCGGTCCGGGCGCCATGATGGGCGGGCCGCGCATGACTCCGCCGCGGGGGCCTGCCATGGGTCCCATGAGCCCGGGAGCCTACGGACCTGGCATGCGGGGCCCGCCGCCGCAGGGACCAGGTAAATATTCCGTTGCGCTGCCGGACGACTGCGACGGCGGCAATTTGGGCGCGCGTAGAGTCGCGTCTGACATTATACTTTATTGCTTGTAACTAACCTATCGAGCTTTAGCTAGATACTTCAGCTGTGCACGGCTAATATCGGTTTACAACAGTTTGAATACCTACATAAATACGTAATTTAAATTATAAATACGCTTATTACCACTTATCTAGAAAGATATATGCTACCGCTGACTTTTTTTGTAGATAATTTTATTCTACACAATTATTTCCTACATTTCACGGAATAAACGTGATAGGTTCATGTTTATTACTCTTAGGCCGCTATTCCACTATCATATAATAAAATAATTATTTATTTATTAACGAGAAATAACAGCAGTAGTAGACAGACATAGAGGTGGTGGGCAGAACTTAATTTTTTTTATACTACTTTATGTACCTTTTTTTTTTAGTTTTTTTTTTTTTTTTTTTTTTTATTTTTTTTTAATTTAGTTTATCTTAATTATATTTTTGTATGGAAAACAAACCACCTTAACCTTCCTCGTGAACCAATCTATTTGTGAAATCCGTTAATTAGTTTTGGAGTGAAGTGAAAGGATTTCTCAAATCGGTCGAGTAGTTTCCGAGTTTACTTCTTACAATCAAACACAAACTCCTTCATAATGGCAGTACAGGCTACAGATATGTAATTGGCAATTTCCAGGTATGCCTCCAATGGGTATGGGTCCTAGAGGCAGTTGGGCGGGGGCTGCGACGGGCGGCAGTGGCTCCGCCCCGTTAAACTACAGCGGAGGCTCCCCGGGGGCTTATGGGGCCCCGCCGGGCTCTAACGGGCCCCCGGGGCCTCCTACGCCGATTATGCCCAGTCCCCAGGATTCGTCCAATTCCGGTAAGTGTGCGCTGTTTGACGACTGGGCCCCGGTGGAGGACGTTTTGTGACGGAGGTGGGGGGGTGATTTTTCTGTTTTTTTATCCCTTAAAATTGTTTACTTTGTTCGGGATTGGTGGAAAATTATTATGTATTTTTCGTAAAGTTAAGAACTACAAATAGAGATAATAAATAAATAAAAAAAAATGTGGCACTAATATATTTAGACCAGGTGAGAGCTGGTGCCTGAAGGTGGACAAGAAGCCCATGTCTCAGGTCACCAGGCTCACTTTCCAGTCTGGAGTCAGGAGTCATACATATTTGGTATATAAGCTAATCATCAGATATAAGAAGGTTCATACAGGCAGATATATATATATATAATAAAAATATATAAGTGACTCAGTGTCATCTGTTCTGGAGCCTAGCGCTAGACATTAGCACTCTTATTAATAAACCCGAAGTAGCGACGTAGTAACTAAACTGTATTTCGTCTCCGTCTAACAAATCTGCAATCCATTATGATAGACGGTTTAGTTACTACGTCGCTACTTCGAGTTTATTAATAAGAGTGATGAAGTATAAAAATGTTTTTCTTCTTTTATTGTGGCTCCACCAATGTTAATCTATGATTTGCTAATAGCCATTATAGTATCAATATGCCGATTAATCGGTATCTAAGGTGATCCCGACGACTGTGATATGTCTTATTAATCACAGCGCGGGCGGGATTAAACCGGATTTCTCACCATGTCATGACGGAACGCGTGCGTCGGTCGCCATGACATGACGTAGGATCTATAAAAATGTTTTAAGCCGTCGTCGGGGCTGAGGGTGTGACTTTATATTCAACAAAATGTATTCCTTGGCCAGTAGATATTGGATTTTAGGTATCTCTAACTCAATATATTATTTTCTCAAGGATGTTTTTTTGTATCCCTTTTAATACATCGTCAAAATTAATGTTTCTTACGCCAAAATTAAATGTTTCTTTTAAAATTAGACTAATATTTTATGTATTTTGTAAAAGACTCCATCTAATGGTGTCCACATGAACTAACGGTGCGAACTTTTCGCACAGGTCATTATTATATTATCCAAGCCTCCATCCAAGTATGTGTGCCCTAGAAATCAAACAGTCTAGCTTTAAGAACATCTACTACCGCGCCTTACCCCTTTTTACTACCCCTAAGTATTATCTAATTTCAATTTTCCAAGTTTGACGATCAATTTTTATTTTTAATCAATTAAAACGTTTTTAGTCGGCCAATAGTCGCCAAAAGTGCCGACTATTCAGCTCTTGTACAGGACACAGGAAATAAATTATGTTAAATGCCAGTACTTTTTAGTTTATTTATTAAAGTAGCAAATCAACCAGTCTTATACAATTGTCAATTAATCAATTCTTATTAAGCGGATCTATCGACCGAATAGTCGGGTCATTTTGGGTCTGATTAGTAGTTAGTCGGCCTAATCCATAGTCGGTGGATCGCTTCGTTTGCCTAACGCATCTCTGTTTTTGTAGTTCTTAACTTTAGGGACCGGATTTTTTTTTCTTTTCGGCACTGTACATCGATATCCATTCATGCACATATAATTTACTAGAACTCTTTTTAAATATTCAATAATATAATTAAAATAAGGCCATACTCACCGGGAGCACGCGTCTAGTGCAACAGTGCATTTGAATTTGAGCCTTAAGGCAGGGGGCAAACACGATATCTACCAAAAGTGGCATTTTTGAACGCTTACTTTGAAGTGTCAGAAATCAATCTCAATCTCAAAAAAATGTAGTGGATAGCAAATAATACTACATAAAACTTTAACCGCATAGATTTTTCATAAGTGTTTTGGTCTATTGAAAAAAATTTATGCAAAATACCTCTATAAAAAAACTTTTGTGCGTAAATTCACAATATTTTGCGCGACAACTATATACTTTTTTTTTTGGAATCAAATAGCTTGAGTAATCTATTAAAACTTTAACCGATTACTTTTACTGTTTAATTGTTTTTCTTTAACAAATTTTAAGCAAAAGCTACAAAATAAGTGAAATTGCAAGTGTAGCTGCATGACCATGTAAAATATGCCAAGCAATATTCAACCTTATATCGTCCTACATAAGCACCCGCCCACCGGAGTGCAAATAGTATTTTTTATCGAGGTTGATCCCTGCCTTAATTATTAGTAAATGAAATCCGGTGAGTAATTGCCTCTAATGACTTTTAATAGTAAGGTTACTTTACAAGTAAAACAAGCAAAAAAAAAATGTTTTTTTTTTTTTTTTGATAATTTTTTTGCCTTTTTTTCTTGTAAAAGTCGCTAATCCGTACTTAATAATTATTGTACGCGCAAATCATTTTGGCCTCTCGCGATATCGCGTGACAATGCGTACTAGTTTACATTGATAACACGATGCGAGGCGCCATCTAGCGACTAGATATGATATACTTAATGTTTTTTTAATAAATAACTACCCCGCCCCGGTACAATATAAGTTTACAACAATACACTATACCTACATAGATACGTTTATAACTACTTATCTATTACAGATAAGCGGATCGCTACCGCGGACTTTTTTGTAGATAATTTTTTTCTGCATAATTCTTTCCTACATCATTTTGTTATATCTCTGACGGATTAGACAGCGTATGCCATGAAAACTCGATGGGGCTAACTTATTCCCCGACTTGATTCACTTATACTGTTAATGCTCAGCTCCTAAACATCTAAACATGATAGGTCCATGTTTAATACTCGTAAACCTTCCCGGTGAATTAACCTATCTAATAGTGAAAACCGCAACAAAATCCGTTATATTTAATGATATTATTTGACTATTTAAAAAACTCCTATCATATCAGGCCGCTAAGGGCGCCAGTGTCGCTTTTTCTTAGTTTTAGCAATAATTTTTATTTTATTTTTATTTGGTTTATATTTTTTATGTCGGTACAATATTTCCACATGCATCCAGAGCTCAAAAAGATTTGCGCTTCCATACTAGACGTATTTTTTATGTTTGAAAATTAATTTAACCAAAAAAAAACCAATAATAATGATTTATTGTAAAATTTCTTTCTTTTCTTGCTTGCTCCATTTCCGCTGCTCTATTTTTTTTTCAAATCGTAAACAGCTTTGGGTCACTATTCACAAGTGCTTTTTTTTTAAATCTTTCGATCCTCTCCCCTCACTTTTCCTCCTTTGTCGTTTTTGTTAGATGTTGTTTGTTTTTTTAATTAGTGGGACTCTATAGTGTAGTTTTAGAGACGTCCGAATTTTTTTTATTTCATAATATGACAGTGTTGCCATGCGTTTTCGAAATATTTGCAGTTTTTGTCGTGGGCAATCTTTGAAGAAATAAAAATATGTAGAATAGTGTATGATGATATCATAAACTTAGTATCTGTACTTATTGGATTAAAAAATGCTTAAAAAAATCTTGCCAGTCTGAGTTTTTTTTATAGAGAAGACGACATGCCATGACCTTCCCACCACCTGTTAAGTGAAGGTGGTTGGTCCACGAATGCGCGCGACTGGCAGAACATAATATTGCCCGCATAATAGAGATGCTTTTTCATGCGTCGGTTGAAGGACACCAATATTTCTGGTCGAACCACGCTTTTGTTTGCATTGGTGTACCTTAACCATCACTGGTATCTTATGGCTTCCGCGGGTAACTGTCCCAAGTTATATAAAGGAAGAATGAAATGAGGCCTACATTTAAAAAAAATCTCTGAGCATAAGGCTTTTAATATAATGTTTGAGCCCCACGTTGGGCGCCATTTATAGTGTAGGTTGCTAGTTACTGTTTTATCTCAATTTTAGTTACCTCAATACTTACCGATTCTCTAAAGTCTAAAGAAACGCCGAAATAGTAGGAAGCGATTTATTTTAAACGAATATTATAATAAAGAATCTTAATAATCTTATAGCGTGAGGTGCTTACGATGACTGACTGCGTAGCAGACACTTCGCGACCAAGTCAGAGCGCTCTAGAGGGACTCCTGGTTCATATATTCGCTACAATAAAAAAATCTCGGGTTGTATTGTCATTAGCTTGTGAATATACGAAATCGGTTAACCTTCTCTTTCCCACTTGTCACATACTCTTAATTCTTTCTCACTCTGGCACGCTTTGTTTGTCTATATATGTACGTACATATACTAAGTTTATGTGTATTATAAAAAATATTAAAGTAACTAATTTTAGTTATGGCAATAATACATAAAAATGGCCTGTGGACGATCAAAAAAGGTTTGACAAATTTCGCGTTCGACATTTTGTGCTCTGATCGCGCGGCGCCATTTTGTTTGTCAACGCGCGTCGAATTTTTTGTGCTTTAGTCGATAACGTCGGATATTATTAGAATGGATAACATTTAATTTTTTTTTATTGTTTTAATTTTATTTTGCACTAGGTGTGCTTGTGGGGTCCAAATTAACTTTCTTCCCCTATTTTATACTGGAGTGGATTAAAATAATTGTATAATTAAAATAATTATATAGCGACAACTCTGTAGCATATTTTCGGTCAAAACTTTTAAGACAGGATTTTCGTTTAGGTTTTTGTGTAAATATAAGAAAGGCCATTTATATTCCATTTTTTTTTAATTTTAGACTAAGTATTTTCGGAGATAAGGATAAACTATGCATTTAAAATTATAAAAAATACATTTTGTATTCCTTATAACGACCCCTTTCATTTGATGTCACTAAATAATGTTTTTTACGTTTTAATTTTTCATGAAACTCTATTATATACCAAGTTTCAACATTTTTCGCCCAGTGATTGGGAGAAAATAGGCTGTGACAGACGGATAAAAAGTAGCCTATGTCCTTTTCTAGGGTTCAAGCTTTTTCCGTATCAAATATCATCAAAATCGGTTTAGTGGTTTAGCCGTGAAAGCGTAACATACAGACAGACGGACAAGTTTTTTTATAATTTCGATCAGTATGACTATACATAAAATATTTTTTAAATGTGGCTTAGGAAAGTTAAGCATTATTATTCCCAATTTCAGTCAATTTACGTATTTTTAAATACCATTTTAGGTACCATCCATCTCAAGAATGAAATGTTATCCATTGTGTAGGTACTTGTGAATACGTCGTTGTTACGTGTGGAAAAAGATGGCGTCAGTTTGCGTCAAATTTGCCAAACTATAGTTAACGCCAGGAGCAGGCGGTTAACCGGGTTAATGACACCGTTTATCACATACTCGCAGACTCTTAGCATATTAGAAGTATCTACATACGAGATTTCTTTGTAAGGGGGGGGGGGGTAATCTGAATACTCCTAGCCCTAACCTGCCCCCCCCTGACCCCACACATGGATGGATCCGTGACTGAATTCTAAGCGACGTGAATAAAATAGGAATAAAAAATGGCGTTAAATAGATAAATCGTACGTAGATCATACGTAAACACCGGCTCCTCCTGGCGCTATCTCGGTAACGATTGTCCACCGGTCCGGTAACCACGGTAACCACGGCAATGTGCGCAGGCGGCGACGGCATGTACACATTAATGAAGCCGGTGGGCGCGGCCGCACTCGCCGCCGACTTCCCGCTGGGAGGGGACCACGGACCGAGCGGGCAGCATCTACCGCAGCCGGCCGCGGGTGAAGGTGAGGTGGGGGGAAATAGGAACCTCCAGGGCCGTCTTAAGGGGCCTTATCTAGGGGGTGCAAGTAGAGTTGCTAAGGGTTGAATTGGAACCGCGCAAAACTCAAGTTCGCAGCCAACTATGACCTTATCGGCCGATTGTCATCATTATATTAAATTATCTAAAGTTCTTGTAGTTTTCGGGGGCTTTAATCTAGGCACAATTTTCTTCGTAATTAAAAGTATTCCAATTATTTTTAGTAGGTCAATAAACCGGGTTCCCTGCCAGGGGGATCGGTGGAACGGGTGGACGGCCGATTTTCGCATCCTTAAGACGGCCCTAATAGGGAAAATAGCTGTTGTCGATATCTTTCATGTAGCTGTTAAGCAACGACCTAACTAATCAGACGCTTAAAGCAAACTTTTTGTCATCTTCATTCAGTTTTGCGCTGTCCGCCGACGCCGCCACGCCGCTTGTCGCACAGGCCAAAGTCGTGAAGTATTCCCGTGTCTTATCTCTTTCTGTCGCTCAGTAATATCGTTGGGTAGAGCGAGAAACATTAAGGACGCGCTTAGCGGCTTCGGCGGGCCCGGCGCTATATATTAAGTTAAGATGCTCTTGCACGGGCGATTTACATTGAGGCAATTAATCGCTCGGCGATAGTTGTCGAATTGTGCAGAATTATTTTGGCAATAGTAACGGTTTTCGAATCATGGTACCAAAAATGAAATGATGCCCGTTGTCGAAGACCCAGTGAGAGTAGAAAGTTCAAGGCAATTTTTTTTACGATTTTTTTTGCACGTATTATACGGGGCATGAGAGTAGTGAGGGGCGTTGTTAGGGTGAAATTAAAGTTGTTCTATGAGTTGCTTCACTTAACTATTATTGAAATTGTTGAATATGCCACATACCTCATGAGTTGCTTCATAGTTGCCGGAATACCATTGCGCAATTGGATCAACGATATGTACAAAAAATGCCTTGAATCATTCAATTTCGTGGGTAATTCCGCAATTCGTATCTCCATCGGTCATAAATTGCCAAAACAATCGCTCGAAATTGCCCCACTCGGACTAGCAACTTGAGACGGGCGATCAATTGCTTAAAACATTGCCCGTGAAAGAACAAATGGCCAATTTTACTAATTTATTTTGATTGAATAGCATCTATGTGAGAGGGAGGCAAATAGATGATTGCTGTTGCTGTCAAAATTAAATTAGTAGAATTTGGCTATCTGCTTAAGGACCGTTGCTCTCAGTCATCTTGTATCTGTCAAAAATATCGCAAATCTCAGTTAATCCTGGAAAGGTGTGTTTATTTATACAACATTTTCTTACCACACAGTTGATAGTTATTATTTTAAATTGGATTGAGCCATATTTTCATTATTAAGAGTTCTAAATAGCCATAGTTTCCAAAACTAGGATTAACTGACCATATTTTTGACAGTTATAAGTTAACCTTGACCAACGGCCCTTAAGGCATCTTGGTTAGGTGGTCGCTGCCGTTAATATTAAATCAAAGTATTGACCGAATGAAAAGTGTCTGATGGCATTTTGTCACGAATCAATAGAAACTTGGAATGTAGGGTAGTTGTCTATTTTTTGCAATTTAAATAATCAGTATCCAAATATGCATTCGAACGGTCGGGGGTTGCTCTAGCAATGTGAGAATGTAGCAAGCAAGTTTTTGGTTTTTAGGTTGTTATTTCTGTGAATTTTGCAGCTTTTTTTTTTGTAGTAACTTTAAATAGAATATTATTTGCCCAAAAAATTCTCTGAAATTGATGCAAAATTGACAGAAATAAGAGTATTGAACCGCAAAAAATATATATAAAACAGTCTATTATAAAAACACTTTTAAAAATAGTAAATTTGCTAAATGTGGACCCTATTATACCAGTGTATATATTATATATATATATATATATATTATATAGTGCAATATCGACCACCTTCGTTGCTTATTCAGCATTAAATAGATTGAATGTATATTCATAGTCTGTTCATTATATGACGGTATATTATTCATATAATTACGAATTCAGAGGATTATAATTTAAGTTAGTTTGAGAAGCTAGAAATTATGTAAACATTTAATCACAATAGTGGGATTAAATTTTCTTTATGTTTTATCTATCTTATGTGAATATGTGTATTAATATTCCACATAATAGAGTGCGAAATGTACAGAATCAAAGTGACGTCATCTATTCTATTCTATTTTTTGTATTATGGCTCCATCAGGGTTTTGCTGATTCCGCCAATGTCAAGTATTATAGACGTCACAGTAACAATATGCCGATTAATCGGTAGCTAAGATGTTCCCGCCGACTGTGATATGTCTTATTAATCGTCGACTAATCACAACCATCACACAACAGGATTAAACTGGATTCGCCATCATGTCACGAAGGGGCGCGTGCTCTGTCCGCCATAACATGACGTCCTCCCCATTTCTCGACTGTCTTATACGTATAGTACCACGGGGCACGTTAAGGGCGGTGGTACTACTTTTAACTTTACCTAATTTATGACGTCACATTGTCGCCTGTCCGTAAAACTTTAAAAATACATACTAATATTATAAATGTGAAAGTACGCTTTCACGGCTAAACCACTGAACCGATTTTTGATGAAATTTTTAAAGGAGCAAGCTTTTAACCCTATGGAAGGACATAAATCCCTCCCTCTACCGGGATAATAGGGAATGGAAGTTAGTATATAGGCCCCACGGGTTAACAGCATAGAAAACAAAAATATTCACATTAGTCTCTTAAAATATCTTAATTTTTAAAATAAAAAACTTACCTTAGTTTTTAATTTACATACCGAATTTTATGCAAATACGAGAAGCGACTTTTTAATTGTGATCCATAGGAGAGCCACTCAAAGTAGGACCACGCAATACGTGGGCATCAGAAAAAAATCTGAAAGATCTGAATATTTGTTTAAATAATTTCTAGCTTCAGACGATAACAAATGAACAGACTATAGTAGGCGATTTAACAACTCCGCTTCTATTATATTTGATTTGGCTTTGGGCTCCATTTGTGGACGGATTCATCCATTTTCGTCCATGATCAGGTCTGGGCGGCGTGGACGGGATGAAATCGTCACCGGGGGGAGTCGGAGGCGGGGGACCTGGCACGCCAAGGGAAGACTCGGGGTCCGGAATGGGGGACTACAATTTAGGTAAATGTTTCTTTTTTATACACTCCCCCTCCCACGCCCCTAATACAGTGTAAACTCTATATAGCGACACTTAAGGGACTGCGCATTTTATGGCGAAGAAAAAAAAATCGATATTATTTTACTATTATAATATGTATTTACTAAGAAAGTAAAAAAAATACAAACAAGAAACATTAATATTGATACAAATAACAGCGCTTATTACGTATAGTCTGTTATCTTCTTCTAACGTTTTTTGCTGCGACACGTGCTAGACAATAAAGCAACAAAATAACAAACAAAAAAACCTACACAGCTGCAGTTAATAATTAATTTCGGCAACTTAGAAAGTACTGTTTATTGCTTAATAAAGACCTATTGTTGACGTTATTTAGAGTGGGTGTGATGCTACATATGTGTATCATTGTATGGATAACAAGGTAAACCAACCAAATTCAAGTAATTTCGACGTTTTAGGGAGTTTGTCGTTAAGTCGAGTGACGTTAAATGGAGTTTACACTGTACCTTGAAATCCAGGCACTTCTAATAATATAACGTATGTTAAAGAAGTGACACATCAGGCTTGCCACCTGTTCTGTTCAATATGGATAACTATGTGCTTTCCGACCCCCGGC
Organism: Nemapogon koenigi; assembly: GCA_963924495.1. Lineage (NCBI taxonomy): Eukaryota > Metazoa > Arthropoda > Insecta > Lepidoptera > Tineidae > Nemapogon > Nemapogon koenigi. Next base: position 6,834,046 of record OZ004655.1, read on the forward strand.
TTCGCCTGTGGATATTTTAGGTCAAAATAAAATATAGCCTATAGAGCTCGGGGATAATGTAGCTTCCTATTAGTGAAGGAATTTTCGGAATCGGATCAGTGGTTTTAGAGATTGGCCCCCTACAAACTTGACCTCTTTCTAATATTAGTATGTACAAAGAAAGCACCTGTTTTCGTTCTCCAACGCTTTTACGATCGACATTATTGAGTAATTTCTAGCCTTATGAAAGCTATCTATCCGTAAAAATAAAAAATAAATTATCCCAAAGAATTTCAGTGGTAAAAAGTAGCCACTATCCGACCCCCAACTATAACTGTGCAAAAATATCACCTAGATCCGTTGCTCTGTTTTGTGAAAGAAAAATATATCATAAATATTTATTTGCAAATACCTTTTAATTGCAGTTGTTGTTTAGCCTATCTTACTAAACTTAATATTTTTTCATAGTTTGAGGACCGTTGCTCTCTCAGTCATCTTGTATCTAGAATTATTTAGAACTCTTAATAATGAAAATATGGCTCATAATCCAATTTAAAATAATAACTATTGACTGTGTGGTAAGGAAATGATGTATAAATAAACTCACCTTTCCAGGATTGACTGAGATTTGCCATATTTTGACAGTTCTAAGTATGACCTTGACCAACGGCCCTTAAGACTATTTAACTGCAAATTAAAAAATAGCTCATTTCCCATCAAAAATACTGATTGCACAGCAAAATACTTATCAAAATATTATTATCATATTGCACTACCCCTACGTGAAAGGTCGTACGGGCTCTGTCCAGGGTGGGTTTATGTGCGGTTATAAAAAAACCCCTAACTTCTACGTGCCAACAGGGTCGTACTTACAATAATTTATTTGATGTGCAATTAAAAATAACTCAATTATTAATAGGTTATTAAGAAAAAAAGATGCACCTAAGATTGTGGCAATGTCCGTCAAGCTTTAATATTGTTGGCAACTATCCCATAACAACATCTTTCCCAAAATGACAAATTCCCATACTTTCTTCATTAATTAACTAACTGAAAATTAAATACTATGAACAACTGTTGTATTAAATATGTTTTTATTAGTTTTAAATCCTCGGCAAAAAATTATATCTAAATACCATCCTTTTGTATTGTGTAAATATTTATGGTGTGCCCCCCCCATTCTCTCTAATCGGTATGTAAATTAAAAACTAAGGTGTTTTTTTATTTCAATATTTTTGTTTTCTATAAATTTTGAAAGATTTCTCGACAGACGAAATAGTGACGTCATCGTTTAGTACCATAGGGCACTTTGTTTTTTTTTATAAATAAAAAGTAGTTTATATAAAACAAAAATATTTCTTAAAATAGCTTAATGGCCGTTGGTCAAGGTCATCTTATAACTGTCAAAAATATGGCAAATCTCAGTTAATCCTGGAAAGGTGAGTTTATTTATACAACATTTCCTTACCACACCGTTGATAGTTATTAATTTAAATTGGATTAAGCCATATTTTCATTATTAAGAGTTCTAAATAGCCATCGCTTTCAAAACGCAAAAGCACGCAGAGATTTGCGATATTTTTGAGAGATGACTGAGAGCAACGGTCCTTAATATATTTCAAATAAAAATAGATTTTAATTTACATATCGAATTCTGTCATTTTCCCTCCTACCCTCAAAACGCGTCTCATTATTCTCAATATCAAATTGACGGGCAGCTTATATAGTTTTATAGTTTTTTAACTTTTTGTCGAGCAGGTTTCGGCGGGCCAGGCGGTGACCAAAATGATCAAACTGAATCGGCGGCAATTTTGAAAATCAAGGAAAGCATGCAGGAGGAGGCGAAGAGGTTCGAGAAAGATTCAGACCACCCGGACTATTTTATGCAGTAGTTTTTGTTTTTTTTTATTTGTGTATCCAACGATACACTGTGGCGGTTGGCGATTTTTTTTTTGCGAAAAAACATTTGTCTCAAATTTTTTGGTTTTGCGGTGGCCGATTAGGGAATGATGGGTCCAGTGAGTGTGTATTTAAATTAGTGTCGGTTATTTCAATTTTAATGATTATTATTTTTTGTCCTTGGAATTTCTGAGTGCTAATTTGGTGAATATTTTGCATATCGCGACAAATATGAATTTATTGTTAATGGGAACGCCATCTGTATTTTTGAAATTGTACTACTTCTTTAGGCGTGTTATAATATATTTTCAATTGTAATAAGCCATTTAAAAAATAATAATTATATAATTTAATAATATCGTCAGTATTTTATGATCACGCAATTTTATTTCCATTAATTATTTGCGTGCTAAATAAACTTATTTTTGTATTATGCCAAAAAAATGTAACTTTTAACGTACCTACGTACATAAGTACACACAATTTTTTTTATACATTTACGCATAACGGTAATTTTTCTCTAGCCTGCCTAAAGAAGTTTTACTTAAAAATTAAATAGGTTCCGGGCAAATTATTTAATGCATGTATGAAAATTGATTCACTGGTTTTTCAGGAATTTTGAAAAACTGACTTTATAAGTAAATTTTTCTTACGATTCAGTTAAGCCTACGCAGGCTTGTCATGTGGATATCGCCAGAGGCAACAAATATTTTGGCGTAATGGGTGCGACTTTAATTGGCGTAGATAACTTCATACATGTAGTATGCTGACGCTCTACAAGATTGGTAATGTCGCGATTAGAACGAGACTAAAATATTAATACATCAGTCTGCGTGACTAATGTGTCATTCTGTGGATATTTCATCTTAGATGACTTACATCCAGGCACTGCATTAACTATAATTAATAACGTCTATTAAACACTAAATTACACTTTAAAATTTGCGAAATTACTACTGACGCTAGGCTGTTACAGTATTCAGAAAACGGTCTCATTTATCTGTCTCGCTTTAACATACGCGTATCTATGCGCTTTCTCTTTTGTATGAATATAACGAACATTCGAACACGAACACGCCAAGTGAGTCGTGAACAAATACAAAATGGTATCAAAAATTAAAATATCGAACGTGACAGCTCATAATAACATTAAATATCGAACTTATACAGGTAAATATCGAAAAAAATTGAGATTGAAGTTAACTTATTTGCAAATTAGCACTCTGTATTTAACGGTTTTAAGAACAATGCTACTAATTTTAATGCAGTCAATCCCTCAAACGTCGTCAGTGCTCATTGGATTTTTTTATATGAAATCTTTGACAATCACTCCCCCGACCCTGATATTTTGCAATTTATTGTAAGACTAGTGACCCGCCCCGGATATAAACATTTCATACTCCCGGGAAAATTTGTAAGCAACTTTTCTTTTACGCGTACGAAGCTGGGGCGAAGAAAGGACAGGGTTTATTAACATTAACAAAAAATGCAATTCGGTATGTTAAGTAAAAACTAAGGTAAGTTTAATTTTTTATAATAAATTTTCATAGTTTTGCCAACAGATGACACAGTGACGTCATCGTTTAGGTTAGAGAGCCGTTAACTGGTACTGTCACGGGGCACACATTAAGGGCTGTGGTACTACTTTTATTACAACTGAGTGGCACCACGATACGGATACGCGCTATTTTACCTAAATGATGACATCAGACAACAAGTCTGACTTTGAAATTTTATTATAAAAAAAACTACTGCATAGTAAAGAAAAATATTCAAATTAGTTTCTTAAATATCTTTGAACGAAAAATATAAAACTTACCTTAGATTTTTTGTTGTGTTATAATTAGCAGTGTTGATCGACACCATAAAGACCGAGAGGCGTTGGTTGGTTTTGGCTAGTAAAATGTAAATATGTTCACAATTTGGTGCCTCCCGACATTAATAAACTCCCATGATGATCTCAAAATTGTTTGCAATCGTTTTCTTTTTAAACAAAAAATCGCCACTTAGTCCATCTATAAGTATATTATATACAAATATGTATAAAATATTTTGCCACACTAATATGTAAAGATTACATACATTGATTTTTGCAATTTTTATTTATATGCAACACACAAAATCAATGTATTTTAGAATTGCGAGAGCATATTTTAGCGAATTCACTGTTTTAGTGCATAATTGATTATTACTTTATTATTTTAAATTTATTTCTAATGAAATAAGATTTTTTCGAATATATTTATATAATATTATTGTCAGGGATCGACATTTTTATGGCGCTGATTAAAATGGCACTTTGTAGTTTATCTACTTTGAAAACGCTGGATTTTTAAACGCTGCTTTTCTCATTAAAGAAGTGACAGTCACTTCTCCTGTTTAATACGAACAATCTGCTATATGTGGACATTGATACCAGTGTCATGTTGATTTTCAATCTCTATGCCATTAAAATTTTTGCTATAAAAATTCCGCTCCCTGATTTTTATGTATATGTTTGGTTAACATAAGAATATTATTGAATGTAATAATTAAATGATTTGAATTGTGACAAGATTTTATTTGTACGCACCGAGTTTTGTTGAAATGTTTGTGCGTTTTTTTTTTATTATAGCAGTAAATACCTTTGACACTATATCTAATTTTTTTAATATACATATATGTATATAGAACAGTTGATACTCTTCTATTCATTCCAAAAAATAGGTATGGAATATAGTAAAAAAAAATTGAATTGATATGAATTTGTGAATGGAGACCAAAATCTGTGGAGGGCTGTGACTGTGTCCCTATAGCACTAATTCATTCCAAGAATATAATTAGATATAGTGTGACCATGGGCGTGTATTTTTTTTAAAAGTTAAAATCTACTTTTATTTATAAAGAAAATAATGCAATGCGCTCCATGATTACAAAGGTAGGCACAAAATGTTACATACAAAAAATCTTCCACAATATATTTTAAGACAAAAATTATTTTAAGCATCACAATGTTCCTAGGAATGTATTTTTTTTATAATTAAGTTACTTATATAAAACATCGCAAGAATTCGGTGCGTTATGTTACATTTATTGTTCCGATAAGCGATTGAATTTTTATTTAAAGAAATATATAGCTAAAGGAAAGAAAAACTCCTCGTTAATCGGAATTGGCATTTATTCATTTTAAAATGGTATGTTGATTCGTGTTTGTAATGATTTTAATGTTTAATTATTGCAATTATTCGCGGCTTAATTTTTTTTTGGGCCATTTTATCATTAATTTCATGCAAAACACGAAAATGTTATATGTAACATAATAGACTTCTCGAAAATGATAAAAATATCATAATTTTTATTAAAAAAAAAATAGGTGAAATTGTCGTCGCAATATTGTTTTTCATTTTTATTAACAAAATGTAGTATAGGTATGTATTTTTATTATATTAATAATTATTTTTTGGTGTACGGAAATTTGTAAAAATTAGGCTATCGATAGAGAGATTTCATTTATAAGTAAAACTAAGAAGGGCTTCGGAACGCCTGCCCATCATTCTTTTTTTTGACAAATTTGGGTTCGTTTAGTACAACAGATATATGTTTTTATTTTTAATAAAAAAATAATTGAATCTCTACACGCAACTTTTAAAATCATTAAAAAAATGTAAATAAAATCGGAAAAGAAAAAAAATAGAAATTTTTTGAACTTTTTTAACCTAAACGATCCCAAAGATTTGTATATTGCAACGTTATATGGAGTTAGTTGTATTTAAGGGATTAGTGTTAAATTAGTTTTTGAGATGAGAAAATGTTTTTGAAAAATAAATTATGAATCAAATTTTATGACGCCGTCCCCTGGCCTATATATATATATATGACATCCGATAAATTAATATCACAAAATATTATTGATATTAAGATAGGACACGAAAAGAAATGCACTAAAATTTGCAGGGTAGGTATTCATGTGCGTCAAAAAGGTGAAATTATATTTAGGTCAAATGTGACTCATTCAAGTTTTTTTGAACATATTTTTTTGAACAAATAAAAAAAAAATTAGGGACCTGATGTAAAAATATATAGTCCAGGGGATGGTGTCATTATCTTGATTATGTATAATTTAAATATTTAATTAAAAAAAATGTGTAGTGTGAGGTTGTACATTATTTTTAAGGTATTTTATTTTTTTCTTGAATTTTTGTGAATTAGGTAAATTAATTATTTTTTTTAATTGATGTAATGTTTATATACTTAATTAAATAGTTATTATCTATTAAGATAGAAGTCGTTTTATTTTTAGTTTTTTTATCCTAAAGAGGTTCGAGCGCAACGACACGTCATGCAAGACAACGACGGCGCTTTGTCCGTTCTTGCTGCAGAAGTGAGAAGGGCCTAATGTATCGCTTCTCGGAATAAATGACGTAAGCGGCACATTACAAATAAATAATTAAAAAACGATCACATGCAGGGAAAAATCTTCTTAATCAATACTAGGTACTGAAATTACCTACAGATTCGTATAAAATTTAAACGTAAATCCCTTCAGAGTATGGTCGTATGACTAAAAAGGTGTTTTTGAAGAGGTGATTTCAAAAATTTAAGTAATCGAGAAAATTTTCACCAATCATGTTTTCATCCTACACAATACTAGATAAAATCCTCTAGTTTTCGATGCCCAAATTGTATGTTCATAGCATTCGTAAAATTCGGGAATTTCAGTTCAGGAATCAACCAGAATTATTCGTTCCTCCCCTTAATGGCGGCTCATCCTAAGGAGCGCTGTTGCAGTAAACCCAGTTTCAAAATTATTAGGTAATAATAAAATAATAAATGATTATTTTTAATAAACGACAAAATGTAGGTATGTACTCTTTACCTCTAGCGTTTCAGAAGAAACAGGTCATCTACAAAACTATCCATGCGCTCATGAGCCAAAGTTGTTTGCAATATTCGGTACAAAATTCAATGAGTGCGAAAAAAAGGTGGCCCAAATGGAAAAAATTCGTCACGACGCAAATAAATTTTATTTGAGCGATCCTTATTCACGGCGGACACGTAAAACGGAGGTTTTGTATGGGGAGTTATGCATCAAATATTTCAAAATTTATTTCAATTGTGTTGTGTTTATAATAGAATCTCGATTTTCACAAAAAGTACCTAATAGATTTTTTTTTCTCATCAATAAGTGAGGAATAAGTTGCGGTAGTATATTTTTTTTACAAAAGTGGTGTTAGCCCACAGCGAGTTTTCATGGTGTATGCTGTCTAATCCGTCAGAGATATCACAAAATGATGTAGCTGAAAGAATTGCGTAGAATAAAATAGTCTATAAAAAAGTTCGCGGTAGCATATATAATAGATAATCTTCTAATATTATAAAGAGGTAAAATTTGAATTTTGTATGTTTGTTTGTAATCAATAAACTCAAAAACTACTGAACCGATTCTAAAAATTCTTTCACTAATAGAAAGCTACGATATCCCTGAGTGACATAGGCTATATTTTATATTTTTCATATATATATATATCCATGGGCGGAGCCGGGGGAGGAAAGTAGTATATTATAGACACAAAAGTGTGTTTATTTGTTTGTCCATCAATATAGGGCAACAGAATGGCGTAATTTCAAATTATTGCCGGACAAAGCCGGGGTGAAGAGCTAGTGTTAAAATAAACAGAAATATATGTAGAATCAGAATTAGTGTTATAAATTCATAGAACACTCGGCCGTTCCCACACACATTATCTAATGAACAAAATAAGCTCGATATTGAATATTATATAATGTAGGTACACTCAGTATAAAAACAACGATATTGCAATCGGGTATACCTTTTTATACAAGAGGGGTAGGCGGAGACAATCAAATGCCATTTGTTACGATCCTGACATACCTCTTGTGTCTACATTCGATTACATACTTTTAGTATTGCCTGCGAAACCTGCGATCAATACATTTTTTATATGTTCAATAAAAGTACCTACACCTTTCACTTCAGCCATATAAACCTTTTTAGTCAATCTTTCATCCTTCATTCTTTCAACGTGTCCAAACCAGCGTAAACTACTTTTCTTCATTTTCGTCACAATATCATTTTTCACTTCGCATTCTATATAGAGACCGCATTTTCAACTGAATTTTTCAGACTATCTATGCGGAAAGACCTTAGAAAGACAATTTGAATAAAAAATGTTCCATTCACCCTATCCGTCCTCCATACATAAAAAAAGTTAACATTTAGGCGGATTGTTGTAACAACGCGTTCAACATTACGGTGGCTCATGTTTAGCCAAAATGTTTAATATTTTCAATGTAGGGTTATTTCCGTTTTAAATAAATAAATTTAACCAAACGTAACATATCCTAAATTTTTAATATTTTTTTTTTCAGATAATCTGATTATTTTTAACTACCAAACTGAAAAATTAATAAATAATATGATTAGGAATAAAATATTCTTTTTACTGTATTGAAAATATTATTAGAAACATTTTAATGGAGAAAAATCCTAAATATACACATCTGAAAACTATGGCTATAGTATAAATAGTATCGTTACAAAAATTAACACTAATATTTATATATATATAATAATAATAATAATAATAACAATAATAAGGGCGCAGGGCGGCTTGTGGCGAGCCGTGGGTGAGTAACGACACCGCCGAACCCGAGTGCTCCAGAGAGTAGGTTAAGGCAGGCGTCCCCACTGCCAGACCTGAGACTCTCGACCCTGGCTTGCCTTAATTGGTTGTCCAGGGTGGAGTCGTTAGAGTATAATATTATGTATTATACTCGGGGGTGGAAGTGTCTAAAGGCGTAATAACGGGGAAGCTATATGTGAAACCGGTGTCACACCTCTCGACACCCCCAGCCGCTTACACCAATGTTGCCTGTCTTACTGCCGGCAGAAATGCTTAAAAATGGTGGTTGTTTTAGGAGGCCCATTTAGTAAACGGCGAGTCACCACCTGCCAATTTTACGTTTCATGAGATGAATGATATATATGATCTGCAGGTGACCGTAGTCTCAACCAATAAACTTGATAAACCAATCCATTTAACATCTCAAAACAATAGCCCGAATTTAATTTAATTTTATCTTAGTCATAGTCCAGGCACCTGACGGGGCCTGTCTGTGAGCGCATTGTATTTGATGCATTCAGAGATAGGTCCCGACGGGTGCTAGTCACAACACTTTAGATTAAACACTCTAAAGGGCCTCTACGTGTTGGACCTATGTCCCCATGCAAGCCTTACAAAGGACCGGGTATTATGCCCGTGAATTTAGAGTTACATAATAACAATAATAATAGTCATCTTATCATTGTAATTTTTTTTTAAATTGCGTTTTAAACAGCAATCGCTTACGTTGAATTCAATACGACTCACGTACTGTTTCTATCCTGCTCACGTGCGCGCGATTCTAAATAAATGTGTCCTGCTTGCTTAGTCCGAGGGAGAACTCATTTTCTCATCGACCACTTCACCTTCCGCGGCGCTAATTTATTTATTTGTCTACCTAAATATTGTCGCGATATTGTGTTTGAGTGTACTTTAAACAAAGGCAAACAAATCAAAGTATTGTTTAAGCATCGTTAGTCGTTAGTATCGCTACCCTTTTTGATAATAAATAAATTATAACCAACCTCGGTAATATAGAACATAGAAAGTGACACAGAGGACATACGTAGTTTGCATGTTTGAATGCGCTAAGCTCAGGAACTGTCATTCCTATTTATTGATGATGGATATGGGCTACATAATATCACGCTTTGACTCAAAGGAGTGAAGCAGTAACCACAAAGCAACAATCGAAAAGTGTTGTTTCAGTTAAAAGCCTCATAACTTTTGTCCAATACAAAAACGGACTTTAGCAATTCAAGTATTGTACAAAACTTATTAAAAATAGCAAGTTCTAGTTAATGGATCCTTAAAGTATTTGAAATTATCTATAGGAACTCAATATCTAAAAAAATATTCAATATCAGCTACACCTATGTTTTTTCAAGCCCTGAAAGTAATCAATTTCACGCATATTATATTCAAGCGACTTTACAACTTGAGTACCCTGGGACCGTAACACGGTTTCGGGAGCTGTAAGGCAACACGTGACGATAGAAAAATAAAAATAAAAAGATCTTTATTATATTAAAAATCGCGGTCACCTCTATACTTAAAGATCTATGGTTTTCTTAGAAATTTTCAAATGCTTACATAATTCAAGCATTCATAAAACATAGCTCGTGAAGAAAGGGTGACTTAAACCTCATGTAGCCTTAAATTTAAGGCTTTAAAATAATGTACGAAAAGTTAAGGATAATATTTTACATTTACTTGTCGTTATTCATACCATATCTCTTACAAGAATATATTTCAAACATTTTAATTTCAACTGTACGAAAAGCAAGCAAAAGTTGTGATTGTTGTAATAGAAATTGAAACTGGTAATAAAATCGCATTTATAAAACACTACACGGTACAATATGGGTATAGAACAATTTGAATACCTACATAAAGACGATCTATTAGAGATATATATATGCTACCGCGGACTTTTTTGTAGATAATTTCATTCTACACAATTCTTTCCTACATCATTTTGTTATATCTCTGACGGATTAGACAGCAAACGCTATGTAAACTATCTGGGGCTTACTTTTTCCCCGACTTGATTTACTTAAACTGTTAATGCTCAGCTCCTAAACATGATAGGTCCATGTTTAATACACGTAAACCTTCACGGTGAATCAACCTATCTAATAATGAAAACCGCAACAAAATTGGTTCATTAGTTTTTGCGTGAAAAGGTCACAGACAGACAGACATACATATGCGGAGGGGACTTTGTAGTGATAAGTATCAAATCAAGTCTTCCTCTTTTTAACCGACTTAAAAAAAGGAGGAGGTTCTTAATTCGTAGGAATCTTTTTTTTAATGTAAGTTCCCCGATTACTTTAAGACGCCTGGACTTTTTGTTTGAAAGGGTATACTTTCTAGGAGGTCCCATGGTCATCAGGTTATGGTCTGATGATGGGATCCTGGAGAAATCGAGAACTCTTCAAATTTTATAGGCACACTTGAAGCGATTTGGGTAATTTTTTATAGTGACTTGTGTTTTTCATTGCATACATTTTGAAATCGGTACACTTTTTTTTAAAAGGCAAATTAAAGCCGATGGTTTTAATGAGACTATACCTAATTTATACTAACAATAAAGCTGATTATTAAATTCTTGCATTTGATAGCCCAATTCTTGAGGCTTAAGGATCCGTGGCTCTCAGTTACCTTGTATCTGTCAAATCTCAGTTAATCCTGGATAAACCTTTTAAAAAAAAGTGCACCGACTTCAAAAATTTGCACTGAAAAGTAAGAAATAATAAAAATTTCGTCGTAGAATTTGAAGACGGTTGGTGCCAAATTAGGATACAAAATTAAGTAGGTAAACATCTAAGAACATAAATATCTGTTCAATATTATATATTATGTTTGTACTGATGATCGTAGGTTCCTAATAAATTATCTAGATTAGTTAATTTGGGTACCTACTAAGTTATTTCTAATTTGGCACCAACCGTCTTCAAATTCTACGACGAAATTTTTATTATTTCTTACTTTTCAGTGCAAATTTTTGAAGTCGGTGCACTTTTTTTTAAAAGGTTTATTTTACCCTTTTAAGTGATTTTGCTGCCTTGAGAGACAAATAATAAAGCAACTAAAAAAATATTGATGGAAAATAAAAAAAAAATCCCTGTGGATGCGATTGGAACCATGTAATGTGCTTGTGCATCCTATGCAGCCATTATGCAGCCCATTACATTTAAACGCTATACCATCGTCACGAAAATTGACAACTTCGTGTCAATAGCAACCGTTGCTAAGGCTTTTTCTGATACATAATTTCAGCCGTAAACAGAAATTAATTACTGAATTTCTGAAAAACTACTGAACCGATTTTCGTCATATGTCTGTGAGATAATGTCGAGAAATTATTATGTCTTGAAAAAAATAAGTTGTCAAAAACGGTACATATTTTATCGAGATATCAAGAAAAATGTACTTATAAAGTCAGTTTTTTCAAAATTTCTGAAAATTAGATAAAAATGGGACCAATCCGGAAGAATTATCTGTCGATTAAAAAAGAAACCATACATAAAAAAAAAAAAAAAAAAAAAATACGGTCCGAATTGAGAACCTTCTCCTTCTTTTTTTGGAAGTCGGTTAAAAAGAGAGTTTATTTATACAACATTTCCTCACCACACAATGATAGTTATTATTTGAAATTGGATTGAACCATATTTCGATACGAGCATTGCCTTTGCGTTTTGAAAATGATGGCTATTTAGAACTCTTAATAATGAAAATATGACTCGATCCAATTTAAAATAATTACTATCAACTGTGTGCTGAGGAAATGTTGTATAAATAAACCCACGTTTCCAGGATTAACTGAGATTTGCCATATTTTTGACAGATACAAGATGACCTTGGCCACCGCCCCTTAAAGGTGGCAACACATTCGTCCAATCCCCGGCGTGTCGAAACCGATCACAGACTCGTCCAATTCTTGTAACGAACGGAATGGGAAAATTTCGGTGCGATGCCGGACCAAATGCAACCGCAAGGCACAGCTAGCAATATAATAGATGTTAATTTGTTTATTTTAGGCTATGCAAACTGATTCATAGCAGGAAGACAAGAAAATTTGAATATGATGACATATTTTATGCTATTAATTAGTATATTGCTTATTAATTTGGGTTGTGTTCTAACTGAAATCAGTTTAAGATATGGTAAGTACCTACCTATGCCTTCAATTTTTTTTAGAATAAATTTTTATACTTACATAATCATATTATATAAAAAAAACTTAAAATAAAAACCAACTAAAATATCTAGGAGCTTAATTAATTTAAGGTCGAAAAGGTCTCGCCCTAATGGCATAGTGCCAAGAACGCTGGCTGAATTTCCTCTTTGGATTGCTATACTTATTTTCTGTGCTAAGTAGGAGCCAGCCCTCTTGTCACCAGAAACGACAATTAATTTTGGTGTTAGAGTTTATATAAAGTCCTTTGCTAATGGACTCCATGAGCCAAAGGTTTCTACTGCAAGCGGCGCAAATATGTAGGTTTGGTATTTTCGGCAGATAAAGCAGCCGTCCCAGCTCTTGCCTTCAGTTGCAAAAAAAATAATCAAAATCAAGTATTTTTTCATTATCATTAGTGAAGTGGATATTTTCGAATTAAATGAAATGAAAAAAAAAACCTAGAACCCGATTGCAGCGTCACCTACCGGTCTAATTATGAATTTAAATCATCCAGGCACCCTCTCAAGCACACACACAAAACAACATCAAAAGCCTATGGAGGGGCCATAGACGGACTCCCCTTTCGCCAATTTTTTCCCCTTTGACCTGTTAAACTGACCAGGTGCGCAGTAATAAGTTACCTTAGATTTTGTTGGTATCGTTTTGTGTCGCGAGACAGAGCTCTAGGAAAATAGTTCATTGTGATGTTTTAAACGGGAAAGGCGATCTAGGGCGTCAAACTTAGTGTTTCCAATCATTAATTATAATTATTATGTTTGTATTTTAATATAATCATCATATAACGTAAAATCCGTAAAAACGACAGAAAAATACAGGGTACAGGGGCTAGTACTAGTTTACCTCCCCCCGCCAAAAGTGGCAGAAAAAATTGTTCAGTGATTTACACGCTACACGTCTCCTTTGGTATATACTCAAAGTATAAGGGTGGATTTAAAAAAGTAGCCATTTTCCTATATTGCTTTTCCATCTATACCTCAACAGACCTAGCCACTCGTTAGAAATAGCTTCACAAATACCATCGGCTAAACGAGGGAGACTTGGTCTTCCGCTGGGTACCCTGGAACCGTAATTCCTAGGCTTCAATTTTCTCCGTAGAGGAAAGTAACTAAATGCTACTAAAATCGGTTCAATGGTTTAGCCGTGAAAACGTAACAGCGTACCTAATATGGATAAACTTACATACATTTTTGTTTTAGTATTTATAATAGAATCGCATGATGTGGAATTGGCCCAAAAAGTTTCGCTTGCCATCAAGGCGGTGGAGACTAAACATATGGATGTTAAAATTAATGATGAAATAGTAATGCTTGATAGAGAAAATGAAGAGGAGTCTTATAGACGATGTAAGTAAATAACCCACCTCTGCCAATTCGTCACTTTCCTAATGTCACCTTCGTAATTTGTAAGTTGATCACTTATTCCTTTGTCACTTTTGCTAACTTTCTTCTTCTTCTTTTATTGTGGCTCAACAAATGTTAATCGATGATTTACCAATGTCAAATGTAGATTCAATATGCCGATTAATCGGTATCTAACATAATCCAGGTTTAGAGAGGGGGGGGGGGTTGTCCTACCGTCCAACAAAGTGTGACATGTCATATAAACCAACTGATCCACACCTGTATTATCTGTGACAAGGACTTCCAAAGTCATGAAATGTAATGAAATGAAACGTAATTTGTGGATGGCCTCTTATGACATAGACTAATCACAACTACAGCGCGGGTGGGATTAAACCGGATTCCCCATCATGTCACGACGGAACGCGGGCGTCGGTCACCATGATATGACGTAGAATCTTTTGCAAGTTTATTACTTTCGTAAGTTGTCACCTTCGCAAGTCAATTACTTTCCTAAGTGGTACCATATTATCCTTCCTAAAGTAGGGCACACATTGGTCCGGCATCGCACCGAAAATTTCCCATCCGGCCGCCGGATGATCTAGGCTAAGCTAGTTACAAGAATTGGACGAGTCTGTGGTCGGTTTCGGTGGACCGTACGGAAACCCGCCGGGGATTGGACGAATGTGTGGCCACCTTTAAGGCGTCACTTTCCGAAATGGTTATTGTAGAACTTATTTTTGCAGTTTGTTCGGCTATATCGCAAGGTGTTTCAATTATCATCGATCTATCATGGTCTCCATGGATGATGGCTGATGAAATGGCTTCATCATCATCTGTACCATTGGTGAAAACTAAACTTGGTTCACAACAATTGATATCTGCTTTAGATTCCTATTTGGACATGAGGAATGCAACTGATGCAGCTTTTATTTTGGAAAACGAAAGAGGTTAGTATCTATCATCCTCACGCTTTTTATCCCAAGAGGGGTAGGTTAGTAATTTTAGTAAGTATTTTATTATAGAGTTGGGTTAGGTTAGGTTAGGACGCTGAAGTTGAAAGAGAGGTTCCGAGTTCAATATTCGTTCAAGCCAATTTTTTTGCTACATTTTGACGGACGGATATTATATCTTTTTGTTAAAACCGGCCAAGCGCGAGTCGGAAAAAACACGTTTGTTGTATGGGAGCCCCTTTAAATTTTTATTTTATTCTGTTTTTTTAGTATTTGTTGATAGCGGCAACAGAAATACATCATCTGTGAAAATTTCAACTGTCTAACTATCACGGTTCATGAGATACAGCCTGGTGACAAACGGACTGACAGACGGACGGACAGCGGAGTCTTAGTAATAGTTTTTCCGTTTTTACCCTTTGGGTACGAAACCATAAAAATGATATAAAAATGATTTTAGCCGATGGTATTTGTGAGGCCAGTTCTGTTAAGGTATATTTAGATGGAAAATCCTCTAAGAACAACTTACAGCGCCAACCAACTGCTGCTTGTTTAACTTTTAGAAGTCGACAAAACTTTGTACGAGTTATTGGGTGAATCAAATGTCAGAGTTTGGGTACATGCTGGATTGAACCTGGATGCTGCTGTTGCCCTAAAAACCATGAGACCTGATCCTAGCTTTTACGCTATAGTGGGCAATACGGCATTTGTCACTGAGACATACAAAAGGGTATGTAGGAATTGTATATGTATGTTAACAAGAGAGGTGTGTCTGGGTCGTGGCATGTGGAGGTCCTTAGTCTCTGTCTACCCCGATGTGATTCAGGCGTGAGTATATGTATGTTAACAAGAGAGGTGTGTCTGGGTTGTGGCATGTGGAGCTCCCTAGTCTCTGTCTACCCCGATGTGATGCAGGCGTGAGTATATGTATGTTAACAAGAGAGGTGTGTCTGGGTCGTGGCATGTGCAGGTCCTTAGTCTCTGTCTACCCCGATGTGATTCAGGCGTGAGTATTATGTATGTTAACAAGAGAGGTGTGTCTGGGTCGTGGCATGTGGAGGTCCTTAGTCTCTGTCTACCCCGATGTGATTCAGGCGTGAGTATTATGTATGTTAACAAGAGAGGTGTGTCTGGGTCGTGGCATGTGCAGGTCCTTAGTCTCTGTCTACCCCGATGTGATTCAGGCGTGAGTATTATGTATGTTAACAAGAGAGGTGTGTCTGGGTCGTGGCATGTGGAGGTCCTTAGTCTCTGTCTACTCCGATGTGATTCAGGCGTGAGTATATGTATGTTAACAAGAGAGGTGTGTCTGGGTCGTGGCATGTGGAGGTCCTTAGTCTCTGTCTACTCCGATGTGATTCAGGCGTGAGTATATGTATGTTAACAAGAGAGGTGTGTCTGGGTCGTGGCATGTGGAGGTCCTTAGTCTCTGTCTACCCCGATGTGATTCAGGCGTGAGTATATGTATGTTAACAAGAGAGGTGTGTCTGGGTCGTGGCATGTGGAGGTCCTTAGTCTCTGTCTACTCCGATGTGATTCAGGCGTGAGTATATGTATGTTAACAAGAGAGGTGTGTCTGGGTCGTGGCATGTGGAGGTCCTTAGTCTCTGTCTACCCCGATGTGATTCAGGCGTGAGTATATGTATGTTAACAAGAGAGGTGTGTGTGGGTCGTGGCATGTGGAGGTCCTTAGTCTCTGTCTACTCCGATGTGATTCAGGCGTGAGTATATGTATGTTAACAAGAGAGGTGTGTCTGGGTCGTGGCATGTGGAGGTCCTTAGTCTCTGTCTACCCCGATGTGATTCAGGCGTGAGTATATGTATGTTAACAAGAGAGGTGTGTCTGGGTTGTGGCATGTGGAGGTCCTTAGTCTCTGTCTACCCCGATGTGATTCAGGCGTGAGTATATGTATGTTAACAAGAGAGGTGTGTGTGGGTTGTGGCATGTGGAGGTCCTTAGTCTCTGTCTACCCCGATGTGATGCAGGCGTGAGTATTTGTATGTTAACAAGAGAGGTGTGTCTGGGTCGTGGCATGTGGAGGTCCTTAGTCTCTGTCTACCCCGATGTGATTCAGGCGTGAGTATATGTATGTTAACAAGAGAGGTGTGTGTGGGTCGTGGCATGTGGAGGTCCTTAGGCTCTGTCTACCCCGATGTGATTCAGGCGTGAGTATATGTATGTTAACAAGAGAGGTGTGTCTGGGTCGTGGCATGTGGAGGTCCTTAGTCTCTGTCTACCCCGATGTGATTCAGGCGTGAGTATATGTATGTTAACAAGAGAGGTGTGTCTGGGTCGTGGCATGTGGAGGTCCTTAGTCTCTGTCTACCCCGATGTGATTCAGTCGTGAGTATATGTATGTTAACAAGAGAGGTGTGTCTGGGTCGTGGCATGTGGAGGTCCTTAGTCTCTGTCTACCCCGATGTGATTCAGGCGTGAGTATATGTATGTTAACAAGAGAGGTGTGTCTGGGTTGTGGCATGTGGAGCTCCCTAGTCTCTGTCTACCCCGATGTGATGCAGGCGTGAGTATATGTATGTTAACAAGAGAGGTGTGTCTGGGTCGTGGCATGTGCAGGTCCTTAGTCTCTGTCTACCCCGATGTGATTCAGGCGTGAGTATTATGTATGTTAACAAGAGAGGTGTGTCTGGGTCGTGGCATGTGGAGGTCCTTAGTCTCTGTCTACCCCGATGTGATTCAGGCGTGAGTATATGTATGTTAACAAGAGAGGTGTGTCTGGGTCGTGGCATGTGCAGGTCCTTAGTCTCTGTCTACCCCGATGTGATTCAGGCGTGAGTATTATGTATGTTAACAAGAGAGGTGTGTCTGGGTCGTGGCATGTGGAGGTCCTTAGTCTCTGTCTACTCCGATGTGATTCAGGCGTGAGTATATGTATGTTAACAAGAGAGGTGTGTCTGGGTCGTGGCATGTGGAGGTCCTTAGTCTCTGTCTACTCCGATGTGATTCAGGCGTGAGTATATGTATGTTAACAAGAGAGGTGTGTCTGGGTCGTGGCATGTGGAGGTCCTTAGTCTCTGTCTACCCCGATGTGATTCAGGCGTGAGTATATGTATGTTAACAAGAGAGGTGTGTCTGGGTCGTGGCATGTGGAGGTCCTTAGTCTCTGTCTACTCCGATGTGATTCAGGCGTGAGTATATGTATGTTAACAAGAGAGGTGTGTCTGGGTCGTGGCATGTGGAGGTCCTTAGTCTCTGTCTACCCCGATGTGATTCAGGCGTGAGTATATGTATGTTAACAAGAGAGGTGTGTGTGGGTCGTGGCATGTGGAGGTCCTTAGTCTCTGTCTACTCCGATGTGATTCAGGCGTGAGTATATGTATGTTAACAAGAGAGGTGTGTCTGGGTCGTGGCATGTGGAGGTCCTTAGTCTCTGTCTACCCCGATGTGATTCAGGCGTGAGTATATGTATGTTAACAAGAGAGGTGTGTCTGGGTTGTGGCATGTGGAGGTCCTTAGTCTCTGTCTACCCCGATGTGATTCAGGCGTGAGTATATGTATGTTAACAAGAGAGGTGTGTGTGGGTTGTGGCATGTGGAGGTCCTTAGTCTCTGTCTACCCCGATGTGATGCAGGCGTGAGTATTTGTATGTTAACAAGAGAGGTGTGTCTGGGTCGTGGCATGTGGAGGTCCTTAGTCTCTGTCTACCCCGATGTGATTCAGGCGTGAGTATATGTATGTTAACAAGAGAGGTGTGTGTGGGTCGTGGCATGTGGAGGTCCTTAGGCTCTGTCTACCCCGATGTGATTCAGGCGTGAGTATATGTATGTTAACAAGAGAGGTGTGTCTGGGTCGTGGCATGTGGAGGTCCTTAGTCTCTGTCTACCCCGATGTGATTCAGGCGTGAGTATATGTATGTTAACAAGAGAGGTGTGTCTGGGTCGTGGCATGTGGAGGTCCTTAGTCTCTGTCTACCCCGATGTGATTCAGTCGTGAGTATATGTATGTTAACAAGAGAGGTGTGTCTGGGTCGTGGCATGTGGAGGTCCTTAGTCTCTGTCTACCCCGATGTGATTCAGGTCTGAACTTAGATATTTATGAGTTTATTATTATATTTTTTATACAGGCTGTCAAGGAAAAATTAGTAAAGCGCGATTTAAGATGGAATTTGCTATTTACTGATTACCAAGGAACATTTTTTGATACAACAAATATAATTTTGCCAAGTATGTTGCTACAATTTGATACGCAGGAGTGCTGCCGTATGTTGGGGCAGCAAGTATGCAAATGTCCATCAAATTTTGATGTAAGTATTTAAAAACTGAGGAAATTAAAACTTTAACAGCGGTAAAATCCCTAATTTATTCCATATTTAACTCAAAATATCCAAAGAAATATTAAATCAATCTATGATAAAAAATACGTATCCAATAGTTTATTTTCATTGAAAATAAATGATTTTTTGACATACCCTTTTTAGACAAATGTCGTCATGATTTGCAAAATTTCTCTAAAACGGCACAAGCTCTTTAGTTAGTTTTTATACACAAAAAAGGTCTTAAAAATATTTGTTTCTAGTCCGAATTTTACTCGTGAATTTTATTTTTTCATGTAAATTGAAGATTATCCGCACGAGCGTTCCTTCTCCGTCGCCCTAATAATCCCGAAAGTTTTCTATACAAATTATATAGGTCAAATCGTCAAGTTTAATGACAGATGTTAAAGCATTAATACTAGAGTTTTTCCCGGGTTTTACCCCCTATTACGATCTTGAATCCATACAAAAACACCATAGAAAAAATTCCCGTTTTTTTAGTTTTTCCGTAATAGGTAGTACCGTAATTTTTTTTAAAATGTGAAGTTGTGAACTATATCTACATGCGCCCAGGCTACTCATGTGAAAAAAATTAGGAACTTAAATTATCTATCTATCTATCATCACGCCTTTCATTCCAAGAGGGGTAGGCAGAGACAATCGAATGCCATTTGTAACGATCCTGACATACCTCTTTCGCTTCTTTTATATTCATCATACCTTTCATACATGCTCGGCGATTGTGTGTACCTACTTTTAATATTTCCATTGATCAATACATTTTTTATATGTTCAATCCTTCATTCTTTTAACGTGTCCAAACCAGTGTAAACTAACTTTTCTTCATTTTCCGCCTATTTATGCATGCCTGTTATGTATGTCATTATTTCCTACATGAATTTGTTATAAAATATATGTCTCTAACGGATTTAATTAGGCAGGCAGCATATTTCATAAGATTTAATTATTAACTTTCTTGAAAATCTTGAAAGGTGGCTTGAGTGAGCCTCCTTAAACGAATAGAAATCCTAAATCCACCCTTGTAAAAAATTGTCACCAGTCAGGCTTGCTACCTTCAATTAAACTCGCTAAGTGTGGACTTTGTTACGATATCGTTACATTCGTCCAATCCCCGGCGCGTCGCCCTCGTCCAATTCTTATAAGGAACGTTCCGCCTAGATCATGGGAAATTTTCGGTGCGATGCCAGACCAATGTGTGGCTAGGGTTGCCTGCATACATCCGGAATGCGGGGGGAATCCTAAACCGTCCGGAATTAAGTAGAGTGAAATAAAAAAATCGAAAATATGCAATACAAGAAAGTCCGGAATTTTCATTAAATGTCAGGAATTTTCTCCGGAAATTCGATTTTTTGTGTGGCTACTTTATAAAAGAGACTGAATTACGATTTTGGTTTTCAGTAAGTTTCGACAATTTTCTTCACTAAAAAAATCTCTTAATTTCAGAGGGCGCAGCACATATTAAATGCATTGATGCTGTACATAACTGAAAACTTTGCTAAATTGGATAAGCAACTTTTATTAGCGAAGGTTGACTGCGAAAATCCAGCGGCAGATATGAATGAAACTAGAGGAATGCTATATAGATTGTTTTCAGAAAATTTCATAAATAATGATACCATTTTCTTTTGGGATAATGCAAGGTATTTTAATTTTTTTTACTACTTGTTGCCCAGTTCCGCATTTAATCATCTAACGTTGAGGAATTTTGAGATGGACAGGTTTTTTTATACCTACTTATTATAAACACAGTCTTTTAAAGGTTATAATTTATCGTTTGGTGCCAAATTGGGGAACAAAATGAAGTAAAGGGGTGCGTCGGTGGCCGAGTGGTTAAGACGTCTAGTATTAACTAGGCAGGCCACGGGTTCGATCCCTGATTCCAGCCATGTACCAATGGTGTTTTTTATAATTAAAAACGTATGTACATAATCCCACAAACCACATTTAGAGGCTTTTCCATCTAAATATACATCAACAGAACTGGCCACTCGTTAGGTATAGCCTCACAAATACCGTCGGCTAAAAGAAGGAGACTTGGTCTTCCGTTGGGTACCCTGGGGCAACCCGTGAAGAGAGAAAAAAATTAATTTTTCTATGTGATTTTTCAGATCTGGCTTGTACTTGAGAAGTAACTTTATTTTATCTACATATAAGGTTGAAAGTGGTTTGACGAATACTGCTCTATGGAATGCAGATGAAAAATTTACTTTGCTACCAGGCGTCACTTTGGATCCCATCAAGATGTTCTACAGAATAGGAACAACAGCAGTAAAATTAAAACAACACTTTATTGAACATATAAAAAATATTGATCGATGACAATGTTTAAAGTACACACAATCGCCGAGCATAGTATGAAAGGTATGATGAATGTAAAGGAAGCGAAAGAGGTATGTCAGGATCGTAGCAAATGGCATTCAATTGTCTCTGCCTACCCCTCTTGGAATAAAAGTAGTGATGATAGATTAAAACAACATAGATTTATAGGTTCGATATACAGAATCCGACAAACCACACATACTTTTCCATCTAAATATACCTCAATAGAACTGGCCACTTGTTAGGTATAGCCTCACAAATACCATCGGCTAAACGAGAGACACTTGGTGTTCCGCTGGGTACCCTGGAATGGAACCGTAACACGGTTTCGAGAGCTGTAAGGCAACCCGTAAAGAAAGAATAAAAAATACTTACACACAGCATGCATCGTCGAGCATGTATGAAAGGTATGATGAATATAAAAGAAGCGAAAGAAGTAGGTATAATAAGTATGCAAATGGTATTCAATTGTCTCTGCCTACCCCTCTTGGGATAAAAGGCGTGATATAGACTGAAGTTTCCCTTTTTGTATTAGTTTCGACAAGATAATGTTTTATACTTTTTTGTATTTATTTAAATAAAAAGTCTATATTGAGTAAATTGAAGAAACATAACTTGAGGCCGAAATTATTTTTACTTACCACCTCGTATGGGGTAATGTTGAACCTACGATACTGATATAAAAAAATTACAGGCCATTCCATGGAGCATGCCAAAGCTGGATCCTTATAGTGGACAACCAATTTTGACTGAAGACGGTCAACCTATATACGAAGGTTATTGTATAGACTTGATACAGAAGATGTCTGAAGTGAGTATATTTATATACTACTAGCTTTCCGCCCCGGCTCCGCCCGTGGTTATTTTCAAACAAAAAAAAAGCCTATGTTACTCAGGGATTTCGTAGCTTTCTGTTAGTAAAAGAATGGTGGGGGGGTGGGTGAGGTAAACGTCTAGTACTAGCCCCTGTACCACTGTATTTTTCTGTCGTTTTATTGTCGCAACGGATTTTACGTTATATGATGATTTTGTTAAAATACAAACATAATAATTATAATTAAAGATTGGAAACACTAAGTTTGACGCCCTAGATCGCCTTTCCCGTTTAAAACATCACAATTAACTATTTTCCTAGAGCTCTGTCTCGCGACACAAAACGATACCAACGAAATCTAAGGTAACTTATTACTGCGCACCTGGTCAGTATGGGAAAAAATTGGCGAAAGGGGGAGCCCGTCTATGGCCCCTCCATAGGTTTAGTACTCTATGGTTTTGGTGGACCGTACGGCGACGTGCCAGGGATTGGACGAATGTTGCGATGGCTGCGTTTGACGCTAGCTGAAAAAGTAAATACACGGCAGCCTAAGGATACCCCTGAGGGGGGAACCTCGGTCCGGGGCGCCGGGTATAAGGGTAGACTTAGGACCAAATGTTGCATTATTTTACCATATATATATATATATAGGGACGTCCACACACAAACTTAAACAAAATCGGTACAATAAAATACACAAAACGGACTTCAGCAATTCAAGTATTGTACAAAAATAATTAGAAATAGCAAGTTCTAGTAAATGGATCCATAAAGTATGTGAAATTATGTTTACTCGAAATGTAAAAAAATATACATTAGTAAATATATTAAGAGAACTCAAGTCGCAAAATCGGTTGAAAATATGCGTGAAATTGATAACTTTCAGGGCTTCATGAAACCTAGGTGTAGCTGATATTGACATATTTTTTACATATTAAGTATAGATAATTTCTTATACTTTAAGGATCCATTAACTAGAACTTGCTATTTTTAATAAGTTTTGTACAATACTTGATTTGCTGCAGTCCGTTTTTTGTATGGGATAAAAGTTATGAAGCGCTCGTAATGTGTTAAAATAAACTGCACTCTTTGTTGTATACAGGCAATGGATTTTGAGTACGAAATATTAACACCAAAAGTTGGAACTTTTGGTATAAAATTACAAAATGGAACATGGGACGGGGTTGTCGGAGATCTAATGAAAGGGGTAAGTTATGACCAAAACGATAGGCCTTAATTTTTTTTACGAACCTAATTATTCATAAGAAGATCAATAGATACATTTTTTATATGTTCAATAAGAGTAGGTACGTACACCTAGGTCATGCCGGCAAAAAAAAAAAAAAAAAAATTCTCCTACCAGCTGGCAGAAAATGAGTGAACAACATTTGTGGGGACCACTAAGTTGTAAGAAAAATATTTTCTGCCAATTTATTCCTTGCAGCGACTTGCAAAATTCTTTCAAAAAAAACCACAAAAAGAATTTTAAAAAAACTGCAGGGAGTAAATATTTTTCCCACAACCGAGAGGTCAACAATGTTCACTCATTTTCTGCCAGCTGGTAGGAGAGCGGCGTATCGACAAGCGCTGGACCCCTACTCGACAATAATAAAGTGTCTAGGCTCAGACTACACGAATAAGAGGTTTCTGCCGATTTGCCATTATGGTTATAATAGAACTTAAATTAACCAGTTTTAATTGAATATATTTTTCATTTGTAACATTTTTCCTCTCGCTTTCCTGCAATCTGTGGGAGTGATTTCGTGAAAAGGGACGGAAGTGTGTAACAGGAAGCCAGGGAAGCGCGCGCTGTTTGATTTGACCAATTGAGTTGGCCGTCAGATGGTACCAACCCATTTTCTGAGAGGTTGGTACTGTCAGCCAACAGTGTGTGCATGTGTGTGACGAGAAAGAGAAAGGGATGTAGAGAAGGAGAACGCATCAGCTGTGCGCTTAACCTACAGTGTTGTGTGTAAAGTGTTAATGTTTTCAGGATATAATGTTAATGTTGCTCTTATTAGCAAGGTGAGATGTCAAATGTTACACATCATACAAAGGCTCGCTCGTTTTTATTTGGCACCAACTGCAACTACACAGTTTTTTTTATTTTAGGAGACAGATTTGGCTATTGCAGCGTTAACTATGACAGCCGAAAGAGAAGAAGTAATAGATTTTGTTGCACCATACTTCGAACAAACTGGAATTCAAATTGGTGAGTTTACCTAAGGTGGCCACACATTGGTCCTATCCACGGCGCGTCGCCGTACTGTCCACTCAAACCATAGAGTACTAAGCCTATGGAGGGGCCATAGACGGGCTCCCTCTTTCGCCAATTTTTTCCCCTTTGACCAGTTAAACTGACCAGCGCAGTAATAAGTTACCGTAGATTTCGTTGGTATCGTTTTGTGTCGCGAGACAGAGGTCTAGGAAAATAGTTAATTGTGATGTTTTAAACGGGAAAGGCGATCTAGGGCGTCAAACTTAGTGTTTCCAATCATTAATTATAATTATTATGTTTGTATTTTAACATAATCATCATATAACGTAAAATCCGTTGCGACAATAAAACGACAGAAAAATACAGTGGTACAGGGGCTAGTACTAGACGTTTACCTCACCCCCCCTCCCCCCGCCAAAAGTGGCAGAAAAAATTGTTCGGTGATTTAAACGCTTCACGTCTCCTTTGGTAAATACTCAAAGACCAAAACCGACCACAGACTAGTCCAATGGCCAACATTTCATTTTTTTAATCATTACTTTTTATTAAAAATATATTTAAAAAACTAGCATGTAATCTCCAAACGGTTTTCGAATTTGGGTAATAATAAACGAGTCGGACTCGCGCACGAAGGATTCCGTACCATTATCTATAAAAACGGCAAAAAATCACGTTTGTTGTATGGGAGCCCCCCTTAAATATTTATTTTATTCTGTTTTTTAGTATTTATTGTTATAGCGGCAACAGAAATACATCATCTGTGAAAATTTCAACTGTCTAACTATCACGGTTCATGAGATACAGCCTGGTGACAGACGGACAGACAGACAGACGGACGGACAGCGGAGTCTTAGTAATAGGGTTTCGATTTTTACCCTTTGGGTACGAAGCCCTAAAAAACTAGCTATGAAACTAGCATTCTATTGGGAGTTAGTTTCAAGAAGAGGAAACCTTTAATTTTTAAGTTTGGAAATGTTTTTCGATCGCTTCTGTAGAGGCCCCTTTTTTACCAAAAGTGCGACACGCCGATATCTCCGGAAGTTGTAGATCACTAGATGATTGAGTATTAACGAGATCTACAAAATAAAAAAAAGAATAAGAAGACGAAGGTCGTTTATTTTTTGAAAAAAATAATAAAAATTAATCGGTAGCTAAGATGTCTTATTAAGGGGCGCCTCATGATTTTTGTCCCATCCAAATCAGATGTTTCGTTTTTCCAGTTTTACGCAATATCTGTATGTGCTAGGCTCGAAATTAAAATTGTTTTTCAAAGATAAATATATTCTAAAGTTTCTCATAGTTTTATGAAGCCTCGAAAATTCTCTATTTCACACGTATTTCAGCCAAGTTTGCGAATCGAGTTCTCTTAATATATTTACTAATTTACAATTTTCTTGACATTAAAAAATTGATAATTTCACATAATTTAAGAATACACTTTATACACTAACTAGAATTTGATCATTCTTATAGGTTTTGTAAAAACATAGAAAAGCCGAAGTCGTGTTTTTCAAAATACCGATTTTATTGAGAAATCGTACCGTCTCATATTTCTTGTACTTGAATCTTGGTCTATCATATCTTATCCTTGGTTATCTTATCGATTTTAATAGTAGTCCATCTTGCTCACATATTTCTAAAGAGATATGGACAAAATAAGTCGCGCGTAAAACTGAAACTTCATATGTAGCCATGTGGTGCTTGTGCAATAGATTGGTAATTTTTTTAATATTTCAGTTATAAGAAAACCCATGAGAAAGACGTCCTTATTTAAGTTCATGACAGTTTTGAGGACAGAGGTCTGGCTTAGTATTGTTGCAGCTCTAATACTTACTGGGTTCATGATATGGTTACTGGACAAGTATTCCCCTTATTCAGCAAGAAATAACCCTGAAGCCTATCCTTACCCATGCAGGTAAAATGTGACCCTTACAGCTCCAGAAACCGTGCTATCAGTCCCGGGGTACCCAGCGGAAGACCAAGTCTCCCTCGTTTAGCTGATGGTATTTGTGACGCTATACCTACCTAACGAGAGGCCAGTTCTGTTGAGGTATATTTAGATGGAAAAGCCTCTAAGTGTGGTTTGTCGGATTATGTACATAAGTTTTTAAGTAACCCATTGGTACATGGCTGGGATATAACCGTGGTTTAATGAAAAAAATTTACTTACTTATGGAAGCGAGACTTTGGGTATGGAATAAGAAGCATGAAAGTAAGATAACAACATCAGAAACGATGTCATTAGAGAAGAATGCGGAGTGAAAAATGATGTTGTGGCTAAAGTTAAGTTTATGCTGGTTTAGACACGCTGAAAGAATGAATGATGAAAGATTGACTAAAAAGTTTATATGGCTGAAGTAAAACAAAATGCTGGCAGAGGACGACCTAGGTGTACCTACTTTTATTGAACATATAAAAAAAATATTGATCGAAGGCAATTTTAAAAGAACACACAATAGCCGAGCATATATAAAAGATATGATGAATATAAAAGAAGTGAAAGAGGTATGTCAGGATCGTAGCAAATGGCATTCGATTGTCTCTGCCTACCCCTCTTGGGATAAAAGGCGTGATGATAGATAGATAGTTTAAATGTAAGATATTTTTCAGACAATTTACATTAAAAGAGAGTTTTTGGTTTGCTCTGACATCATTCACTCCTCAAGGAGGAGGCGAGGCACCAAAAGCCCTCTCAGGAAGGACTCTGGTCGCAGCTTATTGGCTATTCGTTGTGCTGATGTTGGCTACATTTACAGCTAATTTAGCAGCATTTCTCACTGTAGAAAGGATGCAGGTAAGAATGCGAAACACAATTCACTTGTCGTGTAGAAACCATAGATGTAGTATGCTGGCGCTCTACTTAGAACGAGACCAAAATATTAATACATCAGTGTGCGTAACAAATGTGTCATTCTGTGGATTTTTCATCTTAGATGACTTGCATCCAGGCATTATTTATTTTTAAAGTGAATACCTAATATAACTCAATATTCTGTGAATATTTCAAGCGTCTACCTGTTGCCGTTATCAATATCGAGCAAAAACGAGCAAAAAATTCACGTTTGTTGTATGGGAGCCCCCTTAAATTTTTATTTTATTCTGTTTTTTAGTATTTGTTGTTATAGCAGCAACAGAAATACATCATCTGTAAAAAATTCAACTGTCTAACTATCAGGGTTCATGAGATACAGCCTGGTGACAGACGGACAGACAGACAGACGGACGGACAGCGGAGTCTTAATAATAGGGTTTCCGTTTTTACCCTTTGGGTACGAAACCCTAAAAACGGTCTCGTCTATCTGTCTCGCTTTAACATACGCGTATCTATGCGCTTTCTCTTTTGTATTACCAATCTAGTAGAGTGTACGCATGAGGTTGCGTGCTATGCGTGCAGTACCAACGAGCGACCTAATTGTTGAGTTACGCTAGCCGTCGGGGCGCGTCCGGTCGCGTCGCCCACTAGAACATAACTGAAGTCCGGCGCGGGAGTGTCCGTTAACTTGCCCCGCGCCCCTGTGACCTAATTAACTACCTGTGCGGTCAAGCCGCTACAACCTTATGTGTCCGCGACATGCTTTCGGCACAAGACATGGATTGCCCGGTATGCGTGAGTCGGGCATTTTTGGCTGCGCATTTCTGGCCGGCGAATCTTCAAGCCGGACACAGATACATTGTGAAATGATCGCTAGATGACTGCCTTTGCCTTTTTTATTTGAAGTATGTACCTCGCTTTATTTTCAGACACCGGTTTCATCCTTAGAACAACTAGCAAGACAATCTCGTATCAACTATACAGTGGTTGAAAGTTCTATAATACACCAGTACTTCATTAATATGAAGTTCGCAGAAGATACCCTATACAGGTACCTTGATCGGGGTAGACAGATACTAAGGACCTCCACATGCCACGACCCAGACACACCTCTCTTGTTAACATACATATACTCACGCCTGAATCACATCGGGGTAGACAGAGACTAAGGACCTCCACATGCCACGACCCAGACACACCTCTCTTGTTAACATACATATACTCACGCCTGAATCACATCGGGGTAGACAGAGACTAAGGACCTCCTCATGCCACGACCCAGACACACCTCTCTTGTTAACATACATATACTCACGCCTGAATCACATCGGGGTAGACAGAGACTAAGGACCTCCACATGCCACGACCCAGACACACCTCTCTTGTTAACATACATATACTCACGCCTGAATCACATCGGGGTAGACAGAGACTAAGGACCTCCACATGCCACGACCCAGACACACCTCTCTTGTTAACATACATATACTCACGCCTGAATCACATCGGGGTAGACAGAGACTAAGGACCTCCACATGCCACGACCCAGACACACCTCTCTTGTTAACATACATATACTCACGCCTGAATCACATCGGGGTAGACAGAGACTAAGGACCTCCACATGCCACGACCCAGACACACCTCTCACGCCTGAATCACATCGGGGTAGACAGAGACTAAGGACCTCCACATGCCACGACCCAGACACACCTCTCTTGTTAACATACATATACTCACGCCTGAATCACATCGGGGTAGACAGAGACTAAGGACCTCCACATGCCACGACCCAGACACACCTCTCTTGTTAACATACATATACTCACGCCTGAATCACATCGGGGTAGACATAGACTAAGGATTTTTTTTCCACAGGGTTTGGAAGGAAATAACTCTCAATGCTACGTCCGACCAAGCGCAGTATCGTGTTTGGGATTATCCAATTAGAGAACAATATGGCCATATCTTATTGGCTATTAATGCATCAGGGCCAGTGGCCAATGCCGCAGCCGGTTTTTACCAAGTGAATCAACATACGGAAGCTGATTATGCTTTCATACATGATTCGGCAGAAATAAGGTAGGTATTATACCGACGTATTAATTTGTACCTTGCCAACTTGAATCCAGTTGTCCATTTTGAACAGTGTAGCAGTAAATGCGGCTTTTTTGTCGATATCTCTTTAAAAAGTTGTTAGAGAGATACACTGCAAAAATAATCGATAAAATAAACAAGGATAAGATAAGATAGGCCAAGATTCACTTACCAGAAACATGAGAAAAACGATTTCACAAAAAAATTGTCTTACTCTAAACGGACCGAACATGCTCTTCCAGTATTATACAAAAACTATTAGAAATAGCAAGTTGTAGTTAATGTGAAATTGTCTATTATGATAAATACGAGAAAATGGTACATTAGTAAATATATTAAGAAAACTCTAGGCGTAAAATCGGTTGAAAATACACGTGAAATTGATGACTTTCATAAAACTTGGTGTAACTGATTTTCATATTTTTTTAAAATTCATACTGTATCATAAGCTATTTCAATTTCGAAACTATATCTTGTAATTTAAGAAGTCGTGAGCGCGTAATTTGTGTGGGACAAAAGTTATGAGGCACTCCTTAATATACCCATTATATAACGTTATAGACGGGCCCCCCCTTTTGCCAATTTTCTGCTCATTTGGCCATAAGATTGACCATTTCATGGTGTTTTTTTTTTGGATACTAATACATTACTTTAGGTTTCGTTGGTATAGTTTTATAATTATTATATTTGTCTTTTAGCATTAACTCCATATAACGTAAAAGCTGTTGCGAAAATAATACCTACGTCAGAATTTTTTTTTCGGTGATTTACCTCTGCACATCTCCATTGGTATATACTCAAAGTATCTTTTTTCAGGTATGAAGTAACAAGAAATTGCAATTTGACAGAAGTTGGTGAGATTTTTGGAGAACAACCATATGCTATAGCGGTGCAGCAGGGGTCTAGACTGCAAGAAGACCTATCTAGGGCACTCTTAGATCTACAGAAAGATAGATTTTTGGAGCAATTAGCTGCTAAGTAAGTAAAAAAGCTTTAAGAAGACGCCTCAACTTTTACCCCATACAAAAAGGACTTCAACAATTCAAGTATTGTACAAAACTTATTAAAAAATAGTATGTTCTAGTTAATGGATCCTTAAAGTATATGAAATTATTATCTATACTCATTTCATTAAAAAAATAGTGTAGGACAAGAAGCCTGTATCTCAGATCACCAGGCTCACTCCTCCAGAGACAAGAGTCATACCCACATATGTATTCAAGCACATATTGTAAAACCGCTGCGTCTGTATATGACCTTTTTACACAAAAACCACTGAACGGATTTGGTTTCGGTTTTCAATATTAGATAGGCTGATTCACCATGAAGGTTAACGAGTACTAAACATTGACCTATCATGTTTAGGAACTGAACATCAACGATATAAGTGAATCAAGTCTGGGAAAAAGTTAGCTCTAGCGAGTTTTCATGGCGTATGCTGTCTAATCCGTCAGAGATATAACAAAATGATGTAGGAAAGAATTGTGTAGAATAAAATTATCTACAAAAAAGTCCGCGGTAGCATATATCTATCTCTAATACAAGCGTATTTATGTAATTATTAAAATTGTTATAATTGTGTTTTTTTTTGTAGATACTGGAACGAATCTGCAAGACAAGCATGTCCGGACGCAGATGAATCTGAAGGAATAACTTTGGAGAGTTTAGGTAAAATTTTCATGTTAGTTTTCAATTACGAAGCAAAACTTGCGGTATGGCCAGGGCTGGTAAAAGGTGCCCACTCATTCGTCCAATCCTGCTGCCATACCGTCCGCCGAAATCAACAAAAGACTCGTCCAATTCTTGAAATGAACGGTCCGCAGTTTTCAAATCGTTGTAGGTATTTGTAGCTGATTTCAATGGCGGAACTAGATTCATAGGGCCAGAACGATCTGTCACACACACACATCCATACGCTTTTGTTTAATCGAATATTGTGTGTCTGTGATCTAGATCGTATGATTCACCTACATCGCTAATGTGTGGCCTGTGTTCAATCTCGATCATACGGCTGGGCGACCGAAGTTTTTCGGTGAGATACTGGACCAGTGCGCATATTGAAAAGAACAGGTGGTACCTAAGTGTTGCTGCACTTAATGGACTAAATTAAATATGTATTTTTACGAAGCACGAGAAGTGAACATATTCTTAACGACTACAGTTTGGGAGCTTTTTTTTATGTCCACCTGCATGGACTGCATGTGGTTGTGTGCGTAAATAATGTATTTTCTGACATTATAGTCGGACTGGACTAACCAATTTTGGTCCCCAGTATGATAAAGGTTTAAGGCTTTAAGAGGATCGTGTAGCTCAGCGTACGCAGCGAAATAGGTATTTAGAAAATCATATTCTGTCTCAAGCGCGCTATTCCCACGGGCATCAGTGCGACAGAGAACACTGCAGCTCGTGAGTGTTCGTAGGTATGTTCTTCGTTGAAAATTGCGTTTTGGGGGAAAACGATTTACACCTACTAAACTATAACGAAACCTTATAATTTTGGTGTCAAACGTTTTAGCAGATTATAATCTACGTACGTACGTTTTGCTTTTTTTGAAATTTTGCTTTGTTTCTCAAATACAGACGGTTTATTACGAGCAAGTTATGAACCAAAAAAACCGAGATTTGAGGGGCTTATAACTTTTGACCTATTACGAATTTTGGAAAAAGGAAAAAATACGTACGTAGTTTTTCATTATGTCAGTAACATATTACAAAATCGTTTAAATTAAATGATATTTAGGGGTAGTAAAACGTTTTCTCCGTTTGTATGGACATGGACGCGGTACACTACACTCTTAACATCTGCCAATAACCTTGACGCTTTGACCTCTATATTTTGTATAGAAAACGCTCGGGATTATAGGGTGACGAAGCGGCACGCTCGCGCGGATAATCTTCAATTTAGGTGAAAATATTCACGAAATTTATTTGACAATTATATAAAAAAAACAATACAAATTGTTAAAGAGGATATAACATTTAATTTAATGTAGGATTCAAGTGTATCTCATGAGCCTTTATAGAGAGAATTTACTATTTAGATAAAAAATGGCCTTTTTTTTCTTTTTTATTTGGAGACTTTTATAGAAATTTTAAACAATACAAGTTATTTATGACGAACTTAACTTTAATATGTGTATTTTTATATATCAAAATCACAAAGGGATTAGTCTACAAACGGGTGTAAGCCAACGTATTTTTGGTGATTTTACCTATATTATCCCCTTAAAATGAAGTGAGATTAATAGAGAAAATAACAATTTTATGGGCTATAATTTTAACTTTTTTTAATATGATTGTGATTTTAATTTCTGAAGAAAATAACCAAAATATTAATATATTTATTAATAACTATTTTCCTGAGGATATTTATAGCCTAATAATATTTTTTTATTGTGAGATCGGCAAGTGATTTCAGATATTAAATGTTTGAAACTTGATGGAGAAAAGCCGTCTTAATTATCTTGTTATAATTAAAAAAATCTTTATTAATTTAAAAGTTTTCTTAATTAACTTTTGAGATAACAATATTCTCTATAATGTGGCTAAATAACAGGTAATTTCCTCAAGTGCCTCATGGAAATGATACTGTTCAAAAAGTACGATTTACTCTTAAAGAAAATTGGTGCTTGGCATTTTTTGGATAAGACAACTCTACTGCAGCTATCGCAAGATATTATTAAAACAAAGTCCCCCGTCTGTCTGTCTGTCTGTGACCTTTTCACGCAAAAACTACTGAACAGATTTTGTTGCGGTTTTGACTATTAGATAGGTTGATTCACCGGGAAGACCTACGAGTATTAAACATGGACCTATCATGTTTAGGATCTGAGCATTAACAGTATTTGTGAATCAAGTCGGGGTAAAAGTTTTCATGGCGCGCGCTGTCTTATCCATCGGAGATATAACAAAATGATGTAGATCTACAAAAAAGTCCGCGGTAGCATATATATCTATCTCTAATAGATAATTAGTTATAAGCGTATTTGTGTAGGTATTCAAATTGTTGTAAATCCAATAAAATTACACCTAGGTTGTCCTCTGCCAGAATTTCCTTTCAATTCTGCCATATAAACCTTTTTAGTCAATCCTTCATGCCAAACCAGCTTAAACTACTTTTCTTCATTTTAGTCTCATCATCATTTAAATTATGTAATTTTTTTCAGGGGGTGTTTTCATAGCCACTTTATTTGGCTTGGGCTTAGCCATGCTAACGTTAGCCTGGGAAGTATTCTACTACAAGCGCAAAGAAAAAAATCAAATAAAATCCTTGCACGCCAAAGTAGAAAAACCAGCTTTTGAGGCTAAAGAGGAGAATTTTCTGGAAAAAGTCAAGAAAATACGAAAACGAAACAAAAAAAGATTGGAAGTAAAATCTATTACAATTGGAGATTCTTTTAAGCCTGTGGCTGAAAAAAATGTTTCTTATATTAGTGTTTTTCCTAAAAATAATTATTATCAACCTTAATATCATTCACTAGTTCCCGCCCCTGGCTTCGTCCGTTGATATTTTCAAACAAAATAGAATCGCACTGAAAATTTCCCATTCCGACCGCCGGATGATCTAGGACCGTTCGTTACAAGAATTGGACGAGTCTGTGGTCGGGGGATTGGATGAATGTGTTTTGACCTTTAAGATCATCAGGCCGCCGGAATGGGAAATTAATGAAAAAAAAAAATTAAGCAACAAACAACCAAAGATTAATAATATTATAATAGGATTATAAATAAAACAGCGAAAATAAATATTAACAATATATTAATACTAATTTCATTACTTCACTAAAACCTACCAAAACACTCTCTCTGTCGCCTTTTCTACCAAAACGCTTTTCGTATCCAACATTTTTCTACCAAAACTTATTTTATGAAAATCCAAATTCAAGTATTCCCCGTCTACCAAGTCGTTAATCAATTTCTGTGCTCGAAGCTTACTTTCTTCAACAAAACAAGCAGCCAATTTCATTTCCACTTCACCATTACGCACTCCGATGCAGTATGACCTTAGGAATAGTAAAAATAAATTAATATTTTACTAATATTATAATCTTGTGACTAATGGGCTATCTCTGTGCAAAAAAACACATCGATCCGTTGCTGCGTTTTGACGTGAAAGAAAAAAAAAACGAGCGAGAATTACAGTAGTCGCATAGGATGTGTAACATTAAAATTATATCTATCCTGAAAAACACTTTATACACAACACTGTAGGTTAAGCGCACAGCTGATGAGTTCTCCTTCCAACCTCTCGGAAAATGGGTTGGTACCATCTGACAGCCAACTCTAACACCGCGCGCGCTCATTGGTCAAATCAAATAGCGCGCGCCCATCCGGCTTTCTGTTACCCACTTCCGTCCCTTTTCATGAAATCACTCCATGAAAGAAAGATGTTACACATCAACAAACACACTGGGATCAGACGACCATGGCAGTGATATCAAGTTGCCTGACTGACAATCAACGCTATATGAAAATATATTCCTTCAACCCTTATAAAATAAATGCCCAATCCCAATATACTTTAACAGAACTGGCCACTCGTTAGGTATAGCTTCACAAATACCATTGGCTAAAAGAGGCAGGCTTGGTCTTCAGCTGGGTACCCTAGGAGTCCCGGTTCCGGGAGCCTCATGGAAGGTATCCTAACCAATACTATAAATGCGAAAGAATAGAGATTAGCTAATGGGCTATTAAGGTAGAATAATATAATTTACCTGGACGCTCGTGCTAGAACAGAAGTCATTGCAAATACTTCTGTGGCCGCCATTGCGAGCCTCTCAAGTTCACTGAAAATAAACACAAAATATACAGAACCGCAAGATAGATACCTCTGTTAAAGAAGTGACACATCTAAGTCTTTTAAAGCCGCAACAGGCTTGCCACCTGTTATGTTAAATATGGACAACTGACCAACATACAAACGGAGATAACGTAACTTTAAGAGCAAGCTTGTTAGTGCAATGAATTCAGTAAACCGCGCAGTTTGTTTTGTGCGTCGATATCTCTTTAAAAAGTTGTTAGGAGACTGCAAAAATAACTGATAAAATAACCAAGGATACGATAAGATAGGCCAAAATTCACGTACCAGAAGAGTATTGTTTAAATAAGTTTTTCTGAAAAAAGCTTTTTGTTTTGTTTTTTTTTAGAAACGGTAGTTTTCGATGAATCGTGTCTTTTTAATTTTGAATCTTTTTGTATCGTGTATTTAAGTTTAGTGTATTTATGACATGAATTCAGCATTCATCTTACTTTTTTTATGTATAACATCTATTGGCCGTGATTATCCTTGCATGCTGTGACAAAGAACGGTCTGCCGTTATGCCCCCTCTCCGCCGCCGCTCCCTACTCCCTTGTGTATGCGTGGCGCGTATACAATATACTTAGTTGCTTTTCCGTGTGAGTGTATACTGCGTGTGCACACAATCACTTTCTAATATTTTTATTTACTTTACGCCATATTTATCTATTGTTCTGCCGGGCGTCCCGTGACGGCTACATTTTTTTTAGATATTTTTTACTTACGTATGAGCTCCTGTAATTTCCATTCCATGCCTTGCCAGTACGGTTTCACAGGCGAACCTGAGTCTCGCCACACAGTATTCGAGATGAGCAGCCCCGGGCTTCAAGGTGGGATGCAGGTGGTAATCCAAATTTAACGTCAGCTTCGGATTGTCGTTTTCCTGGAAACCAATAAAAAAGTACTGAACCAATTTTCACCAAAACAAATCAAAAAGAAACCATTAAAATTGGTTAACAATCACCGATCATCTTCAGCATATATATGTCGTAGGCCGATCGCAGAATTCAGCCATTTCAAGATATGCCCAACTAATATCTGCCATATAGTTAAATCTATCATCATCACGCCTTTTATCCCAAGGGTAGGCAGAGACGATCGAATGCCATTTGCTACGATCCTGACATACTCTTTCGCTTCCTTTATTTCACCATATGTGCTCTTATTTATACACAACTTACAACTAAAAGTAAAATTAATATACATAATGCTGTTTTAGTTCCATCACTTACTTATGGAAGCGAGACTTGGGTATGGAATAAGAAGCATGAAAGTAAGATAAATGCAGTCTTTACGTAGAATGTGTGATATAAAGCGTATGTACCGCATCCGGAACGATGTCATTAGAGAAGAAGGCTGAGTGATGATGTTGTGATTAAAATGAAGAAAAGTAGTTTACGCTGGTTTGGACACGTTGAAAGAATGAAGGATGAATGGTTGACTAAAAAGGTTTGGCAGAAGTGAAAGGAAATGCTGGCAGATTGATGGAAATACTAAAAGTACACAGAATCTATCTATCATCACGCCTTTTATCCCAAGAGGTATAGGCAGAGACAATCGAATGTCATTTGCTACGATCCTGACATACCTCTTTCGCTTCTTTTATATTGACTATGCCTATGCCTGCCATACATGCTCGATGATTGTGTGTTCTTTTATCAATAGATTTTTAATAAATTCAATAAAAATACATCCAGGTCGTCCTCTGCCAGAATTTTTTTCGCTTCTGCCATATAAACCTTAGCAATTTAATGTCTTTACCTGATGCCTATCGTTGAAAACTTTCTTCAGTATGTATGTTGGGTACATTATTGGGTTGCGCATTTGCCTCACTTCTTGTGACATGATCTTGCCGGCGTGCTGGAGACCCGACAGAGCTGGGCGGAGAGAAAAAAGTTAATAAGTATTAGTACCTACTTCTTCTTTATTATGGCTCCACCAATGTTAATCGATGATTAACATTGGTGGAGCCATAAAAGCTGTAATAGTATATATATGCCGCTAAGATGATCACGCCGACTGTGATAAATGTCTTATTAATCACAAATCACAGCGCGGACGGGATTAAACCGGATTCCCCATCATGTCACGACGGAACGCGAGCGTCGACCGCCATGACTAAAATCCAATTACAAGTGTTATATATAAATTTAAGTCAATTAAGAGAAAAAAATCTGTGATCCTCACCTAAAAATATATTGAGCGTTTCAGCGGACTCATCCTGCACGGTCAGCCTCCTGAACTGATTCAGCATCTCTGTCCAGTCGCCTTCCACGCCATCCAGCCCCGGCAGGTTCAGCAGCTTCAACATGGCTTTCATGCCATGCTCGCAGGCGAACGTTCTGGAATTATTTGTGTATAATCTTAGCTATTGCTATGTGGCATAAATATGTGAAGAGAACTTTCGTGAAATGTCAAACGGAACGGAAGTTAAAACAGGTATGCTTTTGACGTGACAACGTCTTATAATTCGATGAAGCCGGCTGCACGCACGAAAAAACATGACTCATGCGGCGTTACCTCGCTCTGAGGCGTTCCATTTAAGGCTTGAAGTGCAAGCGAGAGCGCGGAACGAGCGACAAAAAGGCACAATCGGCCTCCGCGTTCGGCAGCGTTCGACATCTGTGGACCTTTCTTATGACGTTGTCACGTTCAACTATCGTCAGTAAACCGACTTTACAGACAACCGATTTTTTATTTCAAAGATTAATTTTAATATTTTTGTTTTCTAGAGACGACTCATACAAATGTTTGTGATAAAAGTAGCGCGTGACGCTATCTAGAGAATACAATCCCGAGCATGTTTTTCAATCCCGGGATTACGGGATTTTTGATGCATAATCCCGGAATCCCGGGCCTATATCGGGATTTGATAATGTCGTTTCTAATTGAGTTTATAGAAATGGCAATACATACAACAATCCAACGACTATGAGTAAAAGGAATACTCCCCAACGCACATCGTTGGAAAGTTGTATATATGCCAATCTATTAAATATTTTCAATGGCGCGATACAGGTTTCAATGAGTTAGTAACGGTGCGACATCTATCGACGCCATGTGCCACCACATGACTTCCTTCCCAGACCAGAGGTCGATACAGTATGAAAACCAACAACCATGTGGCTAGCTTTGCCAGCTGTGATGGACTGCGCCACTGGTTGACTGTATCGCGGCTGAATCACCTGTCGTGATGTATGACCTGTCGTCATGTCGGGAGGGCGGTCTGGTCAGTGGGAAGTGGAAGTAGGATGCGGGGCATTGCGGGGTCAGGAATACAGGCGTGTTCATACGGGGTCACCAATATAGAAATGGCAATACATACAACAATCCTACTGAACTACCAGATTTTAATAGGTTTGGGGAAAAAAACATTTTTCTTTAACCTAACTAGTAAATATTATGAAAATGGTCATTGTCAAGACGCAACGGACTACGGAATGCAAACTAATAGACCTGTTTGTGGCAATCCCAAAAATCCCGATAGCCAAGTACAGGACAGGAAGTACGGGATTTTCGGGGTCAGAAAACGGATCCCGGGATTGTATTCTCTAATCACGGCCAATAACTTGCCCTGTGGCACTACTAGTAGTACACATGAGTTGAGAAATGGGGCAAAATGGCTCGAGAAATTGCCACCTACATGACGGAGCATCACATGAGAACGGCTCGACCGATTTGGCTGATTTTTTTTGTTGTGTTCGTAAATTGTCAGGACAAGGTTTTTAGGTAAAGAAAATTGGGTAAAATTGCAAGGGCTTTTTTCTATTGCTTAGTCTTTTAGGCCATTATTCATAAACGTATTTTAGCAACGTTTTTGTTAAAATGCGTTTTGTTTCTTTCTATTATTAGTAAAGACAGGTTTGTTAGAGAGTGATAAAACATATTTTAACTAAAACGCTTTTAAAATGTGTTTATGAATATGGCCGTTAGTATTTACATAGGTACCGAAACCTTAAATATTTGCCATCAGAATCTACCTGCACATAGCCAGTTCCATGTCTGCATCAGGCTCCAGATATCCATCCAGAAGTCCAGCAGTAAAATAGGCCATGCTCTCAGCCGCATACAGCGTAAGCAACGCGTCGCCGAATTTAGCTCTAAACGTCGTTATGACTGATAGCGGTTTACCTGTAAAAATAGGTAAGTTTTTAGGGTTCCGAATATCTCCGATGAAAAAGCGGAAGCCCTTTGAGGATCACCTCATGTGTCTGTCTGTCAAGCACGTAGGCAGGGGGAGGGTCCAGTGGGTCCGGACCCCCCCCCCCCCCCCCAAAATCCATCAGAAATTGAGAATTTTTAAAAGTAGGTAAATACTATCAGTTCAGCTGAGCTGATGAGGTCGAGTAAGCGAGCTAGGATATTGACCTATTGCAGAAAGGATGCAATAAAAGGTAAAGCCGTACTTTGTGTTTTGTTTTTTCAAAATAATGACAGAGAATCCAGGCTACGTGCTTGCTGTCTGTCACAGCTTATTTTCTCCGAATCTACTGGACGAAAAATGTTGAAACTTGGTACATAATATAAAATTTGGGATCATTTTTGGGGGAAAAATAAAATAGTGCTATAGGCTATATTTTATTTTGTTCGATAATATCAACTTGTTGTAAATAAATTAAGGCAGGGTGCAAACACGATATCTACTAAAAGTGGCATTTTTGAACGCTTACTTTGAAGTGTCAGGAATCAATCTCAATCTAAAAAAATTATAGTGGATAGCAAATAATACTACATAAAACTTTAACCGCATAGATTTGTCATAAGTGTTTTGGTCTATTGAAAAAAAAAATATGCAAAATACCTCTATAAAAAAACTTTTGTGCGTAAATTCACAATATTTTGCGCGACAACTAGGTATGTACTTTTTTTTAAGAATCAAATAGCTTGAATAATCTATTACTTTCACTGTTTTTTTCTACAAATTTTAAGAAAAGCTACAAAATAAGTGAAATTTCAATAGTAGCTGCATGACCACGTAAAATATGCCAAGCAATATTCAACCTTATATCGTCCTACATAAGCAGCGGCCCACCAGAGTGCAAATAGTATTTTTTATAAAGGTTGATCCCTGCCTTAACCATTAAACTCAGAAGACTTTGGTTTCAATAAATACCAACACCAATTTACCTAAGATATACTTTCCGAGTGTAAAATCCAGAGTTTTCATGATCATCTGCTTGAGGAGACTGTAGTTGGTCACCGCTTTGTCCATCCTCGACAGCGCCAGTATCTTCGACAGCTGCTCATCGGAAATATCCTCTAGTATTGTTGCTACAAAAAAAAAGGCATAGGCAGTCATGAGGGACTGCTGACAGAAGTGAAAACTTAAAACAATGAATGACAGTCCCAGCAATTGAAAACCAGTACACTAATTCCTGTCCTGACATTATCGAGCCCGGCAATCCAAGGTCTTGTGAGAAAACATGTTGCGAGTTCATAAGATTTCCCCCTACGCGTGTTCCATTTTCTGTTTAAGAGTCAGACCACTGACATGTAATATATTACCACAGGACGTTGCTGTCAAATTATTATCGTGTCTATTTGATTAACGCCATTTTGGCGCTGTAGGCGGACGAGTGCCCGTGGAACTAAAACCTTAAAACGTAAAAACGAAAACCCTATTACTAAGGCTCCGCTGTCCGTCCGTCCGTCTGTCCGTCTGTCACCAGGCTGTATCTCATGAACCGTGATAGTTAGACAGTTGAAATTTTCACAGATGATGTATTTCTGTTGCCGCTATAACAACAAATACTAAAAAACAGAATGGGCTCCCATACAACAAACGTGATTTTTTTTTTGTTTTTATGTCGACTCGCACTTGGCTGGTTATTTATAGGAACGTTTGTAAAATACACAATTCCTCATGTTTTACATCTCAAAATAAACTTAAAAACCCACTAAAACGCCACTAGCCTCAGTAAAGATGCTATTGCTTCATTACTTTGTGTTATATACTGGAAATTATTACTCAATTAATTCAGTATCAAAAGTTTATGGTCTGCCTTCAGGGCCAGTTTATTTTTTTTGAGAATTATGAAATGAAAAAATAGCCATATTTTATGTTGCGATTACAGAAAATCATAAACATGAAAACTGTTTCAAAACTTTTGATAAATAAAAATGTGTTCTGTTATAATAAATATTGTTTGCACCCCAGATTTAAAAAAGTATAAATGTTCAAATTCGATTTTTCAGCAGACCACAATAATGTATGCCTACAGGTCGCCATTCATGTTCATTCGACCCTGTCTGCTTTACAGGACCCACAAAGTCTTTCACATTTAGCTGATGGTATAGTGAGGCTATAGGTACCTAATTGAGGTTGAGGTACTATTTTGTGCTAAAAATGCTAAGCACTAACTTTCTTCAAGGAAATGCTTCAGAGGGCACAAAAAAATCGGCATTCACACTTCTGTGATGTGCAGGAGATATTTTGTTTTGTATATAAATATTGGAACTAGAATAAAAAAATATTTACCAGGTGTATCTCTAAAAGCTATATAAGGCTGCATATAACTGACACCCTCAGCGTTGGGGTGTATGAGAAAAGCTTTTAATCTGTTCTCATCGACAGTCGCAGCCACAAGAAAGTATCCAGAATTATTGTAACATATTTTTTCACCATGAATCTTCCAGAT
Organism: Nemapogon koenigi; assembly: GCA_963924495.1. Lineage (NCBI taxonomy): Eukaryota > Metazoa > Arthropoda > Insecta > Lepidoptera > Tineidae > Nemapogon > Nemapogon koenigi. The sequence continues at coordinate 6,876,010 of OZ004655.1, forward strand.
ACCTGTAAAAAGGGTAAAATGGTTTTTTTTTTGTATAATACTTAACATTGGCAAATCACCAATTAACATTAGCCATAATAAAAGAAATTAATTAAAAAACTCCATGGAACATGACTGGGCTCTAATCGTGGTACCCAATGCTACCATATAATGTAAAAAATTACCTTCATGATCCATTTTAGCTATGGTTCTGAAGTCAGATTGTGACAAGCGAGTTGACAATGGTTCCTTGACACACACACTTATAACATGATCACCGCTCATCACGTCCGACTTAATATTATTAAACTGATTTTCATGTAATCCGTGCTCCAGAGCGCTCAATCCAATCCAGTGGTCGCTTAACATTTTTGCTAACTTTAGATCTGATGACACTGTTTCCAAATATCTTATACGTTCAGTGACATTTAGAGCTAAACCTCCTTTAGTTAGCTTAATAGGAGCTGCGAACAAGTTGGTCCTTTTTAAAGCATCTATTCTGTCATTTTGAGTTTTGTCCTGGCTTTTAAAAACTGAGTCTAGAAGAATTACTCTTCTATCCAGGTCATCTGTTTCTTCTTTATTTAGGATTTCTGGGTATGCTAATAATTCTTTATTGAATATAGATACGAAAACTTCTTTCATGAATGGAGGTATACTGGCCTTTCTTCTCTCAGTGCGTTCGACAGTTATGATATCCTCAAAATCGAATTTTTCTTCTGTGACTTGAGGCTGTGATACTTGAGAGGATTCGTTGCTTGTTGAAGAAACTTTATAACTTCTGAACAAATGTAAGGTTGAGTTAAATCTTGCGGGCCGCAAAGATCTGGCAATATTCATTTTCTTTGTTATTTCGTCTTTTACTTATGTAAATTATCTTATGCTGTTTTATAATAATGTTCGAAGATTTGTTTAAGTAACTATTAACATTTCTTGGCTTAGAAAGATAAAGAAATTATTATTTATGATAATTTTATAATTATAACCTCTAAATTAAAATAAAGAAATTCGACCATCGACAAACTGACACTTTAGTTTTAAATTTAAATGTTAGCATGAGCGAACTATGGTCATACAGCCAATAAAAATAATACTGATTCGTTTTTTGTTAAATTTGAACTTAATCCATAATGAAGTGCCTATTGATATTTTCCACCATAGTTTCGATGTGTAATGTCTTAACTCTTCTTCTTCTTATTATTTTATAATGGCTCCATCAATGTTTAATCGATGATTTGCCAATGTCAAGTATTATAGACGTCACAGTAACAATAGCCGATTAATCGGTATGTAACATGATTCCGCCGACTGTGATATGCCCTATTATTCACTGACTAAGTTGAAAAACTGACGCAACGGGCAAGAAAATTGCTTCTTTTTGCCACTAGATGCGCTGGATATACCATGGTCCAAACCACACGTCACGATGTACGCGTGCGTTGGTCGCCATGACATGACGTGGAATAATATTTTAGCTCTCGCTATGTGGCATCAATTTGTAATTGACAATTCCGTGAATTGTGACGGAAATGCGTAAACGGAAGTAACTAAATGCAAGTTCTAATCGTATTTGTTACGTTCTCTAGATGTTAGATCATGTTACACATCATTAACGACTACTGTAAGACTCGCCTTTTTCGTCAGAATATTGTCAGGTGTTATTTCTTAATATAAATAACTAAAATAAATAAAAAATAATAATAAAAAAGTGTAATAATACATAGATAATCGGTCGCTAACTCCAAAAATGATGGCTAATGGAAAAGGTAAATTTTGCATTGATTAACCCTATCCATAAATAGGCATCCAATCGAAGTTAGGTAAATCAGACCCTCATCAGAAACTGAATTATATTGAACATGTTTAACCCTTAATTACACAAACCGCGACACACACAGCCGCACAACCCGCATTCATTATCAAGATGCATATATTGACCTGGCAACACCAAATATTTTGATAGTGATGTGCCAAATACCTACCCTCTGTTACTGGAAAACAATCGCAAGATAAAATACTTTATAGTTATTTTATTCCAATTTAAATAATCTTTGCTGCGTGTCCATAGAAAATCTAGCAAGCACTGTCAATCATGAGGGGCATGGACGCACACTTAACATTGGCATCCGAGAATTATATCTACTTGGGCAGGAATCGAATCCAGGACCCCGAGGACAGTAGACAGATCACTATCAACTGGGCTACGGCAACTTTTGAAATATAGATTAATTCACTTAAAAAAAGTCGCCATTGATAATTACGATTTACATACTTCCGGTTACATATTTCCGTCCCGGGATAGCTCCGATAGATAGTTGTTTGTTACTTTATCAAATATAAAAATCCCAATAATGCTTCTCTTCGCATGGGTACATTATGGGTTTATATCAATTTGAATATCTACGTAAAACCGCTTATTTATCTATTAGATATTTGGAGGTAGATATAAGTATGCTACCGCCGACTTTTTTGTAGATTTTTTGACGTGACAACGTCTTATAATTCGATGAAGCCGGGAAAATTCTGTGTACTTGTCTTTGTCCGGCCAAGCAAATTGCTCGGCATTCTTGTGCAGGGCATGCCCGGTCCGGGCTATCTCTGGCCGGTCCTTGTTGGACATGAACGTTTTGGCCTGTTCAAGGCCATTCGACCGAAACGAAAGTGTCGCTGTCAAAATGTATGCTAACTCGGCTGTCTCTCTCCTACTTGAGTGAGCGATGCGTCCGCGTGGACAGCTTTCTTATGACGTTGTCACGTTCAACTATCGTCAGTAAACCGACTTTACAGACAACCGATTTTTCTTTCACGGGTTGCCTTACAGCTCCCGAAACCGTGTTACGATCCCAGGGTGTCCAGCGGAAGACTAATTCTCTCTCTTTTAGCCGATGGTATTTGTGAGGCTATACCTAACGAGTGGCCAGTTCTGTTGAGGTATATTTAGATGGAAAACCCTCTAAGTATGGTTTGTCGGAGTACATAAGTTTTTAATTACAAAAACCCATTGGTACATATCCGGTTTCAAACCCGTGGTCTGCCTAGTTAATACATCATTTTGTTATTTATCGGATTACACAGCATACGCCATGAAAACTCACTGGGATTAACTTTCTCCCCGACTTGATTTACTTGTACTTAATGCTCAGCTGCTCCTAAACATGATAGATTCATATTTAATACTTGTAAACCTCCACGGTGAATCAACCTATCCATTCAGTAGTTTTTGTGTGAAATATACCTAGGTACTGAAGCCGGTTATAGTTGGTGTATTTGTTTTGCTTTTGTACCTGTTATTTTCTGAAAATTCTGAAAAATATCTGTTATTTTCAACTAGTAGGTAACTCGAACATCACTATCTGAAATAGGGGTGAGAAAATCCCTGACCCTCCTAATATTTGTGAAGCAAAAATCAACTCTATGATACAGTATTAGAGTTGAAAATGTGTAAAAATATATATGTATAAGGCTTGGCATATAAAATAATCAGTAAAGACCTACACTCAAAGAAGTTCAGGCGCGTTTTCAGTCGAAATTGGTTCTGAATTTTTAATTTTTACACAAAAAGAAAACGAAATCGCTCCAAAATAAATACTTTGTTGACGTCCATTGAATAATATGTGTATTTTAGAAGTGTGCTTTCTAGTTTAGATGTGTACATACTTAATAATTATGTAAAAAATGAATTTGTACTGCTTTTATGTATTAAACAGGTATGTAATAACAAAAATATTACTTTCTTTGTATGTATGTATGAATGTATGAAATCTTTCAATTCAGTTTTCATCTTTTTTCGGATTTCTGAAATAATGAGAATCGCGTATATAAAAACGGATGACCACACAATTTTATATTTTTAAAAGAAAAAAAATTGTATCCTGTAAAAAAAAGCGTTGTAAATTGTAATTAATTGTAAATTAGAAATGTCACAATTTTTCCTATGTCATTATTGTAAGGATTTCTTCACGGGTTGGCTTACAGCTCCCGAAACCGTGTTACGTTCCCAGGGTACCCAGCTGAAGACCAAGTCTCCTTCGTTTTAAGTAAGTTCAAAAAAGAAGGAGGAGGTTCTCAATTCGTCGTAATCTTTATTTTTTTTAATGTATGTTCCCCGATTACTTGAAGACCGCCTGGACCGATTTGGAAAAAAATATTTTTGTTTGAAAGGGTATACTTCACAAGTAGTCCCATGGTCATCAAGTCAGGATTTGATGATGGGATCCTGGAGAAATCGAGAACTCTTAAAAGTTTATAGGCACACTTGAAGCGATTTGGGTATTTTTTATTTTGTTTGAAAGGGTATACTTTCCAGGTAGTCCCATGGTCATCAAGTCAGGATCTGATGATGGGATCCTGGAGAAATCGAGAATTCTTCAAATTTTATAGGTATTTTTTTTAGGGTATAATTTACGCGGACACCAAAAATATTTTTAAGACTCTAAGCTTAGGCACCAAATAAAATAAACAACTCCAAATAAAATAATTGACACTATTAAAAGTGTCCTAAAGTATATCATATTATGATCCAAAATAATAGAAAAAACATCAGAAAAATCGCACGCCTTGTACTAATATTTTATTTGGTTTCTAAAATGAATAAATGGTCACCAAGTAAGGTAGGCAGGTTAGGTTAGGTTAGGTTAGGTTAGTATAAAATTTATTAAGTATAAAGTGCGTCTATATATTTTTATGGCAGTCAATAATACCAAAAATGGATCTATTTCATAATATTTTAGGAAACGTAATTCGGTGACCATTCATCCATTTTGGTAACCGTTTAGAATTTTTTTGGTACAAAATAGATACATTTTTGGGCGCCGCTTAATCACAAGCCTTTTTTTTATAGTGACTTGTGCATTTGCTTTTGGAAAGCACACTTTTCAGTGCATCATTTTTGAAGTCTGTACATACACTGTTTTAAAAGCCAAATAATGGTATGTGTGAGGCTATACTTAGATACTAGACTATACTTATATATTTAGATGGAAAAGCCTCTAAGTATGATTTGTCGGATTATGTAAGTACTTACATAAATAAAAATATTCCTTAACCTTTTTCCCGACTTGATTCACTTATACTGTTAATGCTCAGCTCCTAAACATGATAGGTCCATATTTAATACTCAAAAACCTTCTACTTGAATTCACCTATCTAATAACGAAAACCGCAACAAAATCCGTACAGTAGTTTTTGCTTGAGAATGATGTTCTTTCTTTACGGTTTGCCTTACAGCTCCCGAAACCGTGTAGCAAAAGTCTACCTCGTTTAGCCGATGGTATTTGTGAGGCTATACCTAACGAGTGGCCAGTTCTGTTGAGGTATATTTAGATGGGTATGGTTTGTATAAGTTTTTAATTTAAAAACCCATTGGTACATGGACGATATACGCCACGGGATTGAACCCGAGGTCTGCCTAGTTAATACCAGACGTCTCAACCACTCGGCCATCGACGCACTATTACATTTTGCATTAGGATTTACCTATCCATACATACAGACTGACCACCTTTCAAACCACCCTATCGCTACGAAAGCTAAACAAATTGTATGGCTTCTTTGAAGAACGCGTAATTAATAATGTTATGTCTACTGGTTTAAATATCACTAAAGTATTAGTATTACGGAGGGCACGTAAAGCTGTTCTTCCAAAAATATCAACTACTAGCTTTCTGCCCCCGGGGTCGCCCGTGAATATTTTCGAGCAAAATTAAAGTCTAGATAATGTAGCTTCCTAAAAAAAGCCTTACCTTACAGCTCCCGGGAACCATTGCTGGCCCAAGGGTACCCAGCAAAAGACAAAGTCCTTCTAACTTAGCCGAAGATTTTTTGAAGCTATTACCTAACGAGTGGCCAGCTCTGTTGAGGTATGTAGGTGGAAAAGCCTCTTTGTACGGTTTGTCGGATAATGTACATAGATTTTTTATTATAAAAAGAAAACCCATTGATAGGTAACTACATGGTCGGATGTGGGGATCAAACCCGCGACTTCTCCGATGTTAAATGTAGCTTCCTATTCGTGAAATATTTATATCCAAACTTTACCTCTTTGTAATATTAGTATAGGCTAGTTAGTATAGGGTAGTCAATAGCCTAATTGGTAGGACGGTGGACTTGAAACCGGAGGTTGAATTCCTACCGCTGCCAAAATGCTAAGCACCAATTTTCTTTAAGAATATGTGATTAATCGACTTCTCGTGCTTCGGAGGGCACGTAAAGCCGGTGTCCGGTCACCGATGATGATGATGATGATGATAGGCTAGGTATCTAGTTGCCCGCGACTTCATACGCATTGTAGTAGGAATAGTGATGTAATTTACGTAAATACAGCACGCAAGGAATACGTTTTTCCAAACAAACGTTACTCCATTTCACCCCCTTAGGGGTTGATTTTCGAAAAATCCTTTCTAATCTAATTATCTATCTATCATCACGCCTTTTATCCCAAGAGGGGTAGGCAGAGACAATCGAATGTCATTTACTACCTGACATAAATCTTTCGTTTCTTTTATGTTCATCATACCTGTCATACATGCTCGGCGATTGTGTGTACTTTTAATATTTCCATCGATTAATACATTTTTTATATGTTCAATAAAAGTACAGCCATATAAACCTTTTTAGTCAATCTTTCATCCTTCATTCTTTCAACGCGTGTCCAAACCAGCGTAAACTACTTTTTTTCATTTTTGTCACAACATCGCCTTTCACTCCGGATTCTTCTCTACACGCCCTAAGGAATACCTTCCAATTTTCATATTTTGATCGTTGATTGTCAGTCAGTTAGCGTTTGTTCCTCAGCCTGTTTCTCCGCTTACTTCTTCTACTCATGAAAAGAGCGATAAACAAGGAATGTTTTTTTTTATATAAAACATCACACTACTTCTATTTCAAGCCGGGCAGCTGCCCCACCCTGGTCCCTGACTTGAAGCTAAAAATTTAGGTTTATTAAATAAGAAAATTAATTAAATCAACCTTGATTTGAAAACGGATGGTGGACCGCACGAACAAGAAGTGGTCGATTTCGGTGGACCGTATGGCGGCGCGCCGGGATTGGACGAATGAGTGGCTTATTATTATTAAAATTCCACGAGTAAAACTGCGGGTCTCTAGTATAGAATAAATTAATAAACTCATAGATTACGTCAAACAAACAAACAGACAATAATTTCGTATCCCTTAAAAAATTAAAGCAAACCTTATTCTAATGTATATTTTAATCAAAAACGAACTTTCTCGAATCTCATTTCTTTCAAGTAGGGTTGCCATCTATAAAATCTGTAAACTAGGACAAGACGCTCGCTCGGAAATAAAATAATATTCTATTCTATTTTTTTTTGTAATGGCTCCATCAAAGTTTCGATGATTCCGCCAATGTCAAGTATTATAGACGTCACAGTAACAATATGCCGATTAATCGGTAAGTAAGATGTTCCCGCCGACTGTGATATGTCTTATTAATCGTCGACTAATCACAACTATCACAACTATCACAACGCGGACAGGATTATACTGGATTCAGCCATGACATGACTAGAATCCCTCAATACTTTGCGAGGCCTACACTCGTGCATGAAGTCTGTCAGTCGTAAGACATCATTATTGTTTAAATTCTAGTTTTCAACAAATCTGGGTTCTCTCTCGACTTTAAAATTTGGACTGGACGCCTCCCCGGACAAACTCCAAACCAGAACAAATCCGGGGAAACCCGGTTGGATGGCAACCCTACTTTCAAGGGATGTTACATTAAATTATTTTTTTTCCCATATTTTTCTCTCCTGCGACCATTTTGTCGGAATAATCTGATGTTAAAAACTTAATTCGTTAGAGTAGGTAGCTAAGACTCCCTTTGCCAATTTTCTGCTCATTTGGCCATACAATTGACCATAAGATAGGTTTTTGTGTCACTCTAGAAAATTAGCCTTAGTTTTAGTACCAGTCTGATTTAAAAAATAGTTTTTGCATTTGATAGTCCAACTTAAGGAAGGTTACATGCTATATAATATCACGCTACAACCCAAAGGAGCTGAGCAGTAAGTTAGACACATATAGTCTATATTTATTTTATATAAACCATCCAACCATGCCTCAAACTGGTTTCATTTGAAAGAAAAGGAAAAGAAAACTAAAACTACTTTTCCATACAAAAATTGTCAACCTCATCAAAGGGTGGTGTTACTTGCAAATATATTAAAAACATTAGTGTGAAGTTTGTATGTAATTGTTATCCCGGGCGAAGTCGGGGCAAGCCGCTGGTCTATCTATACTAATATTATAAAGAAGAAAGATTTGTTTTTTTGTTTGTTTGTTTGCATTGAATAGGCTCCGAAACTACTGAACCGATTTGAAAAATTCTTTCACCGTTGGGAAGCTACACTATCCTCGGGTGACATAGGCTATATTATATTTTCAAAAAAATTAGGGATCCTTACTAAAACTACAATAATGTAACCCAAGGTGTAAAAAAAATATCTAAAAATTCCTTATATCGCGTGCGCTGCGAAAACTATTGATGATAGAACAAAATAATGTACTACGACTTTGCAGAACACATCATTATCTACAAAAAATGTCGCGACAGCATATGTCTAACTATTATAATTATGTCACAATAATCGTTGTTTTATTTTAAAAAAATAATTGAAATGCACATTATTTTGTTCGGAAATATCCACGGGCGAAGCCGGGGGCGGAATGCTAGTATAATATAAAGAAGATTATAAATGTGTTTGTTTGTCTTTTTTCACGTCAAAACATAAAAGCAAAAGACAAAGAATAATTTTTGGTATTCTTCACTTATGCGAAGCCGCTAAGTTAATTCATATAAATATTTGCACGCATCACCATTATATGAACGAATTCCATAATGAAGACGTTTGAATTCCTATGGGGTAAGATATCTACACGCCTGTGGGTTTAGCATACTTAGCGATCTTTCGTTTCGACTCGAAGGCAAAAAACGACAGGTCCGCCAATGGGTCGGTGGCCGAATATTAACTAGGCAGACCACGGGTTCGTTCCGGGAACGAATGTAACCGGCCATGTAACAATGGGTTTTTATAATTAAAAACTTATGTACCTACATCATCCGACAAACCACACTTTTCCATAAAGTATGTGAAATTATCTATAGGATAAATACAAGAAAATGTTACATTAGTAAATATATTACGAGAATTTGAGTCGTAAAGTCGGTTGAAAATAATTTCATCGGTTCATAAAACTTAGGTGTAACTGATTTTCATATTTCAAAAAAAATCATACTGTGTCAAATATATTTATCTTTCGAAAACTATTTAAATTTCAAAACTAAGTTTTTTAATAATTTAAGAAGCGTGAAGCATGTAATTTGTATGGGAAAAAAGTTAAGCGTCTCCTTAAATCAAGTAGCCTATTATGAGATTTACACAATCCAATTTAAATAAAATTGTCGCTACAATTGCAACGAAATTCATTTCAGAATTTTCAGGAATTTTTTGTCAAGAGTTACCTCCCTGAATGCGTGGGTTTAATGCTGAAAAGGTTTTCATATGCTGCAGTACCTACTTAGTAATTTAGACCTAAATATTTTGGAAATCCTCACGCATTTAGGATATTTAATTAAAAGCAAGAATTTCATGAGTTCAGAGAGTGGATTTAAAAAGAAGATTTTAGGGGCGTCGGTGGTCGAGTGGCAAAACGTCGACTCACAACTGAGAAGACGCGGTTTGATCCCCAATGGGTTTTTATAATAAAAAATCTATGTAATATTAGTATAGAAATATACGAGAATTAAGCGGCGCCCCCCCCCCCCATTATCTCCGAAACTAATGAAAAATTGAAAATATAGGGCCTCATAGTTTATAGGAAAAACTAAACGAAAATTTGACATTTTTTTTAATATACTTAAATTTTTTTTTTCAGACGGTGATGCGGTTAAGAGAAAGACAAAGTGATGTTTTTGAAAGATGTGGGCAGTTTGGTGGTATTTGCTGGGCTTCAACACGGCCATGTCTTTGACGTCAGTCGTTAAAATTGGTTCGTCATTTTTAAATTTATATTGTAATATCGAAAACAATCAGTATGGGAAAATAGCAGAAATGTATGTTAAAATAGTGACACATCTAGGTACATTAAGTGTAGCAACAGGCTTGCCACCTGTTCTGTTCAATGTGGACACTGTTACTTGTGTCTCTGGTCACACCACAAGTTTTTGTGTTCGATGCTAAAGTAAGGAAACATAGTATTTTTTCATGAGTTGCTTTACAGCTCCCGAAATCGTGTTATCGGTTCTAGGCTACTCAGCGGAAGACCAAGTCTCCCTCTTTTAGCCGATGGTATTTGTGAGGCTATACCTAACGAGTGGCCAGTTCTGTTGACGTATATTTAGATGGAAAAGTCTCTAAGTGTGGTTTGTCGAAGTACTTACATAAGTTTTTTTTTAAATATCTGGGCGCCCTGAAACCGTAGCACGGTTTCGGGAGCTGTAACTTACAGCCTGTAAGGCAATTATGAAACACTCAGTCAAAAAAATAATTAATAAAATTGGTTTCGAATTTCGAGTCATGTATGAGTTTAAAATACACTTGGGTATGGAATAAGAAGCATGAAAGTAAGATAAATGCAGTGGAAATGCGGTCTTTACGTAGAATTGTCGAAAACGATGTCATTTAGACAAGAATGCGGAGTGAAAGATGATGTTGTGACTAAAATGAAGAAAAGTAGTTTACGCTGGTTTGAACACGTTGAAAGAATGAAGGATGAAAGATTGACTAAAAAGGTTTATATGGCTGAAGTGAAAGGAAAACGGCCTAGGTGTAATTTATTGAACATATAAAAAATGTATTGGATCGATGGCAATATTAAAAGTACACACAATCGCCGAGCATGTATGAATATACAAGAAGCGAAAGAGATATGTCAGGATCGTAACAAATGGCATTCCATTGTCTCTGCCTACCCGTCTTGGGATAAAAGGCGTGATGATAGATAGATATATTTTAATTTCATGTCAATTTTTTTCAGGAGCAATTTTCACTGAAGAAACAAGAGGCAGTAGCTCGGAGTTAGCTTTTAAATATGCTGTTTACAAAATCAATAAGGAAAGAATAATTTTACCTAACACAACTTTGGTATATGATATACAATATACAACAGCGAAGGATTCCTTCAGAGCTTATAAAAAAGGTAAGTAAAACCGAGGATTCTACGTCATGTCATGGCGACCAACGCACGCGTCCCGTCGTGACATGATTTGGAATCCAGTTTAATCCCGTCTAATTGTGATTAGTCTGTGATTAATAAGACATATCATATTCGGCGGGATCATCTAAAGGTGCCCACTCATTCGTCCAATCGCCGGCGCGCCGCCATATGGTCCGCCCAAATCGACCACAGACTCGTATACAATTCTTGTACTTAACGAACGGTCGGCCATCCGTTTTCAAATCGTTGTATTTGTGGTTGATTTCGATGGCCGGAACGATCTGTCACACACACACATCCACCGCTGATAGTTTGAAACTTTGTGTGGACTGTGTTCAATCTCGATCAAACGGCGGCGATGGAGCCATAACACAAAAAATAGAATAGAATAGAAGAAAAACCGAGCAACTAACATAAAAAATCGACGTCCACCGCCATGTCTCTGTCTGTCTGTGCCCTTATAACTCAGAAACTACTTCACCGATTTTGTTACGGTTTTGATTATTAGATAGGTTGATTCATCGGGAAGGTTTACGAATATTAAACATGGATCTATCATGTTTAGGAGCTGAGGTACAACAATATAAATGAGTCAATTCTGAGAAGAAGTTAGCGGAGAACAACGACTGAAGAAGTCGAAAATTGGTTCTTAGCATTTATGGACACGAGTGAGAGAAATTAAATTTGTATGCCCACTTCCTATTAAATTAAGGTACACGTTTTTGAAATCAATCTATCTATCATCACGTCTTTTATCCAAAGAGGGGTAGGCAGAGACAATCGAATACCATTTGCTACGATCCTGACATACCTCTTTCGCTTCTTTTATTCATCACACCTTTCATACATACTCGGCGATTGTGTGTGCTTTTAATATTGCCATCGATCAATACATATTTTATTCAATAAAAGTACACCTAGGTTGTCCTCTGATAGCATTTCCTTTCACTTCAGCTATAGAATTTTTAGTCAATCTTTAATTCTTTATTTTTTCAACTTTAACAAATATAAATAACTAACAACTATTAGGTAATCAGCATCGCGATTCAGCGGGGGAACGCAGCCAGTATTCTTGCCACTATTCCACGCGGACCTGGTTTATACAGTTATTTTTAATGTTAAGATTAGATTTAAGGTTTTTATATTGTTTAATGAATTGAATAAATATGTTAAAACTTTAAATATTTCCAACTATTAGAGATAGATATGCCACCACGGACTTTTTTGTAGACATTTTATTCTACACAATTCGTTCCTACATCATTTTGTTATATCTCTGAAGGATTAGACAGCATACGCCATGAAAACTCGCTGGATCTAACTTTTTCACAGACTTGACTTATTTATACGGTTAAAGCTCAGCTCCTAAACATGATACCTTTTATAATATATAGTGATAGTGATTTGCTCATTAACATCTGTTAACTGTTTTTTTCAGCTTGCATCCAAGCAAAGTCTGGGATTATAGCATATTTTACACCAGGAGAGCCATACATAGCCGCAGCTGTATCATCGCTTGCAAACACACTTAATATACCCCATTTTGATATTAATGGGATGTTGGAGGAAAACTGTAAGTAAACACATCTTCACGGCATTAATACCTTTAGGTGTGACCAGAGACAGAACAGGTTAGCATAGCGACTCTAAAGGTGCCCACTCATTCGTCCAATTGCCGAACCAAATCGACCACAGACTCGTCCAATTCTTGTACGCGCGGTCCGCTATCTGTTTTCAAATCGTTGTATTTGTGGTTGATTTCGATGGCCGGAACGATCTGTCACACACACACACATGCACACCCTTTGATTAAGGGGAAGTGGTCGATGTGAAAATGAGTAATGAAAGAGCAGAACGCATTTATCTAGAATCGCGCGCACGCGAGCAGGATAGCGATTCAACGTAAGCGATAAATTTTTGTTTAAAATGAAATTAAAAAAAAAATCTTATACAACATAGTTAATAATTTTACAATGAAACGATAGATAATTACCAAAAAAATATTCATGTTAATTTTTGTAATGGTATCTATATTATAGCCATAAAATTTGATAAATAAAGTTTTCAGAGGTGTATTTAGGATTTTTTTCTATCGAGTAAAATGTTTCTAATCATATTTTCAAAACAATAACAATGTTTGTCATATCCTTAAAATCAATATATATTTTTTTCAGTTTCGTAAATAGATCAGGTTTTCTGAAAAATTTGATTAAAAATTGGATTTTGATGACTGACTTCCCCTTAATCGAATCTTGTGTGATGTGTGAGTGAGTGAATTGCATGTGATCTAGATAGTATAATTGTGGGCTAATTTAGGGCAAAAGCGACGGGTCGGCACCAATGGCTACCCAAGAAATGTTCGGCTCGAGAATGTCTAACAATAGAATGTCAGGGCAAATCCGTGTACAGTTTTTGTCCGACCAAGCAAATTGCTTGGTATTCTAGTGTGGGAAATTCTCATTATTGGTTTAATTAAGGATTCTTAACACGACTTCTTAAATTACGCGATAACTAAGTATATGTCTTAGTTTCGAAATATAAATAAATTTTTATGAAGTCCTGAAAATCATCAATTTCACGCGTATTTTCAAACGATTTTGCGACTCGTGTTTTCTTAATTACCTATATTTACTAATGTAGGTACCATTTTCTCGTATTTATCCTATAGATAATTTCACATACTTTATTAAACATTAACTACAACTTGCTATTTCTAATCGTTTCTATATAATACTGGAAAAGCATATATGTCCCTTTTGTGTATTTTCACACATTGTATATGAGGCTTTCAAGTCACAACGTAAGTCGCGTCGCAGTCCTAAAGTATGCTAAGCCCACTGTTGCTGCACATGGACCTAGATAAATGTCACTTCTTTAATTAGAAGACGCGCCGCGCACGAGAAGTCGATTAATAATGGAGCATAGCATTTTGACACGACTGGGAATCGATCCGAGGCTCCCCGGTTTCAAGTGCCATGCTCTACTAATTATAGGCTATCGATTCTTTAATTACCTGTCATTAATTTTAGAAATTACGTGCCCTCCGAAACATGCCAATTAAATACTTCGTGCTAAAGGTAGCCACACATTCGCCCAATCCCCACCGAAACCGACCACAGACTCGTCCAATTCTTGTAACGAACGGTCCGCCTAGATCATCCGGCGGCCGGATTTGTGATTCTTGCTTTACTGTAGGTATATTTTTTTTATTTCAGATGACAATCAGACGGAGAGTTTTACACTGAATTTGCATCCTTCGAGAGTGCTCCTAAACAAGGCGTTTTCTGATTTAGTTTCATATTTAAATTTCACAAGAATTGGTATTGTATATGAAGATTATGGCCTGGGTGAGTTTACATACATAAATTATGCTCACGCCTTATTTCTCTTAGGGTATGCAGAGACTAAAGACCACCTCTTAATTAATTCAAATCTTTCCATGCATTCGTTCCATGCAACTTTCATCCTCTATTTTACCCTCTTAGGTGGGGTTCGATTTAAAAAAATATCCCTATATCCTTCCCTAGAGTTAAAGTATCAAATTTTATCAAAATTGGTTCAGTGGTTTAGCTGTGAAAGCGTACCATACAGAAATACTAATAAACAAGCTTCTGTCCGCGGTTTCACCCGTGTGAAAATAGATCCAAATATAAATAATCCCGTGGCTGTAATTTGCCCTTCCCCCGCTCGCTTTCGCGGTATAAAAAATAGCCTATGTCATTCTCTGACCCCTAAACTACTGCTATGCAAAAAATCATGTCGATCCCGTGGAAAATAAAAACAAATCTATCCCACGGGAACCATTTTCCGGGTTAAAGAGTAGCCTATGTGCTAGTCCAGACTATGATCTATCTCTGAGACAAATTTTATCCAGATCCGTTCAGCCGTTCTGGCGTGATTGAGTAATAATATTAGTGGGAAGTATTGATTGTTTACAATTTACAAACTTATTTAATCTACAAATAAGAAAAAACGAATTTAGCTAAAAATTAAAAAAATTAAGACTAAATAAATATTTTTTTTAATCTATGTAAGTTTATCTAGTTATTACAGTGTAAGCTCTTTATAACGAACAATTTATTTCTTAACGAGAAATAGGGAATAATAGCAGAATTATACAAGAAATATCATCGCGTGTTTTTTCGCTATGGCAATTATATCTTTTGTATTTTTAGAAAAATGTTGGGAATAACTTTGTTATACAGTTTGTCTGCGAAACACATCTTTGAAATTCCATTTTCTTGGGGTAATGGAATCATTTTCTAGGATAAAAAGGAGTCTATGTCACTCTCCGTCATTAATTAATTTCGGTAATTTCGATATGACTGCTGACCCAATTAACACAGCCATATGAAAATAAAATAATTTACGATTAAATACTTTTTTTTCTTCACGGGTTCTTCTGTTACGGTTCCAGGGTACCCAGCGGAAGACCAAGTCTCCCTCGTTTAGCCGATGGCATCTGTGAGGTTATACCTAACGAGTGGCCAGTTCTGTTGAGGTATATTTAGATGGAAAAGCCTCTAAGTGAGGATTGTCGGTCGGATTATGTACATAAGTTTTTAATAAAAAAACCCATTGGTACATGTCCGGGATCCCTGATCAAACCCATGGGCTGTCTAGTTAATACCAGACGTATTAACCACTCGGCCACCTTTATTAATATATCGTTGTTTTTTCAATATTGCAGGCGAATTAAGTATAGTTAAATTTGCTAAAGATGGCCGAGATATGTACACGAGGAGGTGTGGAGATTACAATGAGTACAGGCATGCTCTTTCGCAATTAAAATCTCAAAACGTGAAACACATCTTTATAGACACCGATCCAGTTCATTTACACAAGTTATTTAGAGCCGTAAGTATAATATTTATATCTTGCAGTGTGGTTGGATACACCTGTAACAGTGTACACTTTTTGCCAGTTCATATTAAACAGAACAGCCCCTTAGACAATGTACGAACGCTAGTATTCTATGATCTCGGTACGATAAATCCTAATATTATACGCAGAAACTTATAACCGATTTATAATAATTATATGAATGCGCAGACCATAAAACTACTTAAATAATAAAAAATACGAAAAACAACTACCGGCCATAACCTCAAAAAATTTGCTGATCGTCGTAAAGCTTCGCTATTTTCTCAGCGTTATCTATAGGGAAGGGTATGGGTATAGAGTAAGCAGCAATCACTATGTTCTTTAATAAGAGTCGGGACTTCCATACATTGAAATGAATCAAACTTAGAGCTGAAAGGTACTGCCAACCTAACAAGATCGTACTGTGGATTGGTATAGAAATATTTGCTATCTCTGTCATCTGTATATGGCGTGAAAGAGATGGCGATACGACGCCATTAGTATTGGCTCATTTTTCCTAGACCTAATTTTTTTGTTTTAAGTTGCGCCAGCCAGCCTGGGTATGGGCAGACGCTACTTTGCGTTCAAGAAAGACATATTGAAGACCAAATGACATAATTTACGCTTCGTTTTTTACAATGAGTTTATACTTCAAACAGTTTGTATACAATAAGTATATAAACTCCTTGGTATCGTATCGTCAGAGTGAATGACAGTTTAGTTAGGTCACGTGGTTGTATTTCAGTCGATCCCATACATGTAAAGTTATCTATTCTACATTCTATTCTATTCGTTTAGTTGTACATTGTCTAACCCTCCAAGTGGCAAGCCTGTTACTACACTTAATGGACCTAGATGTGACACTTTTCTAGCATACGTTAGTAATAGATATTTTTAGAAGGAGACCGGACGCATTAAATTCTTAAAGAAAGTTGGTGCTAACATTTTTGGCACCAGTTAGATTAGAATCCGGGTTCAATTCCTTTCTAGTTTATATCTGGTATAATCAGTAAAATAATTGTTCAAATTGGTCCAGTAGTTTCTGAGTTAACTTCTTACAAACAAACAAACACGCATTGTCTCTTTATTTATAACTAGCTTTGAGCCTTGAGCGACCGCTCCTCTCGCTCTATCCCAGAACCGCCACTGGGTCCATGGAATGCGTGCGTAGCATGCGTCTCCAACCACATTTCGAAAGCATTAATTCTTGCTCTCTCTTTCGTTCTGATAGTCCAGGATTCATCTCCGTAAAAGAAGATCAGCGTCCACTTTAGTCTTGCTATTATGTCATTTTCTACAATACCGTCTTTCACCTCTTCTATATTAATGACTCCTCATTTAGATTCAAACATTTTTTTTTTCAGATATTACAACTACAAATGAACAACGAAGAGTACCACTACATATTTACATCTTTTGTAAGTATATAATCTACTTATATACGTTGCATAAAGTTATACAGTGTTCTGTCCCTATCATTATTTTGCAATATAATAGTTAAGATTAGCTGTTAGTATGGAATAAGAAGCATGAAAGTAAGATAAATGCAATGTAAGTACGTAGAGTGTGTGATATAAAGCGTATTGACCGCATCCGAAACGATGTCATTAGAGAAGAATACGAAGTGAAAGATGATGTTGTGACTAAAATGAAGAAGAATAGTTTACGCTGGTTTGGACACGTTGAAAGAATGAAGGATGAAAGATTGACTAAAAAGGTTTAGCCATATAAAAGTAAAAGAAAATGCTGGCAGAGGACGACCTGGACGTACTTTTACTGAACATATAAAAATGTATTGATCGATGGAAATATTAAAATTACACACAATCGCCGAGCATGTATGAGAGGTATGTTGATTATAAAATAAGCGAACGAGGTATGTCAAGATCGTAACAAATGACATTCTATTGTCTCTGCCTACCCCTTTTGGGATAAAAGGCGTAATGATAGATAGATAGATAGTTTAAAACTATCTTCTAGTCTTCAAATCGGCAGTACGTACCTACCAATTAAGTATATTATTCTTTATAAACAGACAAAAATTGCAAATTCCTTAGAAATTTGTATTTTGTAAATTTATTTTTTCGGAAACGAAATTTTAGTAAATAAATATTAGAATAAAAGGGATTTAGGAAAATTGGGAGCTAGCAAACTTTTTATTGATTTCGAGAGCCTAGTGATTTCATCGTCGCCATATATGGGTTTTACTGTACTAAGGGGCTGGTTTCAAAATATCTCGGAGCCAAAAATGTTATAAACCTCAAGGACCTTTTTTACAATAATTGAACTATATTTGCGCCGTTTGTTAGACTCTGTGTTTTCCGCCGCAGCTCGCGCTTTGATTACTGTTTCCCTGAGATGAGACTGGGCTAAACCTCGCTCCCAGGGAATCAGAGTCATTCTTAATTGCCGTCTTCCCGGATTATTCCCGTTGGCTCTAGGAGAGCTATCTTAATCTTATCTTATATATATTTTTTCAGGATATAGAACTATTTGATTTAGAAGACTTTTACTACAATAGAGTAAATTTTAGTGGTTGGACTTTAGTTGATAGAGATTCAGTTATGGTTAGAGAAAAACTGCAAGTAATGGAAAAGTTCCACCCTATTGGGGCCTCTATTATTTCTGATGGATATATAAAGGTAATTAGTAATTTATAAAAAAAACCATGAAGAATTGTATATTTTCCCGGAATTTTATTGTGGAGTTGCCAATGTCAAGTAGTGTATTATGCCGATTAATCGGTGCCTATGTAAGATGATCCCGCTGATCACTGACTAATCACAACTATCACAGCACGGACTGAACTAAACTGGATTTCCCATCATGTCACGACGGGACGCGTGCGTTGGTCGCCATGATATGACGTAGAAATAAAAATCAAGTCAATTTTGCTCGAAAGAAACAAACCGCTTTCCCTTTTATAATATCTTCTTCCAAACACATCTTGCAGTGTACCCAGAAACACCAGTAACAGTGTTCACTTTTTGCCAGTTGTCCATATTAAACAGAATAGGCACCAAGGCTGTATAATTCTTACTTTTATTTTTAGAAGAGGCGTGGACGTCGGCTTTCCCTCCAAAGCACAAGTAATTTATCTATATTAAAATTTTCCCACTTCTGATTTTCAGTAGTGATTAAAATAGTAAAGAAGTGACACACATACTATAGACAAATGGCAAAAAGTGGACACTGTAACTGGTGTATAGCTGGCCAGAAGTCCGTGAAGATGAAGAAATAAAAAATTAAATTATGTTTTAGGCTTATCCAGCTTTATTATACGACGCAGTGCAAGTCTTCGCTCTGGGGTTAGCGAATATGAAAATAAGTAAAAATTTCAACGTAAGCTGCGATCCTGAAGACCTCTGGCCAGAGGGAAGGATTTTCTATGACCATTTAAATAAGGTAAAAGAAAAAATAAAAATGGAAAAATAAAAGAGAAATCTTTCCAACGATACCCCACAAGCATAGGTAGAATAAAAACCGGCCAAGTGCGAGTCGGACTCGAGCAAAAACGACCAAAAAAAAATCACGTTTGTTGTAAGTATGTTGTAAAGGATAATATGTAAAAAGGATAGCTAAAGAGCAAATAACCAAGAAACCGACATTACTTTGAATATCTATATTGACAACTAAAATTATAAACAAAACACTTATTTCTGAAAACATAGACAATATCTACTAGGTACCATAAATACTCAACATCATCCCTCCCGTGTAGCGTAGCTACACAACTACATTCATATTCAGAAGGGCTAGTTTTCTAGTAGGCCGCCTCAATGTGCCCCCTTTAGTGGCTACATCAGCCACTCGAACTACTCCATCTCTGCCCGGATACACAGCAACTATTCGGCCCATGGGCCACACTCCTCGTGGCAAGTTAGGGTCGACCACTAGGACTACGTCGTCAACTTTAATGTTTGCGAACAGACCTCCCTGCTGCTTCTTAGGCCTGTGATTGGGTAAATATTCTTTTAGCCATCTGCTCCAAAAATGCTCAGATAACCGAAGAACCTTTAGCCACTCCTTTCTTAGTGAGAAAACTCCGTCATCCAAACGAATTGGCAACTGCTGGTTTGAAGAGGCTCCTATTAGAAAAGCTCTTCTCTAGGCGCTCTTTCTTTCAGCGTCGTAAGGAGGGCTGTTTTCACTGTTTTTACGAGCCTCTCCCAACAACCTCCCATGAATGGCGACGCTGGCGGTATGAAACACCATTCTATGCGTTTGCTAGCAGCATAATCTTGAACAGCATTGTTGTAAAATTCACATAGATGTCGATTAGCTCCAACAAAAGATGTGCCGTTATCGGAGAGAATTTTTAGTGGAAGTCCCCGACGTGCAGTAAACCGACGTAAGCTTAAGATGGCTGAATCCGCTGAGAGACTTGTTACGATTTCGAGATGAACTGCTCGTGTCGTCATGCAGGTAAAAAGGGCTATCCATCGCTTTTCTCTTCGGCGGCCAACTGACACTTCTACAGGGCCAAAATAATCCAGGCCGGTGTTTGTGAATGGGCGGCTGTGATGATTTAGACGCACATCCGGCAGGTCACCAGTCGGCGGGATCTGAGGCGTCGCCTTTTGCTTTATGCAAAAAGGGCACCTTCGTGCTACCATGCGCACTTCACTGCGACATCGAAAAATCCAAAAATGCTGTTTCAGTTCATTGGTTACCAATTCATTGAACGTGTGTGCAGCTTTTACGTGATAGTGGCGGATAAGAAGGCGAACAGCAGGGTGACGACCATCCAAAAAAGTGGCGTAATCAATATTTTTCATATGCTTGATACGACTGTCTAGTCTTAGCAGGCCATCTTCGTCGATTATTGGGCAGAGAGGGTGTAGTTTGCTGGCTTTTGGCAAGGACTTGGCATTACGGAGTAAAGAAAACTCTTCGCTAAAACAGTCAATCTGTGACTTTTGAAGAATGGCAATTTCAGCCTTTTGTATCTCGGCGGCAGTCAGAGGTAAAAGCTTGGAAGAGGAAACATTATTAATTATTTTAGAATTTGGGTTTTTATGTGCCAAAAATGACCGAAACTTATTCGCGCTCTGATAGATGCGCGCAGTCGCACGAATCAGACGTATCCACTCACTGAAATGTAAGGGATCTGGCACAACCGGTGAAGGTTTGTCCAGTTGAGTTAATCCTACATGTACCTTAGAGGGTTTCAGTTCCACCAAGGTAGATGCAGCTTCCGTCATCGATGGTTCTTTGGGCCATTCACTATTTGGAAGTAATAAAAAATCAGGTCCAGAGAACCAGCGAGACAAGTTAGTATCGCGATTCTTTAATCTAGTCATATCATCTGCGACGTTCAAAACACCTGGCACAAATTTCCAATTATTAACGTTTGTTATTTCAGTTATTTCACCAACACGATTTGCTACGAATGGTTTGAACGTTCGCGCGTCACTGCGAATCCAACTTAAAACTGTGGTCGAATCAGACCAAAAATAAATTGAATTCGGGTGAATGTTATGACCGGTACACACAGTATTGGCAAATCGAGCGGCAATCAGATCTGCTTGGAGTTCTAAACGCGGTATAGATGTAGGTTTTAGAGGACTTAGACGCGCTTTTCCACCAATGAGAGACAACTTCACTGAACCGTCTGAGAACGTGAAGCGCCAGTAAGCGACACAAGAGTAAGCCTCCTCGCTTGCGTCAGCGAATGTATGAAGTTGCCTGTCACTAATCTCCTCATTTCGGAAACCACATCTGTACCAGCGAGGAATTTTTATGTCTGATATCGTAGCCAGTTGTCGAGACCAAAACAGCCATTTTTTAATAATGTCTGAGTGCAGCTCAATGTCCCAATCAATACCGGTTCTCCAAATTTGTTGAAACAAAATACGTCCTTGAATAACTAACGGAGTCAGGAGCCCAAGAGGATCGTGCAGGCACATTAGGTATGACAATACCTTGCGTTTGGTTATTTTCTCGGTTTCAGGAATTGGAGACACATTACGAAAACTCAAAGTGTCACTCAGAGGATGCCAAATGAGTCCCAAAGTCCTAACAAAAGCCTCGTTACCTATGTGAATATTATCAGGAGGAGGAGCACACAAGTCTTTAGGAACAGCGGCCAGGGCGGCAGGTATATTGGATACCCAACCTCGCATTGTCATTCCTGCCGCTTTGTGCACTGTAACTATATCAGCTGCGAGTTTTGAGGCTTTATGAACGTCATCGGTGCTGCCTAAGAAATCGTCCATATAATGGTCTTGAACGATGGCTTTTGCAGCCGCGGGGTATGACTTCTGTAATTCTTGGGCGTTACGATTTTTTATGTATAAAGCAGTACACGGGCTGCATACAGCGCCAAAAATTACAGAAGTCATTCTGTATTCCTTCAACTCGCAGCTTGGATCCTCTCTCCAAATGTAGCGCAACGCATCGCGATCTTCTGCCCTGATCCTGATCTGTGGAAACATTTCCATCACGTCAGCTGTTATTGCGGCGTAACCTTCACGAAAACGAAAGAAAATGTGTATTAACGACTGCAGAAAGTCGGGCCCGGGCAACAAAAGCGAATTTAAACTCACCCCAGAGGTCTTTGCAGCCGCGTCGTATACTACTCGAAGTTTTCTTTTTTGAGGGTGTACCACCGGAAAATGGGGTAAATACCAACGCAATGTTTTGTGTATATCACTTATATTATCATGGTATGTATGTCTAGGACACTCTTCGGCATAACCTTTTACTATCATATTGTTAATAAAAGCGCAATAATCATTCTTTAAATCGGAATCTCGAGCCATGCGCTTTTCTAAACCAAGAAATCTAGAGAGTGCGTGAGAATAGCTATCAGGTATTTTTGGAGTGTCCTTACGCCAAAGCAGGCCGACTTCAAACCTACCTGACGGCAATCGTTTGACCGTAGAATCTAAAATTTCTAAAGCGTGTGTATCTTCTTTAGAACACAAAATTTCGGGCTTTGAAATACCTATAGCGTCAAGGCGAAAATAATCTTTAATAAGATCATCCATGGTGGGCTCACCACAATTGTTAGTAGAAACGTAGTTTATAAATTGAACGGGCTTCGTCCAAGAGCTAGATTTGCCATATACTACCCATCCTAAAGCTGTGCGGATAGCGACTGGCTGATTCTTAGAACCTTCCCTCACCTCGCGACTGACAGTTAAATACCAATGCTCAGCACCGAGCAGAATCTTGGGTGTAGCATCGGTTATTGTAAGAACATCAATCAAGTCTGACAGATGTGAATATTTCGATACTTATATCATTTTGGTCGATAGTTTGTGTAAAGCACGAAAGTTTGTCCATGGCCAAAGCATTGTTAACAGAAAATTCCTCAGAACAGTGTTTACTCTTGATAGAAAAGCTTACATATTCAATAGGTTTGTGCGTTGACATTCCGGCAACTCCGTCAACCTTGATTGATTCCTTTGGACCTGTCACTCCAATATGACGTGCCACCTCAGAATCGATCAAAGTTGCCGTCGATCCGTCGTCAAGCAAAGCATATGTGTCATATTTTCCGCGCGGTCCGCTCACTTCAACAGGAACTATTTTTAAATATACACTTATCTGAGAAAGTTTTTTGGCATTTGAGTGCGAATCCGTTATATTAGAAATTGTTACGGACTTATTTATATCGTTTCGTTCAGTTACGACGTTGTAGGAAGGAGAAGGATAATTATGAACAGTGCAGGGTGCGCGTGGTATCGAAGTTGAATGTAGCAGGGGGTTATGGAATCGTTCGCAGCCGTCGACGCCACACCGACCAATCCTACAAGTTTTCCATTTATGCGTCTTGGATTTCAGACACTTGTAACATATTTTAGACTCCCGCAACCAGCGCCACTTATCGTCTAATGTTAGAGACTTGAAGTCTTTGCAATCAGTAAGTTTGTGTTTATTGTTACAATAACGACATAACTCGACCAACTCAACGATATTTTTATTCGCAGATGTCGTATGAACGTTTTCACGTCGTGTAAAATTCTGTGACAAAAAATTGTTGCCGACTGTACCAGGCCGTCTACCGAAGTTTGACGTTAGTGTGCCGGGCACCTTAGCGTAATCGAGAATTAAACCGAATCTGTTATGTTTAATAGCCTCGACATCGAGGAACGCAGATAATAGTTGAATTTTCGGTAAAGAACTATCATTACGATATGCGAATTCTTTCCACTGACTATACAATATCGGCGTTAATTTACTTAATACAGTATGAAATAGTTCAACAGAATGTATGTGTTCCTTCTGTTCTAAATTATTAATAACAGCTATACAATTACGTAATCTACAAGCAAAATTGTTCAGATCTTTTTGGTCAAAGCTTATCTTAGGAAGATTCCGAACGAGAGTGATCTCGTGCATTACGATCATTTCAGGGAGCGCGAACGTCTGTTCCAACATGTCGAGTACTTCTTCAGGTTGCTCAGCTGTGTACAGTAGCGACGACACGCTCTCAAGAGCTGGACCACGAAGCGCTCCGCTCAATCGCACAAGATTCTCTGAGGGTGTGAATAAATGTTGTGTATTGCGATAAGTACGCTTAAACATTAGCCATTCCATGGTTTTACCACTGAAAGGCATAAGCTCAAGTTTATGCGAGCATCTGTGCGAGTAATTATTAGGCTCGACCTGTTTTGGTAGTAAAAACTCTCTGTTTGAGTTGACAGTCGGCCGTGTAAATGACACAATGCTGTTTGACGCTGACATTTGACATAATTGTGACTTGTTATTGAATGGAATTTGAAAAGTCACGGGTTTTTTGTAAATATTATGATGAATTTTATTCTCAGGATGTTTCGATGCAAGATTTTCAGAATTGTTGTAAAAATCAAGCGGGTTAGCCTTGTGAGAACTATGACGGATTGTATGCTCTCGTGAAAAATATGGTGTATTCGCATTGTTTACGTTTTTTAGTTCTATATTACTAACATCGATATTACTAAGCATATTACTATGCTCCGAAACCAAATTTCTCGCGGGACCCGAAACCGTATCAGCAGCATCCTCTCGTGTGACTAAGGGATCTATTATAATAGGTTCAGCGTTTTTGTCGATCGGATGGTTGCTATAGTTTACATCACGAACCCATGATGCAGTACGAGAAAAAGATGGACTGACCGATCGAGTTGAACATTCATCGGCATCCTGAACCGCTAAAGCTGCTTCCATCTCCAGCCGCTCAACTTGATTGACCTGTTGGATTTGCTGTTGGATGAAGTCTAATAGCTGCTGTTCACGCTCCATGGATCGTCGGGCCAAATGTGCCTCCGCAGTAGAGATGGGCGTTTCCGTTGTTTTGACGCAATGTTGCAACCAGTTACATTTTTTTATGAAGCCTGTTGCGACAATAGGTTGCATTTGCAACAGGTTTCTAATAGTCAGGTAATGTTAAATAAATCATTACTTAGGATAGGAATTATTGTATTTATTCGAAAAATCTTAAGAAGAGCCTCCGCTTTTTAGCTACCGGCGCCGGCAGCGGAGACACTTCCAAAATCTTAATGTATTTGTGGGTAGTGAAAATTAAATAAAAATTGTTCATAGTAAGATTTTTATTTTTTATTTACATTTAAAAATACCAATTGGCGAACCTTTTCGGTAGTAAGTCGGGTCCTTCTGTCACTAACAATATAGCCTGCTTTGGAAAATATTCTTTCACAGGGCACACTTGTGGCGAGAAAATTGCCCCTCTTGACAAATAACTTGTATATTGTTGGGTAAAGATGGCGGTTGTTTTTCCACCATTCAAGGGGTGTGACTGCGGCGTTTCGGGCTAATAATGCGTCTTCAAGGTATGCACCCATTTCTATTATAGCCTTTGCCCTAGGCGAGCTTGTTGGCTCTAAGCCTTCAACTTCCCGATCAAAGTCGTCCCAAATCGATATCTCCTCTGAACTGCCAGGTTGTAGTGGCTCTGTGGAAGAGGTGGGCTGATATGCGACAATCGAGTTACCAATTATAGTCGTAGCCATATCAATTGCTCTTTTTTTAGAAATATCTGCCGCAGATTTATTAGCAAAACCATTCATTTTGAATCGTGGTTCTAGAATTGTGCACATAGCCAGTTCTTTATGATACTCGATGTTATTAAATCTCGTCGAAAGTCCCTCCTTTAACTTCAGTAGTACATCGCTGACGACAGGCTTGTATTGATTTTTGAGCAAATTGTCACACACATTATGTAACCCACGCGTCACAACTATTGCCATGCTGGCGGTAGTGTACTTTTCTCCACTAATTTTAGCCGTTGCTTGCTCAAATGGCTTCAATATAGAGGCAAGTTGAGTGCATATTATCCAATCCTCCTCAGATAGAGCTTCATCGATATCCCTCTGTACCAGAGCCAAAGTAGCCCGTACTGCTTCTTCTAACTCTACAAAGCGCTGTAACATAAAAAATGTCGAATTTCAACGAGTAGGTACAGATTGCTTGAGCTTTTTGGGGATGTTACCGCTTTGTTGTACTTGATATTTTATCAATTTATCAGTGGCAGTTGAACTTCTCTTAAAATATGCTACTATATTTTTAACTTTTTCTAAAATGTCCTTAACAATTTTTAATGCATCGTCAACTACTAAATTTAAGGTATGGGCATAGCACCCAAAATGCTTCCATCCTGACATATTAATTGCATTTACAATATTATTAGCATTATCGGTTATTGCTAACATTACTTTTCCGGTCAAACCCCAGGTTTCAACCGTATTTTTTAAATACCGAGATAGTAGTTCCCCTGTATGTCTTTCACTATAGTGAGCACATTCTAAAAGTACTGATTTAAACTCCAATTCCAATGTAGTGTAGTGTATGGTTATTGCTATATAACCATCATTTACGGATGATGTCCATGTATCAGTTGTGAGGCATACAGTTAAAGCTTCTCGCCGCACTTCTTCCATTAATTTCTCTCTGCAGGCAGAGTAAGCAGATGGTATCAAACTGGCTGATATTGTTTTTCGGCTAGGTGGTTTATACGAAGGGTTTAAAGCGTTAGTGTATTTTAAAAATCCTTTATCCTCTACTATACTCATTGGCTGATAATCCCAAAAAAAGAGATGTAACAACGCTTCATCTATCTGTTTACTTTCATGCAAGCCTATTTTTTTAGGAATATAAGGACGCCATTGTTCTTTGACGTTTTTGAGCTGTAGAAGCAGAGCTAAGACCTTCAGAAGTAATCGCGGTAGACGATATAATTGAAACTGAAGTTGATGCAGTTTCTGAATGTGTCGTATTCACCGCATTGTCGTTGCTGTCTTGCTGATGTTGAGAAGAAATAGATTGGTCAAGTGCTGCTTGTGAAGCGATATTAGTTAAAGTGTGAAAGGCAGATACATGCTTACGTTTTAAGTGTAGTTTTAAATTTGAAATGGTGGATTTAAACGAAATGTTACTTTGACATAAATTGCAAGTTGCAACTTTTGTCACGTTGTCTTCAGGGCTAAAATGTTTCCAAATATCACTGGATTTTCGAGACATTTTTATATTTTACACTTTCCAACACCAACCGAAGCACAGAATAACTATTAGTTTAGCGTAACCAAACACACACACACACACACACATATCAACAATAAAAGCAAACTATAATAAATTTTAGTAATTAAATTAATAAACTACGTTACTTTTAGTAGAAAACTGCATTTATCTCGACTTAGATAAAACAAAACGAACGTTGTCAACGAACTGTCATTTTCAAAGCAGTAAGCACTTGTAAACAACTGTGTGGATAAAACAGTACGTAACAGCCAAGCTGTTTTATCGACGCAGCAGCCCAAAGTTTGCAACGGGCGCAACGCAACAGACAGCATTCGTCAGTCGTCCGTCACTGCCTCACTGTGCGCGTTCGTTTTCAAAACAACCTAATGCGCGATTTTTCGTAATAAGTTGCATTTTTATTTTCAACGCAACGTGTTGCTGAAGCCGGTTTCGTAAAAAACTACTCATCTCTACTCCGCAGTCAATCTGCGTGCCGCCTTTATCGTGGCTGACGACTGCGAAGACCCCGAAGTGCGTGATCTAAAACTTGGTGATAAATTAACGTTTTCCGTGCTAGTTGCCGGGCGGTCACGTGACTTGCCGGGGCCAGGATTGTCAGTCGCGGGCGTAACAGTGGCATCGGTAAGGATGGGGTCCATTTTTGTGGACCGACCGAGCCCACCCATGACTGGCGTACCTGATTCTGAGCAAGCCTCGCTGGCGCCAGTTGACCGTGCCAGCCTCTTGGTTTTTGATCGCGTATTCATTTCAAACGGTGAGAAGGACCAATATGTAAAGGATAATATGTAAAAAGGATAGCTAAAGAGCAAATAACCAAGAAACCGACATTACTTTGAATATCTATATTGACAACTAAAATTATAAACAAAACACTTATTTCTGAAAACATAGACAATATCTACTAGGTACCATAAATACTCAACATATGTATTTGTTGTTATAGCGGCAACAGGAATACATGATCTGTGATAGAGCTGGGTCGTTTCGTATTTTACGTGAAACGGAACGTAACCCGTTTTATAAAACGACAAACTGCTTCGAAAAGCAGTGCTAAAAGAAACGGTTTTTTATTCCTAAGGCGTTAATCGTACATACTAATACTATACTTATTAATTCATTCAAAAAACCCTTTGATTCAACAATCTGTACAATATCAGTCTAGTTATAGTCTCTATATAGTTATGGTCTCTTTTAAAAGAACAGCAAACCAGTTTCTTTTTCAAAACCGCCTCGGAAATATTTTTGGTAAAATTTTTATGGTTAGCATACATAGGACCCCCCGCTACATCTTTTATTTTAACCAGAATGAGGAAACTTAGAACAATTATTTTAGCTATTTATTGTTTGCATAGAAACTACTGTCATCGGTGATGAAAAAGGAATACATGGCCCGAGAATGTCCAACACTAGAATATCGAGTAAACTGCTGGGTCGGCCATTATGCTTTTGGACACACTCGGGCCGTGCATTCCTTCCCTGGCTGGCCCTGTATGGATTCGTCGGTTTGGCCCTTGAGTCGAAACGAAAGATGTCGCGGTTCTAAATATGATAACACGGAACCCCAAAGTATGTGTTATGCGTGCATGTATCTAATCTATACTAATATTATAAAGAGGTACAGTTTATAAGATTTGATGTAGGGGTAATCTCTGAAACTACAGAATCGATTTTAAAAATTATTTGGTTGTACGTACAGTTAAATCGCCGAAACATGTTTTTTTTTAAACTGATTTTCTTTCTGGCGTAAAAGCGTTCGCTCGTTACATGGCAAAAATCTGTTTCTTGAAACGGTTAGTCAAAAAAACGACCAGCTCTACTACCTGTTCAGTTTGCCGTTATCAATATCGAGCAAAAACGACCAAAAAAATCACGTTTGTTGTAAGTATGTATTTGTTGTTATAGCGGCAACAGGAATACATGATCTGTGTTCTGTGAAAATTTCAACTGTCTAACTATCACGGTTCATGAGATGCAGCCTGGTGACAGACAGACAGATAGACAGCCAGACAGCGGAGTCTTAGTAATAGGGTTTCCGTTTTTACCCTTTGGGTATATAACCCTCAAAACGAGCGAACCTTACAGTAGTCACATATGTAACATCTGACATCTCACCTTGGTAATAAGCAACATTAACATTATATCCTGAAAACATTAACACTTTATACACAACACTGTAGGTTAAGCGCACAGCTGATGCGTTCTCCTTCTCTATTTCCCTTTCTCTTTCTCGTTACACACACGCACACACTGCTGGCTGACAGTACCAACCTCTCGGAAAACGGGTTGGTACCATCTGACGGCCAACTCTACCACCGCGCGCGCTCATAGGTCAAATCAAAAAGCGTGCGCTTCCCGGCTTCATGTTACACATTTCCGTCCCTTTTCACGAAATCACTCCCACAGATTGCAGGAAAGCGAGAGGAAAGATGTTACACATCAAAAATGTATTTGTATGGATTATGATTTGTAAGTTTGGATGAAACCGATTTTGAAAATTATTTCACTAATAGGAAGCTACATAAGGCTATATTTTATTTTTTCGAAAATATCCACGGTCGAAAGCCAGGGGCGAAAAGCTAGCATAATCTAGTTTTAATGGATTTTTATATTATACAGGTAAAACTTGAGGGATTGACAGGTCCAATTCAATTTGATAATGGCTTGAGGTCAGATTTTAAGCTTCAACTCATGAGGATATTCCCAGAAAGCGAAGGTGGTAAAGCTTTATCTGGCTATTGGGCACCAAAAGATGGCTTGGAAATTACAGATCCAGCTGCATACAGACGCGATCCGCCACCAAATGTTACTCTTACTGTGGTTACTGTTGAGGTATGTATTGTGCTTCGGAGGGCAAGTAAAGCATTTGCACTTCTTCTAAAAATAATAGATACGTATTCATAGGCTTGCGTTCGTCAAGTTACCTGGTTACTGGTGCCTTGGCAATATCTTCAAGACCGTGAAGATGTGTTTCTCCACTCTTCATTGCTTTACGGCTCCTAGAACTGTGTTACTGGCCCCAGGGTACCCAGCGCAATATAAAGCTTTCCTTCTTTAGCCGATGGCATTTATCCGGCAATACCTAACGAGTAGCCATTTCTGTTGAGATTTTTTTGGGATAGGAAAAGCCTTTGTATGGTTAGTATGGTTTGTCGGAATGTCATCAGTGGTATTCCAACCAGTGGGGTTTAACTTAGGACTGCGACATTGGGCAAATACTACGGGACGGCACCATTGGCTACCCAAGGAATGCACAATACTTATTAGACATCATACGACCCGAAAATGCGTTGGAGTTAACTTTTCCCCCGACTTGATTCATTGATAATGTTAATATACTCAGCTCCTAAAGATGATACGTCCATGTTTAATACTCGTAAACCTTCCCAGTATGTACGTATGTAATAGTTAAAATTTTATAATATGTAGTTATGATACTCATTAGAAATTTCCAGGAAAAACCATATGTAATGGTAAAGGATGGATGGAATTTACAAGGAAATGCCCGATTTGAGGGTTTCTGTATAGACTTGTTAGCAAGAGTAGCAGCCAGAGCTGGTTTTGACTACAAATTGAGATTGGTGCCGGACAAGAAATATGGTGTCAGAGACCCAGAAACTGGTCAGTGGAATGGAATCGTCAAGGAGTTAGTCGATAGAGTAAGTTGAAAATTGGCTAAGTACATACAATTTGGGTTCCATGGGTTTACAAAACGGAAAAAACTAGAGTATGCATGTGCACGGAATTGTAAAAAAAAGTATGTCCAAATAATACGCGATTTTCCGCAGCCATTTATTATCAAGAGATATTGTCCTTTTATCAAGAAATACAACAACCGGGTATACCATTTTCGTGTACTATTATTAGCCTCAGTTACTGGTTTCTGGTTTATTCCGGATTTTAACTAGCTTCCCATACTCCATACTTCTCTCGCTTTACCTAACGTCCATCCTTTTTTTGAACATGTAGGTAGTTGAATTTTTTGAAGAACTATAGATAGATATTTGGCTAACCAATGTTTGTCTTGATCCTTTCCTTGCTGGTCCTTTCGGCAGCTTTATTTTGCTTCGTCGTTCTTTCATCACATATCCTAAAGTCTCCAACAAATTCACTGTCTTTTACATACCATAAATTGTTATTAAAATTATCTTAAACCGCCGCCCCGGGCTTCGCTCTGATACAATATGGCTTTACAACAATTTTAATACCTCTTTGGATGGCAATGTTTATACTTTGACAGAAATAAGAGCCAGCTCGTTGGTCATGTGAACTTTCTATTAGTCGTTTACTAATGTCATTGAACAGACTGTGTGCTCCAGGTCCCCACGGTCCCAGCGTTTCCACACCAAACGCCTCAAATATGAATTCTTTCGGAGGGATGCATATTTGCGACGTTTGGCCATTTCAGCATTGTAGGCCTCATGAGGTTGTTCAGAGGCGCAAGCCACATATTTCTATGATTTTTGTACGAAATTTTTAATAGAATGGTAAACGCCCGTGCCATTCAGTGCCCGCGCCAGATCCTATGTGGCTTGCGTCTTACTTTCCTGGCGGACAACACAAATTATAAAAACTCTTGTCTTGAAATAATAAAAAGAATGGACAACATTTCATTTTTTTAATCACCCATTTTTATTACTTTAATTAAAAATATATTAAAAAATAAGTTACACGTATTTTTATATTTTATTTTTGGTTGAGTTTTTATATTTTTAATTTAATTATGATTTTTTATAAATTATGAGGACTTATAAACTAAAAACCTTAGCTAGGACTAAAATTAAGAAATATAAACAAAAAAAGTGACTGATAGTGATAGTCAAGCCACAGAGTATACGTTATAGTAGTCATTCATCTGAGCGTTATAGGAATGCAAATAGTATAATATACCGTGTTCCAAATAGGTGTTGCCGTAGCCGGAACTCAAATCGCCTACAACATTATTCATAATGTATATAATAATACTAGCTTTTGTCCGCGGTTTCACTCGTAAATATATTTCCTGTGATAGCCCATTCGAAACTAGCAAAACTTCCAAAAAATATTATATAAAAGAAGCACCTATTTTTATAATTATATTTAAAGAATAATTATTAATTTAGCTTCAAATGGAATAAAAATGGGTAAAATTAATAGAAGGCAACACCTGAGTTCAATAACTAACAACTCTGCCAACAGACATTAGTATTTTTAAATTAGAGGGTTAGCACAGATTAGGGCACCTATTAATCCTTATTTTTCAATAAGTATTTCAGTATTTTTAAAATAACTCGAAAATAAAAAAATAAAAAAAATAAAAAAATGAAAAATAAGCTTTCTAGCATGTAATCTCCAAACGGTTTTCGAATTTTGGTACCTTACGATAAATGAAATGTTGTCCATTGTCACCTTTATTTCTTTGCATTGCACAAAAGTAAAAGTCAACGGCGCGACTTCAAAGCAGGCGTCACCCTTTTTTATGAAATTTGTGATCACTGCGGTGTCGGTTAGTCACAATTCACAATTGTGTATTATTTAAGTATACTACAAAAATAGATTATACTAGAGCTCAGACAGAAATGTCTTATTCCTACAAACCAAAGGATGCCCTTAATTATACAATTTCTGGACACGAAGATCTAGTAGAACATACATTGAAATGGGTTATACCTAACTTTTCATCTATTAGAAATTGTAAGTTTATAAAAACATACGAAACTGAATATGTGGATTATTATATACAGGAAGAACAGTTCAAAATTAAAATTAAAATCTGTGGTGCAAATGATGATTTGTACGAAATATACTATTGTTATGCTAAGCATGTTATACTACACCGAGCATTGTTTACATTGCTTGACGCAATCAGTGCCTGCGACGGTAAGAGAGATGACGAAGAAATTACTGAAAAAGGCATTTTCACAGTTGAAGCAAATAAATGGCACCATCTATGGACATTGGATAAAAAAAAAGTAAATACTTACTGCGCTGACTCTGAAGATGATGCATTTAAAATGGAGTTATACTTAATTGCTTCTTCGATTGTATCTGAACCCTCAGATGTTGATGCTGTGCACTATCTGAGCAATGATTTTAAATGTTTGCTAGAGGATAGTACATCTTCTGATATTATTATGAAATCGGCAGAAGGATTTGAATTCAAAGTGCATAAAGTGATATTATCAAGTCGCAGTACAGTACTGAAGGCACACTTTGCACATGACACTTTGGAAAACAAATCTAATATTGTTGAATCAAAATTAGATACAGAAGTGTTAAAGGAAGTATTGACATATATATATACTGACAAAGCCCCTAGAGTTCAACAAATGGCAGATAAATTATTAGCTGCAGCTGAATTTTACCATCTACCAGGATTGAAGAATATATCTTCAGAAATTCTATATATGGAACTGACTATAGCTAACGCAGTTGATACTTTACTTTTAGCTGATTATCATAATGCATCACTACTAACAAAATTAACTCTAAGATTTATAAAGGATGATGGTCACATATCAGTTATAACAAAAACAGATGGTTGGAAGTCCATAAAGTCAGTTAATGTTATTAAAGCTATTTGTGAGGTTTTTACTGAAGCCTTCGAAGAATTGAAGAATAAATAATTAATATTATACTAATTACATACATACTTGGAATAGTAAGAGTGGAAAAGGATCACCTCATGGGAGGGATCAAGTTGGAATAGAAAAACACTTTTGTGTCGTACCTGGCTAAATAAGAGTGACACACGAGTTTTACACGGTTCACGGTTTATAATTTGTTAGAAAAAAATAAACTTAAGAATAAAAAAAACAAGTGTTTGTCTGTCCCAAAGTTTGCCCAGAATAGTCTCAGATTTTTTTTATGAAACCTTCAGGGATCATAGTGGGTACCATAGAATAACTATTAGAGCGCGCGCAGGTACTAATTTTATCAATATTACGCTGTTGTAGAAATTTTTCTAACGACTTTCTAATAGATAATAAGCGCCTAATTAAGACGCTGAATAGAGCCAAAGACCTTGAGAGATGGCACCGCCCCCATCACCTTTTTGTTGCCCATATTAATAATTATTTTTCGGGACTGCACGCAACACCCAACCGTCTAGCAATACTATTCTCTAGTAGGAGTGATAGAGAAGCAGTGACATTACGCTGCTTGAAATAAAAGGGCGTAAATGGAAAATCATTAAATTATTTATTTATATTAAAATAGTCACTTTATTGAAAATTTAAATCAGGCCAGTTCTTTATTAGCTTATAACAGATTTAATATCATCAACATTATTTCATGAATAGCTAAGATATTTGAGATTTTTCGTTTTTTCAGAGGCCACTTTGCAATTTTTTTCTATAGGGGAAAGTTTATGAAAATACATTTTGAGAACAGACCAAGTGTCTGAAATACGATCAGCTGTAATACCATTTTTTTCGTAATGATATGAGTTCTGATTGCCATGTTAAATAGTTTTAAATCAGATCTGTGACCGTCAAAGTTGTTTACCCCGTAGTAGAAATAATACATCAATATATTATCTAGCTAGATCAGAGGTCCTCAAACTTATTTTGCCTACCGCCCTCTTTGAAAATCAATTATTTTTCAGCGCCCCCCAATTTTTTTTATTTACTTTACTTATCCACATCTTAAAAATCACAATGACATTCATTACTTTAATTTAATTATAGTGTGCTATATTAGTTTGGAGTTTAAACGAGCCTTTTTTTACCCAAAACTTTAACTGTATCTTATATTAAAATTAACAAACATAATAATTTTAATTTTATAACTAATCTAATGTAAAGGATGAATCTGATGATTTTTGACAAACCGATAATATAGCACTATATAACCTCTACCGTGAGGCGTCCAATATTAAATAGATTAAATTACAAATCAGCCATCGCCCCCCTAAACCACTTCAACGCCCCCCAATTTTTTCTGGGCCCCTTACCGCCCCCCTCTAGGCCTACAGCGCCCACAAGGGGGCGTTATCGCCCACTTTGAGAAAGACTGAGCTAGATGATTAAAAAGAATAAACAATATACAGTTTATTTAGTTAAAATCCATCGAGCAATTTTATTTAATTTAACCTCTCATTATTTGTGCTCACCAATGCGGGGTTTAAAGGTCTGGAGTATTTAATTTAATAATGTTTGGACAAAGTACCTACTGTAAAGTGAAGTTAAAAACTAAAAAAAATATTAAAAGAAAAGTTGTTTACTAGTCTGAATTTGATTTTTTTCCGAAGTCTCTATTGTGGGGGCCCCTCTTTTGTGGAGGCCCCGGGGCTATAGCCCGGTGCTCACTTCCGCCGCAAATTCCTTCATCAGAGAGAGCCGAGGTGAGGTTGAACATTATGTTTTTGTGTATCCGGATGTCTTCACGATTATAAAACTAACATACAAATAACATAAGCTTTCAAAAGTTTATGTTTTTCCTATCGCAATTTTCGTCGAATTCCCATAAAAAATGTATTGCCAATTATGACTGTGTTAATGGGATCGGGTGAACAGTGATGTTCAATTTTCAGGAGCGAAGCCAGGGCGAATAGCTATAGGTAAACCACTGAGAAAGTAGCACTCCCATGGTCCGCGCGGGTGAGAGGGGCGGACGTGATTCTGCCATACACGATACGAAGTTTCACGCGATATATCTGTTGTCGACGCGATCCACCTTAAAAATTTCAGGGTTCAAGCTATCCTCATACCAAATTTCATCAAAATCAAAACCTACCTGCAAAAGCCCGAGGTAAATCGCGTCGACAACAGACACATCGCGCGAAACCTCGCATCGTGTATAGCAGAATGACGCCCGCCCCTCACCCCTCATGGACATGGGAGTGCTACTTTCTCAGCGGTTCACCTATAGTATCTATTTATCTATCTATCTATCTATCATCACACCTTTTATCCCAAGAGGGGTAGTCAGAGATAATCGAATGCCATTTGTTATGATCCTGACGAACCTCTTTCGCTTCTTTAATATTCATCATACCTTTCATACATGCTCGGCGATTGTGTGTACTTTTAATATTTCCATCACTTAGTATTTATATTATATAGTACTTAAATTGTATATATTTTTACAAATATTTTACAGAAAGCTGATATCGCAGTGGCGTCTATGACCATCAACTATGCTAGAGAAGCTGTTATAGATTTCACAAAGCCATTCATGAATTTAGGTATCGGAATTCTATTTAAGGTAAGGTAATAT
This sequence comes from Nemapogon koenigi, assembly GCA_963924495.1. Classification (NCBI taxonomy): domain Eukaryota; kingdom Metazoa; phylum Arthropoda; class Insecta; order Lepidoptera; family Tineidae; genus Nemapogon; species Nemapogon koenigi. The sequence continues at coordinate 6,912,709 of OZ004655.1, forward strand.
CTAATCTAATATATCTAATCTATACTAATATTCGATACAGGTTCGATCCCGGATCCCGGCCAATGGGTTTTTATAATTAAAAAAGTATGTACATAATCTGATGTACATTTCCCATATAAATTACCCCAACAGAAACGGTCCTGCATGAAAAACATCTTTCGCTTCTTTTATATTCATCATACCTTTCATACATGCTCGGCTGTTTGGCGATTGTGTGTAGGTATATTTTTTTTATAATAATTATGTTCAATAATACTAGGGTAAAGGGGAGAACGGAATAAGATCTATCCACAAATGTCTTCCTCATCTGCATGGCAGGCTTGGTACCTGCTAGACAACAAACGGGGCTCTGGCGACCGTGAAATGGCGGTACAACCATACACCTAGCTAGGCAACTGGCTGGCAGCGAGCCTGAAGACCTAAATAGTCTCAAAATGTCTGGTCCAGAAGTCAAGGGGAAAGCACTGCACTATTCTTCCCAAGAAAGTTAGTCAATACAAGGTGCGTCACGATGTGGACCGCCATGATTGACCACGACCACGACTGAGCAGAAAGCCGTCCTCTGCCACTTCTGCCATATAAACCTTTGTAGTTAATCTTTCAATTTTTTTTACAGGTACCCACATCTCAGCCGACTCGACTTTTTAGCTTTCTAAATCCTTTAGCAATAGAAATATGGCTATATGTTATGTCAGCATATATATTGGTTTCATTTACCTTGTTTGTGATGGCCAGATTTTCACCTTATGAATGGTAAGATGTTTTTTTAATCACGGGTGCTCCAGGATACCCATATGAACCACCAGTTCCTCAATTGGACGATGTTATTTTAAAGCTAGATGCTGCTACTGATGTCGCTTATAAAATTTTGTTATATTATTTACTAATTAATTCTACTGTTGGACATTCTCGGGCCGGGCATTCCTTGGCTGACCCTGTGCGGACTCGTTTTACCTAAGTATGCTAAACCCACTGTAATAGTGTCCACTTGACGCCAGTTAACAGAAAATAAACAAACAATCAAAAATAAATGTTTCTTTTAAAATTAGACTAATTTACTGATTTATTTTGTAAAAGACGCCATCTGTTGGACATCAGTTGAACTAACTAGTAGTAGTAATAATTTCTAGTAGGTAATAATTTATTTTAAAAATATCTATTTTTTTACGGTTCTTACCTCCGAAAGAACAGCTAATTAAAGTTTCTCGGACCCTATTTTTGAGACTTTAGAGTTAATTTTCATATTTTTTTCTTCAGGTCTTCGGATGCTAAACAATGCAGTCATGAAACTAAACTACTGACGAACCAATTTAGTGTTTGTAATTCGTTTTGGTTTATAACTGGGACTTTCTTGAGGCAAGGATCTGGATTGAATCCTAAGGTACTTAATAATTTTTTTCTATCTTTTTTCATGGGTTGCCTTACAGATCTAAAAACCGTGTTACGGTCCCAGGGTACCCAGCGGAAGACCAAGTCTCCCTCTTTTAGTCGATGGTATTTGTGTGTGTGTCTCTAAGTGTGAACAAACAGACATCATAATATCTTATTTTAATTTGAATATTACAGTTACTATATTTAAATTTTTTTACAGGCCACATCGACCAGGATAGTAGGCGGAATTTGGTGGTTTTTCACATTAATAATTCTATCTTCATATACTGCAAACTTGGCTGCGTTTCTCACAGTCGAAAGAACTGTATTACCTATACAGAATGCAGCGGACTTGGCTGGACAAACAAGCGTACATTATGGCACATTAAATGGAGGATCTACCATGACTTTCTTTAGGGTAATGTATTTATTGTTAACATGCATATACTCACGCCTGAATCACAACGGGGTAGACAGAGACTAAGGACCTCCACATGCCACGACCCAGACATCTCTCTTGTTAACATACATATACTCACGCCTGAATCACAACGGGGTAGACAGAGACTAAGGACCTCCACATGCCACGACCCAGACACACCTCTCTTGTTAACATACATATACTCACGCCTGAATCACATAGGGGTAGACAGAGACTAAGGACCTCCACATGCCATAACCCAGACACATCTCTCTTGTTAACATACATACATTCACGCCTGAATCACATCGGGGTAGACAGATACTAAGGACCTCCACATGCCACGACCCAGACACACCTCTCTTGTTAACATACATATACTCACGCCTGAATCACATCGGGGTAGACAGATACTAAGGACCTCCACATGCCACGACCCAGACACACCTCTCTTGTTAACATACATATACTCACGCCTGAATCACATAGGGGTAGACAGAGACTAAGGACCTCCACATGCCACGACCCAGACACACCTCTCTTGTTAACATACATATACTCACGCCTGAATCACAACGGGGTAGACAGAGACTAAGGACCTCCACATGCCACAACCCAGACACACCTCTCTTGTTAACATACATATACTCACGCCTGAATCACATAGGGGTAGACAGATACTAAGGACCTCCACATGCCACGACCCAGACATCTCTCTTGTTAACATACATATACTCACGCCTGAATCACATTGGGGTAGACAGAGACTAAGGACCTCCACATGCCACGACCCAGACACACCTCTCTTGTTAACATGCATATACTCACGCCTGAATCACAACGGGGTAGACAGAGCCTAAGGACCTCCACATGCCACGACCCAGACACACCTCTCTTGTTAACATACATATACTCACGCCTGAATCACAACGGGGTAGACAGAGACTAAGGACCTCCACATGCCACGACCCAGACACACCTCTCTTGTTAACATACATATACTCACGCCTGAATCACATAGGGGTAGACAGATACTAAGGACCTCCACATGCCACGACCCAGACATCTCTCTTGTTAACATACATATACTCACGCCTGAATCACATTGGGGTAGACAGAGACTAAGGACCTCCAGATGCCACGACCCAGACACACCTCTCTTGTTAACATGCATATACTCACGCCTGAATCACAACGGGGTAGACAGAGACTAAGGACCTCCACATGCCACGACCCAGACACACCTCTCTTGCTTTCAGGATTCAAATATAGATATATACAAGAAAATGTGGACTCATATGTCAAATGCCAATCCACCGGCTTTGGTCGGTTCATATGAAGATGGTGTAAAAAAAGTACTTGAAGGGAATTATGCTTTTTTAATGGAGTCCACAATGTTGGATCATAGAGTACAAAGAGATTGTAATTTGACACAAATTGGCGGACTTTTGGACTCTAAAGTAAGTTAATTTATTTTGCAATTTAATTCTCACTCATGCTAAAAACAAATTTAAGAAGTGACACAGCTAGGTCAGCGGGCTCAGAATAGATAACTATGTATGGGATCGACTGAAATACAACCACGTGACCTAACTAAACTGTCATTCACTCTGACGATACCAAGGAGTTTATATACTTATTGTATACAAACTGTTTGAAGTATAAACTCCTTGGTTGTCTACAGTTAGCGTCTTTCGTGGTTTGAGTCGATCAGCTGATTTTTTGAGGTTATATCTGGTTGTTTCTCGGAATTTAAATTATTTCAGTAGGTAGTTAAAAACTTTATAAACAATATTTATAATTCGGATACAACATTATAAGTTTCTGCAAACATTCTATGTACTATAGGTAAACTACTGAGAAAGTAGCACTCCCTTGATCCGCGCGGGTGAGAGGGGCGGGCGTGATTCTGCCATACACGATACGAAGTTTCACGCGATATATCTGTTGTCGACGCGATCCACCTCAAAAATTTCAGGGTTCAAGCTATCCTCATACCAAATTTCATCAAAATCAAAACCTACCCGCAAAAGCCCGATTTAAATCGCGTCGACAACAGACACATCGGCAAACCTCGCATCGTGTACCTATAGCAGAATCACGCCCGCCCCTCACTCACCCCTCATGGACACGGGAGTGCTACTTTCTCATCGGTTCATCTATACCTTTGCTCGGTATTCTAGTTTTGTAAATTCTCGCGCCGGACATTCCTTAGCTGACATGTCGCGGTCCTAAGTTCTGTTATTAAAATGAACAACTGGCGTCAAGTGGACATTGTTACTGCAATGGTGTCTCTAACCACACCGCAAGGCACAAAAAGGCCTGAATATGTGTACCTACTTACTCTAATCTTTTTTTCAGGGTTACGGCATAGCTACATGGAAAGGCAGTCCATGGCGTGATAAGATTTCATTAGCTATATTAGAATTACAAGAAAAAGGGGTCATACAAATTTTGTATGACAAATGGTGGAGGAACACTGGGGATGTATGTAATAGGGATGCGAAGGACAGTAAAGCCAATCCATTGGGAGTTCAACATATTGGTAAGATTTTTTACTAATACTGTTAATACTCAGCTCCTAAACATGATAGCTTCATGTTTGATACTCGTAAATATTCCTGGTGAATCAGTCTATTAATTTGTCAAAACTGCAACAAAATCCGTTCAGTGGTTTTAGAGTAAATCCAGCAGACAGATGAAGCGGGGAGTTTACTTTAGAATATTGTAGTAAATTAAATGATATTATGCAGTCGGCTAGCTCTTTCCTCCTTTATAGGAGTTATAAAGATTTTGGAAACTAGCCACAATAATGATAAATTAATATATTACTCCTTATTGTTTTATTTCAATTTTAAATTACATTTAATGATATTTACATCAGGAAAGATTTAAATTAAAGTTTAGGATATGATTCAGATCAATTTATAGGAATATATAGTAGTAAAATAGGATTATCATAGGAGTATAGGAGCATGCTGGAATATAAAATGAAATAAATAAGTAATGATTTCTAGGATATGATCTAAACACAATACAACATTTAAATAGTACTTACAAATATCATGCTCCTTGTTAAGATATTTAGCAATCCGCTTGTTGTAATTTGTTCACTGTATTAAATTACTGTTCCAAATTCAGATTAATTTGAATGGACAACATTTCATTTTTTAATCACCCATTTTTATTACTTTAATTAAAAATATATTAAAAAATAAGTTACACGTATTTTTATATTTTATTTTTGGTTGAGTTTTTATATTTTTAATTTATTTATGAATTTTTATAAATTCTGAGGACTTATAAACTAAAAACCTTAGCTAGGACGCCTAGGACTAAAATTAAGAAATATAAACTGTCACCCAAAGAAAGTGACAGATAGTGTCAGTCAAGTCACAGAGTATACGTTATAGAAATGCAAAGAGTATAATATACCGTGTTCCAAATAGGTGTTGCCGTAGCCGGAACTCAAATCGCCTACAACATTATTCATAATGTATATAATAATACTAGCTTTTGTTCGCGGTTTCACTCGTAAATATATTTCCTGTGATAGCCCATTCGAAACTAGCAAAACTTCCAAAAAAATATTATATAAAAGAAGTATTTTTATAATTATATTTAAAGAATAATTTTTTAATTTAGCTTCAAATGGAATAAAAATGGGTAAAAGTAATAGAAGGCAACACCTGAGTTCAATAACACTGACAACAGACATTAGTATTTTTAAATTAGAGGGTTAGCACAGATTAGGGCACCTATTAATCCTTATTTTTCAATATTTCAGTATTTTTAAAATAACTCGAAAATTAAAGGATATAAAAAATTAAAAAAAATTAAAATAAGCTTTCTAGCATGTAATCTCCAAACGGTAATCGAATTTTGGTACCTTACGAAAAATGAAATGTTTTCCATTATTCTTAAATTATAGGTAGAGGTAGTCGTAATTTATTTTGTAAGGAGGTTGACAAATATTCAACCCTCATTTATAAAAAGTGGTTTCATTTATTAACTAAATGAACACAACATTACAATGCATAGGTATAAAATAAAAAAAATCGAATCTAAATCACTCTCCGACCTTGCTGATGTGAGAGAATGACAAAAAATTACACAAACTTTCACATTTATAATAATCATAGACAGTGGCGGCGTAAGGCGTGGGCGACGTGGGCCACCGCCTACGGCCTCGCGTTACAAGGGGCCTCGCGCCTCAAAAAAATTTATGCATTGCTTCAAAGCGAGAATAAAATAAAAAAAGATATAAATTAATTTTGTTGTGAAATGTTTTTTTTCGTCTGGCAACATTTGCTTACGTTGCGTAACTATTATATCGCGAGTAATCCTTGCCGCCGCCGACCAGTGCGGGGAATCCCTTGTTTTATTTGTTTGCATAGATCATTGACCCCTATGGTGGTACCTTATACAGCATGAAGAAAATATTTAAAATGTTAAATTATGTCCTGACTGCTGTCCTGATTGCATAAATATCACTGGCAGAATCATCGTCAGTACTATAGAACCATAATTTTTTTAAATTGAATTGAATTGATTGTTTTTTGGACTGGAAGCATCCTTTGAAAGCCGATATTTAATTTATTGGTATTGTCATGTCCACCTATATATTTACGATTTGTAATTTTTCATTAATATTAATCTAATTTGTATTTTTATGAATAAAAACTTGGCAGTGTTAATTGTTTTATTTTTTTTATTATTTTATAAAATCCGTCTTCAGGTCGCCACAGAACAGGGCCTCGCGAAATCTGTCTTGCCCACATCAAATTTAGGTCTTGCCCCGCCACTGATCATAGATTTAGTAAAGTCGCTCGGCGCACTACTAGATTGGCAATACAAAAGAGAAAGCGCATAGATACGCATATGTTAAAGCGAGACAGATAGACGAGCCCATTTTTTGAATACTCTAACAGCCTAACATCAATAGTAATTTCGCTTATTTTTGTAAAACATCGTGTTTTAAAGTATAATTTAGTGTTTTATAGACGTGATTAATTATGGTTAATGCAGTGCCTGGATGTAAAGTCATCTAAGATGAAAAATCCACAGAATGACACATTTGTCACGCACACTGATGTATTAATTTTTTGATCTCGTTCTAAGCGCGACATTACCAATCTATAGTAGAGCGCCTTGACGTGACATCTTTCGTGTCGACCGAAAGGCCAAAAACTATGTCGCTACAGAACCAGCCAAATAATGCCCGAGAATGTTCGGCCCAACAATGTGCGGGCAAATTTACTGGGCCGGACAAAAACAAGTATACAGAATTTGCTCCCACATTTTGGGTTGGACGGTCCGGCCCGTGCACTCCGTGGCAGGTTCTTGTATGGACATAAACGTTTTTGGCCTTTCGGTCGACACAGGTACATTGACATTATTAGTTACTGATCCACTCCTAAAAGACGAAGCGTGATGTTATGTACACGAAAAACCTTCCTCGTGAATTAGTCTATTTAATAGTGAAAATCGTAACAAAATCGGTCCAGTAGTTTTTACATGAAAACGGTCAGACAGACATCTGTCGGCGGCGAGAGACTTTTAACCAATTTTAGTAATATTGATAGGTACGGAAGCCTCGTTTGATTTCGATTCACCCTTGACCGTTTTGTAAACAGGTGGAGTATTCGTGACTTTGCTGTGTGGTTTGGCGCTAGCTATTCTTGTAGCGATATTGGAGTTCTGTTGGAATAGTAAGAAAAATGCCACGGAAGGGAGGCAGTCACTATGCAGCGAAATGGGACAAGTAAGATTAGATATTATTTCTCAATGGTGTATTTTCCCGAAGAAAAGTAGTTTACGCTGGTTTGGACACGTTTAAAGAATGAAGGATGAAAGATTGACTAAAAAGGTTTATATGACTGAAGTGAAAGGAAATGCTGGCAGAGGACGACCTAGGTGTACTTTTATTGAACGAACATGTATAAAAAATGTATTAATCGCTGGAAATATGTATGAAAGGTATGATGAATATAAAAGAAGCGAAAGATGTATGTCAGGATCGTAACAAATGGCATTTCGACTCTGCCTACTCCTCTTGGGATAAAAGGTGTGATGATAGACAGGTAGACTGTAACCTAGAGACCTATGTGTTTCAGGAATTAAGAACAGCAATTCAAGGTGGTAATGATACACGGCCAGTCCTTCGTGGAGGTTGTTCGAGGTGTTCTCCTACACATGTGCCTACGCCCGCGAGGTATAATGAGGTAAATGTTTTTTTGTTTTTGGTAGTAATTTTTTTAAATCGATAAAAAATATGATTTGCACTCCGGTGGGTGGATGCTTGTGGAGGACGATATAAGGTTGAATATTGATTGGCATATTTACGTGGTCATGCAGCTACACTTATTGTAGAAATATTTTATTCTATAAGAAATAAATTAAAAAATCTTTTTACGATAGAGGAAAACTTTACTTTAGGTAGGGTATAGAGAAAAAATTAAGACATTTGGTATTAACTAGGCAGACCACAGGTTCGATCCCGGATCTCGGCCATGTACCAATGGGTTTTATAATAAAAAACTTATGTACCTACATAATGCGACAAACCACACTTAAGTAGGCCACACATTGGTCCGTTACCGCAGGACCGTTTTTTACAAGAATTGGACGAGTCTGTGGTCAGTTTCGGTAGACCGAACGGCGGCGCGCCGGTCTAAATATGCCTCAACAGAACTGACCACTCGTTAGGTATAGCCTCACAAATACCATCGGCTAAACGAGGGAGACTTACTCTTCCGCTGGGTACCCTGGAACCGTAACACGGTTTAGGGAGCTGTAAGGCAACCCATGAAGAAAGTAAAAAAAGGGAAACATTTTCGTTACGCGTAAAGGTGCCCACTCATTCGTCCAAACGCCGGCGCGCCGCCATACGGTCCGCCGAAATCGACCACAGACTCGTCCAAATCTTGTAACGGACGGTCCGCCCCCCCTTTTTCAATTTGTTGTATTTGTGGTTGATTACGATGGCCGGAACGATCTGTCACACACACACGGATGTTTGACACTTTGTATAATCGAATCTTGTGTGTATGTGTGAGTGAGTGAATTGCATGTGATGTAGATCGTATGATTTACATAGCTAATGTGTGGCCTGTGTTCAATCTCGATCATACGGCGGCCGGACCGAAAATTTTCTGTGAGATACCGGACCAGTGGGCTACTTTAGGTGTTCTATATATGGCGCTCCCATTCGATCAAAATAAAATGAAACGCTTTTTTCCCTTTCGCACAGTATGCCGTGTGATTATAACCAAACCGCTGAAATAATCCATCTTATAATTTTGTATTGATCGTAGATACTACATAACAAGGATTAGGTGTTTTAAGTTTTAAATGCCGTCCTCATTGCAGGATCCATCAAATAGTTCTGTGGAGTTAAAAGAGCTAAGATGGTCATAGCGGGGGCGACGACGCGGCGGCCCTTCGTCGGCCCCCGCGTCACCGGCTTGTCAACATCACTCGTTTGGAAGATGCCATCATTATAGTAAGTATACAATATCACGGGTACAATATTGGTTATAACTACTTATCTATTAGAGATAGATATATGCTACCGCAGACTTTTTTGTAGATAATTTAATTCTACACAATTCGCTCCTACATCATTTTGTTATATCTCTGACGGATTAGACAGCATACGCCATGAAAACTTGCTGGGGCTAACCTATTCTCGACTTGATTAACTCACACTGTTATTTCTCAGCTCCTAAACACATTAGGTCCATGTTTAATACTCGTAAACCTTTCCAGTGAATCAACCTAGTGAAAACGGCAACAAAATCCGTTTAGTAGTTTTTACGTGAAAAGGTCACAGACAGACAGACAGACAGACAGACAGGGTGGGGGACTTACTTTTATTTGTTGACTAGCGGACTCGGCAGACGTTGTACTGCCCAAACGTTGACTTGCCTGCACTACCCCTACCCCTACCCTACCCTTACCCCTACCCTACCCTACCCTACCCTACCCTACCCTACCCTACCCTACCCTACCCTACCCTACCCCTACCCCTACCACTACCACTACCACTAACTTTGGATATTGTTCATACAAAAATACTAAAAAAATAGTTTACGACCTATTCTCAGACCTACCGAATATACACAAAAAAATCATACAAATCGATCAAGCCATTTCGGAGGAGTTTGGTTACAAACACTGTGCCACGAGAATTTTATATATATATAGATTAACTTTGACAGATCCTGGTGGAGTGTTAAGAAGAACAACATCCTATGTGCTTAAAGAACCAACCAAGAAACATGTCCAAATTGTGTCGTAGCTATTGTATCTAAAACTTTGCGAGATTCAGTTCAAGTGGTTTAAGGTGTTTTATAATTTATACTTTGATATTATTGAAATGAGAAGAAGTACGGGATATGTTTTATGTGCCCTCCGAAGGTCGAGAAATCTCTTACAACACTTCTTCTGTATTAAGCCACTGAAACTCGGCGAACGTAATATTTTGTCAGAAAATATCCACGAAGTTTGTATTTGAGTTATAGGATGGAACATATGAGATATTTCAAGTCAGTACTCGCTATTGACGCTTTTCGGAGGGCAGGTAAAATCGACATCTGTGGGGTTAGCGTACTTTGCTAGGTATTCTAGAGCCGTGCATTACTTGGCTTGTCCTGTGCGGATCCTTCGTTTTTGGCCTTCGAGTCGAAACAAAAGTAGCTGTCCTAAGTATGCTAAGCCCCACTGTACTATATTTAGAATTAAGAAGTGACAGAGTCACATTAAGTGAAGCATTATGTCACTTTTCGGTTTGTTTATCAATTTTCGTGATTGTTGTATGTAGAAATATAATATGTTAAGTACGTATGTCATTGTTGTCGATCTCTATATTTAAGAGTTGTATGGAGATATTATTAACAATTTCGGGCAATTGTTTCCCATGGAATAAATAATTTACATAATCCGACAAACCACTCTTAAGAGGCTTTTCCATTTAAATATACCTTAACAGAACTGGCCACTCGTTAGGTATAGCCTCACAAATACCATCGGCTAAAAGAGGACAGCTTGGTCTTCGTCTTGGACCGATAACCCGTGAAGAAAATAGGTTGTCATGGGGCGACATGGGGACGTCCGACAGAAGTAAAAACTTAAAACTATCAATAACAGTTGTTTTTAATTTATCACGAGCCAAAAAAATAAAATCTCGTTATGGACTTTCCCGTGCCGGGCAATCCATGTTCGGCACTTGTGGCGAGAGCATGTCGTGGCGCGAACCTATAAGATTTCCCCCAGAATTATCTGTGATAGCCTTTGATAATAGCACAAGGTATCGTAGTTTGGGGCCAAATATATCTATATAAGCCATATATGCTCAAAACTCAAAGCGAATATTACCCAGAAGTTTATGTTTTCCTCGAAGGACCTCAGGACAACATTTTTTTATTAATTGACTGATTAAAGAACAGTGATTGTGCCTGACACAAAATTATGGGGCTTCGAAGGGATCAATTGACCGAAATTGAATATGCCCACGTAATAAATTATCTCAAGACTTTATTAACCCATAGTATTAAATAAAAAAAACTGTGTTCTTAATTGTAAATAATCGTTAAGATAGATTTTCTAATGTCACAACTTTATTATAATCGATAGTTTATCATATTTAATGGAAGGTGGGGTGTGGGATTAATTAAAGAAAACAATTTTCCGACAATGAGCGTTATTTTTAAGGGACGTGACCTATACGACTTACAATCCCATACATTTTAATTAAGGAGACGCCTCATAGCTTTTGTCCCATACAAAAACGGACATCAGCAATTCAAATATTGTACAAAACTTATTAAAAATAGCAAGTCCTAGTTAATGGATCCTTAAAGTATATGAAATACTCAGTATGTAAAAAATATGTCAATATCAGCTACACCTAGGTTTCGTGGAAGCCCTGAAAGTCATTAATTTCACGCATATTTTCAACCTACTTTGCGTCTCGTTTTTTACATATCGAGTAAATATAATTTCACATACTTTATGGAACTTGCTATTTCTAATATTTTTTGTACAATACTTGAATTGCTGAAGTCTGTTTTGTGTATTTTATTGTATCACCGATTTTGTTTGAATTTTTTTTTCACAATTTATTTCCATCGCTCGGATAATGGGTGAAAGAGATGCAGAAGTCTGTTTTGTGTATTTTATTGTACCGATTTTGTTTGAATTTTTTTTCTCAATTTATTTCCATCGCTCGGATAATGGGTGAAAGAGATGAAACATTTTCGAATACGTGCGTTTTTTAGTTGGTTACGCGACCAAGAGAGCTCTTAAAGAAGGATTTTTCATTTGACTCTCATACAGAGTAGTAGGGGTGTACTGAAAATTTACACACAGCAAAAACTGAAAGTATTATTTTTGCGTAAAAATAATTCATTTTGTGATAAGAACAAAAATAAAAGAAAAATTGTATTAGTTGTACACGCGTAAGAAGTGAAACTTCTTTAGCTTATTATAATTAAGGCTCTATATCCATAATTTTTCTGGGATAAACTATTCCCAATTTCTCTGTAAATAATCCACTTATATATACGCATATAGATACTTATTGAATACATACATCTAAGTGAAATAGCGGTTATTTTCTCAATGGATTTTTTTGAATAGGAAATATGGGTGTTTAAACTTTGCCCCCGTTTCCATATGAGTAGTAAAATTAAGAGCTTTTTGATAGATTATGAAAGATAAAACGGGGGCAAAGTTTAAACACCCATATTTCCTATTTAATAAAACCAATTGAAAAAATAACGACTATTTCACGTATATATATTGAATAAGTAACTATATGCTAAATTACAGTGACACAGGTGGATTATTTACAGAGAAATTGGGAATAGTAGGTAATATAAATTATGGATATAGGGCCCTTAAGAATTAATAATCTAAATTATCTATTTAAAATAATTAAATATTAAATAAATATGAATTTATTGTTAATGGGAGCGCCCTCTGTAGTTTTTAAAAAGAACACGAACATTTTTCTCTACGCTGCCTAAAGAAGTTTCACTTCATAAATAAAAAAACATGTTAAAAATATTAGGTAAGTATATTAGCCCAGTCTGTCTATTTTGAGCTCTATGTAATTTTTTTGTAATCAATATACAGCAAACGAAAATATGTAAAAAATCGGAAATTTTCCGTAGATTTCAATGCAATATTTTTAAAACAACTGACATTAGGAAGTCTTATAGAAAATGGCTTTTCACTAACCCCCTAATGTCAGTTGTTTTAAAAATATTGCATTGGATTCTACTGAAAATTTCCGATTTTTTACATATCTTCGTTTGCTGTATAGTGATTTTGGTCCAAAAAAATTACACAGACTGGCCTATATTGATATAGGCTTTATTTTTTGCGTATATTAAAAAAATCTGTAAGTATATGAAAAATGAATCAGTGTAAAATTCTGAATAATATTGTTATTTGTATACGAGTTTTTATTGTAATGTAAATTATTAACAATAATTATAAAAAGGATATATTATTATTTAGCCTCCTGAATATCAGGCTAACCGAATCCTGAAGTTTCAGGACCGTAAATTATAGGACGAAAGACTATTGTAAACGGCTATAATATAAATAAGCACTTTATTATTACTCATCTGAACTTTTCTCCAAGAATACAATGTTTGATTTTGTTAATATTTATTGTATGTATTAATAAGCATATTTGATATTAAATTAAAAAAGATGAATTTAAAACAATGCATTTTTTTACTAATTCGAAATCTCCTCCAAATTTTCCTCTTTGCATTTTATCCTTTTCTTTGGTAAGCGTTTATATATTTAAGTAATTCTGGATTAAACGTCTGAAACATACATAGAATACCACTTAGTAAAATAAAAAAAAAATGCTTAGTCCTTATGATCCTACAATATGGGTTTACAACAATTTTAATACCTACATAAACAAGCTTGTAACTACTTATCTATAAGAGATAGATATATACTACCGCGGACTTATTTGTAGATAATTTTAATCTACACAATTCTTTCCTATATCATTTTGTTATATCTCTGACGGATTAGACAGCATACGCCAAGCAAACTCGCTGGAGCTAACTTTTTCCCCGACTTGATTCACTGTTAATGCTCAGCTCCTAAACATGATAGGTCCATGTTTAATACTCGTAAACCTTCCCGGTGAATCAACCTATCTAATAGTGAAAACCGCAACAAAATCTGTTCAGTAGTTTTTGCGTGAAAAGGGTATAGACAGACAGACAGTTGCGGCGGGGGTAAAACGGAACAACGGATCGACGTGACATTTTTGCACAGAGATAGTTAGGGGGCTGGGAGGGATAAAGTGGTTAAGACGTCTGGTATTAACTAGGCAGACCACTCGTTAGGTATAGGCTAAAAAATATCATCGGCTAAACGAAAGAGACTTGGTCTTCCGCTGGATACCCTGGAACCGTAACCCGTGAAAAAAAAATTACCTCAATATCGTTATATTTAGGTCTTGACCTATAGTTAGGTCTCCTTAGGTCTTTAGGTCCTGGTTTAGGTTGTTTAGAAAATTGACGATTATCTTCAGCGTCATCTTCAGTACTATCGCGTGATCCAGATTGCTTTTGTATAACTATGCATCTGAAAACGTAGTTAAATAATTATAAAAAATCCTTAAAATTACTATAGGTCCGTGTGGCAGTATTCTTTTCTTATTCTGATTCGTTGAGCGAGGATGGAGCCAGCCCTCTTGTCACCAGAAGAGATCATCAGTCTCATCAGATCATATCTTAAGAACTCCCTTCATAACGTTTATCCGATACGAATTATATGATGCAGCTATATGTAAATTACGCGATAATTATATTTGTTTGGGTCGAAAATAAAATTGCTTTTTAATGATAAATATATTAAACATGATAAGAGGGAAATAAAATTTTCAAAATCAGTTACACATAAGTTTCATTAAGCCTTGAAAGTCCTCAATTTTTCTCATATTTTTAACCGACTTCTCGACTCTAATTCTTTTAATGTATTTATTAATTTACAATTTTATTTCGTTTATTTCATAGATAATTTCATATATTTTAAGAAAACATTTTTTAATAGTATTTGAAGTCCGTTTCGTTTATTATCACAAAACAAGTTTTGTTGAGAAATCGTACTTTCTCATATTTCTGGTACGTGAATCTTGACCTATCTTTCTTATCCTATCCTTGGTTATCTTATCAATGTTAATAGTAGTCCATCTCGCTCACATCTTTCAAAAGAGTTATGGATGAACTGAGTTCGTTGCGCTGTGATGCGTCGTTTTAAATCAACTTTTTGAATGAATCCCACGGACCTAGAGTTTCTAGAGTGTGTTAATTACGTAGTTAACAATTAGAAGTTGCCTTTCTTCTAAAAGTTGCTTACAACCAGTCTCGCGACGGCAATTCGATTGTTACAGCAACTGGTCGCAAGTACCAAACAGATAACCTAGTTGTATTCTATTTGCTCGCAAATACATAGTATGAATCATAGTGTCATCAAATTTGAATACCTTATACCTACTTATCTATTAGATATAGATATATGCTACCGCGGACTTTTTGTAGATAATTTTATTCTCCATAATTCTTTCCTATATCATTTTGTTATATCTCTGACGGATTAAACAGGATACGCCATGAAAACTCGCTTGGGCTAACTTTTTTTTTCGACTTCATTTACTTATACTATTGTTGCTCAGCTCCTAAACATGATAGATCCATGTTTAGAACTCGTAAACCTTCCGGGTGAAACTACCTATCTAATAGTGTAAACTGTAACAAAATTTGTTTAGTAGTTTTTGCGTGGCAAGCTATGAATTTCTACAATTATTCCTATGAAAAGCAAATATTTCTTGTATTTATGAAAACTTACCGCTTTTGTCTAACATTAGTAAAAGTTGATTCTGAAAAAATACACAAAAATTATTTCATTTTGATTTCGCAGGTAAATAAAAAAAACCGGCCAAGTGCGAGTTGCACTCGCGCACGAAGGCTTCCGTACCATTATCCATAAAAACGGCAAAAAAATCACGTTTGTTGTATGGGGGCTCCCTTAAATATTTATTTTATTCTGTTTTTTAGTATTTGTTGTTATAGCGGCAACAGAAATACATGATCTGTGAAAATTTCAACTGTCTAACTATCACGGTTCATGAGATACAGCCTGGTGACAGACGAACAGACAGACAGACGGACGGACAGCGGAGTCTTAGTAATAGGGTTTCTGTTTTTACCCTTTGGGTACGGAATCCTAAAAATGAAAGCCTTAATATATACATACCAATGCTTATAATAATATATATGAAGAGAACTAATATTAAAACAAATTGATTCATTTTTATTAAAAAATATGTTTTCAAAATCCATATATTTATGTAAATATCTATGGATAAAGATATGTTCACAGTGTCTATACGCTATACT
This sequence comes from Nemapogon koenigi, assembly GCA_963924495.1. Taxonomy (NCBI): domain Eukaryota; kingdom Metazoa; phylum Arthropoda; class Insecta; order Lepidoptera; family Tineidae; genus Nemapogon; species Nemapogon koenigi. The sequence goes on from OZ004655.1 coordinate 6,928,939, forward strand.
TTTTAGATCTGATTTATTATTTATTTATTTACAAATAACACATTAAAAATAACTTAATAAACCAGGCCCGCGTGGAATAGTGGCAAGAATACTGGCTGCATTTCCCCGATGAATCGCGATGCTGATTCGTTGAGCGAGGAAGGAGCCTCTTGTCACCAGAAGAGATGGTTTTCATAACACTTTTACAGCACTAGGCTTTTTCATTGCATTTTTCAAAAAGTTCTTATGTCGATAAAAAAAGATTTTACGCAATATAAAATTAACAGATTATTAAAATATAAGAAATAAAAGTTTTAATTAACCAAGTTATATATAATTATATATATCTTAACAAAATATTATTCAGATCTAATTTAATTTATTTATTTCAAGTTTTCCGCCCCGACTTTTTTGTCTATCTGTCTGTCTGTTGTTACAATACAGATAGGAATTTTGAAAAACTTTCAGTAATAAATAAATAAAATAATAATAAAAATCCAATTTTGAATCATTATGCATACACCTTTACAGTCATTAAAACAACACAAACTAAGTTTTTAAAATGCGGGTATCATTAAATTTGATAGCGCAATAGTAATGGCATTGCAACCGGAGTTCCCGGATTCAATTCTCACTTCTCATGCTTCGGAGGACACGAATACCTATACTGTAGCAGTTTGGCGGAATTTTGAATTGAATTTTCTAAGAGAATAAATAAAAAATAAAAAACTAAGAGGGCGCCGAAATCGACCACAGACTCGTTCAATTCTTGTTAACGAACGGTCCGCCATCCGTTTTCAAATCGTTGTATTTGTGGTTGATTTCGATGGCCGGAACGATCTGTCACACACACACACACATCCACACGCCTTTGTTTAATCGAATCGTGTGTGCCTGTGTGAGTGAGTGAATTGCATGTGATCTAGACCGTATGATTTACATCGCTAATGTGTGGCCTGGCCTGTGTTCAATCATACGGCGGCCGGACCGAAAATTTTCGGTGAGATACACCGGACCAAAACAGGGGACGCAAGTGTGAGGAGGGGGTGTGGTGCGGGCGGTGGACGCTAAAAATATACATTCCTGTAGGAGGCGACAACGCAAGCGTGATTGCCGCCGCCCGCCAGTTGGATAGTGGAGGTTGGCACGTCGTTATAAGCTTTTACTTATATACTTACAAATGTGATTTTACTTTTCGATTTTATACAGGCACATCTCTCTAACTAATTATTCATTCTATAGGTAACAGTGGCGAAGAGCGAATATTTTCAGAAGGGAAGCCGTAAAATAGATCACATATCTAATTCTACAAGATCCAAAATTTTATTTTATAAACTAAAATGCACTAATGACCAATGATAATCGTAAAGGGATTTAAATTACCTAAACTTTTTTATTTAAGGGGCCGCCTCATGATTTTTGTCCCATACAAATCAGATGTTTCGTTTTTCCAGTTTTACGCGATAACTGTATGTGCTAGACTCGAAATAAAAATTGCTTTTCAAAGATAAATACATTTTTAAGTATCTCATGGAAAGAAAATAACCAAAATCAGTTACACCTAAGTTTTATGAAGCCTTGAAAATCCTAAATTTCACGCGTATTTCAGCCAAGTTTGCGACTCGAATTCTCTTAATATATTTACTAATTTTAATTTTCTCGACATTAAAAGATAGATAATTTCACATACTTTAAGAATACACTAACTAGAATTTGATAATTCTAATAGTTTTTGTAAAAACATGGAAAAGCCGAAGTCCTTTTCGTGTTTTTCGAAATACCGATTTTGTTGAGAAATCCAACTTTCTCATATTTCTGGTATGTGAATATTGATCTATCTTATCTTATCTTTGGTTACCTTATCTATTTTAATAGTAGTCCATCCCGCTCACATTTTTCTAAAGAGATATGGACAAAATAAGCCGCGCGTAAAACTAAGTTCGTCGCATTGTGATGCGTCGACTTAAGTATGTACTTGTATCCAAAACTATAAATTCCAAATAAAACGCAACAAACTAAAATCGCTGTAGCAGACACATCTATCTTCTACCGGTTACATTCGACTCTCATAACCCGCAATTCATCGGCTTATTTATGAGTCTATTTGCGCGTGCTAAAACGAGAGAACGTGCGCGGATTTCAATACAAGTAAAAGAGACAGTTGCTTAGTATGAAGGTAAGTAGTATGGGCGAGCAAGCCGGTATTGTATCGGCTTATGTCCTTATGTTGCTAATGAAAATCGTTAGGCGTTTAGAAAAAAATACTTATAGAGTAGGTATCTACGTTTGGATTGATAAAATACGTTTGTATTTATATATTTTTTTAAATGCCGTTAGATAGAATAACGAATTCCTAAAGGAAAGCCGAAAGAAATAGGGTTGTATGATGTATAGCCACCTCGCCGCTAAAAGGTAGGTAATAAAACATAATATTATGTTATAAAATATCATTTAACTTATTGTGATCATCACATACATCCTAAAAATCCAATACAATTTAACTATTTATTATATATTTTGACTATTTCTTTAATTAATTTTTATCTTTTATTTCACATGCAATCTCAGAATACAGAATAAACCAGAATCCGCATAAATTTGTATTTCTTGATATACTTAAAAAAAAACAATAAAAACATGTCGCTATGTGAAAAAATCCAAATATTCAGGAGAAGCAAAAAACTTGTTTATTTCCCAAACGAAAAATACTATTCAAAAAATTCGAACATGAAGAAATATGTTGTTTTAGATTTTTACTATGATATTCTAGGTGCTACAATATTTATTGTCAATTTCGACACAGCATGATTTTCGCGCTGCGGAATAACTGAATTGTTCTTCTACTAGATATTTAATAAGTGGGCCACACATTGGTCCTGAATCGCACCAAAAATTTCCCATTCCGGCCGCCGTAAGATCTAGGCGGGCCATTTGTTATAGGTATTGGACGAGTCTGTGGGCGGTTTCGGTGGCCACCTTTATACACATAGCATATTTTATATTTAACAAACCATTTAAAACTAGAATAGATGTTACTTTTTTTTATGAATATCTCATGATAATAAAAAAATATCCCAAATTTGACGGGTGCGAAAAATCTCGTATATTTTTGGAGGCATGACGCTTTTAATAGTATTCAGTGCGCGTATTCTGGTTTGTTTTGTATTCTAAGCATGCAATTAACACAATCTATAATAATGTTGTGAAACGCATGAACCACAGTTAACTGGCAAATAAAAATCTGGGAGCAATATTATTAACTCAGAAATATTATAATATACTATAACGCCACTTATTCTTGAGTGGACTTTCAGAGATTCGCCAGCACGAGTAATTCTGAAACAAAGTCAGGTATATGAGTATATGTATGTATGTTAACAAGAGAGGTGTGTCTGGGTCGTGGCATGTGGAGGTTCTTAGTCTCTGTCTACCCCGATGTGATTCAGGCGTGAGTATATGTATGTTAACAAGAGAGGTGTGTCTGGGTCGTGGCATGTGGAGGTCCTTAGTCTCTCTCTACCCCGATGTGATTCAGGCGTGAGTATATGTATGTTAACAAGAGAGGTGTGTCTGGGTCGTGGCATGTGGAGGTCCTTAGTCTCTGTCTACCCCGATGTGATTCAGGCGTGAGTACATGTATGTTAACAAGAGAGGTGTGTCTGGGTCGTGGAATGTGGAGGTCCTTAGTCTCTGTCTACCCCGATGTGATTCAGGCGTGAGTATATGTATGTTAACAAGAGAGGTGTGTCTGGGTCGTGGCATGTGGAGGTCCTTAGTCTCCCTCTACCCCGATGTGATTCAGGCGTGAGTATATGTATGTTAACAAGAGAGGTGTGTCTGGGTCGTGGCATGTGGAGGTCCTTAGTCTCTGTCTACCCCGATGTGATTCAGGCGTGAGTACATGTATGTTAACAAGAGAGGTGTGTCTGGGTCGTGGCATGTGGAGGTCCTTAGTCTCTGTCTACCCCGATGTGATTCAGGCGTGAGTATATGTATGTTAACAGGAGAGGTGAGTCTGCGGGTCGTGGCATGTGGAGGTCCTTAGTTTCTGTCTACCCCGATGTGATTCAGGCGTGAGTATATTATACAGTATGTTAACAAGAGAGGTGTGTCTGTGTCGTGGCATGTGGAGGTCCTTAGTCTCTGTCTACCCCGATGTAATGCAGGCGTGAGTATATGTATGTTAACAAGAGAGGTGTGTCTGGGTCGTGGCATGTGGAGGTCTTTATAGTCTCTGTCTACCCCGATGTGATTCAGGCGTGAGTAAATGTATGTTAACAAGAGAGGTGTGTGTGGGTCGTGGCATGTGGAGGTCCTTAGTCTCTGTCTACCCCGATGTGATTCAGGCGTGAGTATATGTATGTTAACAAGAGAGGTGTGTGTGGGTCGTGTCATGTGGAGGTCCTTAGTCTCTGTCTACCCCGATGTGATTCAGGCGTGAGTATATGTATGTTAACAAGAGAGGTGTGTCTGGGTCGTGGCATGTGGAGGTCTTTATAGTCTCTGTCTACCCCGATGTGATTCAGGCGTGAGTAAATGTATGTTAACAAGAGAGGTGTGTCTGGGTCGTGGCATGTGGAGGTCTTTAGTCTCTGTCTACCCCGATGTGATTCAGGCGTGAGTATAATGTTAACAAGAGAGGTGTGTGTGGGTCGTGGCATGTGGAGGTCCTTAGTCTCTGTCTACCCCGATGTGATTCAGGCGTGAGTATATGTATGTTAACAAGAGAGGTGTGTGTGGGTCGTGGCATGTGGAGGTCCTTAGTCTCTGTCTACCCCGATGTGATTCAGGCGTGAGTATATGTATGTTAACAAGAGAGGTGTGTGTGGGTCGTGTCATGTGGAGGTCCTTAGTCTCTGTCTACCCCGATGTGATTCAGGCGTGAGTATATGTATGTTAACAAGAGAGGTGTGTCTGGGTCGTGGCATGTGGAGGTCTTTATAGTCTCTGTCTACCCCGATGTGATTCAGGCGTGAGTAAATGTATGTTAACAAGAGAGGTGTGTCTGGGTCGTGGCATGTGGAGGTCTTTAGTCTCTGTCTACCCCGATGTGATTCAGGCGTGAGTATATGTATGTTAACAAGAGAGGTGTGTCTGGGTCGTGGCATGTGGAGAACTTTAGTCTCTGTCTACCCCGATGTGATTCAGGCGTGAGTATATGTATGTTAACAAGAGAGGTGTGTCTGGGTCGTGGCATGTGGAGGTCTTTAGTCTCTGTCTACCCCGATGTGATTCAGGCGTGAGTATATGTATGTTAACAAGAGAGGTGTGTCTGGGTCGTGGCATGTGGAGAACTTTAGTCTCTGTCTACCCCGATGTGATTCAGGCGTGAGTATATGTATGTTAACAAGAGAGGTGTGTCTGGGTCGTGGCATGTGGAGGTCTTTAGTCTCTGTCTACACCGATGTGATTCAGGCGTGAGTATATGTATGTTAACAAGAGAGGTGTGTCTGGGTCGTGGCATGTGGAGGTCCTTATAGTCTCTGTCTACCCCGATGTGATTCAGGCGTGAGTATATGTATGTTAACAAGAGAGGTGTGTCTGGGTCGTGGCATGTGGAGAACTTTAGTCTCTGTCTACCCCGATGTGATTCAGGCGTGAGTATATGTATGTTAACAAGAGAGGTGTGTCTGGGTCGTGGCATGTGGAGGTCCTTATAGTCTCTGTCTACCCCGATGTGATTCAGGCGTGAGTAAATGTATGTTAACAAGAGAGGTGTGTCTGGGTCGTGGCATGTGGAGGTCTTTAGTCTCTGTCTACCCCGATGTGATTCAGGCGTGAGTATATGTATGTTAACAAGAGAGGTGTGTCTGGGTCGTGGCATGTGGAGGTCCTTATAGTCTCTGTCTACCCCGATGTGATTCAGGCGTGAGTAAATGTATGTTAACAAGAGAGGTGTGTCTGGGTCGTGGCATGTGGAGGTCTTTAGTCTCTGTCTACCCCGATGTGATTCAGGCGTGAGTATATGTATGTTAACAAGAGAGGTGTGTCTGGGTCGTGGCATGTGGAGGTCCTTAGTCTCCGTCTACCCCGATGTGATTCAGGCGTGAGTATATGTATGTTAACAGGAGAGGTGAGTCTGCGGGTCGTGGCATGTGGAGGTCCTTAGTTTCTGTCTACCCCGATGTGATTTAGGCGTGAGTATATTATACAGTATGTTAACAAGAGAGGTGTGTCTGGGTCGTGGCATGTGGAGGTCCTTATAGTCTCTGTCTACCCCGATGTGATTCAGGCGTGAGTATATATAAGTTAACAAGAGGGGTGTGTCTGGGTCGTGGCATGTGGAGGTTCTTAGTCTCTGTCTACCCCGATGTAATGCAGGCGTGAGTACATGTATGTTAACAAGAGAGGTGTGTCTGGGTCGTGGCATGTGGAGGTCCTTAGTCTCTGTCTACCCCGATGTGATTCAGGCGTGAGTATATGTATGTTAACAGGAGAGGTGAGTCTGCGGGTCGTGGCATGTGGAGGTCCTTAGTTTCTGTCTACCCCGATGTGATTCAGGCGTGAGTATATTATACAGTATGTTAACAAGAGAGGTGTGTCTGGGTCGTGGCATGTGGAGGTCCTTATAGTCTCTGTCTACCCCGATGTGATTCAGGCGTGAGTATATGTATGTTAACAAGAGAGGTGTGTCTGGGTCGTGGCATGTGCAGGTCCTTAGTCTCTGTCTACCCCGATGTGATTCAGGCGTGAGTATATGTATGTTAACAAGAGAGGTGTGTCTGGGTCGTGGCATGTGCAGGTCCTTAGTCTCTGTCTACCCCGATGTGATTCAGGCGTGAGTATATGTATGTTAACAAGAGAGGTGTGTCTGGGTCGTGGCATGTGCAGGTCCTTAGTCTCTGTCTACCCCGATGTGATTCAGGCGTGAGTATATGTATGTTAACAAGAGAGGTGTGTCTGGGTCGTGGCATGTGCAGGTCCTTAGTCTCTGTCTACCCCGATGTGATTCAGGCGTGAGTATATGTATGTTAACAAGAGAGGTGTGTCTGGGTCGTGGCATGTGCAGGTCCTTAGTCTCTGTCTACCCCGATGTGATTCAGGCGTGAGTATATGTATGTTAACAAGAGAGGTGTGTCTGGGTCGTGGCATGTGCAGGTCCTTAGTCTCTGTCTACCCCGATGTGATTCAGGCGTGAGTATATGTATGTTAACAAGAGAGGTGTGTCTGGGTCGTGGCATGTGCAGGTCCTTAGTCTCTGTCTACCCCGATGTGATTCAGGCGTGAGTATATGTATGTTAACAAGAGAGGTGTGTCTGGGTCGTGGCATGTGCAGGTCCTTAGTCTCTGTCTACCCCGATGTGATTCAGGCGTGAGTATATGTATGTTAACAAGAGAGGTGTGTCTGGGTCGTGGCATGTGCAGGTCCTTAGTCTCTGTCTACCCCGATGTGATTCAGGCGTGAGTATATGTATGTTAACAAGAGAGGTGTGTCTGGGTCGTGACATGTGAAGGTCCTTAGTCTCTGTCTACCCCGATGTGATTCAGGCGTGAGTATATGTATGTTAACAAGAGAGGTGTGTCTGGGTCGTGGCATGTGCAGGTCCTTAGTCTCTGTCTACCCCGATGTGATTCAGGCGTGAGTATATGTATGTTAACAAGAGAGGTGTGTCTGGGTCGTGACATGTGAAGGTCCTTAGTCTCTGTCTACCCCGATGTGATTCAGGCGTGAGTATATGTAAGTTAATAAGAGAGGTGTGTCTGGGTCGTGGCATGTGCAGGTCCTTAGTCTCTGTCTACCCCGATGTGATTCAGGCGTGAGTATATGTATGTTAACAAGAGAGGTGTGTCTGGGTCGTGGCATGTGCAGGTCCTTAGTCTCTGTCTACCCCGATGTGATTCAGGCGTGAGTATATGTATGTTAACAAGAGAGGTGTGTCTGGGTCGTGACATGTGAAGGTCCTTAGTCTCTGTCTACCCCGATGTGATTCAGGCGTGAGTATATGTATGTTAACAAGAGAGGTGTGTCTGGGTCGTGGCATGTGCAGGTCCTTAGTCTCTGTCTACCCCGATGTGATTCAGGCGTGAGTATATGTATGTTAACAAGAGAGGTGTGTCTGGGTCGTGGCATGTGGAGGTCCTTAGTCTCTGTCTACCCCGATGTGATTCAGGCGTGAGTATATGTATGTTAACAAGAGAGGTGTGTCTGGGTCGTGGCATGTGGAGGTCCTTAGTCTCTGTCTACCCCGATGTGATTCAGGCGTGAGTATTATGTATGTTAACAAGAGAGGTGTGTCTGGGTCGTGGCATGTGCAGGTCCTTAGTCTCTGTCTACCCCGATGTGATTCAGGCGTGAGTATATGTATGTTAACAAGAGAGGTGTGTCTGGGTCGTGACATGTGAAGGTCCTTAGTCTCTGTCTACCCCGATGTGATTCAGGCGTGAGTATATGTATGTTAACAAGAGAGGTGTGTCTGGGTCGTGGCATGTGCAGGTCCTTAGTCTCTGTCTACCCCGATGTGATTCAGGCGTGAGTATATGTATGTTAACAAGAGAGGTGTGTCTGGGTCGTGACATGTGAAGGTCCTTAGTCTCTGTCTACCCCGATGTGATTCAGGCGTGAGTATATGTATGTTAACAAGAGAGGTGTGTCTGGGTCGTGGCATGTGCAGGTCCTTAGTCTCTGTCTACCCCGATGTGATTCAGGCGTGAGTATATGTATGTTAACAAGAGAGGTGTGTCTGGGTCGTGGCATGTGCAGGTCCTTAGTCACTGTCTACCCCGATGTGATTCAGGCGTGAGTATATGTATGTTAACAAGAGAGTTACTTACTTAAAGTCGTAAACAGATACGTTTTTAGGGTAACTGTATCCATTAGTATAGTCAACTTTTTCATCATTTACTTTAACAGTAGGTGGACCTTCTTTAGCCGGTTCTATCTGTACATAATTACCTCCTGTATACAATTTGTATCCCCCACCTTTAAGTCTAAGGAGGGCAAATCTGAAAAAAAAATACAAAGTACAGTGTTATCGGTTCCAGGGTACCAGGGTCCAGTCTTTCTCTTTTAGCCGATGGTATTTGTGAGGCTATACCTAACGAGTGGCCAGTTCTGTTGAGGTATATTTAGACGGAAAAGCCACTAAGTATTAAAAAAAATATATAAAAAAAACACATGGTCGGGATCAAACCGTGGCCAGCCTAGTTAATACCAGACGTCTTAACCACTCGTTTTAAGGTTTTTAGAGGAGGTTTATCGTAGTGAATGAAGAAAAGTAGTTGGTTTGGACACATGAAAGGATATACTGGCAGAAGACGACCTAGGTGTACTTTTATTGAATATTAAAAAAAATGATCGAAAGTAATATTAAAAGTACACACAATCGCCGAGCATGTATGAAAGGTTTGATGAATATAAAAGAAGCGAATGGAATTCGATTATCTCTGCCTACCCTTCTTGGGATAAAAGACCTGATGATAGATCCCTCATCTTACCTAGGTGTTGGACTACAATCAGCTAGCGCCAGACTCTCAGCACACTGCAAAGTTGGTAATCTATCTACTGTACCAAGTAGTGTATGAACAGTACTTTCTTGTAACCGGCATTCTCCTGTAAAAATAGATAATTTGAGTTACAAAGCTTAGTTTTTTAAATCGGTCCAGTAGTTTTTAAAGTAGCCCACACACTGGTCCGGTATCGCACAGAAAAAAAAATTGTTTTAATTTATTGTCAAAATAACTGTTATGTGTGTGGATGTGAGTGTGTGACAGATCGTTTAGGCTAGGTTCCGGCCATCGCCATAGTCTACGCCTCGGGTGCACTAAAGGCTGGCTCTTACCTCGCTCATAGGATCATATTAACAATTTAGCGAGGTAACGCAGCCAGTGTTTTGGGAACCATGCCACAGAGAGGGGGTTCTGGAAGAGGTATTCTTTATTTGTACATAGTTCTTAATTATATTATTTATTATTATTATTGCTAAGTATTTTAAATGTATAAGTTTTATAATTGTATTGAATATACAAAAAAAAAAGTTTAAATTATATTAAATAAAATATGCGAAAATTTACCGTCCCTCCACCTTTATCTCTGAAAATACTGAGTTAAAAATTTTGAAAATAAAAAATAGGAAATATAGGGCATTTATCTAGACAACGCGGTAGCGTGTCAAGCCAAGTTCAAGCCAACAGAACTGGCGAGCAGCACCGTGTGTAATATTACACGAACCATTTGGAGCCACTTTTGACCCCTTCATAACTTATAAACTATCTAACATAAACACACCAATTTGGTTTATATATTGAGACCCCCTAGATATAAATTTCTTCTTTTTCTTCTTTTGATATATGGCAACAGTGCTGACTTTCGTCGCAATTTTGCCTGTCTCCAGTGTTTAATCTTGTGCAATAGTAAGCCGATAAATCGGTAGCTAAGATTATCCCGCCGACTGTGATGTCTTATTAATCACTGACTAATCTCAACCATCATAGCGCGGCCGGGATTAAACCGGATTCCACACCACGCCATGACGACAACGCGTGCGTTCGGCGCCATGACCGGATGTGGAATCCTAGATATAAACTAGTACCAGAATAACTTATGATCTATTGAACCTCAACATTTGCCTGGGCTAGTTTTCACATACTAGTCAACTTATATTTAGCTAATCAACTTATCATCTTTTTGTTATATGTAAGTTATTGTTTCTATATTGTAAGGTGCTCATCCTCTAAATATTTGATTTGCTGGTAAAAACTAGCCAAATTTGAGATTCAATAGATCATAAGTTATTTGCTTTGTGTAAATAATTCGACTGGGGCTTGCTCAAAAATGTATGGACAGGTGGATCTTTTTTTTTCTTTTTTATTCCTTCATCTTTTGTGTGATGAAAGTGTTAAGTATACATTAAAACAAGCAGTTGACGGAATCTCTGTAAATCAAATAGTTTTCAAGATATTTGATTTTGAAAATTATGATTTTTTTATTTTGTGTACAACCTCTAGATTTTTGCATGATGAATAACCATAAAATAACAATCAAAAAAATGTACTACGTCACTTCTCTAACCTGGGCAGTTTTTCAGATATTCGACTTTGAAAATGTTCAAAATGTATAAAAAAAGTACATTACATTTTTTTTATTTATTGGCACTGTCTTGATTAATCCTAAGAGAATTAGTATTGAAAAACATGCACACGACCTTTATACATTGTAGTGTGGCCAGAGACATCAGTAACAGTAACAGTAACTGGCAAAAGTTGTCCATATTAAACCGAAAAGGTGGCAAGCCTGTTGTTGTAGTTGATGGACCAGATGTGTAACGTCTTTAACAGATTAAGTAGGTATCTGTTATTGTTAGAATAAGTGTGGACGAACGTGCCCTCCGAAGCACGAGAAGTTTTTATAGCATTTATATTATTATAAACCTAAGATAACATTATCAACGCCTTCATTTGCCTCAAACACTTCAACTTCTAAATCTTGTTTTACAATATGTCTAAATGAACAGCTGGAGGAACTATGTAATTTTTTTGTGTGTGAACTACGTTGTTTGCTCCATAAAGTGCCTAACAACCTCTAATCTATGCTAACAACTTCGTTTTACGCGGGGGCTGCTTGAAGCGCTAGCAGAGCAAAATACGACTTCTAAGGGAGTTCTTTAAGGGAACCATCTCGGCTTATGTCGGATTGGAGGATTGGCGCTGGCTAGATAACTGTTAACCTGAAGGTTTTTACTTGTGGAGGAATTGTCGCCACGTGTGGCTGACCACGGCCGCAGCGTTGTCCATTTTGTGTCTGTGTCAGTGACTGCTGTCTGAGTGAGGTGTGTACACTAGAGTTGTGTGGTGTGACTACGCTATGTGTGGTGCTTAAAGGTGGATGTATTGTAGGGCTAGGTTTGAGTTGTTGGTAAGGTTAATGAATGATGGCCTTGAGCTTGTCAATGATCACCGTTGGTGGTCTCTATAGTTCAAGACCGATTTAGGCCTACGTCTATTACATAAGTCGCTGAGTTTTTGATTAACGGATTGAAATGGCTAAGGGCCCTGTTGAAGAAATGCTCCGACGCTTTTTTCATCCACTTGGAGAGTGGATCAATTTTTATATATAAATGGAGGTTCGCGTTCCGGACGTAGTACGGTGCGCCGGTCGTTTGCCCCAAGACGCGATTTTGCAAGACCTGCATCTTATGCAGGAGCTTTGGGTCCGCGTATGCAAACACGGGGCTAGCGTAGAGAAGTGATGACAGTACGGAGCCGTTATACCTATACCTAAACGTGCGTTCTGAGAGGTATCTTTGAATGATTAGTGTGAGTGTGTCTGGAGTTTGGATATCTATGCCCCTGAGTTTTATACTTTAAGGATCTCCGAGAGGCCCCAGAAAGCACGGTGGCTGGGCTTAAGATACTCCAGTAGGCTATCCCAGCTAAAGTTTCGCATGTTCTGAAGGGCTTGTTTAAAACGACGTTGCAGAGAACGCATTTTAATTTTGTTATCTAGGCTGGGGTACCTATCGTGGTACCTATCGTTTTAGCTCCCTTACATCTTCCGGGAGATTCCACCTGTGGGCATCTGAGTGAACCTGTTTGGTGGCAGCTGTGACTGAGTTTTGGATGTGCTTTGTCAGTGAGTCGATTGGTATGTTTGCATCGTCAGTGGTGGTGCATAGGTCGGGGATGTTCACTAGCGAAGTTTGCTCCAAAAGCTCGGTGACGCGGCCCCAGTCCGTAATCGTTCTGTGGGACCAAGCCTCCGGGGCTCCTAAACACATAACTACGGGCCTGTGATCTGAATCTAGCTCATGGAGAGTTTCGATCGAGTACACCTTAAGGGAAACGCCTTTATGAAAGGCGAAGTCAAGAACTGAAGGTTTGTGTTCTACGCTAACACCAGAGGAATGGCTGTGTAGGCTAGCTGGTCTTGGAGTCTGTATAAGTAAGTCCCTTGACAGTTCCTACCGTTAGGATCCCAAGACCCGTGTTTACAGTTGAAGTTGCCGAAAAGAACAACGGCTTCTCCAAGCTCAAACAATGCCTCGAGATCCTCCTTGAGTTGAGGTTTTGACGGGGAGAGATATATGCCAGCGTACTTTGTCCTGTCATTGCTACTTGGCAGATGGTTGCCTCGATGTTAGTGAGAGTAGCGGGGGCATCGACTGGTATGCAGTGCAGTGACTTACGGTAGTGAATCGCTGTAACCCCTTGCCTCCCATTAAGTCGGTCTGTATGGAGTATGTTGTAGTTAGGCATCGAGGGGCTCCTAACGTTAGGTTTCAGGAACGTTTCCTGATCCAAGAGAAGTGTGTGTTGGTGAAAGACCTAAGTCCTATGGCATTGTTAATAATGCCGCTAGCGTTGAAAGACGCGGGGTTTGATTCTTGAGGAGAACCTATCCATTTTGGGGTTGTGAATTTATATCGTTAAAGATATCTGGATATTTGGTCACAAGGGCCAATTTTTCGAAATGGGAGTTCGCTTTGCGGAATTTTGCCGCCACAGTATTTATTTCCGTTTGCTGCAAGCTTGGTTTAACTGATGTTATGGATACTGGTGCCCACCGGGCCGCGGTTTGTGGTGCTGTGACGGCGGCTACTGGCAACGCTGGAGCGGAGTAACGAGCGCCACGACCCCATGTAGGGGGGGGGGGTCCCAACCCCTGGCTTGCGCGATTGGTGCGACGAGAAGGACAGATTGGATGCTGCTCGAGGCGATCTCCCCCCCCCCTCTTATTCGTCGTAAACATATTATCGTAACCCACTTTGGAATGACAATCCAGGTTGCTTTTTTATGAGAAATGTAATTAGTTGATGTAATTTTGAGTAAAATATGTTTAAAAACTACCTAACTTCAAACTCAATTATCTCAAAAACTGCCATAGTTACAAATATGGTGTAGAACAATTTTTCACACCATTTAACATGATCTATCACCATGCAAAAGTCCAAAGGTGTACAACAAAAACAAATTTGCATCACTTTTTGAGCAAGCCCCTTTTAAATAGCAAACATTGTTGTAGCAGAAAAAACAAGAAATTGTGTTTTAAATTTACTAAAGAATGTTATACGTTCTTATAAATAAATTTCAGGATCGTATACAGAACTTGGCACCCATTTAGATCTCAAATCTTTTGTCGGTGAAGCCGGCAACCACCATTATCATAATATTGAACTTGGATCCCACTTTCACATTTATGTTTTTGGTGAGATTATACTTTACAGGAAAACCTAAACTGACTTCTGACCGAAAAAATGCAAAGGAACCCTCAGCGCGCGAGTCGTATCGCAACTTGGCCAAGGGCCTTTTCTTAAAATTTGAAGATGATCTACGCGGAAGAATTGGACGAGTCTGTGCTCGGTTTCGGTGGACCGTACCGTCGGGGATTGGACGAATGTGTGGCCACCTTTATGGAAAACTTACTATACAGTCCGAACTCTCTCATAATCTGTATGTTGCTCCAGTTTTCAATAACCCAATTAAAATTTTCACTTTTAAATTCAAGTTTCGGCCCCTTTTCCAGTCGCACTGAAGTCAAACCATCATTCACCTGAAATTTAATATTAAATACAATAGGGGTGATATTGTATAATAATATTTTTGTATAGTCTATAACGTTTAATTACCAAAAATATTGTTTATTTATTTGTTTAATAAATATTTCTTTTTTAATATCCAAATTAAATCCGGTCACGTGACCACAAACGGTAAATGACGTCATTTCTAAGTAAATGTCAAATAAAATAACCACAGACAGTAACTACGAGTATATTATTATAACCGTCTGTCAATTAGTCACTGTTTATGGTTAAGTTATTTTCTTGTTAGTTTATCTAGCTTAGTCTGTGATCATAATTTTGTTCTTTACCTAGGTGTGACGTCATCATCGCGTTCAGAACGTTTGAGCGGGAATAGAAAAATAGTCATGATTTTTTTAATGAAAATGGAAATATAAAATTTTCTAATTAAATATCTTACAGCTATACTTTAAAAGTTTTTCAAAAAAATTGTCATCTTCCCTATTATTTATTTCTTTCTTTCACAACACAGAGCAACCAGATCGACATGATTTTTGCACACAGTTAAGTCAGTATTTTGCCTCGTAAATCCTTCAGGAAGCAGTTTTAGAGTGACATTTAAAATTTTTCCAAAAGCGAATAAAATAAAATTGAAGCGGGGCCGGTGGTCGAGTGGGTAAAACGTCGGCTCACAACTGAGAAATCGCGGGATCGATCCCCACATCCGACCATGTACCAATGGGTTTTTTTTAATAAAAAAACTACAAAGAGGCTTTTCCATTTACCTCAACAGAGCTGGCCTCATAAAACCTTCGGCTAAGTGAGGAAGAAGTCTTCCGCTGGGTACCCTGGGGCCGGAAACGGTTCCCGGGAGCTGTAATTTTTTAAATTTTGCATCTCTTTCACCCAATATCCAAGCGATAGAAATAAATAGAGAAAGAAAATTTTAAAACAAAATCGGTACAATAAAATACACAAAACAGACTTCAGCAATTCAAAAATATATTCTACAAATTTAGAAAGGGATAAAGTATGTATTTGAAATTATTTTTACTCGTTATGTAAGTATAGGTTGCAAAGTCGGTTGAAATATGCGTGAAATTGATGACTTTCAGGATTTCATAAAACTACTACTGCTAGATAATTTCATATACTTTAAGAATCCATTAACTAGAACTTGCTATTTTTAAAAGGTTTTGAATTACTGAAGTCCGTTTTTGTATGTGACAAAAGTTATGAGGCGCTCCTTAATGGACCTAGATTGAAGATATTGGAAGTGCGGACATGCTTTACTTGCCCTCCGAAGCATAAGAAACGTGTCCCCCTAGTTTCATTTACCTTGATTGTTGCACTGACGTTTAGAGGATCTACATCAAATGTTTGTAGCATTTGACCAACAATTGTCTGTGATGTTATGAAATTTGAAGGGATCGTGAATTTTGGTAACTGAAAAAATAAATATAATTTAAATGTATGTCTGTGATATCAAAATTAATACCAACTACATGCTACCGCGGACTTTTTTGTAGATAATTTAATTCTACACAATTTTTTCCTACATCATTTTGTTCTATCTCTAACGGATTAGACAGCATACGCCATGAAAACGCACTGGAGCTAACTTTTCTCCGACTTGATTCACCAATACTGTTAATATTCAGCTCCTAAACATGATAAGTCCATGTTTAATACTCGTAAACCTTCCCGATGAATCAACCTATCTAATCTTGAAAACTGTAACAAAACACGTTCAGTAATTTTTGCGTGAAAAGAGCAATATGTGAAAGTGTAATTTATGCCCTGTGGAAGGTTTACTAGAAAAAAGTCGGGAAAAACTTAGCTCCAGCGCGTTTTCGAGGGGTATGCTGTAAAATTCGTGAGAGATATAACAAAATGATGTAGGAAAGAATTATGTAGAATAAAATGATCTACAAAAAAGTCCTCGGTAGCATATATCTATCTCTAATAGATAAGTAGTTATAAGCGTTAATAAAGATGCTCCCGCCGACTGTGATATGCCTAATCACTGACTAATCACAACTATCACAGCGCGGACGGGATTAAAGTGATTCTCCATCATGTCACGGCGGGACGCGTGCGTTGGTCGCCATGACATGACGTAGAATCCCAATTTACATTATTATTCAAATCTGTTTAGCCGTTGCGTTACCTTATCTTTACTCATTTTGATGTCTAATTGCCTTTCTGTGGATTTTCCACTTGTGTTTCCTTTATATTCAAGTTTAAAAAATGTAGAATTTGTTGGACAAAGATTAGGAACTTCACCTCCCGTGTAAGTTATTGTGATGTTTCCTTCGTATGCTGATGGATCAGTTAGTATATCTTGATCGAAAGCATCGTGACTTATATCTATGTTTTCTAAGCATATCTGTTGAAAAAAATAATTACTTACAACAAAATATTTACTAAGCAGACCACGGGTTTGATCCCGGCCATGTACCAATGGGTTTTTTTATTAAAAAATTACGTACATAATCCGACAAACAACACTTAGAAGCTTTTCCATCTAAATATACCTCAACAGAACTGCCCACTCGTTAGATAGCCTCACAAATACCAGCGGCTAAACGAGGGACCTATTGGTCTTCCGCTGGGTACCATGGAACCGTAACACGGTTTAGGGAGCTTTAAGAGGATCGTGTAGCTCAGCGTACGCAGCGAAATAGGTATTTAGAAAATCATATTCTGTCTCAAGCGCGCTCTTCCCCCGGGCATCAGTGCGACAGAGAGCACTGCAGCTCGTGAGTGTTCGTAGGTATGTTCTTCGTTGAAAATTGCGTTTTGGGCGAAAACGATTTACACCTACTAAACTATAACGAAACCTTATAATTTTGGTGTCAAACGTTTTAGCAGATTATAATCTACGTACGTACGTTTTGCTTTTTTTGAAATTTTGCTTGGTTTTTCAAATACAGACGGTTAATTACGAGCAAGTTATGAACCAAAAAAAACCGAGATTTGAGGGGCTTATAACTTTTGACCTATCACGAATTTTGATAAAAGGAAAAAATACGTACGTAGTTTTTCACTAGGTCAGTATCATATTACAAAATCGTTAAAATTAAATAATATTTAGGGGTAGTAAAACGTTTTCTCCGTTTGTATGGACATGGACGCGGTACACCCATGAAGAAAGAAAAAAAAAGATAATAAAAAAAAGAATTTAAATAATGTTTTGTAAAGAAAAAGATTGTTTACTAAATTACGCCAGTAGATTAACTATACGCGATCATTCACGCACGGCGGATGTCCATAAATACGAATTGACGGCATCCGGAACGATGTCATTAGAGAAGAATGCGTAGTGAAAGATGATGTTGTGATTAAAATAAAGAAAAGTAGTTTACGCGTGTCCAACGTTGAAAGAATGACGGATGAAAGATTTACTAAAAACGTTTATATGGCTGAAGTGAAAGGAAATGCTGGCAGAGGACGATCTAGATGTACTTTTATTGAACATATAAAAAATGCATTGATCGAAGGCAATATTAAAAGTACACACAATACCGAGCATATATGAAAGGTATGATGAATATAAAGGAAGCGAAAGAGGTATGTCAGGATCGTAGCAAATGGCATTCGATTGTCTCTGCCTACCCCTCTTGGGATAAAAGGCGTGATGATAGATAGATCGATAGATAGACAAATAGATAGATCGGTAAAAAGTTAGTACCATGTAGAACACCGTTAATTATCACAAATCCTTACCTTCCACTTTTTCTTATTATCATCAGGAGAATTAGGTTGTTCACCAGATAACGAAAGGAAAGAAACAGTCCTGTCTCTTCTAGCTTGGAATTTCGCTTCTCCATAGATTTTGAAATACAAATCACCATCTTCTATGTTTTCTCTGGAAAATATAAAAAAAATGAGATATGTGGAGGTCCTTAGTCTCTGTCTACCCCGATGTGATTCAGGCGTGAGTATATGAATGTTAACAAGAGAGGTGTGTCTGGGTCGTGGCATGTGGAGGTCCTTAGTCTCTGTCTACCCCGATGTGATTCAGGCGTGAGTATATGAATGTTAACAAGAGAGGTGTGTCTGGGTCGTGGCATGTGGAGGTCCTTAGTCTCTGTCAACCCCGATGTGATTCAGGCGTGAGTATATGAATGTTAACAAGAGAGGTGTGTCTGGGTCGTGGCGGCATGTGGAGGTCCTTAGTCTCTGTCAACCCCGATGTGATTCAGGCGTGAGTATATGAATGTTAACAAGAGAGGTGTGTCTGGGTCGTGGCATGTGGAGGTCCTTAGTCTCTGTCTACCCCGATGTGATTCAGGCGTGTGTATATGAATGTTAACAAGAGAGGTGTGTCTGGGTCGTGGCATGTGGAGGTCCTTAGTCTCTGTCAACCCCGATGTGATTCAGGCGTGAGTATATGAATGTTAACAAGAGAGGTGTGTCTGGGTCGTGGCATGTGGAGGTCCTTAGTCTCTGTCAACCCCGATGTGATTCAGGCGTGAGTATATGAATGTTAACAAGAGAGGTGTGTCTGGGTCGTGGCATGTGGAGGTCCTTAGTCTCTGTCAACCCCGATGTGATTCAGGCGTGAGTATATGAATGTTAACAAGAGAGGTGTGTCTGGGTCGTGGCATGTGGAGGTCCTTAGTCTCTGTCTACCCCGATGTGATTCAGGCGTGAGTATATGAATGTTAACAAGAGAGGTGTGTCTGGGTCGTGGCATGTGGAGGTCCTTAGTCTCTGTCAACCCCGATGTGATTCAGGCGTGAGTATATGTATGTTAATAAGAGAGGTGTGTCTGGGTCGTGGCATGTGGAGGTCCTTAGTCTCTGTCAACCCCGATGTGATTCAGGCGTGAGTATATGTATGTTAACAAGAGAGGTGTGTCTGGGTCGTGGCATGTGGAGGTCCTTAGTCTCTGTCTACCCCGATGTGATTCAGGCGTGAGTATATGTAGGTATGTTAACAAGAGAGGTGTGTCAGGGTCGTGGCATGTGGAGGTCCTTAGTCTCTGTCTACCCCGATGTGATTCAGGCGTGAGTATACGTATGTTAACAAGAGAGGTGTGTCTGGGTCGTGGCATGTAGAGGTCCTTAGTCTCTGTCTACCCCGATGTGATTCAGGCGTGAGTATATGTATGTTAACAAGAGAGGTGTGTCAGGGTCGTGGCATGTGGAGGTCCTTAGTCTCTGTCTACCCCGATGTGATTCAGGCGTGAGTATATGTATGTTAACAAGAGAGGTGTGTCTGGGTCGTGGCATGTGGAGGTCCTTAGTCTCTGTCTACCCCGATGTGATTCAGGCGTGAGTATATGTATGTTAACAAGAGAGGTGTGTCAGGGTCGTGGCATGTGGAGGTCCTTAGTCTCTGTCTACCCCGATGTGATTCAGGCGTGAGTATATGTATGTTAACAAGAGAGGTGTGTCTGGGTCGTGGCATGTGGAGGTCCTTAGTCTCTGTCTACCCCGATGTGATTCAGGCGTGAGTATATGTATGTTAACAAGAGAGGTGTGTCTGGGTCGTGGCATGTGGAGGTCCTTAGTCTCTGTCTACCCCGATGTGATTCAGGCGTGAGTATATGTATGTTAACAAGAGAGGTGTGTCAGGGTCGTGGCATGTGGAGGTCCTTAGTCTCTGTCTACCCCGATGTGATTCAGGCGTGAGTATATGTATGTTAACAAGAGAGGTGTGTCTGGGTCGTGGCATGTGGAGGTCCTTAGTCTCTGTCTACCCCGATGTGATTCAGGCGTGAGATATGTATGTTAACAAGAGAGGTGTGTCAGGGTCGTGGCATGTGGAGGTCCTTAGTCTCTGTCTAGACCGATCTGATTCTGGCGTGAGTATATATGTGTGATAATTACCTAAACGTAATAGAATGCAAAATGCCAATTTCTAAATTTTCTTCCATTGTAAACTCCAGCTGTGACACTGCCAGGTCAACTTCTAGAACATTATCTCCAGACTTCTGGAGTGGTCTGCTTGGTGGTAGGATGAAACCACAGGATCCAGTTTGGGTGGATGCTAATGGACCGATTTTCGTGAAGATGCTGTTAAAATAATACAAGAAACCTCATTCTCCTGAAGATATAGGAAATCGTGATACTCTTATTGCCCATGTGCGGTGACCACCTAAGTGACGTGATACTGATGTGACGTGGCATATATGTGCCACGTAATGCTGCAGTGTGCTTCTCCAAACATTTCTATAGAATATGTGGCAAGTGTTCTGTCACTTAGGTGGGGGATAGAATTTCGTTGGGAATGCATTTTCACATAATAATTATATAGAATTTTTACATCTTAACTAAAAATGTATTTATATTATATATAGAATGAAAATTTCTTACTCATATTTCGATTTAGTTGTATCCAAGAAACCTTGCAGAAAGTCCCATCCTGTTAATGGATGTTCACAATCAAAGAACACACTCGACTCATCAGCCTAAAAAGATGGAGATTCTATTAGGTAGATATTTAATTGACTCCTTTCCCAGACCAGAGAGAGAAACCAACATCCATGTGGGACTGTACCATTGGTTGACTGCACGTGTCGTCATGTCGTGGTCTGGTCAAGACTGATTGTCTTCAGTGGGACTTGGGAGGCAAGTGGCTGTCACAGGCTGCGTTCTTACGGGGTCACCAATATAGCTACGGCAATAAACAACAATCCAACGACTGTGATTAAAAGGCAATAATCTCCAACGAGTGTCGCTGGAATCTTGTATATATCTATCTATCTATCATCACGCCTTTCATCCCAAGAGGGGTAGGCAGAGACAATCGAAATTTGTTACAATCCTGACATATCTCTTTTGCTTTTTTATATTCATCATACCTTTCATACATGCTCGGCGATTGTGTGTACTTTTAATATCTCCATCGATCAACATATTTTTTATATGTTCAATAAAAGTACATCTAGGTCGTCCTCTGCCAGCATTTCATACTTTCAACGTGTCCAAACCAGCGTAAACTACTTTGCTTAATTTTAGTCACAACATCATCTTTTACACCGCATTCTTCTCTAATGTCATCGTCGCGGTCAATACGTTTTATATCACACATTCTACGTAAAGACCGCATTTCCACTGCATTTATTTTACTAATAATGACAATATTTAATAGATTGTATATTATATAAATATTAAATATTGTCATTAGCGCGATGCAGGTTTCAGCTATCGATAAGCCGCTACAAGAGAATGGTGATGTATAGGACTTTGGGCTCTGTCTACCTCAACAGGATTTTGGCGTGAATATCTTGTACACGTATGTTAACAAATGAAGTGTATCTAAATTGCCTGTCTTTATTATGATTCCCCCCCCCCCCCCTCTATTCTGTATCTCAGTTGCTAACAAAAACGTATTGTGCACGCTCGCTCTTCTCGGTCTATCGTACATTACTAATCTGTGGATGGTTACCAACACGTGGCATGTTAACCTCACCTTTTTCTCATCTTCTCCATCCACTGTGTGTACATATTTGTGTCTCGGCAATTCGACCAAAACTTGAGTTCTTGAGTGAGTTGCAATACCCCCATTCTGAGTTCCGGGATTAGGCCAGCTTAATCTGTAAAAAATAAATTGCTGCTAATGACCTCTGTCGAATTGAGAAGGTGGAGAAGGATATGAGGTATCCCAACATGCAATTTTGCAGAAGGGCTATCGCTAAATAATTTTCAGTTAAAGGTATATGGAGTGGTGGATATTGTTGATATATATTGATATTGATATGTGAATGAAACGCTAGAGTTTGGTCTACATAAGATATTACTTTCAGAATAGCATAAACGAGCGGTTTATATGCTGATTTTCGATATGAGATCCGTATGGATACGGCCATACTATATCTACTAGCTATTATCTAGAACGGTGGAAAGAAATTCAGCTCCAATGAGAAGATAATCAGCGAAACAAACGCATATTTAAAGGGATTACTATGAAAGAATCTAAAAGTTAGAAAAACGTTGGCTAAAGTGTAACGAGCTAGGTGGAGACTACGTTGAAAAAATGTTCCTTATTTCATTCATATTGTTTATTTCACTTTTTCCATATAAAATGGAGTTGATGAGGGTAATTCACAGTTTTAAAAATGTTTCGTTACCTGGACCCCAACGAGTAAGGAAATTACCTTTCCTTACTCGATGCTGGACCCTAATCCCAGTCTGCGTACCAAACATGATCAATAAAGCACATAGGATCTGGTGTGTTCCAATTGAGACTTTATTTCAATGCGTTTTGTTCGAAATTTTAATGGAATCCAAGCACTGGTCGACTCCAATTTCTTTGGAAATTTCTAGGTTTGAACTAGGGGACAGAAATATGATACTTGGTAAGTTCTACATAGCTTGCGGAAAATGATGATGAAATGATGCCTATGCTTTCAACTTGTTTTCGAGTACTGGTGGTGGTGGTGGTGGTGAAAACAAACGAAGATTTTTTTAATATAAAAAAGTAGTTTGATGACAATTGAGAATAGAAGAGAAAACAAATAATAATTGAAGAAAGCATAGTGCGAAGAAGAAAACGAGGAAGAGGATAGATGCATCAGATAAAGGAGAAGTTGAATTTGGTGTCGTATCAGGATGTGAAGAAAAGGGCAGAGTGCAGGGAAAGTTGAAAAATATACCACTGGTAAAAGCGATGCTCTCAAATTGAAAAAGAAAATCGCATAAGTACTTACTTTATCGCTCTTGTAGCAGGTGACAATGTGACATCAAATTGTACAGGCAAATGGGCAACGATGGAATTTTGAATCATAACAGTGTGATGTGATGGCAGGATAGGTCCAAAAGTTGATAAAGACGTAATTACTGTTGCTTGGTACCTGCAAAAGATTTAGTATCAGGGACGGCATACCCTTTTGCTGGTGGACCTAATCCTTTGTTGAACAGTGTTCCACTGATTCCTTGGACCACCACGGAAAACCGATTTTTCTATGAGACACAAAACTTTACTTAAGTCGCACTAAAGAATGAAGACATTTTTTTTTTCTTTTTAATAACGTGTCAATATCAAATACAGTGAATTCTTGGTTAAAAAAAATACTCCATGGCCCTGATTAGATGAAGTTTTGGGATTTTGGGAACGAATTTTCGAGTTTTTCTTGTAATTTTATTCACTAAGGATATTAAAATAAGTGGTTAGTGATTCTGCCTTCGAAGCGAACAGACCCGGGTTCAAATCCCAGATCAAGTAAAAATGCAGGAAGTTATTTGTTTCGAGCCATGGATGTTCACAGTACAACCTATTTCTTCTCGTCGTTGCCTCACAATAATGTTATTTTGGCGACAAATCGATACTTACCTAAAATGCACATCGTTCTTCCATGTCAAGGCATGCGTTGCAAATGGTGCTGATAGATTTCCTCTAATGGAAGAGAAAGATGCGTACGTAGTTTGGAGAGTTACTGGTGTTCCTGAAAAAAAAAATACCGAAGAAATTTTTTTTAATAAAAACTTTAGAGGCTTTTGAGCTGGCTAGGTAGACTCAATTTAAAAAAATGTTTAAAACCCTGGTCTTACCCAATTCTGTTGCCAAATCGGTGTCCATTTGTACTGGGAATGATACCATTTGTTGGTTTATATGTGTGCCAAATTGTAGAAAATCCTGTATTGATTGGGCAACTGAAAGAAAACCACGGGTATAATATGGGTTTACAACAATTTAAAACTACACGAACTATCGCGAAGACTTCGAAACAGTGAAAGGAAAATACAGCAGAACTATGTGGCAGACACCAGGCGGGCCATTGGGCCAAGCTCCCGAGCGCGGAGCTGAGGTGACTGCTTCTATTAAAGATATATGATACCCTGGAACTTTGTAGATCATTAGACAGCTTGGACAGTTGGAGTTAACTTATCTCCGACTTGATTCACTAATACTGTTATTGCTCAGCTCCTAAACAGGGTAGATCAATGTTTAATACTCGTAAACCTAGATATAAAACTATAACAAAATACGATCAGTAGTTTTTTCTTAGATAGATGCGGTTAGGGACTTTGTTTTATAATATGTATCATTTGATTTTACAATCATAACCCACAATGGTATATGGTGCCGAATGCTGGCCACTCAAAAAACAGCAGACACAACAACTACATGTAGCTGAAATTAGGATGCTGCGCTGGTCGGCGGGCGTCACCCTCATGGACAAGGTGCCAAATAACTGTGTACGTTTTAGTCCTAAAACTGGCACCGATACCTGCAAAGCTCACCGAAACACGGCTGCGTTGGTATGGACTCCGCGGCAGACCCCGACTCTCATGGCTTTCAGCAATAATGACCTCAAAGCCCTAGAACTAGACCCACTGACAACCCGGAATAGATCGAGCTGGCGAAAAGCGACATGGGATAAGGCCGGAGAAAGGAGAAAGAAGAACTAATATTATAAATTTCTTTTAGGTCAAAACAGTGTAACGGAAGGACTTAGTTGAGGGGCCGTAGAGTGTTAGTTAGTGACATAGGCTATTTATCACTCACTTGAGAACGGCTCTACCGATTTGGCTGTTTTTTTTGTTGTGTTCATAAATTGTCAGGACAAGGTTTTAAGGGAAAGAAAATTTGAAAAAAGTTGCCCGGAAAATTTGAAAAATGGGCAAAAATTGAAATTGTTTTTTCTTTTATGGGATTTGTGTATAACTAAGTTAATACGGCGGAATATACTCACAATCATTACCATTCCACGCATCAAATCTTGTTTGGTTCATATGTGTGGCGTATACCGTTTTGTCCTGAATTTTAATGACTAATTCAACGTGAACCTAGAAATGGAAATAATTATAGTCTTTTGTGCTTCGGAAGGCAGGTAAAGCCGTTCTTCTAAATATCTTCTTACTCGCTATGGTTAACTTTCTTGGGAAGAATAGTGCAGACATTTTGAGACAATTTAGGTCTTCAGGCTCGTTGTAGCCTCTATATATATATATACTTAACTATAAATATAAAAGATTCTATATCTAGGTCCATTAAGTGCAGCAACAGCTACCTGTTCTGTTCAATATGGACAACTGGCAAAAAGTGGACACTGTTACTGGTGTCTCTGGCCATACCTCAAGGTATAAAGATCGTAAACCCAACCGTATTCCCAACGCACTTATGATTGATTTTCGAGTCAGGGAATATTTTGGGAACGGAAACCCTATTACTAAAGGGTATGAACAATGAACATGCCGAAGATGCTTCACTGCGATACAACATATATTTTGTTTTTACATCGCGGTCGACGGCAAGCATCGATGTGATCTGGCTTGTGATTGGTCAAAAATGTTTTGAAAAGTTACACTTTACTAAGTATGTAATTAAATGTCTCAATTGTCATTCTTGTATAGGAATTCTCTCCGGATAGTGGAAAAAGATGATGACATTCACCCAGATTTTGCCTCATTCGATTCATTGGGTGTGCACTATGTTGCTGATTAGGCGCAATAGCAAGTAGCCACCATTTAGCGCTTGCTGACATGAATGTATCCTCACTGTCACTGTCAAGAGACATCATGTTCTTCTGGACAAGGTAGAGTGAGCAGTAGTGAGCATAAACACACGACTTTAGCTAGTATCGACATCGAGGTATCGAGGTAGCGACCGCGACCGCGAGCATCTTCGGCATGTTCTTACCCAGACTCCGCTGTCCGTCCGTCTGTCACAGAGCTGTATCTTTTGAACGGTAATAGGTAGACACTTGAAATTTTTACAGAGTGTGTATTACTATGGCCGCTATAATAGTAAATAATAAAAATAAAATAAAGTTAAAAATTATAAAAGGTAATAAATTTTATTTAGCGTTTTATGCTCGATCTTAATAATGGCAATACATAGGTACAAACGTCTAACTAGTATTACTATAATGCATACTCTTAAGTAAAACAACAAATAATGAAACCGGTCAAGTGTGAGTCGGACTTGAGCCAATTTGTTCCTGCGCCATACAACAATAAAAAGACAAGCAAAATTTGTTTACCAAATAAGACAAGTACAGATGTAAACAGACCAATGGATTTTTTTAAGGTACATAATCCGACAAACCACACTTAGAGGCTTTTCCATCTAAATATACCTGAACAGAACTAGCCACTCGTTAGGTATAGCCTCACAAATACCATCGGCTAAAAGAGGGAGACTTGGACTTCCGCTGGGTGATTCATAAACTCACCTTTTCCGGGTCAACAATTTGTACTTTCATTTTCTTTAACAATTCAACAAGTTTTCCAATACTTAGAGTTTCTGTATCAACTTTGTGTATTCTTCTGAATAAGCCTAAGGAAATGCCTTCGGCTTTTAGCATAACCTGAAAAAAAAAATTCTTAGTCTTTGTCTACCCCGATGTGATTCTGGCGTGAGTATATGTATGTTAACAAGAGCGGTGTGTCTGGGTCGTGGCATGTGGAGGTCCTTAGTCTCTGTCTACCCCGATGTGATTCAGGCGTGAGTATATGTATGTTAACAAGACAGGTGTGTCTGGGTCGTGGCATGTGGAGGTCCTTAGTCTCTGTCTACCCCGATGTGATTCAGGCGTGATATGTATGTTAACAAGAGAGGTGTGTCTGGGTCGTGGCATGTGGAGGTCCTTAGTCTCTGTCTACCCCGATGTGATTCAGGCGTGAGTATATGTATGTTAACAAGAGAGGTGTGTCTGGGTCGTGGCATGTGGAGGTCCTTAGTCTCTGTCTACCCCGATGTGATTCAGGCGTGAGTATATGTATGTTAACAAGAGAGGTGTGTCTGGGTCGTGGCATGTGGAGGTCCTTAGTCTCTGTCTACCCTGATGTGATTCAGGCGTGAGTATATGTATGTTAACAAGAGAGGTGTGTCTGGGTAGTGGCATGTGGAGGTCCTTAGTCTCTGTCTACCCCGATGTGATTCAGGCGTGAGTATATGTATGTTAACAAGAGAGGTGTGTCTGGGTCGTGGCATGTGGAGGTCCTTAGTCTCTGTCTACCCCGATGTGATTCAGGCGTGATATGTATGTTAACAAGAGAGGTGTGTCTGGGTCGTGGCATGTGGAGGTCCTTAGTCTCTGTCTACCCCGATGTGATTCAGGCGTGAGTATATGTATGTTAACAAGAGAGGTGTGTCTGGGTAGTGGCATGTGGAGGTCCTTAGTCTCTGTCTACCCCGATGTGATTCAGGCGTGAGTATATGTATGTTAACAAGAGAGGTGTGTCTGGGTCGTGGCATGTGGAGGTCCTTAGTCTCTGTCTACCCCGATGTGATTCAGGCGTGAGTATATGTATGTTAACAAGAGAGGTGTGTCTGGGTCGTGGCATGTGGAGGTCCTTAGTCTCTGTCTACCCCGATGTGATTCAGGCGTGATATGTATGTTAACAAGAGAGGTGTGTCTGGGTCGTGGCATGTGGAGGTCCTTAGTCTCTGTCTACCCCGATGTGATTCAGGCGTGAGTATATGTATGTTAACAAGAGAGGTGTGTCTGGGTAGTGGCATGTGGAGGTCCTTAGTCTCTGTCTACCCCGATGTGATTCAGGCGTGAGTATATGTATGTTAACAAGAGAGGTGTGTCTGGGTCGTGGCATGTGGAGGTACTTAGTCTCTGTCTACCCTGATGTGATTCAGGGTTCATACTTACTCCAATATTAGTTGTCACTGTACCCGCTTGGCTAACTCTAAGGTTGAAGTTCACAACTTCTGGAAGTCCGGTTAGTGGATCACCTATGGAGATCAGGTGTAAATTTGCAGCTGCATCTCTTTCATCGTTCCAGAAGTCCAGCATAAAGTTACCGGTAGCCCAAAACCTGGTTGCCTGGATTGTGACTAATTTGGAGACATATGATGCATATTTTGACCTGGAATAGGCATGAGGATCTTTATAACTCCGCCACCGTATCATCGGTTCTCAAATTTTTACAGAACCAATCTCAAAAAGCCAAACAATTCTGTATGTAAATTAAAAACCAAGGTATACCTACCTATGCTTTTTATATTTTTATTTCAAATATTAGGCTATTTTAAGGTGACGTCTCATATCTTTTGTCCCATCAAAAACGGACTTCAGTATATGAAATTATATATACTCAATATGTAAAAAACATGTCAATATCAGCTACACCTAGGTTTCATGAAGTCCTGAAAGTTATCAATTTCACGCATATTTTCAACCGACTTTGCGACTTGAGTTCTCTTAATATATTTACTAATGTATATTTTTTTACATTTCGAGTAAACATAATTTCACATACTTTAGATCCATTAACTAGAACTTGCTGTTTCTAATATTTTTTGTACAATACTTGAATTGCTGAAGTCCGATTGAAATTTTTAACCGACTTCGAAAAAAAAAGAAGGAGAAGGTTCTCAATTCGGACCGTATTTTTTTTTTTTTTTTTTTGTATGTATGTACATTGATTACTCCGCCAGTTGTGAACCGATTTTGATGGTTTCTTTTTTAATCGACAGATAATTCTTCCGGATTGGTCCCATTTTTATCTCATAAAAATTGGTTCTTTAGTTTTTCAGAAATTTTGAAAAAACTGACCTTATAAGTCAATTTTTCGTAATATCTCGATGAAATATGTACCGATTTTAACGACATATTTTTTTAAGGATATAATAATTTCTTGACATTATCTCACAGTCATATGACGAAAATCGGATCAGTAATTTTTCAGAAATTCAGTAATTTGTCTCTGTTTACTGCTGAAAATTATATCAGAGAAAAGCCTTAGCAACGGTTGCTATTGACACGAAGTTGTCAATTTTCGTATCGACACGGTGGTCTAGCGGCTAAAGGTATGGGATGCAGCGCAGGATGCACATTGCTCGAGGTTCAAATCCCATCCACCGCAGTATTTTTTTTAATTTTCCATCATTTTTTTTTAGTTGCGTTATTATTTATTTCTCAGGGCAACAAAATCACTTAAAAGGGAAAAATAAACCGTCTTCAGATTCTACGACGAAATTTTTATTATTTCTTACTTTTCAGTGCAAATTTTTGAAGTCGGTGCACTTTTTTTTAAAAGGGTTATATTGTACCGATTTGGTTGGAAATTTTCTTTCTCTATTTATTTCTATCGCTCGGATATTGAGTGAAAGAGATGCAAAATTTTCGAACACGTGCATTTTTTAGTTGGCAACTTACATAGGTTGATAGCAATTGTAGTTGCTTTTCTCCAAAGTTTTCACAGTTGTATACCAAAATCTTTTCAGTTGTTCATTACTGCTTCTTACTATTGTTTCATGAACTGCCAGTAGTCTGCCAGGTGTTTGGTCGGAGCTCAAAATTTGCATTAAAGCTGCAATTCTTAGTTGGATATGCTCCTCTTCATTGGTCAGGATAGGCCAGGACAGAACTGTTGCCTGTAAAATATTCAAACTTATGAAGCAAGAGAGGTCTGGGTCATGGCATGTGGAGGTCCTTAGTCCATTAAGTAGGCCACCCATTGGTTCGGCATCGCACCGAAAATTTCCCAATCCGGCCGCCAGACGATCTAGGCCGGCCGGCATACCATTCGTTACAAGAATTGGACGAGTCTGTGGTCAGTACGGCGGCGCGCCGGTGATTGGACGAATGGGTGGGCACCTTAAGAGATTTTATTTTTTAAACATTTATATTTACGTCTGAGTGACACAGTACTTAGACTACACAAAAAATAGACGAATTGGGAAAAGAAGAGACAGTACAACTTGATCGATCCACATTTTCGACATCTTTAGGTACTAGATTCAGTCTAGAGAGACGACATTTCACGGAACGATATCCCTGGACGTGCTCATTAAGATATTTTTGATAGATGGCACGGCATGAAACTCGCCATCCACTTAGTGAAAAGTGACTATGGGCGTCATAAAAAAGGTGTACCGACTACAAAAATTATGCACTGAAAAGTGTGCGAAAGCAAATGCACAAGACACTATGAAAAAAATATACCCAAATCGCTTCAAGGGTGCCTATAAAATTTGAAGAGTTCTCGATTTCTCCAGGATCCCATCATCAGATCCTGACCTGATGACCATAGGAACACCTGGGCAGTATACCCTTTCAAACAAAAAAAAAATCCATATCGGTCTAGGCGTCTTCAAGTAATCGGGGAACATACATAAAAAAACATAAAATATTCCGACGAACCTCCTTCTTTTGAAGAATTGCCACTCGTTCCAAAAAATGATAATCACCAATTATCCTTAAGATTTTTCTTTAATCGAGTCCTCGTGCTTCGGAAGGAACGTAGAGGCGGCGTCCGCACTTCTTCTAAAAACCTACTACGACAAACCTTTCCCTAAGCAACCTATACAATGGCCGAATTAAATGGGTTTTGTATAATCTTTTCCTCAACAGAACTGGCCACTCGTTAGGTTTAGCCTTACAAATACCATCGGCTAAAAGAGGGAGAATTGGTCTTTCAATTGGGTACCCTGGGACCGATATCACGGTTCCGGGTACCATAAGGTAACTCATGAAAAATAAATTACCACAATAGGATCAACAGCTGCCGCTTGCATTGTTGCTAATAATCCTGTATACCGTTCATGTCTATTTGTTGTTGTATTTAAAACTTTTGGAGCCATATAACTGAACACACTTCCAACTTGCAAATTTGATAAGCCTTGTTGCCATATTAATTTGTCTAAGTACTGGGGGCAATCTGAAAAAAAAAGAAATTATAAAACAAAATTTTCACGCAAAATCTACTAAAACTATTACAACAATTTGAATACCTACATAAATACGCTTATAACTACTTATCTATTAGAGATAGATATGCTACTGCAGATTTTCTTGTAGATAATTTTATTCTACACAATTCTTTCCCACATTATTTTGTTATATCTCTGACGGATTAGACAGCATACGTCATGAAAAGTCGCTGGGGCTAACTTTTTCCTCGATTTGATTTACTAATACTGTTAATGCTTAGCTCCTAAACATGATAGCTACATGTTTAATTCTTGTAAACCTTCCCGGTGAAACAACGTATTCTATAGTGAAAACCGCAACAAAATTGGTTCAGTAGTTTTTGCGTGACAGGTAGATGCGGCGTGGGACTTTAATTTGATGATTAGTTATTTGGCTACTTCAACTTACCGCTATACATCCTAAAATACTTCACGACAATGTTTTCAAAATAATCTGAAGTACATCCACCACTTTTATACGTTTCATATGCCAATGTTGCGAAGCTTAGAATGCTGCCATGTCTAATTGCCTGAAACAGTGTCCACATTTTGACAGTTATCCATATTAAACTGAATTATAGGACTTAGGACTCAACATCTTTAATCTCGACAAACATTCGCCCGGACATTTTAGGGTTGGACATTTTCGGGCCGGGAATTCCTTGGCAGGCGATTGGTGCGTTTCTAATCCCACTTTTTTTTAACCGCTGGGTACCCTAGGATCGTTCCCCAGGGTACCCAGCGGAAGTCCAAATCTCCCACGTTTAGCTGATGGTATTTGTGAGTCTATACCTAACGAGTGGCCAGTTCTGTTGAGGTATAATTTAAATAGTGTGATTTGACGGATTATGCACCTACATAAGTTTTTAATTATAAACTATCTGTTCGCCCTCGGCTTTGCCCGTATGAAAAAACCTAAAACCCGATTACAGCGCCACCTACCGGGTCCAATTATGAATCTATACATCTCAAACACACACAAAAATATAATATATTAAGATATCTTTGAATACTAATATTTAATTAAATGGCCGATTGGTCCGCACTGAAAATTTCCCATTCAGGCCGCCGTACGATCTGGGCGGACCGTTTGTTTCAAGAATTGGACGAGTCTGTTGTCGGTTTCGGTGGACCGTACGGCGACGCGCCGGGGATTGGACGATTGTGTGGCTAAAAGTCTAAAACTCCAGGCCTCAAACATACCTCAGGATATTCTGGCCCCAATTTAGTGAATATTTCCATTTGGTCCAACAAATCTTGACTATAATTTGCTATATTGAATGGCAACTTTCTTATCATTGAAAGAATCGTACTATCTTCAATACGTTGCTGAAAATATAAAAAAATATAGCTTAAAAAAAACTACTTGCACAAACCAAATTAACCCAAACTCGAGAGATTCCTTCTGGCTCCATCATCAGATCAGCTCGGTGGTTAAATTCGACTTCCAAGATTTACATAGTTACTTATGTATGTATAGTTCTTTTTACATGTCGAGTAAAAATAATTTCACATATTTTATGGATCCATTAACTAGAACTTGCTATTTCTAATATTTTTTGTACAATACTTGAATTACTGAAGTCCGTTTTGTGTATTTTATTGTACCGATTGGTTTTTTAGATGGTTATGAAACCAAGAGAGCTCCGGCAAAATAGTCGGTCATTTTGGGGCCATTTGTCGTTAGTCGGCTAGTCGGCAAAATCCATAGTCTACATATCAATCATTAGTAAAAACAAAATTAATCTATCTATCTATCATCACGCCTTTTATTCCAAGAGGGGTAGGCAGAGACAATCCAATGCCATTTGCTACGATCCTGACATACATCTTTCGCTTCTTTTATATTCATCATACCTTTCATACATGCTCGGCGATTGTGTATACTTTTAATATTGCCATCGATCAATACATTTTTTAAATCTACATATACTAATATTATAAAGAGGAAAGATTTGTATTTTTGTATGTTTGTATGTTTGTTACGAATAAACTCAAAAACTACTGGACGGATTTTGATCATTCTTTCACAATTAGAATGCTACATTATCCCTGAGTAACATAGTATATGTACCATCACGGCATGACGACTGGAACGGGGTAGGCAGAGGTGAACATGACAAAAGCTATGTATGAAGTGTATGTTTGCCAACATTCTGAAATAGTCACGTACGAAGTCGTGGGAAACAGCTATGTTCAATAAAGGTACACCTGGGTCGTCCTCTGTTAGCATTTCCTTTCACTTCAACCATACTCTTTTCCCTCATTTTAGACACAACATCATCTTTCACTCCGCATTCTTCTCTAAATTAATTAAAACATATTTTTTTTACCTTTTCTTCAATCAATAAGTACTTCACAAATAACGCACAGGCGGATGTCTTGACGAAAGGTAGTGCTTCTAAAAATATATTCTTGCATGTTTCCAAATCATAACTTGTGCCGACCGCTAATTCTTTGTATAATTTCTCTAACCAGACATAATCTAATTGAGACATCACCCTGAAAGAAAACCGGCCAAGTCTTAGTTTTATTCTATTCTATCTATTCTATTTTTTTCGTGTTATGGCTCCATCAGGGTTTTGATGAGACAATTATAGTATCAATATGCCGATTAAGACGCTGAATAGAGCCAATGACCTTGAGAGATGGCACCGCCCCCACGCGGGTACACATACACACCAAACGACGTGGCTGCCACTAATAATATAGCATCAGGCTGCAGCCGGTACTGTCGGTACACGAGCGCTTACGCACACACGCGTGCAGTGCGTACATAAAATCTCGAAAATGAGAATAAAGGAACTTGCTGAAAATTTAATTAAAAAATAGAACAGTATTACGATAGTATATTGCTAGATAAAAAATCTGTCAAAAAATCAGAATCATTGCATGCATTTTAGTACTGTTTCTAGACAGTATAATATTTTTTTAGAGGTACATTAGTGATTTTTTTCTATCGAATCAATATATTTGTATTATGTTTTGAACACAGTATCTTAATAACGCATAACCTCAAGAATATCATATATTTTTTTGATTATGGTCACTGCAGTGGATTATGTACTTTTACGCATCCTAAAACTCGCATTTAGCTCTATACATCCTCTTAATCGGTATCTAAGATGTTCCCGCTTATCACAACTACCAAAAAATGTAAAAAAAATATCCACTGATTTTTCATAATATAATGAGCCTGTGTGGACGAATGTGTTTCATGATACAAATCGCCGGGAATTTACTAAAATTATTTTTGTTGGTTAATAATTTCCATACTTACTTATTTAGTTCAAATAAATCCAAACTATGTATCATAGATGAATTTCTGACAATGTGCTCTGAATCGATGCCTTTTGCGATTTTCAATAAAATCTGAAAATAAAAGATATGATGTTTGTTTACAAGTGGTATTTGAGCTTTGAAAGTTGATTTATTATACCAACCTCCTTGTCATAAATATATTTATAAAAGGATCATTTATATAATGTGTATTATACTTTATAATATTTGCCTGGTGACATTAAATTACTTTAATAATAATAAATAATAAGAAATAACTTTAAATCTAAATTAACAAAATGCCTCCTTGATAATTGCTTTTATGGAATAAACTAGTAGTATAGTATTTTATAGTACCGCCCACGTAGATTCTATTATGCACAGGTTTGGGATAAGTTCGTATTGTGTAAATCGATCTTAAATTGCGAAACCAACCAAAGAATATATTGTGTAAATCGGTCTTAAATCTCGAAACCAACCAAAGAAATGTCACGACTTTTTCAAACGACTGCACTGGCAGTCGAGCATAGCAATGGATTCGGTCTCTTTTGGCTCGAAATTCGAACTTGCGATTTTATTTTGCTTACTATACAAAAATACACATCCAATATCATATTTTCTTCAGTTTTTTCGCTATTCCCGAGATCAAGGAATCGAAATACATACAAATTCCTGAGAAGCAGTACGCCGTTTGTGGCAAACGCGTCAATAAAGTTTCGTAGAGCGCCATCCCGCTCTGTCTCGTTTTTTTATCTCGTTCTGGTTTTTCGATTTTATTACGATTGTTTTGTACTCACCGTTATAGTATCCGAACATAATTTTTCTTGGCTCTTAGCCCTTCTGCCATTCGTAGGGTCTTTGTAAAAGTGTGGTACATATCCCGGAAACTGTGATACTAAATCCAAATGCTCGACAGAATGGACATCCGTTTGGTTGTCGAAGTTCAATGTTAACCTGAAAGTCAGGATATAGCATCACCACATATTATGAAACAAAGTCTGTCTGTCTGTGCCCTTTTCACGCAGAAACTACTAAACGGATTTTGTAACGGTTTACACTGTTTGATAGGTTGATTCACCCTGAAGATTTAAGAGCATTAAACATGGACTTATCATATTTAGGAGCTGAGCATTAATATTATAAGTGAATCAAGGTGAGGAAAAAGTTAGCCCTAGCAAGTTTTCATGGGGTATGCTGTCTAATCCGTCAGAGATATAACAAAATGATGTATCTATCTCTAATAGGTGTTCTAATGTAGGTATTC
This sequence comes from Nemapogon koenigi, assembly GCA_963924495.1. Lineage (NCBI taxonomy): Eukaryota > Metazoa > Arthropoda > Insecta > Lepidoptera > Tineidae > Nemapogon > Nemapogon koenigi. The sequence goes on from OZ004655.1 coordinate 6,964,519, forward strand.
AATTTGTTGTAAATCAATATTGTACGAGTTCGAAGCTAATGGCGGGATCGCTAGTTAATTTATATGTAGATGAAATGTACTCATAGGACATGTACCAGGAATCTAATGCTTCATCCTATTTTTTTGTTCACGGGTTGTTTTACAGCTCCTGAACCCGTGTTATCAATCCCAGGGTACCCAGCAGAAGATCAAGTCTCCCTCTTTTAGCCGATGGTATTTGTGATGCTATTCCTAACGAGTGGCAAGTTCTGTTGTGGTATATTTAAATAGAAAAGTCTAAGTGTGTGGTCCGCGTAGTTAAGGGGAGGAACGAATAATTTTGGTTGATTGGGCATCGAAAACTAGAGGATTTTATCTAGTATTGTGTAGGATGAAAACATGATTGGTGAAAATTTTCTAGATAACTTAATTTTTTGAAATCACCTCTTCAAAAACACCTTTTTAGTCATACGACTATACTCTGAATACGTTTAAATTTTATACGAATCTGTAGGTAATTTCAGTGCCTAGTATTGATTAAGAACATTTTTCCCTGCATGTGATCGTTTTTTAATAAATTATTTATTTGTAATGTGCCGCTTACGTCATTTATTCCGAGAAGCGATACATTATGCCCTTCTCACTTCTGCAGCAAGAACGAACAAAGCGGCGTCGTTGTCTTGCATGACGTGATCGTTGCGCTCGAACCACTCATGCGCCCGAACTACGAGTTTAGAGCGTGGCTTAGGGTTAGAAATTTCTGAGTCGTTCCTCGTCTTAATACCAGATGTCTTAACCACTTGGCCACCGACGGACCTTATTTTTTTTATTGATGTCTTTTTATGTTTGTTATCTTTAGGCAAACAATTAATGAATCAAGAAAATATCACCTCTCTTCTTATGAGTACCTAGTCAGTTAAATACTCACTCAGTAGTCACAGCAAGTAGTTCATCCTTTCCATGATATTGCAAAACACTTCGTAATTCAAAATCAATTAGACCTTTATTGTCGTCTAAATTGTAAACCCTTTCGGCTGTCCCAATGAAAGATGGCTGAAAAATAAAATAATAATTAAAAGAATAGCAAAAATGTATGACCCTGGAGGAATATCTCAGATCAGGATCCCAAGCCATCAGCAGACCCTGGTGAATACTTGACAATAAAGTATTCCTGAAAAGATTTAAATAAACCCTAACGCAAAAAAAAAGGTAGAGGAATTTCTCAGACCAGGTTCCAACTGCATCTTCAGATCAGCTCAGTCAATTGCTTCAGTAATATATAGTCAATACCTCATTCTAGAAGTAGGTTAAGTTAAAGTAATAAAAGTCAAGCATGCAAACGTTTAGCGGGTTGCGATTAAACAGAACAGGTGACAAGTCTGTCGTTTCACTTATTGGCACCAGAAAAATACAAAATATACTAGAAATAATTTAACCTTGCCCCTTCCTTCAGCACAGCTATCAACTGGCACGGACTGCCATGAAAATCTTCCAAGTCCGCTCTCCGTAGTGGGTATGTCGTGGCTTTTTCTCACAGTCTTGCCATCAACACACGTGTACTCTACGTTACATATACCGTGAAGACATGGCTATAACAATATTTAAAAAAAATAAGATATCATCCAAATTATTATCTGTCGAGATCATAGAGTACTAAGCCTATGGAGGGGCCATAGACGGGCTCCCCCTTTCGCCAATTTTTTCCCCTTTGACCAGTTATACTGACCAGGTGCGCAGTAATAAGTTACCTTAGATTTCGCTGGTATCGTTTTGTGTCGCGAGACAGAGCTCTAGGAAAATAGTTAATTGTGATGTTTTAAACGGGAAAGGCGATCTAGGACGTCAAAGTTAGTGTTTCCAATCATTAATTATAATTATTATGTTTGTATTTTAACATAATCATCATATAACGTAAAATCCGTTGCGACAATAAAACTACAGAAAAATACAGTGTTACAGGGGCTAGTACTATGCGTTTACCTCCCCCCCCCCCCCCCGCCAAAAGTGGCAGAAAAAATTGTTCGGTCATTTACACCCTTCACGTCTCCTTTGGTAAATACTCAAAGGTCGAGATGTAATAGATTTATTTGGTATTTATATGTTTTAAACTGTTTTTTTTTGCAGAACTGTTACAAATAACAATATTTATAAAAGTTGGTTTACAATTTTTTTTATTACATACATACCTACCTACCTAATCCAAAGCCGTATCCAGCAATTTACCCCGGGAGGGGTCAATTTTAAATTTCAACCCCCAATTTTCAGATGACCCACCCCAAACACATGAGTCTTACTTGCAACAACAAATACATTTTTCGTTGCTTTAGATTTCAAGTTTATGGAGAAATTAAGACTTTGGAGCTAACTTAATAATGCCCTAGCTTTCTGCTCGGACTTTGCCCGTGGATTTTTTTCCTGTGGAAATTTATCCTAAATGAAATGTAACTTATGTCACTTTCCGAACCTCCAACTATCATCGAACCGTTGGTCTATTTTGACGCGAAAAACTTCTGCATTTGTGTGTTGAATGATTTTTTTAAGTTGAAGGTAAAACCCTCCCCGAAATCGTACCCCCCCCTAATATAAATTCCTGGATACGGCCTTATATATGGCCTATTTACTTACCTCATTAACGTTATATGATATTTCGTTCATTCCCTCAGGTGTTTGCATTTGAAGATTTAAGGATATAGCCCGTTTTATATTTGATGCCCATATAGGTTCTCCAGAAGGCAGATGCACAGCATAAATTGTGCCTACAGGCTGAAAAAAGACATACGTCCTTAGCTTCTGTCTATACTGATGTGATACAGGCGTGAGTATATCGTTGCCTTAATATAATAGTGACACAACTGAAAATCATATATTTTCAGAGGTTTTAAAAAAAATAAATACTAGAGTAGTTTATTAGTTTTTGGTGTATTATTTATTTTTGGGCTTGCCCCGACTTCGTTTGAGGTAACAATTATATACAAACTTTACACTAATTTATCCACTCTTTGATGAGATTGTCTATACGGGACTGTCACCGTATTTGAACCATTGCGTCCCGTATTGCTACATGTCCCGTATTTGTCCCGTTTTTTCGGACAAAATGCTGAAATGACCCAGATGTGAATGACGCGGGCAGAAATTTTGAACCTTGTAAAAAGGTAGTTAGAACTATTTAAATTAATATTACTTCCACAATATCATATATTAATTAAAATATCATCGAGAAAATAATAAAATGAACAGAGTATATTATTATGTATACATGCATACTTTGGTGTAATTAAAACGCTGCGTTTCGGCGTTTGGGCATCGCAAGTGTTAAAACGTCCCGTATTGGTCCTAGAAGTTATGGCAACCCTATCTATAACGGACATAGGTAGAAAAGAAATTGCTATACCATTTTAAAAAACAAGGCTATTTAGACCTCTTAAGACGATACATTCAAATAAAATCATAGCTTGAGGGGCGTGGCCTAGCTGCATACGATACTCTAGCGCTAGTGATCGATTGGTCTCTCCGCTGAATCTCTCTCTGTCGCATTGAATAGAAACAAAAGAGAAGAGGCGCACGGAAGGTGCTTGGAACAAACGTCCTAAGTGACAAATCAAAAATAATTTATTTAAATTAAAGAAGTAGCTTTATTGAAAATCTAAATTAATATCTTACTTTAGTAATAGATGATACAAATTTGTACTTAATTTAATAAACAATACTTCATGTACTACTGAGAAATTTGGAAAGGAGACTATTTTCAGAGGCTACTTTGCAATTTTTTTCTATCGAGCAAAGTTTCTTAAAACATGTTATACGATTAACAGATTAATATGAAATATGATTAATTATAACATGTATTTTTTTCTGTATTTGTAAGAGCTTTAGGTTTCACTCAAAACGATTTGAAAAATATGATTTTACATGAAGGTAGCCTCTTAATAATGTATGGGTGTTGACTAGGACGTCTGGTATTAACTAGGCAAGCCCACGGGTTCAATCCCGGATACCGGCCATGTACCAATGTGTTTTTTAATTAGAAACTTATGTACATAATCCGACAAACCACACTTAGAGGCTTTTCCATCTAAATATACCTCAACAGAACTGGCCATTCGTTAGGTATAGCCTTACAAATACCATCGGCTAAACGAGGGAGACTTGGTCTTCAGCTGGGTACCCTGGAGTACACGGTTTCGGGACCTATAAAGCAATCCGTAAAGAAAATTTTTTTTTTCTTGGATTAATTGAGATTTGTCATATTTTTGACAGCCGATAGCCGACAGCCAAGGACCCTTAAACATGCTAACAAGATGAATTAATGGCAGTGGGCTGGGCAGGTCATGCGAGTGCGTTGGCGCTCTGAAATTGAAAACTACAACGCGATCGGCACAACCTGGACACGAGCGACGGCTAAAGTAGTCCACGAACTGGTCCGGTATCTCACAGAAAATTTTCGGTCCGGCCGCCGTATGATCGAGATTGAACATAGGCCACACATTAACGATGTAAATCATAAGATCTAGATCACGTGCAATTTACTCACTCACACAGACACACAAGATTCGATTAAACAAAGACGTGTGGATGTGTGTGTGTGTGACAGATCGTTCCGGCCATAACCACAAATACAACGATTTGAAAATGGCGGACCGTTAGTTACAAGAATTGGACGAGTCTGTGGTCGATTTCGGTGGACTGTATGGCGGCGCGCCGGCGATTGGACGAATGTGTGGGCACCTTTATGTGTATTACCTGGAAGACGATGGCGGAGGCAATGACTTAATTTAATAATTTGATTCTACTTAAATGACTTAATTTGATTTATTCAACTTGACATTTAATTTTATTGAATTTAATGTGATTTATTTTGTTTAGTTTAATTTAATTGTCTGATGGTGTGAATAAATTGAAATTGTGCGTTTTGATTTTGTAATAGATTCTGATGGTATCCTCTCAAATGCTCTAAAATAAAATATATAATTTCAGAAGCTATAATTTTAGTTGCTATAAATATTCATTTTCTATAAATTTAGCTCCTGTAATTTTAAAAATCTATAAATTTGTTTGATATATTTTTTTTAAATCTATAATATTAATTCCTATAACGTATTGTTTTCTATAATTGCAGTTGCCATAATTTTCAAAATATATAATTTCAAGTCCTATAATTTTTATAATGTCTATTTTCAATTGCACTAATGGCTACTTTTCTATAATTGCTGTTACTATAATTTTGAAAATATATAATCTCATGTCTTATAATTTTTATAATCTCTAATTTCAGTTGCACTAATGGTTACTTTTCTATAATTGCAGTTATTATAATTTTCTAAATATATAAATTCAATTTCTATAAATTTATTAATCTATAATATCATTTGCTCTAATGGATTGTTAAAATAAGTGTACTGACTATATTATTAAACGTATAACTTCATTCTATTTACATTTACAAATATATAATCATAAAAAATAATTTTCTATAATGTAATCAATTTAAATAAGTACTATTATTAAAATTTACAGTAGATTTTGTTAATGTCTTTTGCAGTAATTTTCGATTCCTATTCCCCTAATTTGTAAATAAAAATAGGTTAGCGAGGAGCGAAGCGACGAGCGTGGTTCGAATAGTGCTAAAACAGAGCGCGAGACGAGCGAGCGAAGCGAGCGTTCCGCGGCAGCGGACGGCGAAGCGCCAGAAACTCATAAATACCTAAACAACCATCACTTGTTGATAACGGATATGATACCTATATATATATTATTTATAATAAGTAAGGAAGATTTTTATATATTAATAAATATTTCGCAAATAAACTGGAAAAAATATAGCAAATTAATCATTACATAATTAAATGTTGTACCTTTTGATAATTTAGACATCTTGAAAATTATAGAAAACAATTTTAGATAAAACGAAAATTATAGCAAATTATAAATTAGATCATTTAATGTTATATATTTTGATAATAGTGATTTTGAAAATTACGGATATCGATTTTAGACAAAAGAAAAATTATAGAAAATAAATAATTATTGAATGTAATTTTATATATTTTGATAATAGTGATTTTGAAAATTACAGAAATCGATTTTAGGGTAAAAAAAAATTATAGCAAATGAATAATTATAGAACTTAATTTTATATATTTTGATAATAGTGATTTTGAAAATTACAGAAATCGATTTTAGGTTTAAAAAAAATTATAGCAAATGAATAATTATAGAATGTAATGTTATATCTTATGTACCTATATATTCTAAAATTATATCAAAACATTTTAGAGATATTGTAGGAGACCCGATTCTGATATGAAGTGTAATTTGTTTTTTTTTTATTAATATAAAAACCTTAAATCAAATCTAAAGATTAAAAATAACTTAATAAACCAGGTCCGCGTGGAATAGTGGCAAGAATACTGGCTGCATTTCCCCGCTGAATCGCGATGCTGATTCGTTGAGCGAGGAAGGAGCCAGCCCTCTTGTCACCAGATTTTTTTAAATTTTTTTTTATATTGATCTCTAAGTATAAATTGTGAAGAATCTACCAATGTAAAACTATCTATAGGAGCCTTAATAAATAATTTTTAATTCTCAAAAGTTGTACGTACAATTTTAAACTTTTTTTCTAATAATTGGATAAGTAAATTAAATTTGAAGAAGAAGTGACACATCTAGTTTCATTAAGTGCAGCAACAGCATTCCCGCCTGTTTTTAACCGACTTCGAAAAAAAAAGAAGGAGAAGGTTCTCAATTCGGACCGTATATATTTTTTTTTGTATGTATGTACATCGATTACTCCGCCAGTTGTGAACCGATTTTGATGGTTTCTTTTTTAATCGACAGATAATTCTTCCGGATTGGTCCCATTTTTATCTCATAAAAATTGGTTCTTTAGTTTTTCAGAAATTTTGAAAAAACTGACCTTATAAGTCAATTTTTCGTATTATATTACAGTATTATCTCACAGTGATATGACGAAAATCGGTTCAGTAATTTTTCAGAAATTCAGTAATTTGTCTCTGTTTACTGCTGAAAATTATATCAGAGAAAAGCCTTAGCAACGGTTGCTATTGACACGAAGTTGTCAATTTTCGTATCGACGGTGGTCTATCGGCTAAAGGTATGGGATGCAGCGCAGGGTGCACATTGCTCGAGGTTCAAATCCCATCCACCGCAGTATTTTTTTTATTTTCCATCATTTTTTTTAGTTGCGTTAATATTTATTTCTCAGGGCAACAAAATCACTTAAAAGGGAAAAATAATCCTTTTAAAAAAAAGTGTACCGACTTCAAAAATTTGCACTGAAAAGTAAGAAATAATAAAAATTTCGTCGTAGAATTGGAAGACGGTTGGTGCCAAATTAGAAATAATTTAGTACCCAAATTCACTAATCTAGATAATTCATTAGGAACCTACGATCATCAGTACAAACACAGATAATATTGAACAGATCTTGATGTCCCTAGATGTTTACTTAATTTTGTATCCTAATTTGGCACCAACCCTCTTCCAATTCTACGACGAAATTTTTATTATTTCTTACTTTTCAGTGCAAATTTTTGAAGTCGGTACACTTTTTTTTAAAAGGATTATATTCGATATAGACAACTGATGTCAATAAGTGAACACTGTTACACTGGTGTCTCTGGCCACAACGCAAGCGACCGCCCGCATAGAATCTATAGTGCACAGGTTTGGGATAAGTTCATTTATATTTTTTGACCCCGAGCCGAGACTCTTGGCAACAGTGGGATGCATATTGGAGACTGGTAACTTATGCCAAATTTAATTGTATCTGGGATGTGTCAATAATATGTTTCTATTCTGCATGTATATTACCTAATTGATAGTGCCTTGTTAAGTAATTTGTTTATATTCTGGTACGATGTAGTGCGCTGATGGTTTAATTTTAATTTTTTTTCTTTTTAATAATTGTGTTTGATGGAAAATGTGCTAGGTATAGTTTGTCTTGACAAAATCTTGCATGTGTGTATTGAAATGTTAGTTAAAAATGTTATATTTGAATAAATAAATAAATTTATATATTTTATTGTGTAAATCGGCCTTAAGGGTCCTATATTGGGAATTTTTCTGGGATAAACTATTCCCAATTTCTCTGTAAATAATCCACCTGTGTCACTGTAATTAAGCATATAGTTACTTATTGAATATATCTAAGTGAAATAGCTCTTATTTTTTCAATGGGTTTTATTGAATAGGAAATATGGGTAGTTTAACTTTGCCCCTGCTGTCTCTTTCATAATCTATCACAACACTCTAAATTTTTTTAAAAGCGCTGTTATACCATTACCCTTCAATTATATATGTCGAATTTTTTGGTAGCTTATTGAAAATTTAAAATAATAATTATTTTATTATTTTTGCCAAATTAAAAAATCATAACATGTATTTTTTTTTAATTTTCAATAAGCTACAAAAAAAAAGCGATATATGTTATTAAAGAATAATGGTATAAGAGCGCTTTAAAAAAAATTTAGAGTTTTGTGATAGATTATGAAAGAGACAGAAGGGGCAGAATAATCCTTTATTCTACCACCCATATTTCCTATTAAACAAAACCAATTGAAAAAATAACGACTATTTCACTTAGATATATTGAATAAGTAACTATATGCTAAATTTCAGTGACATAGGTGGATTATTTACAGAGAAATTGGGAATAGTTTATCCCAGAAAAAATTCCCAGTATAGGACCTTAAGGACTAAGTGAAATAGCTGTTATTTTTTCAATGGATTTTATTGAATAGGGTGGTTAAACTTTGCCCTCGTTTCCTCTTTCATAATCGATCACAAATCTCTTAATTTTTTTTAACGCGCTGTTAATTTAAACTTCTTGCGTATTTTTGTAACTTTTAACGTATATTTATACGTTTAACTTAACAATACTTAGATATATTGAATATGTACCTAACTATATGCTAAATTACAGTGACACAGGTGGAGTATTTACAGAGAAATTGGGAATAGTAATATCTTCATACAAATTATGGATAATATGGCTCTTAAATCTCGAAACCAATGAAAGAAATGTCACGATTTTTTCAAACGACAACACTGGCATAGACAATGGATTCACTCTCTTTTGGCTCGAAATTCGTACTTGCGATTTTATTTGCTTCTATACAAAAATTACACATCCAATATCATATTTTCCTAAGTTTTTCGCGATACCCGAGATCAAGGAATCGAATTATAATACATACAAATTCCTAACCGTCGTTTGCTGGTAGAAACATGTCAAGAAAGTTTTGTAGAGCGCCATCCCGCTCTCTCTCGTTTTTTTTTATTTCGTTTTGGTTTTCGATTTTATTAAGATTATTCGTCCAATCCCCGGCGCGTCGCCGTACGGTCCACTGAAACCGACCACAGACTCGTCCAATTCTTGTAACGAAAGGTCCGCCTAGATCATCCGACGGCCGGAATTGGAAATTTTCGGTGCGATGCCGGTCCAATGTGTGGTCTACTTTATATTGTCTCTGTCTACCCCGATGTAACTTATAATGGTTTTTACTTACTTGATATTGTATTTCCCATGGCGTTTTTATAGCTGATGCGTCTTCAGGGAAAATTGAAGGATGGGCTTGGTCCAAATTAAAAACTGTTGTCTGAAAAAAATATAATTAGGTATATCTAGAGTAGATGACCCGTGCGAATCGTTAGTGGTGTTGTTGTCATAGTTCAACTGATCTTCAATATATGGCGTTTTTTACAAAATAAATAAATTAGTCTAATTTTAAAAGAAACATTTTTTTGGATTTGTTTGTTTATTTTTCATCATTAGAGGGAAAAATAATCTTCAAAATGTCATACGGACAAAAACACCTTTGCGAAATAATATATAAGGAAGAGATGGGGAAAGGGTATTAAAATTTTTGTTCCATCACTTACTTATGGAAGCGAGACTTGGGTATGGAATAAGAGGCATGAAAGTAAGATAAATGCAGTAGAAATGCGGTCTTTACGTAGAATGTGTGATATAAAGCGTATTGACCGCATGCGGAACGATGTCATTAGAAAAGAATGCGGAGTAAAAGATGATGTTGCGACAAAAATGAAAGTAGTTTACGCTGGTTTGAACACGTTAAAAGAATAAAGGATGAAAGATTGACTAAAAAGGTTTATATGGCTGAAGTGAAAGGAAATGCTGGCAGAGGACGACCTAGATGTACTTTTATTGAACATATAAAAAATATGTTGATCGATGGAAATATTAAAAGTACATACAATCGCCGAGCATGTATGGAAAGGTATGATGAATATAAAAGAAGCGAAAGAGATATGTCAGGATCGTAACAAATGGCATTAGATTGTCTCTGCCTACCCCTCTTGGGATGAAAGGCGTGATGATAGATAGATAGATAGAATTTCCATGATTATGTTGATAACAGCTAGATATATTTACAGGACCAAAGATTCACCAAAGCTATTTTTTTCCGGATTCAGGTTCGATCCCGGATCCATGCCATGTACCAATTAAAAACTTATGTACATAATCCGACAAACCACACTTAGATGCTTTTCCATCTAAATATACCTCAACAGAACTGGCCACTCGTTAGGTGACATTTGACAAATACCATCGGCTAAAACTAAGGAGACTTGGTCTTCAGCTGGGTACCCTGGAACCGTAACACAGTTTCGGGAGCTGTAAGGCAACCCGTGAAAAAAAAAATACGCTTATGGTTTTGACAATAGTATATTTATTTTCTAATAGTTATTTTATTCAACTTTGCAAAGGGTAAAAACGGAAACCCTATTACTAAGACTCCGCTGTCCGTCCGTCTGTCTGTCTGTCTGTCCGTCTGTCACCAGGCTGTATCTCATGAACCGTGATAGTTAGACAGTTGAAATTTTCACAGATGATGTATTTCTGTTGCCGCTATAACAACAAATACTAAAAAAACAGAATAAAATAAATATTTAAGGGGGCTCCCGTTGCCGTTTTTATGGATAATATTAATAACACATTTCGAAAGTTTTCACTGGAAAAAAGTTAAGTATTAACCAACCTTTATATCACTAAATTGACACCTAATACTCGTATAATTATGCACTATAACACTTAGTTTCCCTTCCATGTCCCATTGAGAATTGTCATTAGACAGAACAGTACCAGATGCAATATTCGATTTTAATATGAAGTTGTACTGCTTTTTTAAATCGGGAAACATTTTTTGAATTCCAACACATGATATTTCTTCAAAATACAGCAGAACTGAAAGCAAAAGCTTATTAGGGCAATGAACTCATTAAACCGCGCGGCTTATTCTGTCGATATCTCTTTAAAATGTTGTTAGAGAAATACACTGTAAAAAGAATCGATAAAATAACCAAGGATTAGATAAGATAGGCCAAGAATCACGTACCAGAAACATGAGAAAGAACGATTTTACACAAAACGGACATATGTTCTTCTTGTATTATACAAAAAATATTAGAAATAGCAAGTTGTAGTTAATGTGTTCATAAAGTATGTGAAATTATTATTGTTTTTAGTATAATTAGAATACATTTTGAACTCACCAAATAAGAAAATTATTTTATTCATCATTCCAAGGTTTGATTTAACTGTAAAAGAAACCACACTTAGAGGCTTTTCCATCTAAATATACCTCAACTGAACTGGCCACTCGTTAGGTATAGCCTCACAAATACCATCAGCTAAAAAAGGGAGACTTGGTATTCCGTTGGGTAGCCTGGGATCGATAACATGGTTTCGGGAGCTGTAAGGCAACCCGTGAAAAAAAAAACCAAGTCTGCGACCCTCCAACAACCTCTGTGCAAAAAATAACGTCAATCCGTTGCCCCTTTGTGACGTGAGAAGTGGGCAAACAGACAAATACACTTTTGCATTTATAATACTATTAAGTACTTGGCAAATCTCACCAATATGAGTCACAGATTCAAAATAATTTAAAAAAAAAACAAACAAAATACTTTTTTGTAAGGCTTATTACCTTTTTTAAAAGAAATTAATTAAAATTTTATATTTATTTAAAAAAATATACACAATTTAGAGTATAAGCGTGGCGGACATCGCTCTGACAAGAGCAAACATTATGTATAAAGGAATAATGATATCTAGGTTCAAGTGAAAAGGATTGCAACTCAAACATCTCTATATATTACTAGCGGACCCGGCAGACGTTGTCCTGCCCAAACGTTGGCTTGCCTGCACTACCCCTACCCCTACCACAAACTTAAAAAAATGGGGGTTGAAGGTAGGAAGGTGAAAAATAGTGTACGACCTATTCTCAGACCTACCGATTACACAAAAAAATTCATACACAACGGTGAAGTCGTTTCGGACGAGTTTGGTTACAAACACTGTGACACGAGAATTTTATTTATATAGATTTCTCAAAGGTATTAAAAAATTAAATGTTTCTTATAAAATTAGACTAATTTATTTATTTATTTATATAAAATTCTCGTGTCACAGTGTTTGTAACTAAACTCCTCCGAATCGACTTCACCGATTTGTATAATTTTTTTTGTGTATAGGTCTGAGAATAGATCGTAAACTATTTTTCACCCTCCCACCCCCACCCTCTATTTTTTATCGCGATTTTAGTATTTTTGTATGAACAATATCCAAAGTTAGTGGCAGGGGTAGGGGGTAGGGGTAGTGTAGGCAAGCCAACGTTTGGGCAGGACAACGTCTGGCGGGTCCGCTAATAAAATAATATATTTACGAAAAAAGATGTTTGTGAATTAAATAGTAAATGAAATGTTGGTTGGGTGTAATGTAATTTGCCAAAAAAGTTTTGGTAAAACTTAAGGAACCAAAATTAGAAGGTTTTATGTGTAATAGAATGCCCTATCACTGAAAATTAATGGTACTAGTTTACCGTTAGAGCTCTCTCATGTGTTAATCTGTTACTGCATGAGTTAGAAACCCGTTAGATAATGTAGCAAATATATTTTTAAATATTAACGTGAACTAAATTTTATTAAATGATTTGTAACCCTTTTCACAGCATCCATACGCAGAGGCCGAGTGTACTCAAGATAACATAATTGACCTCTAGCATTCACAATTAACTATATTATTAACCTAGGTAGGTATTGTATTTCTGCGTTTTTTAGCCAATAGCCATTAAATGAATGGCGGGTTTTGTGGCTGAAACTAGCTAAAAGCAATGTTCAAATCACTTACGAGAGTGGGTTTTTTTCTATATTCAAAAGAAAGGTCAATGCATCATTATCTTTAAATTATATAAATTACTTTATATTTACAAGAAGTGGAAAGATAGACAAGGAAATTGAAAGGAGAGTGAAAGCGGGAAGCAAGGTATTTGGTGGACTAAACAATGTATGCAGAAATAGATAACTTACAACTAAAATTAGTAAAACTTATATAGGTAAGTATAGTAGCGAGACTTGGGTATGGAATTAGAAGCATGAAAGTAAGTTAAATGTGTGATCAGCGTACCGCATCCGGAATGATGTCATTAGAGAAGAATGCGGAGTGAAAGATGTTGTGACTAAAACGAGGGAAAATAGTTTATGCTGGTTTGGACACGTTGAAAGAATGAAGGATGAAAGATTGACTAAAAAGGTTTATATGGCTGAAGTGAAAGGAAATGCTGGCAGATGACGACATATGTGTACTTTCATTGAACGTATAAAAATGTATGGAAATATTAAAAGTACACACAATCGCCAAGCATGTATGAAAGGTATGATGTGTATATAAGAAGCGAAAGTATGTCAGGATCGTAACAAATGGCATTCGATTATCTATGCCACCCTCCTTGGGATAAAATGCGTTTTGATAGATAGCTAGATAGAAAAAAATAAGTGTATAAAAGAGATTTTTTTCGGTCAGAATTTTAAGACAAGTTTTCGTTTAGGTTTTTTCTCTACTACAAGAAAATTCCAGCCCTAGAGTTTCTACACCAAACGGCACAAATTTGTAGTTTTCAATAATTTAACTGTATTTGCGCCGTTTGTTAGACTCTGCGATTTTCGCCGCAGCTCCCGCTTTGATTGCTGTTTCCCTGAGATGAGACGGGGCTAATGTGTCCATGCGCGTAGCATCCCATACAAGGGCCCGACCTCGCTCCCAGGGAGTCAGAGTCATTCCATCAGGTCTCTTGCCGTCTTCCCGGATTATTCCCGTTGGCTCTAGGAGAGCAGGGACGTCTATTGACGCAAGAGCCCTTTTGATGGTATCATTGAGGGCGCTGTGGCGAGAAAGCCTGTCTGCTGTATCCCCTCGACTGATCATCTCTTCTGGTGACAAGAGGGCTGGCTCCTTCTTCGCTCAACGAATCAGCATCGCGATTCAGAGGGAAATGCAGCCAGTATTCGTGCCACTATTCCACGCGGACCTGGTTTATTTAGTTATTTTTAATCTTTAGATTTGATTTAAGGTTTTTATATTAATAAATATTATAATTTAAAGTATGTAACATTTTGAAATTATTTTTTATAACGAGCACTTTCAGTTGATACTATGTCATATGATGCACTTGAAAAAACATTTTAGTTAAGTTTTAATTTTTTCCCTAAAATTAATTCCAAACTCTAAATTAGATTAATTACGTCCAGTAGATTCGGAGAAAATAAACTGTAACAGACGGACAGACAGAGTGAGTGATTTTTGTTATGATTGCGAATCCATTGTGTACCCTCATTTGTATTCTTTATTTTTTAAATATTTTAAATCTGACTGTATACATTGTTTGATGCCTGTTTTTATTACATGAAGGTGGAAATGGATGAAACCCTGGCTACCCATAATACAGGGAATCCTAGTTTGGGAGCCAGGAACATCACATATTATATGCAAATTTTGGTTATAAATAAACATATTTTTATTTTTTTTTTATTTTTTTTTTATCGGAACCCAAAAGTAATCTAGCATTGTAACGTTGTGCTCATTTAGTTAATAAATGAGACCAATTTTCTAGTTTGCTAACCTCCTTGCAAAAATAGTTGTTAACCTCCTTACAAAAATAGTTGTTAACCTCCTTACAAAATAACTTACTGACTACCTATAATTTAGGAATTTTTCAAAATAATCTGAATTTGGAACAGTGTCTGCTATTTGTTTATTTTCTTCCATTTTTAGTCAATTCCGTTTTAGCATTGCTATTGTCAATAATTTAATACAGTGAACTAATTGCAAAATTGAAGCTGGTAAAAATATACTATAAAGGAGCATGATATTTGTAAGTACTATTTAAGTTGTATTGTGTTTAGATTCTATCATATCCTGGAAATCATTTATTTATTTATTTTATTTTTATTTTTCCAACATGCTCCTTTTTACTCCTTACTTCCTTAATTTTTACTCCCTACTTCATTCCTTTTTACTCCTTCATTCATTTGGCTCCTTTGGATCCTTTTTGTCTTTTGTCCTTCCTTTCATTTTAATATATTCTTTTCCTGATGTAAAAATAATATAATCTACATAAAAACTTGAAATAAAACAATATGGATTAAAATATTCATTTATTATTGTGGCTAGTTCCCCACTAAGCGACAGCATTTCAAAAAATTTCCACGACCGAAGCCGGAGCAGAAATCTAATCAAAATAGGTGTTAAAAAATAGATTAAAAAAGTATTAGATTAGAAAATTGCTTTAAAAATCGGTCCAGTGATTCTTTAACGGGTGAAAGTATTAAACACCCTTCATGTAATTCCTTTAAAAGTCTAATAGAGCTTTAATAATGTCCACTCGTTGTATGAGTGAGTGACCACATATTCCAGTTTCCATAGACAGGTATATACAGGCTGTTTCAGTTATCATTATTCAAAATTTAGTTTTTTTTTAATACCAAAGCTATTTTAATGAAATTAAGGAATTATAAAGTTTGTTTGTTTATTGCGTTACTAATCGAATTTCGATTTAGAGGAAAAATTAACAAAAAAATGTTGATGTGATTTTCTCTCGCTTTTTACAATCTGTGGGAGTGATTTCATGAAAAGGGACGAAAGTGTGTAACAGGAAGACGGGGAAGCGCGCGCTATTTGATTTGACCAATGAGCACGCGCTGTGGTAGAGTTGGCCGTCAGATGGTACCAACCCATTTTCCGAGTGGTTGGTACTGTCAGCCATATTTTATTTATATTATATTTATTTAAATCACTTCACCACATAATATTATAAAACAAAATCATAATGATCTACAAAGAATACTGCAGTAGCATATATCTATCTCTAATAGATAAGTAGTTATAAGCGTATTTATGTAGGTATTCAAATTGTTGTAAATAATTATAAACTATTCCCAATTTCTTTGTAAATAATCCACCTGGACAACATTTCATTTTTTTAATCACCCATTTTTATTACTTTAATTAAAAATATATTAAAAAATAAGTTACACGTATTTTTGTATTTTATTTTTGGTTGAGTTTTTATATTTTTAATTTAATTATGAATTTTTATAAATTCTGAGGACTTATAAACTAAAAACCTTAGCTAGGACAAAAATTAAGAAATATAAACTGTCACCCAAAGAAAGTGACTGATAGTGTCAGTCAAGCCACAGAGTAAACGTTATAGAAATGCAAAGAGTATAATATACCGTGTTCCAAATAGGTGTTGCCGTAGCCGGAACTCAAATCGCCTACAACATTATTCATAATGTATATAATAATACTAGCTTTTGTCCGCGGTTTCACTCGTAAATATATTTCCTGTGATAGCCCATTCGAAACTAGCAAAACTTCCAAAAAATATTATATAAAAGAAGTATTTTTATAATATTATTTAAAGAATAATTATTAATTTAGCTTCAAATGGAATAAAAATGGGTAAAATTAATAGAAGGCAACACCTTAGTTTCAATAACTAACAACTCTGCCAACAGACATTAGTATTTTTAAATTAGAGGGTTAGCACAGATTAGGGCACCTATTAATCCTCATTTTTCAATATTTCAGTATTTTTAAAATAACTCGAAAATTAAAGCATATAAAAATAAAAAAAAAATAAAAATAAGCTTTCTAGCATGTAATCTCCAAACGGTTTTCGAATTTTGGTACCTTACGAAAAATGAAATGTTGTCCATTTAGCATATAGTTACTTATTCAATATATCTAATTGAAATAGCTGTTATTTTTTCAATGGTTTTTATTGAATACGATGGTGCTTAAACTTTGCCACCGTTTTCTCTTTCATAATCTAACACATAGCTTTTAAAATACTATTAGTACCTTTCAATTCTAAACATCGCGTCGGTGGTCGAATGGGTAAGACGTCGGCTCGCAACTGAAAAGTCGTGGGTTCGATTAATACATCCGACCATGTACCAATGGGTTTTTTTATAATAAAGAGGCTTTTCCATCTATATACCTCAACAGAGCTGGCCACTTATTAGGTATAGCCTCAAAAAATCATTGGCTAAATGAGGAAGACTTTGTCGTGGGGCAGACAACGATTCCCGGGATCCCGGGACCCGTGAGTGAAGAATAAAAAAAACATAGCGTTTTGTTTAGCTTATTGAAAATTCTAAATAATTATTATTTTATGATTTTTTTAATTGGTCAGAAATAATAAAATTATTATTATTTTGAATATTAAATATACCTACATAAATAAATATATTTAAATAACGCTACATTCAAAGATATTTAAATATCCCTTAATTATTTTTGAACACTCTGTATACATAACACGGTCAAGATATTTATAGTCACCCCATAATCTCTCAGGGTTCCGTCCCCTTAGATCCTTTGATCGTAATCGCTTAAACACATGGACCAGACATTAATCTGACAAAGTGGCCATTGGACCGAAAAAATTTACAATATTATAATATTTAAAGAATTTTCACTGACTTTTTCATGAAATTAGCACAATTTCAGGGTAAGGAGAGCATGTGATTGCTTTGAAAACAGATATTTTTACATTCCATAATTATCTAACCGTACATAGAATGAACCCTATCGGGGTAGACAGAGACTAAGGACCTCCACATGCCACGACCCAGACACACCTCTCTTGTTAACATACATTCACGCCTGAATCACATCGGGGTAGACAGAGACTAAGGACCTCCACATGCCACGACCCAGACACACCTCTCTTGTTAACATACATATACTCACGCCTGAATCACATCGGGGTAGACAGAGACTAAGGACCTCCACATGCCACGACCCAGACACACCTCTCTTGTTAACATACATATACTCACGCCTGAATCACATCGGGGTAGACAGAGACTAAGGACCTCCACATGCCACGACCCAGACACACCTCTCTTGTTAACATACATATACTCACGCCTGAATCACATCGGGGTAGACAGAGACTAAGGACCTCCACATGCCACGACCCAGACACACCTCTCTTGTTAACATACATATACTCACGCCTGAATCACATCGGGGTAGACAGAGACTAAGGACCTCCACATGCCACGACCCAGACACACCTCTCTTGTTAACATACATATACTCACGCCTGAATCACATCGGGGTAGACAGAGACTAAGGACCTCCACATGCCACGACCCAGACACACCTCTCTTGTTAACATACATATACTCACGCCTGAATCACATCGGGGTAGACAGAGACTAAGGACCTCCACATGCCACGACCCAGACACACCTCTCTTGTTAACATACATATACTCACGCCTGAATCACATCGGGGTAGACAGAGACTAAGGACCTCCACATGCCACGACCCAGACACACCTCTCTTGTTAACATACATATACTCACGCCTGAATCACATCGGGGTAGACAGAGACTAAGGACCTCCACATGCCACGACCCAGACACACCTCTCTTGTTAACATACATATACTCACGCCTGAATCACATCGGGGTAGACAGAGACTAAGGACCTCCACATGCCACGACCCAGACACACCTCTCTTGTTAACATACATATACTCACGCCTGAATCACATCGGGGTAGACAGAGACTAAGGACCTCCACATGCTACGACCCAGACACACCTCTCTTGTTAACATACATATACTCACGCCTGAATCACATCGGGGTAGACAGAGACTAAGGACCTCCACATGCCACGACCCAGACACACCTCTCTTGTTAACATACATATACTCACGCCTGAATCACATCGGGGTAGACAGAGACTAAGGACCTCCACATGCCACGACCCAGACACACCTCTCTTGTTAACATACATATACTCACGCCTGAATCACATCGGGGTAGACAGAGACTAAGGACCTCCACATGCCACGACCCAGACACACCTCTCTTGTTAACATACATATACTCACGCCTGAATCACATCGGGGTAGACAGAGACTAAGGACCTCCACATGCCACGACCCAGACACACCTCTCTTGTTAACATACATATACTCACGCCTGAATCACATCGGGGTAGACAGAGACTAAGGACCTCCACATGCCACGACCCAGACACACCTCTCTTGTTAACATACATATACTCACGCCTGAATCACATCGGGGTAGACAGAGACTAAGGACCTCCACATGCCACGACCCAGACACACCTCTCTTGTTAACATACATATACTCACGCCTGAATCACATCGGGGTAGACAGAGACTAAGGACCTCCACATGCCACGACCCAGACACACCTCTCTTGTTAACATACATATACTCACGCCTGAATCACATCGGGGTAGACAGAGACTAAGGACCTCCACATGCCACGACCCAGACACACCTCTCTTGTTAACATACATATACTCGCGCCTGAATCACATCGCTGTAGACAGAGACTAAGGACCTCCACATGCCACGACCCAGACACACCTCTCTTGTTAACATACATATACTCACGCCTGAATCACATCGGAGTAGACAGAGACTAAGGACCTCCACATGCCACGACCCAGACACACCTCTCTTGTTAACATACATATACTCACGCCTGAATCACATCGGGGTAGACAGAGACTAAGGACCTCCACATGCCACGACCCAGACACACCTCTCTTGTTAACATACATATACTCACGCCTGAATCACATCGGAGTAGACAGAGACTAAGGACCTCCACATGCCACGACCCAGACACACCTCTCTTGTTAACATACATATACTCACGCCTGAATCACATCGGGGTAGACAAAGACTAAGGACCTCCACATACCACGACCCAGACAGACACACCTCTCTTGTTAACATACATATACTCACGCCTGAATCACATCGGGGTAGACAGAGACTAAGGACCTCCACATGCCACGACCCAGACACACCTCTCTTGTTAACATACATATACTCACGCCTGAATCACATCGGGGTAGACAAAGACTAAGGACCTCCACATGCCACGACCCAGACACACCTCTCTTGTTAACATACATATACTCACGCCTGAATCACATCGGGGTAGACAGAGATAAAACATCTAAATTCTCGCTGCATTTCCCCGTTAAATCGCGATTATGATTCATTGAACAAGGAACCAGGCAGAAAATGTATCTTGTGAATGTATGAATACCCATATCTAAGCAGGATCATATTTAAATGTTATTTTAAAAGTTTGATCTGTCTGTCTGTTTAAATTTTTATTTGAAACAACTGATTATTATCCCAAGAGGGGTAGGCAGAGACAATCGAATGCCATTTCTTACGATCCTGACATACCTCTTTCTCTTCTTTTATATTCATCATATCTTTCATACATGCTCGGCGATTGTATGTACTTTAATATTTCCATTGATGCCACAATTGCCTTTCTCTTCAGCCATATAAACCTTTTTAATCAATCCTTCATCCTTCATTCTTTCAACGTGTCCAAACCAGCGTAAACTACTTTTTTATTTGCTTATTTGATATGAACTTTAATTAGAAATACTGTACAAATTTTAACTAATTAAAAATATCTCCATCGTTGTCCAACGGCATAGTTCTCATAATGCTGCCACATTACCGCGTTGTATGGCGATTCATTGTAAAATTACTTTGTCCCTGGACCCCACGAACCTAAAATATCTACGGCCAAAGGCACAAATGTTCATATTTGCGGCACCTTTCCTGCTTTAAAATCATAATTTTTTAATTGTTTCCTATTGTTTGTTGGATACACACACGTATTATACACAGTGTCCACTTTTTGCCAGTTCTCCAGATTAAACAGATTGTTGGACCTGGAAAGATGAGCCAGAAAAAATCTTCAACCCGTATTCACCCACTGTGTAGATCTCGTCATATGCACGCCATTCCTGTCTGTCCTGAGCATTCTGCGTCTAGTTTCTTCCCACCACTTTGGCTATATCGTCTGACCACCTAGCTGGCTGTCGTCTCGGTCTCCAGTCCACCGGCTCCATCTGCCATCGGTTCTGCAACTCACGTGACCCGCCCACCTCCATTTTCTCATTACCCACCATCTCTCAAAGCGTTTCGTCGGTTTTTCAAACCTTCATAGCGTCAGCCTGAATAATACTAGAGGGTCCAAAATCTCAGGATAAGATGTAGATAGTATTTTTATGAAGGACATTAAGTTTCATTTTTCTAGTTCTTATAGTTTTATTAATACCTATGCGTTTTGGTATAATTTTGTTCACTCCTTATTATTGCTCAGCCCCTAAACATGATAGATCAATGTTTAATACTTGGAAACCTTCCCGGTGAATCAACCAATCTAATAATGAAAACCTTAACAAAATGCGTAGTTAGGTTTTTCAGTAGATTTAATTTGCAGACATTTCAAAAACCCTAAACATCTGTTTTCAATTCATACAAAAGCGGGTAAATCCTGGAGTTTTCTCTAGTTTCTAGTTAAGCTCTCACTCCATAGGACCCTGTAAGGATATCAAAGTGTGCATTCATGTATGAACCCTGTATACCCCTTTAAGGGCTTTATGCTTAATTATGCAGATTAGTCTACTGCGTTTAACATCATGCTTACATATTCACGCCTATATTGGTTTTGGGGTAAACTGTGTATGTGATGTAATTTAGGAATGGTTCACTAATTATATAGAATATTATATTTTGCTAAGTTTTTTTAAGGCGAGGCGTGTGTGAGATTAAATTTGTATAGGAAAAGTTATGTTTTATATTAGTTCCAGAAAATATTGGACAGGTATTTTTTCTTTTGTCAATTAAACAAAAAATGATGAAGATACAGCCCGCTAAAGTTCCGCGTGACGTCACGCCTTAGTACAATTTTTAGCAAGGCGTGACGTCACCAGCCCCCACTCCCAAACTTGGACGCGCTTTTTCTCTGTCATTTTTTGTTTGATTGACAAAAGAAAAAAATACAAGTTCAATATTTTTTGATAATCTAAATGACGGACTAAATAGATTAATATTTTGTTTACCCTGTCATCTACCATATTAACCCTAAAAATTCTTCCGTGATTGGGTCATCAAACTCTATGAACCAAATTTCAATCGTCCAGTAGATTCGGAGAAAATAAACTGTGACAGACGGAGGACAGCCAGGCACAAGAGTGATTCTATAAGGGTTTCTGTTTTTTCATCGGAGATGTTCGGAACCCTAAAAACGGTGAAATTAATGAACAATAAAGTGTTGAAATCAGAACTTTGAAGGCATCTTTTCTTTCAAGGCATTTTTTTAAAAGTTATTTTATTACATTATATTATTACAAACTAGCGACCGCAAATTAAATACCTACTTATCTATTAGAGATATATATATGCTACCGCGGACTTTCTTGTTGATAATTTTATTGTACACATTTCTTTCCTACATCATTTTGTTATATCTCTGACGGATTAGACAGCATAGGTACGCCATGAAAATGAAATGGAGCTAACTTTTACCCCGACTTGATTTACTAATACTATTATTGCTCAGCTCCTAAACATGATAGGTCCATGTTTAATACACGTAAACCTTCCTCGTGATCTATCTAATATTAAAAATCGCATCAAAATTCGTTCAGTAGTTTTTGCGTAAAAAGGTCACAGACAGACGCGGCGGAAGACTTTGTTTTATAATATGTGGTGATGAGTCAATTTTCGCCTATTTGTTTGTGATTCTTTTACGTCAACACAAAGCAACGGATCGACGTAATTTTTTGAATTAAGATAGTTTGAAGGCCCGAGAGTGACATTATAGCCTATAACCTAACTTAAGAATTGGGCTATGAAATCCTTTTTTTTTAAATCCGTCTGGTAGTATCAGAGACGCGCTCTTCAAACAAAAGACCCAGCAGAAGACCAAGTCTCCCTCGTATAGCCGATGGTATTTGTAAGGCTATACCTAACGAGTGGCCAGTTCTGTTGAGGTATACTTAGATGGAGAAGCCTCTAAAGTAGGCCACACATTGTTCGTTACAAGAATTGGACGAGTCTGTGCTCGATTTCGGTGGACCGTATATGGCGGCGCGCCGGCGATTGGACGAATGTGTCGGATTATGTAGGTAGGCACATAAGTTTTTAATTATAAAAAAACCAATTAGTACATGGCCAATCAGACAAGTCTTAACCACTTGGCCACTACAATTTTTGTTCCAGTTTTCTATAATTGAATTATATTATCATTGGACGCCCGATATCAATATTTCCCGAAGGATTTGCGAAATAAAAATTAACGTCTATCACACTATCTGATATCTATATGATATCATCACGCCTTTTATCCCAAAAGGGCTAGGTTCGAATCGAATGTCATTTGCTACGATCCTGACATACCTCTTTCGCTTCTTTTATATTCATCATACCTTTCATACATGCTCGGCGTTCGTGTGTATCTATTTCCATCAATCAATTTATGATTATATGTTCAATAAAAGTACACCTAGGTCGTCCTCTGCCAATATTTCCTTTCACTTCAGCTTCAGCTTTCTGTATTGACTTGAAATAAGTAGAAACAAATTTCTTAGCTAGGATTAGTATTTGGATTTTTTTTCGGTATTAAAATCCGGGATTACCTGCTTTGTTGGGATTACCATGTGACAATCAGACAACAATATCGATTTTAAGATTATCATATAATTGTATTGTAATAGTCGACTTGTGTATTATAATTATTTCATACAATAGATCCCTGTGCAAAAAGGGATAAGTCATGAATTTGATGTGCGATATTTTTATTTTAATAACTGTTATCTTCTATTTATGGTCTTATACTCATAAAAAAGGCACTTTTAGTTTTTCCGAATTTATTTTTATATAATTTTTCTTTTATTACGAACATTAAAAATTACCAATTCGGTCCAGCCGTTCTTAAGGGTCCTATACTGGGAATTTGTATGGAGATATTACTATTCCCAATTTCTCTGTAAATACTCCACCTGTGTCACTGTAATTTAGCATATAGTTACTTATTCAATATATCTAAGTGAAATAGTCGTTATTTTTTCAATTGGTTTTATTTAATAGGAAATATGGGTGGTAGAATAAAGGATTATTCTGCCCCTTCTGTCTCTTTCATAATCTATCACAAAACTCTAAATTTTTTTTAAAGCGCTCTTATACCATTATTCTTCAATTATATATATCGCTTTTTTTTGTAGCTTATTGAAAATTCAAATTAAAATTTTTTTTATGATTTTTAAATTTGGCAAAAATAATAAAATAATTATTATTTTAAATTTTCAATAAGCTACCAAAAAATTCGACATATATAATTGAAGGGTAATGGTATAAGAGCGCTTTAAAAAAAATTTAGAGTTTTGTGATAGATTATGAAAGAGACAGCAGGGGCAAAGTTAAACTACCCCTATTTCCTATTCAATAAAACTCATTGAAAAAATAAGAGCTATTTCACTTAGATATATTCAATAAGTAACTATATGCTAAATTACAGTGACACAGGTGGATTATTTACAGAGAAATTTGGAATAGTTTATCCCAGAAAAATTCCCAATATAGGACCCTTAAGTGATGCGCTTAGCAACGAATAGCATTTAATTTTTATTTATGTAGCTTTAAGTATACAAATAAGTAATTTGAAGTGTCCGTCGTGATTTCAAAAATAATAGTAATCTAACGTAACATGTCTGTCTGTCTGTCTGAATATTTAAAATCTGAGACTTGCGATTTCAAGACTTATGGATAGATCTAAGTTAGATTGCTACATTAAATTGCGTTTAGGGTGAATGGATTTAGGTTTGAAGAGGACTAGATTTTTTTTATTACAGTTTCGTCCGTGGAAATTTAGGAAATGTGACATAAGAATTTATCGGGATTAGAAGTAACATAATCACTTTGCGGTCCCCAAACTATCTTTGTGCAAAAAATCGATTTTTTTGACGTGAAATAATGACATAGCATTTATAATATACCGTACTGTATATTTAGGTGAAATGACAATACTTATGGTCATTTCAGTGTGATATTTGGATAATATATTAATTGATATTAACTAGGCAGACCACGGGTTCTATTCCGGATCCCGACTATGTACCAATTTGCTCGAAATTCTAGTGTTGGACATTCCATGCGTTCCTAGACATATCGGTTTTAGCCTTTCGGTCGAAACGAAAGATGTCACGGTTCTATATTATGCTAACCCCACAGCTCGTTTTCAAATCCACACGTCACTGACGCACGTACGATGATGAATTATTTATTACTAGCTGAAGCCCGCGACTTCGCCCACGTGAAAATCAGCTTTTATTTTTTACATAGAAACCATATTATATTTCGGGGATAAAAAGTCTATGTCAATGCCTGAAATGTGGTGCAGCCGTTTCGAAGATTAGCCCGGACTGTTTGTACAGACAGACAGATAAAAAATTAAAAATCGGGTGTTTGTGTTTTGCTAACGTACTTTGGAAAAGGCAGTTATTTCGAAATCGAAAAACAGACACTTAAAAATTTTATTTAAGTACTTGTTTAGATATTAAAATTAACTGCTTAACACAATAAAGAAAAGTGGAAGACTCCAAACCCCATGGTGGTCTACAATAACCCGCGAATTGAAATAAGCCCAGCTCACAGAAGAGACAGCTCAGGACAGATTGACCTGGCGCAAGAGAACGAGTTGAGCTGACCTCAAATAATGGGAATAGGCATGGAAGAAGAAGAAGAAGAAGAAGATTAAATAGAATATAACTTAGTTATTAAGTACCACTGAGATAGAAGTACCAAAAATCGGCTCTTACGACCTTGTAGATGTAAACCTTTCTAAAGAAAAGTTTGAGTACGCAGCTTATAATAATCGTTACACCTAAGTAATCAATAAAACTATAAAAACATGCTTTGTTCGTGGATTTTTTATATCACTGTTTACTGGATCCCATTAACACAGCTATACATATTTTTGAAGTTATACTTCTTTAGGCGCGTTATGAAAAAAATATGTGAGAGTGAAATTTTACGATGTAACAAAAAGTTACAGTGTGAAGTTGCCGAGAGTGATATTTCCGATATGCGCGCGCACGATGCAAGTTTATTTTTTTATTATATTAAATAGACAATTTAGTACATAAGTATATGTATAATAAGCCATTTTCAAAATAAAATTATTTAATTGAATTCAGATTTTAGCACACACAGTTTTTTTATTTTTTCTACAGAACACTTCAAGAAATCGAAATAAAACTCAAAGTAGGTTCCAAATACTC
Organism: Nemapogon koenigi; assembly: GCA_963924495.1. Lineage (NCBI taxonomy): Eukaryota > Metazoa > Arthropoda > Insecta > Lepidoptera > Tineidae > Nemapogon > Nemapogon koenigi. The sequence continues at coordinate 6,990,978 of OZ004655.1, forward strand.
ACTATGATTCCTGAAATTTCATCAAAATCCATTCTAGACAGACAGAGAAAAATTTTAATAACAGTCACTTCTGCTTCAGTATCGTGTAAATAGCACCACTTAAATATTTGTACAAGTTGAACGAACGAAGGATAAAAGATTGACTAAAAATGGTTAAAGGACAGAAATTAAAGGAAATGCTGACAGTGGGACGAACTAAGTAAATAAAAATATTCATCGAAGGCAATGTTAAAAGTACACACAATCGCCGAGCATGTATGAAAGGTTTGATGAATATATAAATGAAGCGAAAGAGGTATGTCAGGATTGTAACAAATGGCATTCGATTGTTTCTGCCTACGCCTCTTGGGATAAAAGGCGTAAAGTTAAGTAAAGGTAAGTAAATTCTAGAACTTATAACCCTTTGCTCACGAAACCAAACAATCTTGAATTCATTCATTAGTAACCCAACCGTCTCAAATTCCAATTAATGAAAGATCATTATGTCTAAGTAACCTTTAGTGAAAATTTCCCAAATCTTAACATATCCTGTTTCCCCACCGAGCTCCACTTTTCACCCACGGATTCTGTATATACGTATATATGTATATAAACTTAGTATATAGGTAGGTATGCTCGTAGGTTTCCACTTCAGTCGCGTTTCACCCTTCGGAGAGGGTAGATATCGCGGAAAAGCTTAAAAAAAATAATCAAGCTTTTTGTTGAAAAAAAATTCACTCGCGTCTGTCGATTGGTTAAATTTTGACTTTTTCTCTTTGGGTTTTCTTAAAAAGTTGCCAGTTGTTTTTTTAGTGATCTTGTGTTTTTTTAGTGCTAAATTGTTTTTGTACCTTGTTTGATAGCAGATGATCTTCGTGAAAAGTAAGTTTTGACTTTTTTCACCCAAAAATTTTGATATACTTATATTTCTTTTAAAACTTGCCCTATCTAACTATATAATAAAAAATGAAATGTTGTTAGTTGGTAAGCGCATCACTTGATAACGGCTGGACCGATTTGGCTAAATTATATTATATATTTCGTAATAGTCTGAATAAGGTTTCTAAGGAAAGAAAAATTGGAAAAGTTACCCAAAAATTGGAAAATTCTAAAAAAACTGGAAGTGCGTTTTTTTAAGGGATTTTTGAATGAACTCAAAACCATAAATAGGGGTGTTAGTTAATATGAACTCCACGGGCATAGATCGGAAAATAGTTTTTGAACTGAATTGAATAGTTATATTATTTTTGGCAAAAGAAAGATTTAAGTTTGCGTCGGTGGTCGAGTTGGAAAGACGTCGGCTCATAACTGAGAAATCATGGGTACGATCCCCACATCCGACCATGAACCAATGGATCTTTATAATAAAAAATCTATATATATATATATTATTCGACAAACCGTACAAAGAGGCTTTTCCACCTATATACCTTGGCCTTACGTTAAGTATAGCATCATAACAACAGCGGCTAAATGAGGAAGACTTTTGGCAACGGTTCCCGGGAGCTGTAAGGTTAATCGTAAAGAAAAAAAATTTCGAGTTTAAAATAACAATAACTAGACCTTTTATGGATTTTGTAGGTACCTATCTAAATTATCGCATTTACCTACTTTTACTTATAATTAGCTTCCCGACCTCGGCTTCGCCCGTGGATATTGTGCAACAAAATAAAATATAGCCTTTATTACTCAGGGATATCGTAGCTTTCTATTAGTGAAAGAATTTTTAGAAACGGTTCAGAACTTTGAGAGATATCCCGCTATATCCAAACTTACAAACTTTACCTTTTTATAATATTACTCGTAGTATATAGGCAAGCTTTCTGCTTCAACAAACAAACATACTTATACTTATACATACATATAGTATTCAGTGGAAATAATTGTTTGTTATTAATCTCGATTTTTTAATCCCTTTTTGTGAAAATTTAACACACCTCTATTTTCAGTTTTATTAGCTACTAGCATATTGCCCCCGGCTTCGCCCGTGGATATTTACGAACGCATTTATATTAATAAGGGATGAATTATGAATTTTTATAAATTCTGAGGACTTATAAACTAAAAACCTTAGCTAGGACTAAAATTAAGAAATATAAACTGTCACTCAAAGAAAGTGACTGAAAGTGTCAGTCAAGCCACAGAGTATACGTCATAGAAATGCAAAGAGTATAATATACCGTGTTTTTTGACAAACAATTTTTTTAACTTTCGTAAAAAAATTTTTTTTTAATAAAAAGTATCCTATGTTACTACTTAATACCTCCAAGAATATATGTGCAAAATTTCATGATGATCGGTTAAGTAGTTTTTGCGTGAAAGCGTAACAAACAAACTTACATTCGCATTTATATTAATAGGGATATCTTGGGGACTCCTAATATTATCATGATAAAATATAGTTAACTAGCTTCGTCCGTGGGGCCCATCCCCTGTAAAAGGGGGTAGATTTAAAATATTTAAAATAATTGCACGTACCATTTTTTCAGTCAGAACTTTTCGTTTAGGTTTTATGCATTATAAAATAAAAAAAAAGTTTGTACGAGTTTTTTCATCTGATATGCCACATTATGACATTGAAAAAAAAATTTACATTTTAATTTTTCCACCCAAAATTAAAATTCGAGTATTCGTCCGTAATTGGGTCATCAAACTCTACATATGTACCAAGTTTCAACATTTTTCGTCCAGTAGATTCGGAGAAAATAACCTGTCACAGACGGACAGGCAGACACAAGAGTCTATAAGGATTTCCGTTTTTTCATCGGAGATGTACGGAATCCTAAAATGAGTAGATCTTCCTTAGGGTTCAAGCTTTCTCTGTAAAAATCCCGTGGCTGTAATTTGCCCCTCCCCCGCCCGCTATCGCGGTAGAAAAAGTAGTAAATGTCATTCTCTAACCCCTAAACTACCACTATGCAAAAAATCATGTCGATCCCGTCAAAAACAAAAACAAATCTCTCCCACGGGAAGCATAAATTTTCCGGGATAAAAAATAGCCTAGGTATGTGCTATTCAGACTGTAATCGATTTTTGTGCCAAATTTTATCCAGATCCGTTCAGCCGTACATCCATACAAACCTTCGCGTTTATAATATTAGGTGGACTTAGTGTGGATGGTTGTGCATTTCGAATAATGTAGCTTTATAACGTTATCGACTTTTCGTGCTACGGAGGGCACGCAATTCAGAAAACTGTCACTGTTCAATTTCAACTATGACTGACTGAAATTCTTGATCTAGGTTTATGAAAATGGACTTTTCATAGTGAGTAGGTATACATTTCACTTTAGATTTAGGAGTCCGTAAGTCAGGGTTCATTTTTAAAAGAAACATTATATTTTGCAGTGTGTGCTTTATAGCTCCCGAAAAGGTGATTATCGGTCCCAGGTAGGGAATGCAATCCCGCAAAATAATTTCAATCCCGGTATTTGCGGGACTGAACCATCTTAATCCTTTGCGGGATCCCGCAGGGTCGACTTAAACCTCTGAAATCAATCGTAAATAATCGTAATAATGACCTAATATACCTCGTTTTCACGGTTTTAATTTTTACCCTAATTAAATAAGCTTTTTGTTACATTTTAAATGGTTTATTAATATAATAAATATAAAAAATAAAATTCTTAGAAAAGGTCGCAGGTGTTTGCAGGTACCCGGCCCGATGGTTCCAAAAATAATATTATTTTGATTTATCTATAGATTCTATGACAATCAATATTCAATTAATAAATCATTGCATTGCGTCATAATTACAAGTTGTAAACTGGCAAAATAAAAGTAATCAAACGCCTTCACACGGTTCCCCTAGGGCTCGGCGCCCCGCACCTTAGAGAAACACGTATGTACCACGCTTCTCTGTAATCCCGCCAGTCCAGCGGGATCCCGGTATCCCGGTATTGCATTCCCAAGTCCCAGGGTACCCAGCGGAAGACCAAGTCTCCCTCTTTTAGCCGATGGTATTTGTGAGGCTATACCTAACGAGTGGCCAGTTCTGTTCAGGTATATTTAGATGGAAAAACCTCTAAGTGTGGTTTGTCGGATTATGTACATAAGTTTTTAATTATAAAAAAAAGTTATGCAGTCAAAAATACCCGACCCAGGATTAGTGGAAGTGGACACGAATTACACGGATTAGTGGCAGAGACAACCGAATACCATTTGCTACGATCCTGACATACCTCTTTTGCTTCATATATGTTCATCATACCTTTCATATATTTCGAGTATAAGAAAGGAACAATTTATTTTAATGTCATACAGAACCACATCTCTGGAAACCCAAGTCACGCTTGACTGGTTTTTTAAAGTACACTCAATTTAAGTGTCACGTAATGATGGAGGCCAGAGCAACCCTTAAGGGTCAACCCTTCCAAAATAAAAAATCTTTTTTTAAATCGAAAATTCTATCTTTAAATGTGGGTTGGTACATACCGTCTATCTTTGTGTAGGGTAGTAATAGCATTTACTAGTTTTTTCGTTCCGGCTTCGCCTGTGCTTTATTAAATGCAAAAACGAAATATTTCCTATAAATAAATAAAAAAATCGTCAGAAATAATAATTGACTTTTTTTTGGTATTTGGCCCCCGGGCGGTATTTGGGGAATGGCGTGCAGCCAGCCGATTCAATTTCTAGAATTTTAAAATGCACAGTGAATTTTTTCATTGTCTTCATGAATCAGTCAAGAGTCTAAAGTTTATTTTTTACAGTGGATATACGAGCTTTTTGACGGAATCCAAAAATAGGGGGAGGGGGGGCTGGCGGCAATATTAGTCATGGCCCCGGGCGGCAGAAATACATCCCAAAGATATTTGTAAAGCTGCATATTAAGCTGTTAAAATAATTGCCTTTTAAAAAAAAGCGTACCGACTTGAAAAATATGCACTGAAAAGTGTGCTTTCCGAAAGCAAATGCACAAGTCACTATAAAAAAAAACCCAGTGTGGTTATAAAATTTAAAGAGTTCTCCATTTTTCCAGGATCCCATCATCAGATCAGATAGATTCCGACGAATTGAGAACCTCCTCCTTGTTTTTTTTAAGTCGGTTAAAAAATAACTGGCTGTCTCTGGCCAAACCGCGGCGTATAAAAGCCGCACAGATTGTCGTGCTTCGGAGGACATGTAAAGCTGTTGTCCCTATTTCTGAAAATAATAGATACCAAGACGAGTTTTTATATTGCCAACTCGCTAAATGAGGGCATTGTTGTTATTGTCCTATATTACAATAACTTTTAAAATAATACACGAAGTAAGATTAAAAAAATAGAAAATAAAATGCCCTTCATTTTATTCATAAGAAGCTGGAAAAACCTTTTTTACAGTGAACGTGATCCAATAGGGAGTTGAATAGGGTTGCCAGATCTACGCAATTATATTATTATAACTTTTTACATTCCATACTAATATTAAAAATGCTAAAGTAACTCTGTCTGACTGTCTGTTTAAGGGCCCTATATCCATAATTTGTATGGGGATATTACTATTCCCAATTTCTCTGTAAATAATCCACCTGTGTCACTGTAATTTAGCATATAGTTACTTATTCAATATATCTAAGTGAAATACTTAGTCGTTATTTTTTTAATTGGTTTTATTGAATAGGAAATATGAGTAGTAAAATAAAGAAATATTGTGCTCCTGTTTTCTCTTTCATAATCTAACACAAAGCTCTTAAATTTTTTTAAACCATTAATTACCCTTCAATTAAACGACTTGCAAAAAAAAAATTTGCAAAAAAAATAAATACAACTATATATTTGAGATTTAATACGAGGTAAAGTTTTTTAAGGGGGTATAATAGGGGATGAATGTTAGTATTAGTTATTGGAAAAACATAGGTGTAAATTGATTTCTTAAAGATCATGTAAATAAATAACTACCAGTTCGCGCCCGGTTTCGCCCGTATGAAAAAAAAATAAAGATTGCAGCGCCACCTACCGGGTCCAATTGTGAATATAAACCATACAGAAACCTACTAAAACACAATTTCGGTTTTTTTTCATCAAAATCGGTCGAGCACATTTCGAGTTTTGCTAGTTTAGCGCACGGCAATGGATTTTCATATAATTATATAGATAAAACATTTTATCTAATAACACAGTCTTTTTACCATTCGTTTGTATAGTTATTTTTTGTTGTAGTTAATATTGTCATCATGGAATATCAAAATAAACCTCCACACGATGTTAAATAACTAATAAGGTACCCACTCATTCGTCCACCCACTAATTTTTATTACTATATATACACGTAAATTTTCCTCGTAAATTAACTTATCTTATAATAGTTACTGAAAAAATAATTGTAACAGACAGACCTATAAAAATCCGACCACTCAATAGTACGCACTAAGGTTAGACCAAGTTTGACGCCCCTGTATGGCGCAGGAACAAATTAGCTCAAGTCCGACTCACACTTGGCCGGTTTCATTATTTGTTGTTTTACTTAAGAGTATGCATTATAGTTATATTAGTTAGACGTTTGTATGTATGTAATATGTATTGTCATTATTACAATTATTAAGATCGTGCAAAAAACGCCAAATAAAACACATTTCTTGTATATAATAGGGAGGTCCCCTTTAATTTTAATTTTATTTTATTTTTATTATTTGTTGTTATATTATAACGGCCATAGTAATACATACTCTGTGAAATTTTCAATTGTCTACCTATTACGGTTCAAAAGATACAGCCCTGTGACAGACGGGCTTCGGATGGACAGCGAGCCTTAGTAATAGGGTTTCCCTTGTCACCCTTTGGGAAAATAAAAATATGAATTTATGGACCACCAATTTTTCTCTACCCTGTCTAAAGAAGTTTCATTTCAAAATTCATTTATTCTTTAACATATGTATTATGCCACTTTTGCACTTACAGATAGAGTAAAAATTATGAATGCTGGCAACGCTATTCGCAACAAAAAAATACATAAAGGAAAAAAATCACTTCTCTGAAGTAAGGTTTCTTTAACTGAGCCCTTTTTAGCTTCACAAAGGAAAAAGGTGATACGTTCAGGAAATATTCCTACCTTTCAGTAAATCGTGCTTTCCGCCCCCGGCTTCGCCCGTGGCTATTGTCGAACAAAATAAAACTCAGTGATATCGTAGCTTTATATTGGTGAAATAATTTTTAGGATCGGTTCTGTAGTTTGAGATATTACCCCCTATATCTAAATTTCAGGAAATACTAGTTTGATTTGAAAATATATTTCAAGTTGGTTTATGAAGGTTAAATGCTATATAACATAACGCTACGACCCAGAGGAGCGAAGCAGTAACCAATCAAACATTTCCACTTGTAGCGGTCAGTATATAGGGATTTTTTGCATTCATAGATTTAAAAAAAAACTCATGAATCCAACCCGGCAGTAGAATGTCCAACCCTATAAATGTCTGTCTGTTGCCCTTTGTTTTTGTTTTGTTCTGAAACAATTTTTTGTACACTTTTTGAAAAATATATGAATGCAGTTTTATTTTAGACATATTTTATTTATATTGAGTAGGTATAGATAATTTCATATACTTTAAGGATCCATTAACTAGAACTTGCTATTTTTAATAAGTAGGTTTTTTTTGCCTAAGTGAAATCGTACTAAACGATATTATATTGTTTCTCTGGTTCTTTGATCTCTGTCTCCCAATTCTGGGATAAAAGGCGTGAATATATATATAAAAAATCCAGGTCAAGGAGCGACCTACTTCTATGGCTATTTGTCTCTTGTTTCTAAGTACACTCAGAGCACTAATTAGAGTTAAACCACAAGGCGCTTGCGACTGTACTTAAATAAATACTAAGATTCTGTAACGACTTCGCTTGGGAACACACACCTAATCACGGCATTTTTACCTTGAGGTGACGCCAGAGACTTAAAGAAAATTTGGTGTCATAATAAATAAAAATTGATCTATTAACATAACCTTTCATTTGAGATAGAAACGTCTCGAATCTATTCCTAAAATTCATAGGTCAATATTCTCTACTGCAGATTTGGTGTCATAATAAAAAAATATCTATTAGCATATTGGTAGGTCGATTTCTACTCGCTGCCAAAATGCTAAGCACCAATTTTCTTTAAGAATATGTGCTTAAATCGACTCCTTGTGCTTCGGAGGGCACATAAAGCTGGCGTCCGGTCACCAACCCGCCTGATAAGCGTGCAATGAGCACAACTAAAATGGTGCGCTAGCTAGAGGGAGACCATGATCCAGCAGTGGATCTAAAAGGTTGATGATGATGATTAGCATATTTTATGTCTCGTTCTGGGTTTTTTCAATATCTTCATCCCTGAAATTCAACGGTTAATGATATCTTTGTATCACTCTGTTTAACCGAACTTCATCTTTTTTTTAATGTATGTTCCCCGATTACTTGAAAACGCCGAATAAAACACGTTTCTTGTATGGGGACGCACTTTAATTTTAATTTTATTTAAATTTATTATTTTTTATTATAGCAGCCATAGTAATACACACTCTGTGAAAATTTCAAGTGTCTACCTATTACGGTTTAAAAGATACAGCCCTGTGACAGACGGACGGACGGATAGCGGAGCCGGGTTTCCGTTTGCACCCTTTGAATACGGAACCTTAAAAAACTACTGAATTGAAAACCAAAAATGTTCAAATTAGTTTTGTTTCTTAGTTTTTTTACATCAAATTGCTGGGTTGGGCAAAGCAAAAGTCGCTGGTCAATCTTGAAGGTCATACGAAAGAAGTAACAAGCAATATCTGATATTTCATGTAGTTCTTAGCATAAAATCTAGATTTATGGTTTCTAGTTTATGAGTTAGGACCTAGGGTTGTGTACAAGAATATACAAACGTTTCGCTTCGGATTCGCCCGTGGAAACTATGCCGAAGAATTACCAGTATAAAAAAAGTTTTGACATGAAATTTTTGTTATAGTTGAAGTGAAAGGAAATGCTGGCAGAGGACGACCTAGGTGTACTTTTATTGAACATATGAAAAAAAATGACCGTAAGCAATATTAAAAGTACACACAATCACCGCGAGCATGTATGGAAAAGTATGATGAATATAAAAGAAGGGAAAGAGGTGTGTCAGGATTGTAGCAAATGGCATTCGATTGTCTCTGCCTACCCCTCTTGGGATAAAAGGCGTGATTAAATTTAATCCTGAAGGATTTCTGGGATACAAAGTTAGCCTATGTGACCTATGTCACTCTCCAACTAATAATAATAAATTAAAAGTTAAAATATCATTAGGTACATATTATAAAATAAAGTCTGTGACCTTTTCACGCAAAAACTACTGGACGGATTTTGTTGCGGTTTTCACTATTAGATAGGTTGTTTCACGAGGAAGGTTTACGATTATTAAACATGGACCTATCATGTTTAGGGGCTGAGCATTAATAGTATAAGTGAATTAAGTCGGGAAAAAAGTTAGCCTCAGCGAGTTTTCATGGCGTCTGCTGTCTAATTCGTCAGAGATATAACAAAATTATGTAGAAAAGAATTATGTAGAATAAAATGATCTACAAAAAAGTCCGCGGTAGCATATATCTATCTCTAATAGATAAGGTTATAAGCGTATTAAAATTATTGTTAACCCATATTGTAGCCGTGCTAAACTGGGGGCGGGATCGCTAGTTTATATCTAAAAAATCGGCCAAATGCGAGTCGGACTCGCGCACGAAGGATTCCGTACCATTATCTATAAAAACGGCAAAAAAATCACGTTTGTTGTATGGGAGCCCCCCTTAAATAGTATTTTTATTTTTATTTAATTATTTATTTTTAAAGTGAATATATAACTAAATATTCTGTGAATATTTCAAGCGTCTACCTGTGGCCGTTATCAATATCCACCAAAAACGAGCAAAAAAAACACGTTTGTTGTATGGGAGCTCCCTTAAATATTTATTTTATTCTGTTTTTTAGTAATTGTTGTTATAGCGGCAACAGAAATACATCATCTGTAAAAATTTCAACTGTCTAACTATCACGGTTCATGAGATACAGCCTGGTGACAGACGGACAGACCGACGACAGCGGAGCCTTAAAAAAACAGTCGTTAACATTCAACCACAGACAGACACTACAATTTTTTTATAGTTTTTTAAATGAAATTGAATACAATAGTCAAGTTTTTCATTTTTACCCCAATTTTAAGGGAATTTAGAGAATTTTTAACATTGGAAATGGAAATGAACTTCGATCGCTTCTGTAGGGACCCCTTTTTCAGCAAAGTCGTAAGTCACGCGTCATATCTCGAAAACCACTGACCCCAGACTGGTTGTGTCACCAAAGGTCTCGATGAGATCTTCATTTCATATGACAGCTATCAAAATGTATAATCGTTTTCCATTTTTAATACCGAATTCCATATCCAATGCTCTTTGAAGAGTTTGAAGGTCATGTGATGCATGAGATCTGTGATTTATAAGGATCCGTACCCAAAGGGTGACAACAGAAACCCTATTACTAAGGCTCCGCTGTCCGTCCGTCCGTCTGTCACAGAGCTGTATCTTTGTAATCGTAATAGGTAGACACTTGAAATTTTCACAGAGTGCGTATTACTATGGCTGCTATAACAACAAATAAAATAAAGTTACCAATTGAAGGGGGTCCCCATACAAGAAACATCTAAGGGATGAAGAATACAGTACTATAAGTTTTCTTTAATACCTTTGTTTAATACCCACAACGCCCTACAAACATTTTTATGTTCAAATTTTACGACAACGTATCATAAACTATTTATGATTCCTAAAATCTTCCAGAATACCTAATGTACTAGTATTGTCATTTATTGATACTCACGCCTGTATCACATCGGGGTAGACAGACACTAAAGGCATCACAGAGCAACGAACTCAGTTTCACGCGCGGCTAATATAGATAGACCAATATCCACGTAGCAGAAACATGAGAAAGTACGATTTCTCAACAAAATCGGTATTTCGAAAAACGGCTTTCGTATTTTCTGTTTTCACAAAAACGATTAGAATTATCAAATTCTAGTTAGTGTATTCTTAAAGTCGTTTGTCAGAAATACGCGTGAAATTGAGGCTTCATAAAACTTAGGTTATTTTCTTTCCATGAGAACCTTTAGAATATTTATCTTTAAAACGCAATTTTAATTTCGAACCTAGCACATATCGGTTAAACTGGAAAAACGAAACATCTGATTTGTATGAAACAAAAATCATAATCATTAAAAAATATTTTTAATGTGCCCAGTTTTACACTTAGTCTGTTTTTTAGGCCTTCATTATCATAATCTCTGCTTCCAAAAGTATGGAAGATTAATTTAAAGTAAATAAAGATTTTGAATATGAGATTCTAAAGGTGGCCACACATTTAGACGATCGCCAGCCGGCGCGTTCTTAGCCGATCCACCGAAATCGACCACAGACTCATCCGGTACGATTTTTATATTTTTATTTTAAAGATTAGGCAATTTAAAAAAACTAATTTGTATATTTTTCTTTTCTATGCAGTACTGTTCACTCATTTTCTGCCAGCTGGTAGGAGAAGTTTTTTTTCTTCTAAATCGGCTCAGCGGCGTACCGACAAGCGCTGGACCCCTACTCGTCTACAATAATTTGTAGAGGGGGGCTCAGACTACACAAAAAAGAGGTTTTCTGCCGGCAAGTGCTTACAACCACTTTCTGTCTCCATCTAGCTCTATCTATAAAGACAATCTCACGATTTTAGGAGTTATAAATTGAAAAATTCGGATTATTAAACCAATAACTCGAAATATTTGGATTCAGCATACATTAACTTTTACTTTACATACCGAACAAACGGTCCTCTGTCCGTTTTCAAATCATCGTGTAGTGGTGGATTCGGATGCCCGACAGACCCGGATGGAACACACACACATACACACACATAAACACGCATAGTGTGCCTGACATCTCTAGCTACATCATCCGACGGACGGACCGAAAATTGTCGGTGGGATATCTGCCGAGTCTGTGGTGGGTTTTATAAGACTGGTAGATCCTAGAAACACTGTCCATTTTCAAATATGAATATAAAATTGCTTTTAAAAGATACATATGTGGCAAAAATAATAAAATGATTACCTATTATTTTGAATTTTAAAATTTATTTGCTATAAAAATCGCTAGAAAACGGGGGCAAAGATTATAACCACCCATATTTCCTATTCAATAAAACCCATTGAAAAAAAACAGCTATTTCACTTAGATATATTGAATAAGTAACTATATGCTAAACTACAGTGACACAGGTGGATTATTTACAGAGAAATTAGGAATCTAGTTTATCTCAGAAAAATTATGGATATGGAGCCACATGCTCTGTGTTTGCAACTGACAGAACGTGGACATTGTTACTGCTGTATATTCTAGCCGCACCACAAGGTATAAATGTCGTAAAGATGTGGTTTGTTTGTTAAAAAAATGTTTCAGTTTCCGCATGCACATCCCCTTATCAATATCACTCAATATTCTCTTCATTAATTAACATGAAAAATAGTAGAACTTAATCACGCTTGATCACATCGGGGTAGACAGAGACTAAGGACCTTCAAATGCTCGTGTAGTCACTTTTCATTACTAGACGTCCTTTTTCATTATCTAATTTTTTTCATTATGAACAAAAATTTTAATATGAATAAATTAAAAAAAGATTTTAATTTAAAAGCAACTCGAAGTAAATTTGCTTTTAGGATATTATACCTAAAAATAGGGTAACCATTAATTCCCACTAATATTATAAACGCGAAAGTTTGTATGGATGTATGTATGTTTGTTACTCAATCACGCCAGAACGGCTGAACGGATCTGGATGAAATTTGGCACAGAGATAGATTATAGTCTGGAATTGCACTTTTTATCCCGGAAAAATTTATGGTTCCCGTGGGATAGATTTGTTTTTGTTTTTCACGGGATCGACAAGATTTGTTGCATAGTGGTAGTTTAGGGGGGTCAGAAAGCGGGCGGGGGAGGGGCTTAACACAGCCACGAGATTATTTCTTTTATATTATTTCGTGTTATTCGAAATACCGATTTTGTTGAGAAACTGTACTTTCTCATGTTTCCGGTACGTGAATATTGGTCTATCTTATCTTATCTTATCCTTGGTTACCTTATCGATTTTAATAGTCATCTCGCTCACATATTTCTAAAGAGATATGGACAAAATAAGCTGTGCGTAAAACTGAGTTCGTTGTGCGCTGTGATGCGTCGCCTTTAGGTTTTTATAAAGCATGGTTACCTTAATTTAAAGTTTCTTGTTCAAATCATCGAAAGGATTCTTTGTGGGCGATGAGAGCGTGTAGCGCAAAGTCCTTAAAAAGAAAACAACGTTTATTAAAATTGTTAAGCGCTCATTTGTAACTTACGACGAAATTCAACTTTTATTAACAAACAAACACATTTTCAAGGCTTTTATACTTTGTGGTGTGGCCAGAAACATCAGTAACAGTGTCCACTTATGTCTCTAAATTTTCTGTCCGGCTAGCCGTATGATCGAAATTGAACACAAGCCACACATTAGCGATGCAAATCATACGATCTAGATCATATGCAATTCATTCACATAGACACACAAGATTCGATTAAACTAAGTGTCAAACTATCAGCGGTGGATGTCTGTGTGTGACAGATCGTTCCGGCCATCGAAATCAACCACAAATACAAGGATTTGAAAACGGATGGCGGACCGTTTGTTACAAGAATTGGACGAGTCTGTGATTATACGAATGAGTGGGCAATGTACGAACGCTATTCTATTCTCTCTCGGAACGCTAAATCATAATATTATATGCAGAAACTTATAATCTAATTATAATAATTATATGAAAAGTATGCGCAGCTCGAAGCTTAATTTATGCATTTTAACTACTTAAATAATAAAATATCCGAAAAACAACCTACAACAAACCTTCGCCATTTTTTTCACCGTTATCTACAGGGTATGAGCAGACGCTAACTTTGCGTTCACGAGAGACGCTAATTGAAGATTAAATAACATAATTACACTTCGTTTTCTACAAGGAGTTTATACTTCAAACAGTTTGTATACAAAGTATATAAACTCCTTGGCATCGTCAGAGTGAATGACAGTTTAGTTAGGTCACGTGGTTGTATTTCACTCGATCCCATACATTTAATGTTATCTATTCTACATTCTATTCTATTCGTTTAGTAGTACATTGTCTAAGCCCCCTGGTGGCAAGCCTGAGATGACACTTCTTTAACAGACATAACTATCTGTTCATGTGCCTTTCAAATGGCTCCTATATCCGTAATTTGTATGGGGATATTACTATTTCCAATTTCTCTGTAAATAATCCACCTGTGTCACTGTAATTTAGCATATAGTTACTTATTCAATATATCTAAGTGAAATAGCTGTTATTTTTTCAATGGGTTTTATTGAATAAGAAATATGAGTGGTTAAACTTTGCCCACGTTTTCTCTTTCATAATCTTATTATTATTAACAAAGCTCTTATTTTTTTAAAGCGCGACCCTTTAATTAAGCGTCTTGCGTTTTTTTTGTAGTTTATTGATAATTAATTGTTAGTCCGTTATGCAGGGCTTGCATGCAGACTGAAGAAACGGCTTCTCACATACTCTTAGAGTGTGAGGAAGTGGCCGCATATAGAGTGAAACACCTAGGTTTGACTAGAACACTGCTGGAGGCCTGCAACAACATCGGAGGTCTGCTGGGCTTTTTGGAGGAGCTGGGATGGGAAGAGTGATGTAGTTACCTCACGCAAAATAGGCGCTTTCAGACGTCGAGTTGCGGAGAACGAGCTGATCACCAAGTACCAATAAGTACCAAGATAATTAATTGAATAATTATTTTATTATTTTTGACGAATTAAAAAATCATAAAATAATTTTTATGACTCGCGCGCTGACGGTAATGTACCATGTTTTCGGTTAGAACTTTAATACATATTTTCGTTTAGGTTTTTCTGTAAACTATATGAAAGGCCCGATATCCTTTATTTTTTTCTAAATTTAATTTCTTTAATATAATTTTAACTATGCATTTTAAAATTATTAAAAAACTAGCATTCCGCCCCCGGCTTCGCCCGTGGATATTTACGAACAAAATACCTACCCCTACCCCTACCCTGTTTCCCACGACTTCGTACGTGTCTATTTCAGAATGTTGGCAAACATACACTTCATACATAGCTTTTGTCATGTTCACCTCTGCCCACCCCGTTCCCGTCGTCATGCCGTGATGGTATTATAGCCTATGTTACTCAGGGATAATGTAGCATTCCAATGGTGAAAGAATGATCAAAATCCGTCCAGTAGTTTTTGAGTTTATTCGTAACAAACATACAAAAATACAAATCTTTCCTCTTTATAATATTAGTATAGACGTTTACAGATACCTATATAAAGTATTTGCATCTCTTATAACGATCACATGATGCACTCAAAAAAAATATAAAAAAACGTTTTAATTTTTCCTTCAAAATCGATTATATTTACGCTATACGTCCGTGATTGGGTCATGAAACTCTATATATGTACCAAGTTTCAACATTTTTCGTCCAGTAGATTCGGAGAAAATAAACTGTGACAGACGGACAGACAGAGGGATTCTACGTCATGTCATGGCGACTAAGGCACGCGTTCTGTCGTGATATGATGACTCCAGTTTAATCCCGTCCGCGCTGTGATAGTTGTGATTAGTCTGTGATTAATAAGACATATCACAGTCGGCGGTAACATCTTAAATACCGATTAATCGTCATATTGTTACTGTGACGTCTATAATAGGTACTTGACATTGGCGGAATCATCAAAACCCTGATGGAGCCATAATAAAAAAAAAAATGTTTTTTCATCGCAAATGTTATGTACCCCTAAATATCGTCATTTATGTTTTAGTAATTTTATTTATATTGTTAGAAATACATTATGTAATGAATTGTTTATAAACAATAAAATACAATTAAATATATCTACTATGCTAAATGCTATATAATAAAAAACCTATAAATAAAAAAAAATCATCAAGATCGCTACCTTCTGGGAGAGTGCCCATAAGGCTGGCTGCGTTGCCACGTTGGATGGCGATGCTGATTCTTTGAGCCAAATATGAGCCAGCTCTTTGGTCGTGGGACACCTCTACCAATCTTTTGGCGATTTCTTTATAGAGGTGTCGTGTGCTAGATCCCCACGGGCCCAGTGTTTCCACCCCAAACGCCCCCAAATATGTATTCTTCAAGAAGAGATGCTTATTTGCGACGTTTGGCGAGGCCCCAGCCTCAATTGATGTGCATGGAAGGTGAGACGGAGCGAGGGTGACCCATACCAATGGTCGCCCCCTCTTCCAAGGTGCAAGAGTCATTCCATCGGGCCTTTTGCCATCATTCAGTGCCAGCCCTTCGAAAATGGCTGGCGCATTAATGCTCACGAGGACCCGACGAATGGTGTCATTAAGGCTGGCGTGTCTTGCAATGCGTCCTAATCTACGGATACACGAAAGACCGTGGTGGCCCATGCAGCTCATCCACCTCCTCTTCACAGCGGCAGCGATGTGACACAATTATTTTGCCCCTAGGCGTAGTCCCAAAGTTTATATTGTATTGTTTGTTTGTTTGTTTGTCTTTCTATAATGCCATAACGGAGCAACTGTTCAACGTCATTTCTTGCATATCTATATAGCTGGAAGATCTAAAGATGCCCACGCTAATCGCCGGCGCGCCGCCGTACGGTCCACTGAAATCGACCACAGACTCGTCAAATTCTTGTAACGAACGGTCCGCCATCCGTTTTCAAATCGTTGTTTTTGTGGTGATTTCGATAGGCGGAACGATCTGCTACACACACACACGCCTTTGTTTAATCGAATCTTGTGTGAGTGAGTGAATTGCATGTGATCTAGATCGTATGATTTACATCGCTAATGTGTAGCCTGTGTTCAATCTCGATCATACGGCGGCTGGACCGAAAATTTTCGGTGAGATACCGGACCAGTGCGTGGGCTACTTAAACGGTTCAACGGATTTTATTAAATGAGGCATTTTGCCCAATTTTATTAGCGAGTTTTAATTGGAGAACATTTTACATCATTCGGTCCATATAGCATAATGCCCTGTCGTTAACCTTAATATATATATTACTAGGGTTTCACCCGGTTTTGCTTGTTACAACAACTTACCTATTAGAGATAGATATATGCTACTGCGGACTTTTTTGTAGATAATTTTATTCTACACAATTCTTTCCTACATCATTTTGTTATATCTCTGACGGATTAGACAGCATACGCCATAGAAACTCGCAGGGCCTAACCTTTTTACCGACTTGATTCACTTATACTGTTATTGCTCAGCTCCTAAACATCATAGGTCCATAATTAATACTCGAAAACCTTTCTGGTGAATCAACTGATCTATTAGTAAAAACTACAACAAAATCCGTTTGGTAGTTTTTGCGTGATAAGGGTACAAACGGACAGACAGATAGACGTGGCGGAGGTCTTTTGAATATCGCTGCTGACAAGATGACGTTTAAAACCATAGATATAAGCAAATAGGATGCGTTATAGCGCCTCTACGCGTGGTCCGCCAAAAGTGTGGTGGCCACCACACTTTGACATTTACACGTGTCAGTCCTTGCGTTGCGTTGTTGTCAGTGTGGTGTGCTACAAAAAATTTAAGTTTTTTAGCAAATATGCCTTCCTGCGCATTCAAAGGGTGTACCAATAACTCTACTACAAAAAACAAAAATTATGGAATCACTTTTCACTCCTTTAAGTTCGTTAGCGAATAGATTTAATTTTTTATATTTAAAAAATTAATATATATAAATTAATTAATAATTTAACATGGCCGCTTTATCTCACTTGTACAATCGGTTTGGTCGAAAGTATGCTCTACTTATGTAACGTTGATTTGAAATGAAATTTCTGTTTGGATTATTTTTTCATCTATTTATTTTATAAAGTGGTATATCAATCTAAGTAGTCCATGACTTCGTTATTATTATTATTTTATTAGAAACTAGCTGCTGCGCTGGGTTTTGATATAATAATAATCCGAATTTTCGGCAATTTCTAGAAATTTATAAAAAGGCACTTAGGCATCTCTGTCCCTTTCTTACACGTTCATCAGCCGTAGACACTATTAACCATATCTACCTACTACTCTTGAACGAAATTTATTCGATGAAGAAAATTTACCTCATGTTTACGAAGAAAATACGTTTAAAAAGCATAAACTAACGTATTATAATTCGTATAAAAATGTTAAACACATTAAAGTATATCTCAAACGTAATATTAGTGATAATATAGCTGAAACAAATGTACTAATATTAAGCGATCATTTATCAATTAATGCAGATCTAATAGTAGGATATATATCGCGTTGGGTAGCTCGGGCGTTGTTTAAAACAATTGTGAGGTATGTGTTACTGAACTCGTGACAAATGAAACGAGTTATGACTTATATAAAAATTGTCTAAAAACGGAATCTACATTTAAATTATTTAGTTTAGAATCTCAATATTTTGTTGTTAATAGTAAAATAATAAAATTGAAAATAAGCGTAATAAAATCGTTTATAATCTTCAACATATTCACAAACTTCTTCTTCTTCTTTTTCTTTTCTTTCTGCCAGACTCCAATGTTTAATCTTGTGCAATAGTAAGCCGATAAATCGGTAGCTAAGATTATCCCGCCGACTGTGATATGTCTTATTAATCACTGACTAATCACAACCATCAAAGCGCGGGCGGGATTAACAGTGTTACAGTTTTAAAAATTGAAATTAAATGCTTCTTTACATACACACAAAACTTAAGCTCACGCCTGTTTCCCACATCACGCAATGACGAAAACGCGTCCGGTCGGCGCCATGACCGGATGTGAAATCCATTCACAAACTTGATAGGACACTCACAAGATCAACCTATCACATTCACCTACCGAACTCACTTCTATTCTATTTTTTTTCAAAATGGCTCCATCAGGGTTTTGATGATTCCGCCAAGCCAATGTCAAGTATTGTAGACGTCACAGTATCAATAAGCCGATAATCGGTAGGTAGAATGCTCCCGCCGACCGTGATATGTCCTATTAATCACTGACTAATCACAACTATCACAGCGCGGGCGGGATTAACAGTGTTACAGTTTTAAAAATTGAAATTAAATGCTTCTTTACATACACACAAAACTTAAGCTCACGCCTGTTTCCCACTGGGGTAGGCAGATACCACTGAGTTCAATTTACTACGGTCCTCTACGGAGACATTAGCACATTTATATTAAATAATAGTATATTTATATAAAATATAGACATTTTATTCTTAATTATTGTCCTTCAAACAAAGATAGTTTATTAAGTTTTTGCCTTTTTAAAACCATTGATATACTGGGATTATTTTTATGCAGATAATGAATTCTTACGTCACAATATTTGTCAATGAGAGCCCTTAATAAGTGAGTTCGATTCCACGTGACGCCTTTGTGAATAACGCACGCGCCCACCAGGACGTCATGGGTAATCCAGTTTAAGTTTCGTGCCGAACAGCTGAAATCGAATCGGCGAATACTTAATTTTCTTTACGATAATATGTAATAGTTGTTTCACTACATTATGAAATTTTATTTCACACCCAAAGGATAAACATTTTTTTTTTAACTACATATTTTAATTTAATAATTCCAAGTAGAGTGACAATACAGACGGTTGACTGTACATCGCTGTTGATATGTCGTTATGTCGAGGCCCGTTTTTGCAATTGTTTTTTGACTACGGTAACGCATCTTTTGTTTATATCTATGTTTAAAACAGTCCTATCTTCGGAATTCTTTAAGATATCGAGATGCAGCAAAATAGAGACTCTAAGTCTAAATACCTGACGTATAAAAGACGTTTTAAAATAATATTCTTGGTTATGACATGAAAAACAAAATAATTTCATTTGCCGATGATTGAAAGCATCTGAAATTATTTTGTTCTTCTTCTTCTTCTTTTTTATTATGGCTCCACCAATGTTCATCGGTGATTTGCCAATGTCAAGTATTATAGCCTTTATAGTGTATATAGCCGATAAATCGGTATTTAAGATAATCCCGCCGACCGTGATATGTCTTATTAATCACTGATTAATCACAACCATCACAGCGCGAACAGGATTAAACTGGATTCCACATCACGCCACGACGAAAACGCGTGCGTATGTCGCCATGTCCGGATTTTCATGTCATAACCAAGAATATTATTTTAAAACGTCAAATTCAAACAAGATAACAAACAGCCAGTATTTCAATATGTCCAGTGTTGCCAATGGAGATATTACCGTATACTATACTGTGTACTGTGTAGTATAAATTATAAATCTCCTTTTTCTAACTTTCCTTTTAGGCAATGGTAATAACCTTTAAACATCAAAATTGCTTTTTTTTTCTAATATAATTATAATCATCAATAACTGAATTTACTTTATTTTAATAATCCAAATGTCACAAAAACTGCAATGTGACACTATGTATTCTGAAAGTTTCATGAAAATCCATTCAGCAGTTTCGGACAAACATTGAGACTGAAAAAATTACGCCTTAGTAATTCAGTATCGTGTAAACAAGAATCTTTTTTTCTACACACGTGTTATCGGTCCCCAGCTGAAGACCAAGTCTCCCTCTTTTAGCCGATGGTATTTGTGAGGCTATACCTAACGAGTGGCCAGTTCTGTTGAGGTATATTTAGATGGAAAATCTTCTAAGTGTGGTTTGTCCGATTATGTATAACGAAGACTGGTCCAGTTTTAGAACGGGCGGCGTCAGCGTTACCGACCCCACCGTCCTTAATGAGTAGACTCGCTCATTGCAAATAACAAGACTTGATATTAGAATACACTTGTTTTATTCATTCAGTACAGACTTAACACTAATACTAATTAAAATAACAATTAGATTAGATACTCACAAGATTTTTATCACCAACGCTTTCACTGTCTTGCCTTCAAGACGATTCAAGCAATAATAATGGCCGACCACTTCATTCAGTACTCATGAAAAGTGAGGTTAAGCGGAAGTACCATTTTTTAATTAGAACAATTTTAATGCATTGATTTTTTACAGTATTGAATTAAATTTGTAAATTCATTATTAATTTTTAGAAGTTAATTTTAGTCTTCAGTTTATTTTTAATCTGAATTCCAGTAGAAACATTCGCGGACGGTCTCAAAATGACGGCGGATGTTTCTTACTCGTAAACCTAATCAAATTAGTTTATGATTCTTAGATTTACTGCAAAACATTACGCAACAACTTATTCTATGCTAATTATAAATCATAATAAGAATTTAGAACTTAAGATAACACATTATGTGAACACAAATTATCCATAGTAAAAATTACAAATTTAAAAACAAAGTTATTTCTTAACTAAATATGGTCTTGCTTCGACATGTACATAAGTTTTTAATTGTAAAAAACCCAGTACATGGCCGAGATTAGGAATTGAACCCGTGGTTTGCCAAGTTAATATCAAGCGAAAGTTTGGTTTGTTCTTTTTCATGCCACAACAAAGCAATGAATTTGCAAGCAAAATTCACGGGCGAAGCTAAATTTTAGGCTTCCGTACCCAAAGGGTAAAAACGGAAACCCTATTACTAAGACTCCGCTGTCCGTCCGTCTGTCTGTCTGTCTGTCCGTCTGTCACCAGGCTGTATCTCATGAACCGTGATAGTTAGACAGTTGAAATTTTCACAGATGATGTATTTCTGTTGCCGCTATAACAACAAATACTAAAAAACAGAATAAAATAAATATTTAAGGGGGCTGCCATACAACAAACCTGACTACGAAACCCTTCGTGCGCGAGACCGACTCGCACTTGGCCAGTTTTTATATTATATGTTTGATACAGAACCCTACAAAATCTTTAGATCTAGAATAGTGAAACAAGAATTTGTCCTTAAGTTTTATTTCATTGTAATTTGTCTAGACCGGATGGCAATTTTCTTGTAGATTGCTTAGAGTCACTTGAGATTATTGCGGGTTATAAAACTGGTCAAGCGCGAATCGTACTTACAATTTTTTTGGGTTGATTCACGACTTCACAAGGAAGGTTTACGAGTATTAAACATGCAACTATCATGTTTAGGAGCTGAGCATTAACAGTATTAGTGAATCTAGTTGGGGAGAAAAGTTAGTACCAGCGCGCTTTGTTAAGTAGGCTACACATTGGTCCGGCATCGCACCGAAAAGTTCCCAATCCGGCCGCCGGAAGATCTAGGCGGACTGTTCGTTACAAGAACGTTTTAATCGAATCTTGTGTGTCTGTGTGAGTGAGTGAATTGCATGTGATCTAGATCGTATGATTTACATCGCTAATGTGTGGCCTGTGTTCAATCTCGATCATACGGTAACTACCAGTCCGATTTGAATGAATGGTATGCCAGCCGTATGATCGAGATAAGCGCGTTCAGTCAAACAAACTCTTTAGCTTTTTTAATAGTTCAGATGAATCCGGGGTCGAAAGCGCCCCTTCGTTATTCTGTAGTAATAAATTCTAATTGTCTATTTTGGTTGTTTTGCTCGATATATTAAAAAGTTTCCCGTTTTGTTCGCAAACTTGATTATAAAATGAGAAGTTTAAATAAACATTGGAAAATACAAGTAATTTAACTTAGCGCGTCTTGTCTGTCCTACTAAGATTGTTTAGGAGGTACTGTTTGCAAAAAAAAAAGATAAAGTTTTAGTAAGGTGTTTTTAAAATTTGCCTTTTAAAAAATGTGTGCGCCGGTGGCCGACTGGTTAAGAGGTCTGGTATTAACTAGGCAGACCTCGGGTTCGATTCCGGATCCTGGCCATGTACCAATAGGATTTTTAATAAAAAACTTATGTACATAATCCTACAAACCAAACTTAGAGGCTTTTCCATCTAAATATACCTCAATAGAACTAGCCATTCGTTAGGTATAGCCTCACAAATACCATCGGCTAAACGAGAGAGGCTTGGTCTTCCACTGGGTACCCTGGAGCCTTAACACTATTTCGGGAGTTGTAAGGCAACTCGTGAAGAAAGAAAAAAATGTGTACCGACTTCAAAAATTAAGCACTGAAAAGTGTGCTTTTCGAAAGCAAATGCACAAGTCACTATAAAAAAATACCAAAATCGCTTCAAGTGTGCCTATAAAATTTGAAGAGTTCTCGATTTCTCCAGGATCCCATCATCAGATACTGACCTGATGATCATGGGACCACCTGGAAAGTATACCCTTTCAAACAAATAAAAAATTTCCAAATCCCAGGCGTCTTCAAGTAGGTAATCTGGGAATATAGCCTATCCCCTTCCCTAGGGTTCAAGCTTTCTCCATATCAAAAATCAAAATCGGTTCCGTGGTTTAGCCGTGAAAGATAGACAGACAGAGTTACTTTCGCATTAGTATGGACTAATATGGATAGTATGGATGATACACGATGTATTTTTTTTTAAATTGGTGCATATTTTACAAGAAACTAGCTTCGCCCGTGGATATTTTAGAATAAAACCAAATGAAAAATAAATCCTAGAACCCCATTACAGCGCCACCTACCGGTTTCAATTGTGAATCTAAACCATCCAGGGACCTATTCAATCACACACAAAAAAATCATCAAAAGCCAGCCGCTTAGGAGGAGTTACAGAAAAAATATATAAATAAATATTAACCATTACAAAAACAAATACTCTTTAAATACCTTACGGTGTGACCAGAGATACCAGTAACAATGTCCACTTGACGACAGTTGTCCATATTAAACAGAACAGGTGGCAAGTCTGTTGCTGCTATATTATTCTGTAACTAACTAATTTTAACTACGTACCTATATAAACTAATCTTGGAAATCGAATTTAACCAACTTCTAATATTGTTGTATCGATTTCAAACTTTGCAAGTGTATGTAATACCGATGGCAATACAATAAGTTGGTACCATAGATCTTATCATATCATGGAGCCAGGAGGTGGATAGTGGATAACGAAACGACGCAAGTCTTCACAAGTATTCTCGACTTAGATGATGTCCAGGGTCCTGATGATAGAGCCGGAAGGTGGCCACAGGAACTCTGTAACGAAACGACGCAACCCCATTCAGTTTGGGCTCATTTGGTTTGCGCAATTGTGCGTTACTGACAAAACCATTTTTTTTGTTTTTGTTTAAACTATTAAGAAGCTGAATAGAGCCAAAGATCTTGAGAGATGACACCGCCCCATCATGCTCCGGCTTTTTGTTGCCCATTGGATATTAAATCAGATCTGTTAGCTCTATATTAACAGAAGCGTGGGCCCCTCGAAACACTAAAAGTCCAGCATTAAATTTGTGGCACAATGAGATTTTAATCTGGGTTCCCCGTGAAATTTTAGAAATGTGGCATAACAAATATACTGAAGGATTTCTTGGACTTGTCAGTCAACTGGACCACGAGTCCGAAGAGATAAAATGTAGCCTATGTCACCTTATTATTTCTTGCGTAAAATCATCCGTTGCCCCGTTTTGACGAGAATGAACGACAAACAAACAAGGTTTGGCCACCTTTACTTATACTTTTAATGCTCAACTCCTAAACATGATAGGTCCACGTTTAGTACTCATATGCAACAAAATCCGTTTAGTAGTTTTTGCTGAAAAGGGCAAACAGACAGACGCGGCGGGGGCTTTGTTTTATAAATATAGTGATATATATATTGTATCCAAAATAGGAAAGGCCAAATGTTTCCTATTGGAATATTGTATTGCATTTTCCTCTATTATGGTTTCAAGTTCCAAGTCAAAAATATTTCCTTATCGTAAATAAATAAAGCGTTGGCCATGAAAAAAATGTTGCTTACAATTTTCTTTGAAACGAATGGGAATTGAATCTACCGATTAGGCAATGGACTCCTTTCTAGGATTCCCAATACAAACGGTGACAACAGAAACCCCATTACTAAGGCTCCGCTGTCCGTCCGTCCATCTGTCATCTTTTGAACCGTAATAGGTAGACACTTAAATGTTCACTGATTGTGTATTACTATGGCCGCTATAACAACAAATAATAAAAATAAAATAAAGTTAAAAATTAAAGGGGGTCCCCATACAAGAAATGTGTTATTCGGCGTTTTTTTCTCGATCTTAATAATGGCAATACATACGTCTATAGGTAAACCACTGAGAAAGTAGCACTCCCATGGTCCGCGCGGGTGAGAGGGGCGGGCGTGATTTTGCCACACACGATACGAAGTTTCACTTGATATGTTGTCGACGCGATCCACCTCAAACATTTCAGGGTTCAAGCTATCCCCGATATAAAAGCCCGAGGTAAATCGCGTCGGCAACAGACACATCGCGCGAAACCTCGCATCGTGTATAGCAGAATCACGCCCGCCCCTCACCCCTCATGGACATGGAAGTGCTACTTTCTCACCTATAACTAGAATAACTATAATGCATACTCTTAAGTAAAACAAGAAATCATAAAAACCAATAAATTTTGTTCTTGCGCCATACAGGGGCGTCAAACTTGGTCTGACCTTAGTGCATATTCTATTCTATTTATATCTATTTTCCTACGACATATTTACGGGTAATTTTTTTTTTATCTACGGAACTCTTTAAGATATCGAAATAAAATAAAAAGTAGATTCTAAGTCAAGTTAGCCACTTAACTATGATTTCTAAAAGTTTCATCAAAATTCCGGACACATATCGCGACTTAATTTTTTTTATTTACAAAAACTTAAACTTTAACTATAGGTACTTATCTATTGGAGATAGATATATGCTACCGCGGACTTTTTTGTAGAACATTTAAATTATACACAATTATTTCCAACATATTTTTATTAGATCTCTGACGAATTAGACAGCATACGCCATGAAAGCTCGCTGGGTCTAATTTTTTCCCTAACTTGATTCATTTATACTGTTAATGCTCAGCTCCAAAACATGATAGGTCCATGTTTAATACTTGTAAACGCCGGTGAATCAAGCTATCTAATAGTGAAAACCGCAACAAAATTAATTTAGTAGTTTTTGTGTAAAAAAGATAGACTTTGTTTTATGATTTAAAACCCACTACAATGTATACAATCGCTTTAAGTTTCATCAAAATTAATCACTTTTAATTTAATATATTAGTACACTTTTTTTGCTGTCGCTACATAATAAAACGCAATGTGTCAAACTCTAGCGCATACTAATGACTACAAACATGTGGCGTGCCTATCATTTATCTAGGGATCCGTAGCAAAACATTATAAAAAGAGAATGCGAGTTTGTTTGTAAGAAGTAATCTCTAAAACTACTGGACCTGGTGTTTGTTTGTCAAACACATCAAAACAGAGCAACGTATTGACGTGATTTTTTGCACAAAGTTACATAGTTGGACTGCCTGAAAGTGGCATAGGTTACTTTGTTAGCCTGGAAATCGGTCAAGATTATTATGTCACAAATATTTACACGGACCAAGCTGAGTCGGAAATGACTTCAATCGCTATTTCTATATTCTGTGTACGTAGAATGTGTTATATAAAGCGTATTGACCGCATCCGGAACGAATGTTGTGACAAAAATGAAGAAAAGTAGTTTACGCTGCTTTGGACACGTTGAAAGAATGAAGGATGAAATGACTAAAAAAGTTTAAGGCCTTTATTGATCGATAGAAATATTAAAAGTACACACAATCACCGAGCATGTATGAAAGGTATGATGAATATAGAAGAAGCGAAAGAGATATTATGTCAGGATCGTAACAAATGGCATTCGATTGTCTCTGCCTACCCATCTTGGGATAAAAGGCGTGATGATAGATACTGTATCAATTTTCACTCTAATGACGAAAAATAAACAAACAAATAAAAAATTAGACTAATTTAATTATTTTGTAAAACGCGTCTTCTGTTGGAGGTCAGTTGAACTAACGGTGCGAAATAATCGCACGGATCATATACTTACATATATTAGTACACTTGTTTTGCTGTCGCTACATAATAAAACGCAGTGTGTCAAACTCAAGCAGCGATGGTACCAGAGTTACAAATTTAATTGTGTTTGCTTAATGTTAAGCGTCTTAAAGACTGCATACATGCGGCGTTCCTATCGTTTATTTAAGGTTTACGTCCTTACGTACGCGCACGCTCCTTGTATTGACTCGCCATGGTTAACTTTCTTGCAGTGGTTTCCTCTTGTCTTCTGCACCAGACATTTTGAAACTATATAGGTCTTCAGGCTCACTGTAGCCTCTTTCAGCCAGTTGCCTAGCTAGGTGTAGGTATGGTTATACCGCCATTGTTCGGTCGCCATGAGCCTCGTTTGTTGTCTATAAACTTTTCCCAATTTCTCTGTAAATAATCCACCTGTGTCGTTATTTTTTCAATGGGTTTTATTGAATAGGAAATTTGGGTGGTTAAACTTTGCCCCCGTTTTCTCTTTCATAATAATTATTTTTTTTAAAAGCGCTGAAAATTCAAAATAAGAATATCTGAAAACTACTGAACTGATTTTCGTCCGACTGATCATACCGAAAAACGATTTTATCCTTAACAAATAAGTCGTCAAAAATCAGTTACATAAAAACTCCTAAGAAACTAGTCCACCAATTTTTATGAAAAAAAAATGGGTAAAAACGGAAACCCTATTACTAAGACTCCGTTGTCCGTCCGTCTGTCTGTCTGTCTGTCCGTCTGTCACGAGGCTGTATCTCATGAACCGTGATAGTTAGACAGTTGAAATTTTCACAGATGATGTATTTCTGTTGCCGCTATAACAACAAATACTAAAAAACAGAATAAAATAAATATTTAAGAGGGCTTCCATACAACAAACTTTTTTTTTTGCCGTTTTATAGATAACTAGCATTCCGCCCCCGGCTTCGCCCGTGGATATTTACGAACAAAATAAAATATACCCTATACCTACTCCTACCCCTACCCTCTACCTCTACCACTACCACTATATCATCAATAGTTTTCGCAGCGCACGCGATGTAAGGAATTTCTTAGGTAATTTTTTTACACCTTGGGTTACATTATTGGAGTTTTAGTAAGGATCCCTAATTTTTTTGTAAATAGAGTATAGCCTATGTCACTCAGGGTGAATGTATCTTTCCAATGGTGAAAGAATTTTTGAAATCGGCACAGTAGTTTTGAGTTTATTCATTACAAACATAACACACACAAAAAGTCAAGCATATAAGTAGTTATTTTTACCCCGTGGATAATTTCTTATATATATTCAAGGATACAAATTTAATTATGTTTACAGAGTCCAATCTAGGGCGAGTAATCTTGGGGTACGGTCTGCAAAAAAGATGTCTATTCAAAAATAATAAAAACAATCTATCTATCCATCATCACGTCTTTTATTCCAAGAGGGGTAGGCAGAGACAATCAAATGTCATTTGCTACCTGACATACCTCTTTCGCTTCCCAACCCACTAATATTACAAACGCGAAAGTTTGTATGGATGTATGTATGTTTGTTACTCAATCACGCCAGAACGGCTAAACGGATCTGGATGAAATTAATGAAGATTATAGTCTGGAATAGCACATAGGCAACGTTTTCCCCTGGGATTAGAATTTTGTTTTTCACGGGATCGACATGATTTTTTGCATAGTGGTAGTTTAGGGGTCAGAGAATGACATATACTACTTTTTATACCGTGAAAGCGGGCGGGGGAGGG
This sequence comes from Nemapogon koenigi, assembly GCA_963924495.1. NCBI lineage: Eukaryota > Metazoa > Arthropoda > Insecta > Lepidoptera > Tineidae > Nemapogon > Nemapogon koenigi. Next base: position 7,019,591 of record OZ004655.1, read on the forward strand.
GCAAATTACAGCCACGGGATTATTTATTTTTCGATCTATTTCCACGCGGGTGAAACTGCGGACAGAAGCGTGTCTTTTATATTTATCATACCTTTAATACATGCTCGGTGATTGCGTGTACTTTCAAAAGTACTCCTAGGTCGTCCTCTGCCAGCATTTGTTTTTGTTTCTGCTATAAAACCTTTCCAGTCAATCTTTCATTTATGATAATAGTTAGGATTACCTTAATTATCAATAAATTAAAATCCAATTAAAATTAATGAGCTTTAAAAAGCATTTTATAAATCCTATTAATTATTACACATGATTCGTTCAGAGATTGAACGGTCTGTGGTTTTATATGGAATTTGAATTTAACTTTCAGCTTTTGAGATAATTTCTTATTATCAAGAGATAGGATAATATTAAAAAACCGGCCAAGTGCGAGTCGGACTCGCGCACGAAAGGTTCCGAATCATTATCTATAAAAACGGCAAAAAAAAAAAAAAAAAAAAAATAGGATCCACCTTAAACATTTATTTTGTTCTGTTTTTTAATATTTGTTGTTATAGCGGCAACAGAAATACATCATCTGTGAAAATTTCAACTGTCTAACTATCACGGTTCATGAGATACAGCCTGGTGACAGACGGACAGACAGACAGACGGACAGACGGACGGACAGCGGAGTCTTAGTAATAGGATTTCCGTTTTTACCTATGGTTGTGATTAGTCGTTGATTAATAAGACATATCACAGTTGGCGGAAACATTTTAGGCTATTGTTTCTGTGACGTCTATAATACTTGACATTAGCAAATCATCGATTAACATTGATGAAGCAATTATAAAATAAGAAAAATAAGAATTGACACATCTAGGTTCATTATTAGCAACAGACTCCTGCGAAGCTATAATAGTAGTAATAAGAAGTTAACTCTAATTGAGTTCATGGGATGTACTCAAAAGACCTCAAAACACCTCAAGAGAGTGTTACACAAAATCCTTACTAAATGCATTAAGGTAATTCCGCACAATGTATATAATTTCACATTTTTCGTGAATCGGTCCCTTGTCTCTTCCCTGTCTGCTGTAATGCGAGTTTTATTCTTGTTTGGGTTAGGGTGACAATTAGTGAGAAAAAACTAGGAATCATCCACATTTTGTATGGAGACCTTAAGGCCTATCATCACGCCTTTTATCCCAAGAGAGGTAGACAGAGACAATCGAATGTCATTTGCTACCTGTCATACCTCTTTCGTTCATAGAGTACTAAGCCTATGGAGGGGCCATAGACGGGCTCCCCCTTTCGCCAATTTTTTCCCCTTTGACCAGTTATACTGACCAGGTGCGCAGTAATAAGTTACCTTAGATTTCGTTGGTATCGGTTTATGTCGCGAGACAGAGCTCTAGGAAAATAGTTAATTGTGATGTTTTAAACGGGAAAGGCGATCTAGGGCGTCAAATTTAGTGTTTCCAATCATTAATTATAATTATTATGTTTGTATTCTAACATAATCATCATATAACGTAAAATCCGTTGCGACAATAAAACGACAGAAAAATTACCTTTTATACATGCACGCCGATTGTGTGTACCTACTTTTCCGAAACCGTGTTACGGTTCCAGGGTACCCAGCGGAAGACCAAGTCTCCCTCGTTTAGCCGATGGTATTTGTGAGGCTATACCTAACGAGTGGCTAGTTCTGTTAAGGTACTTATAGATGGAAAAGCCTCTAAGTATGGTTTGTCGGATTATGTGCATAAGTTAGGTAGTCGATAGCCTAATTGGTAGGACGGTGGACTTGAAACCGGAGGTCCAGGTTCGATTCCTACTCGCTGCCAAAATGCTAAGCACCAATTTTCTTTAAGAATAAGTGCTTAAATCGACTCCTCGTGCACGTAAATCCGCGGCGTCCAGTCACCAAGTGGTGACTATGGCAATTCCTCTCAATGAGCCCCACTAAAATGGTGCGCTAGAGGGAGACCATGATCCAGCAGTGGATCTTTAAAGGTTGATGATTACATAAGATTTTAATTAAAAACACCATTGGTAGTATTAACTTAGGCATTCCGGCCATATACCAATGTACCAGTTTTTTTACTCTTATTACTATTACTCAATTATTACTCTGTGGCAGAGATTCTTTTACTAAAATTCCAAATTATAGTCGCCCTATTCACGGACAGGCTTGCCTCCATAATTTATATTCCAACACACAATGTTAGAGCTTTTCCCTAAAAACATAATTTACTGATTACCTGCTAGCAAAAATGAAATCCTCTAAGAAGCTTATAAGTACACCCTGAATTGTTTAACAGGCGTTAATAGCTCAGTGGCAACATTTGAAACCTGGAAATCCGGAGTTCAATTTTCAATCCGGCCAAAAAGCATAAAAATCACTACAAATTTTATTATAAAGTCCCCCGCCGCCCTATTCACGCAAAAACTACTAAACGTATTTTATTGCAGTTTTCAATATTACATAGATTAATTCACGAGGAAGGATTACAAGTATGAATCATGGATTTATCATGTTTAGGAGCTGAGCATTAACAGTATAAGTGAATCAAGTCAGGGAAAAACTTCGCCCCTTTTATGCATGCTCGGCGATTGTGTATACTTTCAATATCTCCATCCGGATGTCATTGGAGAAGAATGCGGAGTGAAAAATGATGTTGTGACTAAAATGAAGAAAAGTAGTTTACGCTTTTTTTTTATACGCTGGTTTGGACATGAATGAAGGATGAAAGATTGACTAAAAAGGTTTATATTGATGAAGTGACAGGAAATTCTGGCAGAGGACGACCTAGGTGTACTGTATTGAACATGAAATGTCGTGATTCATACTTTATCGTTCTATCATACTTTATAACTATCCGACATCTTATCTGACAGATAAGCAATTTGTATAGATCAATATTATTTAATTATTACTAATTACCTGGATTTGCCCGTGTATAATTTAAACTATGACTACATATCAATTACATAACAATATCAAAACCTAATCTAAACATTAAAATAACTAAATAAACCAGGTAGGTACGCGTGGAATAGTGGCAAGAATACTGACTGCATTTCCCCGCTGAATCGCGATGCTGATTCGTTCAGCGAGGAAGGAGCCAGCCCTCTTGTAAAAGATGATCAGTTGAGGTCTTTTAGCATTTGAACCCCACGGACCTAGAGTTTCTACACCAAACGCCACAAATTTGTAGTTTTCAATAATTGAACTATATTTCCACTGTGTTATATTAAACTTTGCCCCCGTTTTCTCATTCATAGTCTATCACAAAGTTTTTAAATTTAAAAGTTTTGTGATAGATTATGAAAGAGAAAACAGGGGCAAAATAATCCTTAATTTTACCACCCATATTTCCTATTCAATAAAACCAATTTAAAAAATAACGGCTATTTCACTTAGATATATTGAATAAGTAACTATATGCCAAATTACAGTGACACAGGTGGATTATTTACAGAGAAATTGGGAATAGTTTATCCCATACAAATTATGGATATAGGGCGCTTAGTTATAAAAAGGCTTGTGTTTAAGCGGCGCCCAAAAATGTATCTATTTTGTACCAAAAAAATTCTAAACGGTTACCAAAATGGATGAATGGTCACCAAATTACGTTTCCTAAAATATTATGAAATAGATCCATTTTTGGTATTATTGACTGCCATAAAAATATATAGACGCCTTTAAAATACACTTTATACTTAATAAATTTTATACTAACCTAACCTAACCTACCTACCTTACTTGGTGACCATTTATCCATTTTAGAAACCAAATAAAATATTAGTACAAGGCGTGCGATTTTTCTGATGTTTTTTCTATTATTTTGGATCATAATATGATATACTTTAGGACACTTTTAATAGTGTCAATTATTTTATTTGGAGTTGTTTATTTTATTTGGTGCCTAAGCTTAGAGTCTTAAAAATATTTTTGGTGGCCGCGTAAATTATACCCTTATAAAAATCCCATTGTTACATGGCCGGAATCGAACCGCAATCCGCCTAGTTATTACCAAACGTCTTTTAACATACATTCATAAAAGTCACGCCTATTTCCCTGAGGGGTAGGCAGAGACGAAAGATTTCCATTTGCTACGATCCTGACATCTCTTTCGCTTCATTCAGGTATGTAAAATATTTTATATATTTGTTGATTCTCGTATCCACATACAGTCGGAACTATGAATAAATTATAATACGACAAAATCAATAATGGCTTTCCTGAAGTTTTTGGGCCACGCACTTTATAGTCCACTCAAATTATTAGGACAACTCGGTATGTTAAGAGGATGTATAGAGCTAAATGCAAGTTTTATGATGCGTAAAAGTACATAATCCACTGCAGTGACCATAATCAAAAAAATATATGATATTCTTGAGGTTATGCGTTATTAAGATACTGTGTTCAAAACATAATACAACTATATTGATTCGATAGAGAAAAATCACGAATGTACCTCTAAAAAAATATTTTACTGTCTAGAAACAGTACTAAAATGCATGCAATGATTCTGATTTTTTGACAGATTTTTTATCTAGCAATATACTATCGTAATACTGTTCTATTTTTTAATCAAATTTTCAGCAAGTTCCTTTATTCTCATTTTCGAGATTTTATGTACGCACTGCACGCGTGTGTGCGTAAGCGCTCGTGTACCGACAGTACCGGCTGCAGCCTGACGCTATATTATTAGTAGCAGCCAAGTCGTTTGGTGTGTATGTGTACCCGCGTGGGGGCGGTGCCATCTCTAAAGGTCATTGGCTCTATTCAGCGTCTTAAGTAAACATTAAGGGCCGTTGGTCAAGGTCATTCTTATAACTGTCAAAAATATGGCAAATCTCAGTTAATCCTGGAAAGTTGAGTTTATTTATACAACATTTTCTTACCACACAGTTGATAATTAATATTTTAAATTGGATTGAACCATAGCCATAGTTTTTAAAGGCAAAAGTACTATCTATCTATTACTATCAATTGTGTGGTAAGGAAATGTTGTATAATTATAAACTCACATTTCCAGGATTACCTGAGATTTGCCATATTTTTGACAGATACAAGATGACTGCGAGCAAAAATACAATTCACCCCCTTAGGGTAGCGTTATGTTAAATAGCATATAACCTTTACACAAGTGCGAACAACAATCTCCAAAATTAATTTACAAAGTTTTTGAGTTTTTGAGTCTATAGAATTAAAAAAAATTTTTTTTATATATTAGATTTGCAAAGTTTTGTCAACAGACGACAAAATGACGTCATAATTTAGGTAAAGAAGCGATTACTACACGTTTGTGATTAAAATAGTGCCACGATCCATAACTTGCTCCGTGGTACTATCAGTAATACTGTTGAGAATGCTGCTGGCCGCTACATATGGCGTTTCAGATGAGAGGAAATGAAACGTCACTGATATTCAAGACGTCAAGACGAATATAACTACTTAGACGAAATAAAATATAAATATTACTTTAATTGAGACTGCTTTCTTTTAATTGTAATAAACAATTATACATTTTGGTGACCCCGACGTGATTCAACTTGAGAAAGAAACCACGAACCCGCAAATGTGCTGGATTGAGATGCTGAGATTCTGCTATTCTGTGCCGTGCCGATCTGAAGTGCCAACCTGAGTTGCCGACTGAGCTGCCAATCTCGGGAGCTATCTATGGTGACAAAGTGCTGGTGTTGTTCTTGCTAGGCTCACAAGGGAAGTGCGATCTTTCTTTCTTTTACTACTATTCCAATACTTATACTTTCTATGGAGTCAGATTTCTGAGAGCATACTAGTCTCTATTTGCTTGAATTTTGCTTGCTATTCATTTGTGCTAACAATTCCAGATTCGTTGAGGCCGCTGCTTCCTAAACTATAAACTTACGACTTGCTGCAACATGCTGTATTGCACGCGTGAACTGCTTTGCGCGCGATCAGCTGACTGGAGCCACGGTTTGGTTAATTAATTTTACTTATTAATTTCAACAAGTCGTCTGTTCAGTTTGTTTACTGTTGTTAAACAAATTCTTTGCCATGGCCGACGATATAAAACCTCTTATTAAGCAACGCACTTCTATTAAAGGTAGAGTAACCACTTTTTCCAAATATGTAAATACTATAAACTTAATTGAGGCAAATAGTATTACAAAACTAATGATTTCAGAGTTAGAACTGAAATTATCTAGATTTAGGGACTTACTCTGTCAGTTCGATGAATTAAAAAATAAAATTGAGCTCTTAGAGGAAGGGCGCATTGAAGAAAATGAAATAATTGAAAATGTATTTTGCGAAAATATAGCTTTAGCCAAAATTATACTTGAACAAAATATTGTAAAGGAAGAACCCTCGAACTCGAGCTGTCACGATACTATTTTCATTAAAAAATCTAACACTAATAATACAATAAAGCTTCCTACCATTCAGCTACCTCATTTTGATGGAAACTATCTTCAATGGATGGAATTTAGGGATACTTTTGACTCGTTAATTAATAGCAATAATTCCATTCCAGATATTAGCAAATTTCACTATCTTCGCTCTTCGTTAGTTGCAGAAGCATCTAACATCATTAAATCAATAGAATTTACTGCTACTAACTATAAGTTAGCTTGGAATTTACTTGTGAATCGCTATGACAATAAAAGAATACTGGTGAATAACCATCTGAAAGCTATTTTCAACTTTGAAGCGATTAACAAAGAGACATATAAGTCACTACGCTATATGATTGACTACTTTTCTAAAAGTGTGCGTGCCTTAAATTCTTTGAATGAGCCTACTTCTCATTGGGACACTTTAATCGTTTATTTAATGGTTTCGAAACTAGATGGCGCCACAAGTCGGAAATGGGAGGAATATAGGAGTAACTTTAGTTCTTCTCCGACTATTGATGAGTTTTATGAGTTCTTGCGCAATCGCGCGGATGTTTTAGAAACCTTGCAGTATAGTAACACTGATGGCAATAAAACTGAAAAACGTACACAATTTTATTATAAAGAAAATAAATTTGTTAAGTCTTTAGTTTCTTCTTCTAACTCGTACAATGCAAACTGCGTGATATGTTCACAAAATCATTTGGTTTATAAGTGTAATACATTCATTGCTATGTCTTTGGATGCTCGATATACTGAAGTATCGAAGCATAAACTGTGTATTAATTGCTTGCGACCAGGTCATTTTGCTTCTAATTGCAGACACCATCCATGTAAATTCTGCAACAAAAAACATAATTTATTACTACATAAACAGCACACTAGCAGTGATGCTACACACATATCTGAGGGTCAATCTATGGCAAATATATTGTCTCCTTCTGTGTCCTCACCTACTCAAGTAGTAGCTTCTCCTCAGGTATCTACTGTTAGTATGTTTACTCCTAGTGCTGGACCTAGCACTGCTGCTCAATCTTCTTCTGTATCACCTGTAATACCAGGACAGGTCCTCTTATGTACTGCAGAACTAGAACTGATTGATACTAAAACGAATAGAGTTCATCTTGTAAGGGCTCTCCTCGATAATGGATCTCAATCTTCTTTTATTACTGAAAAAATGCAAAAGAATCTTAAACTTTATTGTTCTAATTCGAATATATCTATTGCTGGTATTAATAATAAATTGATTAATATTACTAAAACTTGTAATGTAAAATTGAAATCTCGAATTAGCTCATTCAACATAAATGTTGCTTGTATTGTTATACCAGAGATTACTGGTAGGCTACCAAGTATGGAGGTAAACCGTTCACAACTTAACCTTCCTGACAATATTAAATTAGCAGACCCTACTTTCTGTCATCCGTCGGAAATAGATATTTTACTTGGCGCGGATGTATACTGGGACATAATAGATCGCCAGCAGATTAAGTTGGGTAAAAATAAGCCAACGTTGCAGAAATCAAAACTAGGTTGGCTGGTGTCAGGTAAAAGTGCGGTGGTGAGCTTGGACGGTAGCCGTTCCGTTTCTAACTTTTGTCAAGAAATTAAGGATTCTGTAGCTAAATTCTGGGAACTTGAAGACATTCCCACTCTTTTAACTGAACATAAATTTTCTAAAGATGAAGAAAGCTGTGAACTCGATTATATTGTTAATACGTTCCGCTTAGAGGGTGGCAGATTCTGTGTTAAATATCCTTTTCGCGAAGCCCCCGAGGATGCTCTAGGCAAATCTTATTATATCGCCAAGAGGCGCTTTTATAACTTAGAAAGAAAATTGTCTAAGTCTAATTTGAAAAGTGACTATACTGAATTTATTAAAGAATATGAACGTCTCGGACACCTTACACGTTTAGGGCTAGAGTTCAGCGCAAACTGCATGGTTAAAGAGTTCGGTTATTACATTCCGCATCATGCAGTGATACGCGAAAGTAGCGAGACTACGCGGCTAAGGGTGGTCTTTGATGCCTCTTGTAAAACTACTACTAATAAATCGCTAAATGATATTCAATTTGTAGGACCAGTGGTCCAGGATGATTTAATGGCCATATTACTCAGGTTTCGTCAGTATGCCTACGTTGTAACAGGGGACATCGAGAAGATGTATAGACAAGTCATGGTGGATGAATCTCAACGTCACCTGCAGCGAATACTCTGGAGGGATGATGAAAGTCAACCGCTCGAAGTATTGCAATTGAATACTCTCACATATGGGACAGCTTCGGCTCCATATCTTAGTACTAGGTGTCTTGTGCAACTCGCATCTGAATGTAAAGATGAAGCTGTTGCTAATGCTTTAAAACATGATTTCTATGTAGATGACCTAAATACTGGTTCTGATTCTAAATCTGTCCTAAAATCTATTCTTAAAGGTGTTATTAAAAAACTGTCTGAAGGTTGTTTTCCATTGCGGAAATTCAGAACTAACTGTCCTGATATTTTTGATGACATAACTACTATTCATCAATCTCAAGATTTTTCTAAACAATCTTCTGTGTTAGGACTAATATGGACACCTGATTCAGACACTTTACACTTTGCTACTGAAAGTAAAAACATTGTTAAGATAACTAAACGCTCTATCTTGTCCAACTCTTGTAAAGTATTTGACCCGCTAGGTCTTTTGTCGGCTTGCACAATATTTCATAAAATATTACTGCAAAAGCTTTGGTTAAATAAATTAGACTGGGACGATGATCTCCCAGAAGATATTAAGAACTCTTGGTTAGACTTTTATAATGAAACGAAATACTTTGAAGACATTAAGATACCAAGATATACTCTGTGCGAGTCTCCTACTTTGATAGAAGTTCACTGTTTTACGGACGCATCACAAGATGCTTATGGCGCGTGTATATACTTGAAATCAAGTAATCATTTGGGTAGTACATACGTTAACTTATTGTGTGCTAAAACTAAGGTAAGCCCACTAAAAACTGAAACTATACCGCGCTTAGAATTATTAGCTGCTTTACTTGGTGCTAAACTACATACTAAAGTACAATCAATAAAAGTTATTGTTTCACGTTCAGTATTTTGGACTGATTCTACTATAGTTTTAGGGTGGTTACATACTCAACCTAGAACGCTAAAAACTTTCGTTTGTAATCGTATTGATCAGATTCGGGAATTGACTGATAAGAATGCATGGCGTCATGTACCTACCGAATTAAATCCTGCTGATATGGCTTCCAGGGGCATTCAACCGAGTCTTCTCTCTAGTAATGAATTTTGGTGGCATGGTCCGTCATTTCTTCTGAAAGCGGAGGCGGAGTGGCCTCAGTCTAGATTTACTACAATACCTTTACCTGAAATAAAAATAAGCTTAAATACTAAAACTCAACTTAATGACGTAATACCTTTTGAAAAATACTCTAAACTCTATAAACTACAACGAATATTTGCTTATGTACTAAGATTTATAAATAATACAAAAAAAAGTAATACAAAATTTAATGGTGCACTTACTTGCTCTGAAGTAAATAACTCTCTTACCTTGCTAGCTAAAGCTTCACAAAGAGAATCTTTTTGTAAGGAAATAAACGCTATTGAAAAAGATAAATTCGTAAATCGTAAATCTAATATAATTTCTTTAACCCCATTCTTAGACGATCGTGGTGTATTGCGTGTAGGAGGTCGAATTCATAACGCTTCCTACTGTCCTTATGGGAAAAGACATCCCATCTTATTAGATCCAAAACACCATTTCACTCAACTACTATTTGAACGAGAACATGTTCGACTTCTACACTGTGGTCCTCAGCAACTGTTGAGCTCCATTCGTGAACATTTTTGGCCCACAGGTGGTAAAGTATTAGCTACTGCTATTGTGAGGAAATGTGTACGGTGTCAAAGATTTAATGCTAAACCCATGCATCCAATAATGGGCAATTTACCGCAGCCTCGTGTTACTCCTTCCGCACCATTCGAGACTTGTGGCACCGATTATGCTGGTCCATTTCTAATTTTAAACCGGAAAGGTCGCGGTGCAAAAACCTCTAAGTGTTACTTATGTATTTTTGTATGTTTTACTACTAAAGCTGTTCACTTGGAATTAGTCAGTGACCTAAGCAGCAATGCATTTATTCTTTGCCTACGTAGGTTTATCTCACGTCGCGGTAAACCTCACACTATCTATTGTGACAATGGTAAAAACTTTGTAGGTGCTAGTGGCGAACTGAACAGACTACTTAAAACTTGTAAACAACCAGTCAGCGATTTCGCGTGTAACGAAGGTATTAATTTTAAATTCTCTCTTCCATACGCACCACATTTTGGTGGCATTTGGGAAGCAGGGGTCAAATCAGCTAAGTTCCACCTAAAACGAATTGCTGGTAACGCCAGTCTAACTTTTGAAGAGTTAAGCACCTTGTTCTCGCAAATAGAGGCAATTATGAACTCGCGACCTCTGACTCCAATGTCTGCTGATCCTTCAGATCTTTCTCCTATTACTCCTGGGCATTTTCTTGTGGGTCGACCATTAACTTCGCTGCCTACACCGGTCACCGAGCGAATCTGTATTAATCGGTACGAACTAGTTGAGAGACTAAGGCAGCACTTTTGGTCTCGCTGGACAAAAGATTATCTATCGGGTCTGCAAGGACGCCACAAGTGGAGGGTTCCTCAAAGCAGCGTCCAGGTCGGCGATTTGGTGCTGGTGGTGGATAATCAACAGCCACCCATGAAGTGGTTGCTTGGCCGAATTTCTTGTCTCCATCCGGGTGCAGATGGAGTGATAAGAGTGGTCGAAGTACTAACAAAAAATGGTATTATCAAAAGGGCTCTCTCAAAGCTGTGCGCCTTAGAAGGTGTTGAAGAACTCCTTGGGAATTAAGTTCCCAAGAGGGGGGGGAGGATGTTGAGAATGCTGCTGGCCGCTACATATGGCGTTTCAGATGAGAGGAAATGAAACGTCACTGATATTCAAGACGTCAAGACGAATATAACTACTTAGACGAAATAAAATATAAATATTACTTTAATTGAGACTGCTTTCTTTTAATTGTAATAAACAATTATACAATACAAATGAATTAAGAAATGGGCCAGAATGGCTATCTTACCTAAATGATGACGTCATTAAGTCGTCTGTCGGCAAAACTTAAAAAAAAAATATAAAAAAACTACTGCATAGAAGACGAAAAAAGCAGTTTTTAATTTACTAGGTGCACTACGGTTCGATGTAAGTACATAATCCGATAAACCACACTTATAGACTTTTCCAATGTTGAAATGTTCTTTTGAAAATGTTCTATAAATATAGGTACTCATTTTTCTAGGATTAATTGAGATGAGACTGCCAAGGATCCTTAAGTACCACTCTGAATTATATCGTGCTGGTTGTTTTAAAAACTTTGTCCCTAGAATGTAAAGTTGACTGGACTATAGCGTTTGATATCGCTGTATGTATTATTTAATAGTTTACTTTGTTTTATATACTCACATATTAGTGTGCTAGAGACTTCGCCCGTGTTCATTTTGGAAACTTACATAAGTACATTTAGGAATCGATATGGTATGGTACTAAGGTAAGAAACTAAGATGCGTCGGTGGCCGAGTGGTTAAGACATCTTGTATTAACTAGGCAGACACCGGGTTCGATCCTGGATCCCGGCCATGTAACAATGAGTTTATAGTAAAAACTCTATGTGAATTATCCGATAAACCGTACAAAGAGGCTTTTCTATCTACATACCTCAATAGAGCTGGCCACTCAGTGGCGGCGCTAGACCAAATGTAGACGTCGACGACATCAGCTTTGCGAGGCCTCTTTCATTTCCCAGTCAGAACAAAAACGATAAATAGATCTACTTCATCTCTTAAAATAGGCAAAAGTTTGTGAATCGTCCTTTTTTATAAGAAAGCAGGAGAGTGCGAATTTTGTAAATTTTTAAACCTTTTTTAAAGCAGAAAATTCCTTCTTTTCTTCTTAAGACTCCCAAGTCAAAATCATCAATGACTTTTTACCACTAAGTGGAGTCTTATCTTACGGTAAGATGAATATTACGTTGTTGTCTGTTAAAGAAAGCAGGAGAGTGCGAAACGTTTTTGCGAGGCCCCCACAGGCGCGAGGCCGTCGGCGGTCGCCGACGTCGCTGACGCCTAGCGCCGCCACTGTGGCCACTCGTTAGGTATAGCCTCACAAATACCATCGGCTATATTTAGTATTTATGTAGGTATTCAAATTGTTGTAAACCCATATTATGTGCGAATCCGCATTAATTCTTAATAGTAACTAAAATAGTGTAGGTACCCGGTATAAAAAGACAATATAACAAAAAAATTATAGGAACATAAATCTATCTATCAACACGCCTTTTATCCCAAGAAAGGTAGGCAGAAACAATCGAATGACATTTGTTACGATCCTGACATACCTCTTTCGCTTCTTTTATATTCATCACACCTTTCATACATGATCGGCGATAATTGTGTGTACTTTTAATACTTCCATCGATCAATACATTTTTTACATCTATAGTAATATTATAAAGAGGAAAGATTTGTATTTTTGTATGTTTGTTACGATTAAACTAAAAAACTACTGGACGGATATTGATCATTCTTTCACCATTGGAATGCTACATAATCCCTGAGTAACATAGGCTATAAACCATCACGGCATGACGACGGGAAGGGGGTGGGCAGAGGTGAACATGACAAAAGCTATGTATGAAGTGTATATTTGCTAACATTCTGAAATAGTCACGTACGAAGTCGTGGGAAACAGCTATGTTAAATAAAACAATCTTATCTTATTAGTAAATCTTTCATCCTTCATTATTTCAACGTGTCCAAACCAGCGTAAACTACTTTTCTTCATTCTAGTCACAACATCATCTTTTACTCCGCATTCTCTAATGACATCTTTATATCACACATTCTACGTAAAAAATATTATCCTATCTCTTGATAATAAGAAATTATACCAAAATTGGTAAATCGTGGCGAGAAGTACGTACTTATGACCCGTGCGAACAATCTCGTGTTTTTTGGACATATGACGCTTTTATACTATTCAGTGCGCGTATTCTGGTCTGTTTCATATTCTAAGGCGTTTGTATGTATTTTCGTGTTTGAGACGTCATGTTTATAAAAACGGAAGTCTTTTGTATTTCTGTCTGTTTTGTATATCATTAAATAACGTTTGTAAAGACTCGTTTTGAATGAAAACCGATAAGAAAATTGTTCAATACTTTGATGAAAATATTAAATAAAGTAAAGATTGACTAAAAAGGTTTATATGGCAGAAAGAGGACGACCTAGGTGTACTTTTATTGATCACGTTGCCGACCCCAGGGTACCCACCGGAAGACACAGTTTTCCTCACTTAGACGAAGATTTGTTGAGGCTATACCTAACGAGTGGCCAGCTCTGTTGAGGTATATAGATGGAAAAGCCTCTTTCTACGGTTTGTCTGATAATGTCATAGATTTTTCGGATGTGGGATCGAATCCGCGACTTCTCAGTTGTGAGCCGACGTTTTACCCACTCGACCACCGACGTATTTTATGTAAATACGTTGCAAGGAATGCGATTTTTCATAAAAACGTGATTTTCGAAAAATCCTTTCAGGAATATACCTTCCAATTTTCATATTTATATCTTCAGTGGATTAGGCTGTGTGTTTATTGTCTCTCAGTCAGCGGTTTTAAATCAAAAGTACACACAATCACCAAACATGTATGAAAGGTATGATGAATATAAAAGAAGCGAAAGAGGTATGCCAGGATCGTAACAAATGGCATTGGACTGTCTCTGCCTACCCCTCTTGGGATAAAAAGCGTGATTCGTAAGATTCGTTTGTGTACCAGATGATACATTATACCGGGAAAATGTTTTTCTTTCTATTTTCATAAAAGTACATTTTTTAATTTTTTATTTAATTCTGTTTCAGGTAGTTACCTACAAGAAATAAATAAAACTGAGGTATGTTTATATATATTCATTCCTAATAGATCAGATTTCCCATTACCAACTAATCTAATCTGTTTAATCTAATCCAATCCGTTACTCATTAGCTTAGAACAATGCAATCCCGAATAATAGATAACCTACATTCAGTGCTTTGTCAACTTTCAATCTCTTTGTTAGTTTGAAGTCTAATTAAGTTTGAATTGCATTCGATTCCCAAATGGGAAAATTTGGTACCATTATGGTGGTGAGAGACATTTAGAAAGTTTATTTATTTACCTGGGTACCCTGGGGCCAGGTTTCCAGGTTCCCGGAAGCAGTAAGGCAATCCGTTAAGTTTTTTTAAAAAAAATATTTAAAGTCACTGTTTCCACACAAGGGAAAACTTACCCAGAGGTAAGTAAGCTTAAATAAGAATTTGCCAATATTATTTTTTATAATTTTAACTATGCATTTTAAAGTTATAAAAAGGATCTAGTTGTACTTTTGAACATATAAAAAAATGTATTGATCGATGGCAATATTAAAAGTGCAAACAATCGCCGAGCATGTATGAAAGGTATGATGAATATAAAAGAAGCGAAAGAGGTATGTCAGGATCGTAATAAATGGCATTCGATTGTCTCTGCCTACCCCTCTTGGGATAAATGGCGTGATGTGGTATCAATGGATTCCTCATGACGTCTTGAACACGAATCTGTCGGTCGAAGACTTCTAAGGTGGAGGGGATAGGACAGCCAATCAAAGGCTACTTGTTCAAGATATAACTCGATAAATACTGCACGGACTTATTCTTCTTTCTCCGGCCTTATCCCATGTTTAATTGATACTCTCCTAATCGCTTTTCGCCAGCTCCATCTATTCCGGGTCGTCAGTGGGTCTAGTTCTAGGGCTTTCATTATCTATTGCTGAAACCCTCAGATGAGGGATGAGCTGAAACCCATGAGAGTCGGGGTCTGCCGCGGCGTCTCGGTCCTGACTCAATATTTAACAATTTCTGGATCATGTGGTCTTCGGGCCTTCTCGTCTATCTATCATCACGCCTTTCATCCCAAGAGGGATATACAGAGATAATCGAATGCCATTTGTTGCGATCCTAACAAAAATCTCTTTCGCTTCTTTTATATTCATCATACCTTTCATTCATGCTCGGCGATTGTGTGTACTTTTAATATTTCCTTCGAGCAATATCTATATTTTTATATATTCAATTAAAGTACATCTAGGTCGTCCTCTGCCAGCATTTCCTTTCACTTCAGCCATATAAACCTTTTTAGTCAATCTTTAATCCTTCATTCTTTCAACGTGTCCAAAACAGCTTAAACAACTTTTCTTCATTTTACTCTGCATTCTTGTCTAATGACATCGTTCCGGATGCGGTCAATACGCTTTATATCACACATTCTATGTAAAGACCGCATTTCCACTGCATTTATCTTACTTTCATGCTTCTTATTCCATACCCAAGTATCGCTTCCATAAGTAAGTGATGGAACTACAACTGCATCTCTTTCACATGTCCATATCAACGCAGCCGTGTTTCAGTGAGCTTTGCAGGTATCGGTGCCAATTTTAAGACTTCCACGTACATAGTTACTTGGCACCTTATCCAAGAGTGTGACGCCCGCAGACCAGCGCAGCATCCTCATTTCAGCTACATGTGGTTGTTGTGTCTGTTTTTTGAGTGGCCAGCATTCGGCACCATATACCATTGTGGAGTCTTATGGTCTTATACACTTTGCCATTAACGCAGATGTACAATACTGCACCGATTTCTGTGATTTTAATTTTAATTGAAATATAATAATGTGTTCTAAGTTTTATTCATAGATATTACATGCATATATCCAATAATTACGGAGTTACATTACAAAGAATCACAGATTTTAATTCTCTATATTTAATTTAGGTTAGGCTACGCATTTGCTACGATCCTGACGTACCTATTTCGCTTCTTTTATATTCATCATACCTTTCATACATGCTCAATAATTCGTTTATAATGTTCAACAAGCTTCTGTCCGCGGTTTCATCCGCGTGGAAATAGATGCAAAAAGAAATAATTCCGTGGCTGTAATTTGCCCCTCCCCCGCCCGCTTTTGCAGTATAATAAGTAGTATAAATGTCATTCTCTGACCCCCTAAACTACCACTATGCAAAAAATCATGTCGATCCCAGTGAAAAACATAAACAAATCTATCCCACGGGAACCGTACATTTTTCCGGGATAAAAAGTAGCCTATGTGCTTTTCCAGACTATAATCTATCTCTGTGCAAAATTTCATCCAGATCCGTCCAGCCGTTCTGGCGTTATTGATTAATGGGATAAAGGTACAACTGGGTCGTCCTCTGCCAGCATTCCTTTTAACTACTGCCATATAAACCAAATTTTTGGATCGGGCAAAGACAGTACTCGAATTTGCACTGACTTTGTAGGGTTGGACTGGACAGCCTCGGGCCGGATGCTAACCCCACCAACCGTTTTCCGTAACCGCGTCTTCCGGCGGAAGTTGTGTTTACAAAGAATTAAACAGGAAACATTCTATCTATTCCATTTCCGTCACTGTTTTAATCTATTTTAAACTACTTTTCCAGGCCGACTTCGCCTGGACTATTGTCCATTTTTGATGTGTAACATCTCTTCTCTCGCTTTCCTGCAATTTGCAAAGGGACGGAAGTGTGTAACAAGCCGAGGAAGCGCGCGCAATTTGATTTGACCAATGAGCGAGCGCGTAGTGTTGGCCGTCAGATGGTACCAACCCATTTTCCGAGAGATTGGTACTGTCAGCCAACAGTGTGTGCGTGTACTAAGGTGAGACGTTAGATGGCGTGATGATAGAATAGATACCTAGATTGTTATTATAATAAAATTTATAGGATATAAAACATCTATCAATCTATCTATCATCACGCCTTTCATCCCAAGAGGGGTAGGCAGAGACAATCGAATGCCATTTGTTACGATCCTGACATATCTCTTTCGCTTCTTTTATATTCATCATACCTTTCATACATGCTCGGCGATTGTGTGTACTTTTAATATTTACATCGATCAACATATTTTTTATATGTTCAATAAAAGTACCTACATCTAGGTCGTCCTCTGTCAGCATTTCCTTTCACTTCAGCCATATAAACCTTTATAGTCAATCTTTCATCCTTCATTCTTTCAACGTGTCCAAACCAGCGTAAACTACTTTTCTTCATTTTGTCACAACATCATCTTTTACTCCGCATTCTTATCTAATGACAAAACTCTTAAATTGGTTTTGGTATTTAAAATACAGACATACGCTTAAATTTTATATATTTATATAGAATAAGTTTATTTCTTATTTCATTACGCCTTTTATCCCAAGAGGGGTAGGCAGAGACAATCGAATGTCATTTGTTACGATCCTGACATACCTCTTTCGCCTCCTTAACATTGTATGCTTGACGATTGATTTTAACATTGCTTTTTCATATGTTCAACGTATATAAATACGCTTATAACTACTTATCTATTAGAGATAGATATATGCTACCGCGGACATTTTTTTAGATCATTTTATTCTACACAATTCTTTCATACATCATTCTGTTATATCAATGATGGATTAGATAGCATGTGCCATGAAACCACACATAAGCTAACTTTTTCTCCGACTTGAGTCACTTATATTGTTACTGCTCAGCTCCTAAACATGATAGGTCCATTTTTAATACCCGTAAATCTTCCTGGTAAATTAACCTATCTGGACAGTCTGCTTAAGATCACAACCACTAAGCTAAACCTTTAGTTAGTCTCTCAATACATGTAAATTAATCCTTCATTACTTTCTACATTTGAATTTACATAGTAAACTTTGTTCCAATTATAAAAGGTAACATAGAACAAAATCACGGACTTATACCTTGTGGGTGGTCAGAGATACTTGGTAACTATGTCCACAAACGGGCAGTGGGCCAATTGTACTAAGATTTTGATAGCAATATGAACGCAAGAACTTTTGAACTATTACAAATTTTGAAAAAAGGAAAACTTACTTGCCTTGTTTTTTACTATGTCAATAACATACTAAAATTTCATAATATTTAGGAGTTTGTCTGGGTTTTCTCTGTTTGTATTGTCAAATTGATGGAAGTGATACATCTAGGTCCAGTTTACAACATAAAAAGTGCAGGCAGGCTTTTTTGCCACAGCTTCCTCAATGATACCATCAAAAGGGCTCACTTGCGTCAATAGACGTCCCTGCTCTCCTAGAGCCAACGGGAATAATCCGGGAAGACGGCAAGTGACCCGGTGGAATGACTGATTCCGTGGGAGCGAGGTCGGGCACTTGTATGGGATGCTACGTGCGTGGACACATTAGCCCCGTCTCATCTCAGGGAAACAGTAATCAAAGTGGGAGGTGCGGCGGAAATCGCAGAGTCTAACAAACAGCGCAAATATAGTTCAATTATTGAAGACTACAAAATTTGTGCCGTTTGGTGTAGAAACTCTGTGCGTGGGACTTAAATGCCAAAAAGTTTTTTAAAGACATATCCCCACGACTGATCATCTCTTCTGGTGGCAAGAGGGCTGGCTCCTTCCTCGCTCAACGAATCGGCATCGCGATTCAACAGGGAAATACAGCCAGTATTCTTGCCACTATTCCACGTGGACTTGGTTTATTTAGTTATTTTTAATGTATAGATTAGATTTAAGGTTTTTATATTGTTATCTATACTAATATTATAAAGAGGAAACATTTGTAAGTTTGATTGTAATGAATAGGCTCAGAAACTACTGGGCCGATTTTAAAAATTCTTTCACCATTAGAAAGCTACATTCTTCGTGAGCGACATAGGCTATATACCATCACGGCATGACGACGGGAACGGGGTGGGCAGAGGTGAACATGACAAAAGCTATGTACGAAGTGTATGTTTGCCAACATTCTGAAATAGACACGAACGAAGTCGTGGGAAACAGGGTAGGGGTAGGGGTAGGGGTAGGGGTAGGGGTAGGGGTAGGGATCGGGGTAGGGGTAGGGGTAGGGGTAGGGGTAGGGATCGGGGTAGGGGTAGGGGTAGGGGTAGGGGTAGGGGTAGGGGTAGGGGTAGGGGTAGGGGTAGGGGTAGTGCAGGCAAGCCATTATCTATGAGTGCTGTAGGGTATATTTTATTTTGTTCGAAAATATCCACGGGCGAA
The DNA here is from genome assembly GCA_963924495.1 of Nemapogon koenigi. Lineage (NCBI taxonomy): Eukaryota > Metazoa > Arthropoda > Insecta > Lepidoptera > Tineidae > Nemapogon > Nemapogon koenigi. Next base: position 7,039,107 of record OZ004655.1, read on the forward strand.
GCCGGGGGCGGAATGCTAGTGTGTAAATAATAATAAATAGCTAAAAAAAAAGTTTACTATATTCTATTCTCATTATATATTAAAAACTTATAATCGAATTATAATAATTATATTAAAAGTAAAGTCGCGCGAAAGTTTGTAAGTATATTTTTGTTAATCAATCACGCCAGAACGGCTGAACGGATCTGGATGAAATTTGACACAGAGATAGATTACAGTCTGGAATAACATAAAGGCTACTTTATATCCCGGAAAAATGTATGGTTCCCGTGGGATAGATTTGTTTTTATTTTTCAAGGGATCGACATGATTTTTTTGCATAGTGGTAGTTTAGGGGTCAAATAATGACATATATACTACTTTTTATACAGCGAAGGCGGGCGGGGGAGGGGCAAATTACAGCCACGAGATTATTTCTTTTTGGATCCATGGTAACCACGGACAGAAGCTTTGTAAGTATATATAAACTCCTTGGTATCGTCAGAGTGAATGACAGTTTAGGTAGGTCACGTGGTTGTATTTCAGTCGATCCCATACATTTAAAGTTATCTATTCTACATTCTATTCTATTCAGCTGGCGTCTCTGACCACAATGCAAGATATAAAAGCCGTGAATATGTCTATTTAACACCTAGGTAATTGAAGTTACATCAGATGTTAGACAATTTTAACTTAGATAGTTCTGGAATCCCTTGGCAGTATTTGATGAATATATAAAGATATTTTGCCGTGCTAAGGACCTCGACATGTAGGGTAGCCATCAGTAAATTAGGACATTTTTTTTTCGTGACAATAAAATAGGATTCCACGTCCTGTCATGGCGACAAACGCACGCGTCTCGTCGCAACATGATACGCGCTGTGATAGTTGTGATTAGTCGTTGATTAATAAGACATATCACAGTCGGCGGAAACATCTTTACTACCGATTAATCGGCTATTGTTACTGTGACGTCTATAATACTTGACATTGGCAAATCATCTATTAACATTGATGGAGCCTACCCCTACCCCTAAACCTACCCCTACCCCTACCCCTACCCCTACCCCTACCCCTACCCCTACCCCTACCCCTACCCCTACCCCTACCCCTACCCCTACCCCTACCGCTAACTTTGTATATTGTTCATACAAAAATACTAAAACCTTGGGGGTGGGGGTAGGAGGGTGAAAAATAGTTAAACGACCTATTCTCAGACCTACAGACACAAAAAAAAACATACAAATCCGTCAAGCCGTTTCGGATGAGTTTGCTTACAAACACTGTGACACGAGAATTTTATATATCTAGTTTTCAATAAATTTAGGTTCTCGATTTTAAAATCCGGACTGTTTAATAAACGCAGACAGATGGCAACCCTATCCACATGCCGTGACCCAGACACACCTCTCTTGATTCATTATATACCAAGTTTGAATCTGGTACAATATGAATTAACAACAATTTGAATAGCCTAATTTGTAGTTGTGTTGAAACAGGAGGTCCCGGGTTCAATTCTAATCATAGTGCACCATTTTTAGTGGTGCTCATTGAGAGGAATTGCCATAGTCACCACGCTTGGCAGGCAGGTTAGTGACCGGACGCCGGCTTTACGTGCCCTACGGAGCACGAGGAGTCGATTTAAGCACATATTCTTAAATAAAATTGGTGCTTAGCATTTTGGCAGGGGGTAGGATTCGAACCCGGGGATCTCCGGTTTCAAGTCCACCGTCCTACCAATTAGGCTATCGACTACTCGATTGGAAAATGAGTGATGAAAGAGCAGAACGCATTTATCTAGAATCGCGCGTACGCGAGCAGGATAGGAACAGTAAGCGATTCAACGTAAGCAATATTTTTTGTTTAAAACGCAATTTAAAAAAATCTTATAAGGACAACATAGAAATAATTTTACATTGAAAATATAGATAATTACCAAAAAAATATTAGTGTTAATTATTGTAATGATACCAACTATATTATTAGCCATAGAATTTGATAAATAAAGTTTTCCTCTGAGTATTTAGGATTTTTTTCTATCGAGTAAAATGTTTCTAATCATATTTTCAAAACAATAAAAAGATTTGTCATACCCTTAAAATTGTACTATATAGTTTTCAGTTTCGTAAATAAATCAGGTTTTCTGAAAAATTTGATTAAAAATTGGATTTTGATGACTGACTTCCCCTTAATAATATGTGCTTTAATATACTCATCGTGCTTCGGAGGGCTCTTATAAAAATAACAGATATTTACGTCTGTTAAAGAAGTGACACATCTAGGTCCATTAAGTGTAGCAACAGTCTTGGCACCTATTCAATATGGACAACTGGCAAAAAGTGGACTCTGTTACTGTTGTTTTGTGTGAAAATACCTATATAAATACGCTTATAACTACTTATATTACAGATAGATATATATGCTACCGCGGACACTTATGTAGATGACGGATTAGAGCGCTGTGACTAACTTTTTCCCCGACTTGATTCACATTTACTCTTAATGCTCAGCTCCTAAACATGATAGGTTCATGTTTAATATTCGTAAACCTTCGCAGTGAATCAAGCTATCTAATATTGAAAACTGCAACAATATCCGTTTAGCAGTTTTTGCATGAGAAGGTCACAGACAAACAGACAGATGCGGCAGAGGGGACAAGTAGTCTTCGCCTACGTCTAAATTCAAAGCAGATTATTTGAATTCCACCAAAATAATATCATTTTGCTACCATTGTGTTTAGCCTGGGGAAATTTAAAGTTAGAATTATTATGGCTTTATTATAAACCTAAAACATTGAGAGATGTCTGGGTTGTGGCATGTGGAGGTCCTTAGTCTCTGTCTACCCCGATGTGATTTAGGCGTGAGTATATGTATGTTAACAAGAGAGGTGTGTCTGGGTCGTGGCATGTGGAGGTCCTTAGTCTCTGTCTACCCCGATGTGATTCAGGCGTGAGTATATGTATGTTAACAAGAGAGGTGTGTCTGGGTCGTGGCATGTGGAGGTCCTTAGTCTCTGTCTACCCCGATGTGATTCAGGCGTGAGTATATGTATGTTAACAAGAGAGGTGTGTCTGGGTCGTGGCATGTGCAGGTCCTTAGTCTCTGTCTACCCCGATGTGATTTAGGCGTGAGTATATGTATGTTAACAAGAGAGGTGTGTCTGGGTCGTGGCATGTGGAGGTCCTTAGTCTCTGTCTACCCCGATGTGATTCAGGCGTGAGTATATGTATGTTAACAAGAGAGGTGTGTCTGGGTCGTGGCATGTGGAGGTCCTTAGTCTCTGTCTACCCCGATGTGATTCAGGCGTGAGTATATGTATGTTAACAAGAGAGGTGTGTCTGGGTCGTGGCATGTGGAGGTCCTTAGTCTCTGTCTACCCCGATGTGATTCAGGCGTGAGTATATGTATGTTAACAAGAGAGGTGTGTCTGGGTCGTGGCATGTGGAGGTCCTTAGTCTCTGTCTACCCCGATGTGATTTAGGCGTGAGTATATGTATGTTAACAAGAGAGGTGTGTCTGGGTCGTGGCATGTGGAGGTCCTTAGTCTCTGTCTACCCCGATGTGATTCAGGCGTGAGTATATGTATTTTAACAAGAGAGGTGTGTCTGGGTCGTGGCATGTGGAGGTCCTTAGTCTCTGTCTACCCCGATGTGATTCAGGCGTGAGTATATGTATTTTAACAAGAGAGGTGTGTCTGGGTCGTGGCCTGTGGAGGTCCTTAGTCTCTGTCTACCCCGATGTGATTCAGGCGTGAGTATATGTATGTTAACAAGAGAGGTGTGTCTGGGTCGTGGCATGTGGAGGTCCTTAGTCTCTGTCTACCCCGATGTGATTTAGGCGTGAGTATATGTATGTTAACAAGAGAGGTGTGTCTGGGTCGTGGCATGTGGAGGTCCTTAGTCTCTGTCTACCCCGATGTGATTCAGGCGTGAGTATATGTATGTTAACAAGAGAGGTGTGTCTGGGTCGTGGCATGTGGAGGTCCTTAGTCTCTGTCTACCCCGATGTGATTCAGGCGTGAGTATATGTATGTTAACAAGAGAGGTGTGTCTGGGTCGTGGCATGTGGAGGTCCTTAGTCTCTGTCTACCCCGATGTGATTCAGGCGTGAGTATATGTATGTTAACAAGAGAGGTGTGTCTGGGTCGTGGCATGTGGAGGTCCTTAGTCTCTGTCTACCCCGATGTGATTCAGGCGTGAGTATATGTATGTTAACAAGAGAGGTGTGTCTGGGTCGTGGCATGTGGAGGTCCTTAGTCTCTGTCTACCCCGATGTGATTCAGGCGTGAGTATATGTATGTTAACAAGAGAGGTGTTGGGTCGTGGCATGTGGAGGGTCTCTGTCTACCCCGATGTGATTCAGGCGTGAGTATATGTATTTTAACAAGAGAGGTGTGTCTGGGTCGTGGCATGTGGAGGTCCTTAGTCTCTGTCTACCCCGATGTGATTCAGGCGTGAGTATATGTATGTTAACAAGAGAGGTGTGTCTGGGTCGTGGCATGTGGAGGTCCTTAGTCTCTGTCTACCCCGATGTGATATGTAACCTAATTTTGTCACAAAAACTTCGTTACATCCATATCCATCCTACATCTTAAAAGCAAATGCAATTTCGTACAAGATCCCTTGATAATGATATTTTCATCCATTTTGCATTCTCAATATTGTATATAGGTATATTCAGGTAATCAAATGAAATATAATGTACCATCACGACCCTTAATACCTTGTTATGTGGCCAGTTAATATTAGGTTATTCAAAAAGAGAGGGACTGAAGACCTTTGGACTCCGCCATGGTAAACATTCTCTCTTTTTTTTCTGTCTTCACGAAGTCTCCCTCGTTTAGCCAAAGGTATTTTAAGGCTATACCTAACGAGTGGCCAGTTCTGTTGAGGTATATTTAAATGGAAAAGCCTCTAGTGTGGTTTGTCGGATTATGTACATAAGTTTTTAATTAAAAAACCCATTGGTACATGGCCGGAATCCGGGATCAAACTCGGGGTCTGCCTAGTTAATATCAGATGTCTTAACCTCTCTCTTGTTAACATTCTCTCTTGTAGATTGTTATCGGTTTTATTTGCAACTAGGGGGCCGGCCCGGCTCGCACGGCTAGAAAAGTTGTTTATGTAAAATTACATTTTCCCGGGGAATGCCATATTTTCCAGGGTTAAATCTCACTATCTCACTCTCCAGTCCTCTATCTGTCTCTGTGCAAAATATTACGTCGATCTGTCGCTTCGTTTTGACATGAAACACAATGACAACGGAAACCCCATTACTAAGGCTCCGCTGTCCGTCCGTCCGTCTGTCACAGAGCTGTATCTTTTGAACCGTAATAGGTAGACACTTGAATTTTTTACAGAGTGTGTATTACTATGGCCGCTATAACATCAAATAATAAAAATAAAATAAAGATAAAAATTAAAAATAAGTCGCCAAAATCAGTATATATTTCATCGAGATATTAAGAAAAAAATACTTATAAAGTGTGATTTTTCAATATTCCTGAAAAACCAGTGAACCAATTTTTATGAGATAAAAATGGGACCAATCCGGAAGAGTTATCTGTCGATTAAAAAAGAAACCATCAAAATCGGTTCACAATTGGCGGAGTTATCGATGTACATACATACATAAAAATACGGTCCGAATTGAGAACCTTCTCCTTCTTTTTTTTTCGAAGTCGGTTAAAAAGGGGCCCCATACAAGAAACTTGTGAAGTCGCGCTAATATTTTTACAAAACTCTTAAAAATTTAATTTCTAATGAAAACTATATGAAAATTTCCAGTGTCTACCTATTAGGGTTCAAAAGATACAGCTCTGTGACAGACAGACAGACTATTGCATAGAAATAAAAAAATATTTACTTTACATACTGATTTCTGGACTAACATACAGAAAGACACGTCAATTTGTATTGATTTAATGTGTTTACCCCTACGAGATAGGGTCGTGAATACAATACATGATCTCTAATTGGGTTCACAACCGTATATTGAATAAATTATTAGCTTTATGTAAGTAGGTCAGAAGGGACGATGGGTGACAATTTTATACGGTTGCCTCTCGGATTAGAAATGATTAATGCGGTGAAGGTTGGAAAAATTAGGGATGGGGGTGTCTCGACTTATTACTTGGGAACCCTAGGGAACATTATTAATCTCAAGATCTCAACTTGCTATTTATTTCGACCTCAAATGATCTCATCGCTAAATGCTAAACATTTAGAAATAGAAGTGATCTTTTTAGTTGACCTATATAAAATCTAAACATTGAAAATAAGTAGATAAACCAGGTCCGCGTGAAATAGTGGCAATAATACTGGCTGCATTTCCCCGCTGAATCGCTATGCTAGCGAGGATGGAGCCGCCCTCTTGTCACCAGAGGAGATGCTCAGTCGTGGGGATCCAACGGACCTAGAGTTTCTACACCAAACGGCACAAAGTAGTTTTCAATAATTTTTTTTTATAGAGAAGACGACATGTGACCTTGCCACCGCCTGATTGTTAAGCATAGGTGGCTGGTCCATGAATGCGCGCGACTGGCAGATCGTAATACAGTCCGCCAGTCGCGCCCACTATGCCGTGCCCGTAGAGATGCTTTATCACGCTTCGCTTAAAGGACCCAAGGTTGTAGAAAGGAGGAAAGACCGACGCCGGAAGTTCATTCCACTTTTTGGCTGTACGACACAGGAACGAGTCACTGAATTTTTTCGTTTGTATGGAGAACGTGTCGACGGTGTGAGGATGAAAACTGTATCCTGTGCGAGCAGTGCGGGTGCGAAAAGGGGATGGAGGATTGAACTATATTTGCGCCGTTTGTTAGACTCTGTGATTTCCGCTTTAATTGCTGTTTCCCTGAGATGAGACGGGGCTATTGTGTCCACGCATGTAGCATCCAATACAAGGGCCCAACCTCGCTCCCAGGGAATCAGAGTCATCGGGTCTCTTGCCGTCTTCCCGGATTATTCCCGTTGGCTCTAGGAGAGCAGGGACGTCTATTGACGCAAGAGCCCTTTTGATGGTATCATTGAGGGAGCTGTGGCGAGAAAGTCTGCCTGCACTTTTTTTGCAGGAAAGTCCGTGAGTTCCTATCAACCTCCTTTTCACACGGATATCTATGTTCGCAACATACTGGTGCTCCCGATTTAGCTTTAAAAGAAAGTCACCTTTGTCACTTTTCAGCCCTTCAACTACCCCTGTGCAAAAATTAATCATTACTAAGAACAAAATAAAACCTCCCCTACTTGCTTGCTTCAGGGGTTAAAAAAATAATGTTTGAAGTTATGCAAGAAACAAGTGTTGTTTCATTTTCTATATATGTACCGCCTACCTATCTATCTATCATCACCGCGTCTTTTATCCCAGAGGGATAGGCAGAGACAATCGAATGCCATAAGCTACGATCCTGACATTAAATCTTTTGCTTCTTATATATTCATCATACCTTTCATACATGATCGGCGATTGTGTGTACTTTTAATATTTCCATCGATCAATACATTTTTTATATGTTCAATAAAATTACACCTAAGTCGTTCTCTGCCAGCATTTCCTTTCACTTCAGCCATATAAACCTTTTTAGTTAATCTTTCATCCTTCATTCTTTCGACGTGTCTTTTAAGTACAACACCATCTTTCCTTTCATGTATAGAAGATATGCATTTATGTAATTATGCAAATATGTAAGTGTATAAATAATATGAAGTTGTATGGATGTATATAATAATGTATACTATATAAATCTCATCCGGGAATCAACCCTTAAGCCTCCAAAAGTTCAACCGATTAGGCGTTGTATATGTTTTTGTGACCTTTAAAGCTCCGAAACAAACTAATGCTATTCTGTACTTTGTATTTATAGTCTAAGAGACAGCATACACATTTTAGCGGTCGCTTGGCCAGTCGAAATTTTTATACAGATGTTATTTTTAGACAATTATTTCTAAAATAATATTAAAATTCAAAAATATTCGGTACGCGTGGCATGGTGGCAAGAACGCTGACTGCATTTCCTCGCTGTATAGCTATGCTATTTCTCTGTGCGAAGAAAGAGCCAGCCCTCTTGTCACCCGTAGCGCCGACAATATTTTTTTTTATTATTTCTTACATATGTCAGTAATGGATTAGACTAAATTCGTTGGTGTGCGGATTTGCTGACAGCTAATCGACTCGTAATGCTCTATTTGAAGTTGTGATATTCGACTTATGCTAAATTTAATTTTAAGAAATTTGCAATATTAAAAAAAAGGGAAACTTCTTTGCGTATTTACCTACATCTATCTATCAATCTATTAATCTATTCATTTATCATCACGCCTTTTATCCCAAGAGGGGTATGAATCGAATGCCATTTGCTACGATTCTGGCATACTTCTTTCGCTTCATTTATATTTATCATACCTTTCATACATGCTCTGTGACAGGCAACTGCTAGTCTCTGTATAAAAAACACTTTGATTGTTGATTGAACAACACCTCTGTTTTGACAAGACTAAACAAATAAACCAACACACTTTCGCATTAAGGAGACGCCTCATAAGTTTTGTCCCATACAAAGTCCTACATCTTAAATTACGCGATAACTATATGTCTTAGTTTCCAAATTTAAATATCTTTCGAAAGATATATGTCATATTTAATTAAATGAAAAAATTAAAATTAAAATTAAAAAAAATATGAAAATCAGTTTCACCTACGTTTTACGAAGCCCTGAAAGTAATAAATTTCATGCGTATTTTAAACCGATTTTGCGACTCGGGTTCTCGTAATATATTTACTAATGCTGTAGGTACCATTTTCTCGTATTTATCCTATATAAAATTTCATATACTTTATGAAAACATTAACTACAACTTGCTATTTCTAATAGTTTTTGTATAATACTGGAAGAGCATAAAAATGTCCGTTTTGTGTATTTTCGCAAGACCGATTTTTTGTGAAATCGTTCTTTCTCATGTTTCTGGTACGTGAATCTTGGCCTATCTTACCTTATCTTTGGTTATTTTTGGCGCTAACAATCTTGCTTAATATACCTATAAATTTTGCCGCCATCTCTCGGACTATAGTCTCTCGGGTCACAAACTCAAGGACCCCTATTCAAAGTAGTTGAAGCACAAAATTCGCCAATTTGAATGTATAAATGAACCCAATCTTGAAAGTTTGTTTCAACTTCACCTACCTGAAAAGAATTTTAACTACTTCTAACTTTATGCAAACGTTTGCTTTTACTTGTATTTTTTATTCATAGCGACACCGATTTCACGCGAATACAAATAATTTGTATTAAACAATACAGTTAAATCGATATTGCTTGCTTCGTATTTTATTTCTTACTACTTTCCGCCTCCGGCTCCGCCCGTATATATATTCAAACAATATTAAACTATAGCCTATGTCACTCAGAGATATGGTACCTAGCTTTCTATCAGTGAAAGAATTTTTAGAATCGGTTCGGTAATTTTTGAGTTTTTTGATTACAAACAAAAATACAAAATTACATATTTACAAATTAAATAAAAAAAACTTTTAAAAACCCCTATTAGATTCCGCTGTCTGTCCGTTTGTCACAGAGCTGTATCTTTAGAACCGTAATAGGTAGACACTTGAAATGTTCACAGAGTGTGTGTTACTATGGCTGCTATAACAACAAATAATAAAAACAGAAAAAACAGTTAAAAATTAAAGGGGGTCCTCATACAAGAAACGTGTTTCATTCGGCGTTTTTTGCTCGATCTTAATAATAGCAATATACAAACGTCAGAACTAGTATAACTATAATGCATACTCTTAAGTAAAACAACAAATAATTAAAACTGGACAAGTCAAACTTGGTCTGACCTTAATGCTTACTATTGTCCGACTCGCACTTGGCCGGTTCTTGGCCTTCGAGTCAACCATAGAGTTGTTACGAAAAAATTGCACACAGATAGACAGACGCAACGAAGAACTAAGTAATATTTGAATGAAAAGCTTTTTAAGAACAAAGTGGTTATATAAATTCATAAGAATAAGAACGCCGCGTCTGTCTGTATGTGCCCTTCACACAAAAAAAAAATTTCGTTATTGTTTTCTTTATTAGATAGATTGATTCACCGTGAAGATTCACAAGTATCAAACATGGCGCTATCATGTTTAGGAGCTGAGCAATAATAATATAAGTGAATCAAGACGGGGAAAATGTTAGCCACAGAGAGTTTGCATGGCGAACTAATCCGTCAGAGATATAACAAAATGATATATGAAATAATTATGTAGAATAAAATTATCTACAAAAAAGTTTGCAAAAGCATATATCTATCTGTAATAAGGTAAATAGTTATATGTAGGTATTCCGGGGGCAGGGTTTCTAGTAAGATAATAATAAAAGATATTTCCAATTATCAATCCGATTCCAAATGTGGACATTGTCACTAATCTCCCAGGTTACTGCGAGATATAAATAAAACAGTGTGGGCGGTATTAACATTGTTATTGAAGCTGGAGACAATTTCATATGCATAGAGTTGCGTAACAAATAATAATGAAGTCGTATTGATTTTATAATATGGAAATAAGACATAATATCTACATATACTCACGTCTGAATCACATCGGGATAGACAGAGACTAAGGACCTCCACATGCCACGACCCAGACACACCTCTCTTGTTAACATACATATACTCACGCCTGAATCACATCGGGGTAGACAGAGACTAAGGACCTCTACATGCCACGACCCAGACACACCTCTCTTGTTAACATACATATACTCACGCCTGAATCACATCGGGGTAGACAGAGACTAAGGACCTCCACATGCCACGACCCAGACACACCTCTCTTGTTAACATACATATACTCACGCCTGAATCACATCGGGGTAGACAGAGACTAAGGACCTCTACATGCCACGACCCAGACACACGTGTAGTAAGATAATAATAAAAGATATTTCCAATTATCAATCCGATTCCAAATGTGGACATTGTCACTAATCTCCCAGGTTACTGCGAGATATAAATAAAACAGTGTGGGCGGTATTAACATTGTTATTGAAGCTGGAGACAATTTCATATGCATAGAGTTGCGTAACAAATAATAATGAAGTCGTATTGATTTTATAATATGGAAATAAGACATAATATCTACATATACTCACGTCTGAATCACATCGGGATAGACAGAGACTAAGGACCTCCACATGCCACGACCCAGACACACCTCTCTTGTTAACATACATATACTCACGCCTGAATCACATCGGGGTAGACAGAGACTAAGGACCTCTACATGCCACGACCCAGACACACCTCTCTTGTTAACATACATATACTCACGCCTGAATCACATCGGGGTAGACAGAGACTAAGGACCTCCACATGCCACGACCCAGACACACCTCTCTTGTTAACATACATATACTCACGCCTGAATCACATCGGGGTAGACAGAGACTAAGGACCTCTACATGCCACGACCCAGACACACGTGTAGTAAGATAATAATAAAAGATATTTCCAATTATCAATCCGATTCCAAATGTGGACATTGTCACTAATCTCCCAGGTTACTGCGAGATATAAATAAAACAGTGTGGGCGGTATTAACATTGTTATTGAAGCTGGAGACAATTTCATATGCATAGAGTTGCGTAACAAATAATAATGAAGTCGTATTGATTTTATAATATGGAAATAAGACATAATATCTACATATACTCACGTCTGAATCACATCGGGATAGACAGAGACTAAGGACCTCTACATGCCACGACCCAGACACACCTCTCTTGTTAACATACATATACTCACGCCTGAATCACATCGGGGTAGACAGAGACTAAGGACCTCCACATGCCACGACCCAGACACACCTCTCTTGTTAACATACATATACTCACGCCTGAATCACATCGGGGTAGACAGAGACTAAGGACCTCCACATGCCACGACGCTGACACACCTCTCTTGTTAACATACATATACTCACGCTTGAATCACATCGGGGTAGACAGAGACTAAGGACCTCCACATGCCACGACGCAGACACACCTCTCTTGTTAACATACATATACTCACGCCTGAATCACATCGGGGTAGACAGAGACTAAGGACCTCCACATGCCACGACGCAGACACACCTCTCTTGTTAACATACATATACTCACGCCTGAATCACATCGGGGTAGACAGAGACTAAAGACCTCCACATGCCACGACCCAGACACACCTCTCTTGTTAACATACATATACTCACGCCTGAATCACATCGGGGTAGACAGAGACTAAGGACCTCCACATGCCACTACCCAGACACACCTCTCTTGTTAACATACATATACTCACGCCTGAATCACATCGGGGTAGACAGAGACTAAGGATCTCCACATGCCACGACCCAGACACACCTCTCTTGTTAACATACATATACTCACGCCTGAATCACATCGGGGTAGACAGAGACTAAGGATCTCCACATGCCACGACCCAGACACACCTCTCTTGTTAACATACATATACTCACGCCTGAATCACATCGGGGTAGACAGAGACTAAGGACTCAGTATTATATAAAATGTTTTACCATTTTTGGGACCAGCACAAAGAACAACAAAAGTCATTTGGGAAATAGTTCGACGTATTTTATTAAATCTTTTAGTACTTCCATATTTCATTTCGGACCGGGGTTGTGCCCAATCTGTTAAGGCGAGTACTCAAAGCAATAAAAACGAAATAAAAAACTTTGACTTTCTTTTATACTTAGACTAACTTACTATTTGGTATAATGGGCTAATTCTTAACTAAATTTTGAAACAGATTATTTAGAGCCCTTTCAAATTAGATGCTTATAAAATCGCTGCAGTGGCTAGATTGGTGCGATTAGAATAACCCTTCCGGAACATAATGTTGAATTCTCATAATGTTGAATTCTCAAAATGTTGGATTCCCAAAATGTTGAATCTCAAAATGTTGGATTCTCAAAATGTTGGATTCTCAGAATGTTGGATTCTCAGAATGTAGTGGTGTAGCAACAACATGCAAAACAAAACATAACAAATAAATGAAACTAGGTATGTAAAATTGAATTTATGTTTTTATTTTTATGAACAGCTAAAAAAAAAATTTAATTTCTTATCAAAACAAAAAATTCTTCCGTTTGTGAGCTACTGTCTCATTTCCAACTTCTTCGGTTAAAACTTCAATGTCAATTTGATCAATTTTTTTGGCATATTACAAATAAGTTTATTTAGTACGCAAATAATTAATGGCAATAAAATTGCGTTATCATAAACACAGTTGCTAAAATCTGAATTCAATTAGATAATAAAATTTCAAAAATGACTTATAAAAAAGTCGTACGCCCATCGTAAATTTTCTCTTCTTCTTCTTCTTCTTTATTTCAATATAATTCCGCCAATATCAATCGGTGATTTCGCCAATGTCAAGTAGTATAGCCGTTTACGGTGATTATAGCCAATAAATCGGTATGTATGATAATCCTCCCGACCGTGATATGTCTTATTAATCACTGATTAATCACAACCATCACAGCGCGGGCGAGATTAAACTGGCTTCCCCAACACGTCTCCGCGGGAGCGTGTGCTATCCACCAAGGCGTGTCGTGGAATCGTAAATTTTCTCTCTTGTCAGCTTCAACCTGTCAAAATTTCACTCTCGGCAACTTTATATTGTCACTTTTTGTTGCATAGTTAATCACTTTCAACAATTTTTCATAACGCGCCTTAAGGTGCACCCATTCATCCAATCACCGGCGCGCCGCCGTACGGTCTACCGAAACCGACCACAGACTCATCCAATTCTTGTAACAAACGGTCCGCCTAGCTTGATCATACGGCGCCCGAAATAGGAAATTTTCGGAGCGATGCCGGACCAATGTGTGGCCTACTTAAAGAAGTATATAACTTCAAAAATGTATTGCCTATATATTGCTAGATGTGGAGCCATGTAATATTGCGACTGAGATCGTTATGTCTTCGGGTCGCCCTGTTCGGACTCCCATCCATTTCCGGGACGTCTAGTTGCCATGGAGTTAAATAAGTAGTTGAGACAACTCAATAACTCAACAATAATGTCAATAGTCTATCATTCTATCCTAATTCCTGAATTATTTATTGTATTACAAGGGGTATCATTATTATTGAAAATCCTTCATGGTAATTAAAGAAGAACCCCTATATTGTGTTAACACAGTCGGGTGACTGATATCAAAACTTCATGACGGACGAAGCCGCAGTAGAAAATTATAAATAAATGTAATTTCTATCGCATTTTAAAAGATGAAAAATACTTCTTTGCCTTTTGCACAACTGCTATTATAAGTAATTTGCTATAATATGAGAGAAAGAGATACTAATATAAGTACCCACTATATAAATGTGGGTATTACTTTGCCTTTCTGTTACTTTATAACCGACTTCCAAAAAAAAAATAAGAAAAAGTTTCTCAATTCGGAACATATTGTTTCTACGCCCCAATTCTACGACGAAATATTAATTATTTCTTACTTTTCAGTGCACAATTTTTGAAGTCTGTACACATTAACAATTTTGTAACGTAAAAACATTGCGTATATTGGTTTAATTTTAGACATTTTTCACCATGGAACACCGCCTTAAGTCGGTATACAAAATCGTAGGTGTTAGTGCGGGTATTTTATGAGCCAGCGTTTAGTTAAACCCTTTATGTCAGATGTTATTACCCCTGGACATGACAAATTGAAGGGTCCGTGAACTTATTATACGGACTAGAATTTATATTGGCTTTTAAACTTAGCCCTAAAAAGGATTTGGTATGTGATGTGAGTTGTATGAATGTTTGAAGTTGTGCTACACTTTCTGTTCAAGTTTCGAGTACGACTCGCGCGTTAAGGGTTCCGTACCATTTTTTTGGTCAGAACTTTAAGACAGGATTTTCGTTTAGGTTTTTCAGTCGAATTTAACCAACTTCCATGGATACGGGTTTTAAACTTTGCAAGTGTATATGTAATTCGGATGACAATACAATAATTTGGTACCATCGATATGATCTGATGATGGAGCCAGGAGTTTGGGCTCATTTGGTTTGCGCAAGTGTGACTGATAAAAGCATTTTTTTTTAGTTTTTAAGGTTCCGAACATCTCCGATGATAAAACGGAAACTCTTATTTATAGGATCATTCGTGTTGTCTGTCTGTCACAGCTAGTTTTCTTCGAATGTACTGAACGAAAAATGTTGAAACTTGGTACATATTTCAATTTTGGGGGGAATTATTAAAACGTAAACTTTTTTTTAGAGTGCATCACGTGATAGGGGTAGGGGTAGGGGTAGGTGTAGGGGTAGGGGTAGGTGTAGGAGTAGGGGTAGGGGTAGGTGTAGGGGTAGGGGTAGGGGTAGGGGTAGGGGTAAGAGTAGGGGTAGGTGTAGGGGTAGGCGTAGGGGTAGGGGTAGGGGTAGGGGAAGGGGAAGGGGTAGGGGTAGGGGTAGGGGAAGGGGTAGGGGTAGGGGTAGGGGTAGGGGTAGGGGTAGGGGTAGGGGTAGGGGTAGGGGTAGGGGTAGGGGTAGGGATAAGGGTAGGGGTAGGAATGCTAGTATTAAATAAAAGGGCTCGTTATAAGGAATACAAATATATTTTATTTTAATTTTAAAATGCAAAGTTTAAATTATATTCAAGAAAATATACGAAAATTGAGCGTTCGCCGCTTATGTCCTAAACTATAACTGAGTCTAAAATTTTGCCTCTCTTACAGGAATACCTAACTAAACGAAAATCCTATAATTTATAACTGATTCCATTCGATATTTAGAAATTATTTGTACTTTCTTTGCTCTACCCACGCGGGGCTACCCTAAAAACTAAGTAAATACAAGTATTTAGTAATGTGATGGATTGGTCGGAACTCAGTCATGTCTATCGACGACCTTTCACCTACAGGCGGCTCATTAGGTACACTCGCATGCGTAAATACTAAGATTTTATTAACCGTTTATTATATTACAACTAAAAGTAAAATTAATATACATAATGCTGTTTTAGTTCCATCACTTACTTATGGAAGCGAGACTTGGGTGTGGAATAAGAAGCATGAAAGTAAGATAAATGCAATGGAAATGCGGTCTTTATGTAGAATGTGATATAAAACGTATTGACCGCATCCGGTGCGGTGTAAAAGATGATATGACTAAAATGAAGAAAAGTAGTTTACGCTGGTTTGGACACGTTGAAAGAATAAAGGATGAAAGATTGCCTAAAAAGGCTTATATGGCTGAAGTATGGCTAAGAAATATTAAAAGTACACACAATCGCCGAGCATGTATGAAAGGTATGATGAATATAAAAGAAGCGAAATAGGCATGTAAGGATCGTAGCAAATGGCATTGGATTGTCTCTGCCTACCACTCTTGGGATAAAAGGCGTGATGATGAAGGAGGGAAGTTTAAAAAAATACAAGGAATATTTTTACACTTGTAGCGTTTTTAGGGTGTTCTTCTTTTTAGAATACTTGCAAATGGAACTAGTCCACTTTACGTTTTATTTGCACACGTACAGCTGTAGGACGTGGGTATTAGACCTTCTTGTATGAAATTGAGTGCTGGCTGGGTGAACGCGTGCCTTTTATTGTCGCTTTAAAAAAAATAACGCTATTCTGAACAAACACTGGGACAGACAGACAGAAAAACAAACAAACAAAACACACATCTTTACGACCTTTATATCTTGCGGCAAAGACACCAAAAACCGTGTCCTGCATTTAATGGATCGTGATGTGTATCTGTTATTATTTTTAGTGAAAAGGGTGCCCTTCGAAGCACTTGAAATGTGACATAAATTATTGCCATGAACCGTGTTACGGCTAAGGCTAAGTCTTCCTCTTTTAGCCGATGCTAATTATGAGGCTATACCTAACGAGTAACCCAGTTCTAAATTAGAGTAACTCTAAATGTGGTTTGTCGGATTATGTACCTACATAAGTTTTTAATTATAAAAAACCTTAGGTCCATGGGGTCCGGCGGCAAAATTTGAAAAAAATAACTCCTAACTTAATAACCGCGTCAGATGATATAAGGGCTGGCTCGTTCCTAGCTCAAAAAATCAGCATCACCATACAGCGAGGGAACGCAGCCAGCGTCTTAGTTACCATGCCACTCGGGCAAGACCTCTTTGGCCAAACCGGAGTGTAGCCCGGGCGGTTATTTTTATTTTATTATTTATTATATTCTTTAATTCATTTCTTTCTTTCTATTATATTTTTACATATTTAGGGGTATATAAAAAAACAAAAATATATAAAGATATAAAAAAAGGATTATTCCCCCGGAAGCGAGGTAAATACCCATCCCACATGTCGCCAATCTCGTGGGCCAAGTCAAGATATTTTGATTGTTTATCTTTCTCAGCTTTCACAAGATTGTCGTCATGTGGGATAGTGACATCGATTAATTATCATTGCAAGGCGCGCTGATCGATCTACCAACACAATATCAGGTTTATTGGCAACAATAGTTCTGTCTGTGATGATAGAGATCGATCCCAGTAGAGCGTGGCATGACCATTTTCAAGAACTGGTTCAGGCACATACATGTAATACGGTACTTCCGTGACTACAAGGTTGTATCGTAAAGCAAGTTGTTGGTGTATAATCCTGGCTACTTGGTTGTGCCTGTGCAAAAACTCGCCGTTGGCAAGACTAGAACAACCGGAAATAACATGTCTGATTGACTCTCCGGGACGGTGGCATGCTCGACAGATGTCAGCCGTGCCGTCCTTAATGATGTATTTCCGGTAGTTATTCGTCTTGACAACTTCGTTCATAATTGCACAGGTAAAATTTATTATTATTAATATAGTTTAAAGTTTTTCTAATGTTACGTGTACTTATATCTGAAATTTATAATAATATCTATATAAGATATTTGGAATTTAATTCCAAGTAGGTAGACGCCTAGTACTAACCCCTGTACCACTGTATTTTTCTGTCGTCGTTTTTATTGTCGTAACGGCTTTTACGTTATATGATGATTATGCTAAAATACAAACATAATAATTATAATTAATGATTGGAAACAATAAGCATAGACGTCCTAGACCGCCTTTCCCATTTAAAATATCACAATTAACTATTTTTCTAGAGCACTGACAGCTACCGTCTGCTGAGCCTTAAATACGATAGTAGGTAGTGCCTCAAGTCGCCCTGTAACGGTCCGCGAATTTCTACGTGACATCTTTCTACGGGAGTCGACCTAATAAATATGTCTGCTTCTTTTTTTTCCTATACTTAGATGTATTACGAATAAAAAAAACAATCAGCAGAATTTTTTAGAAAAAAAATAATATACCTATATATATATATAAAATTTAAATTTCGCGGCCCAATACAGGGTGACTTGGGGCACTACCTACTATCGTATTTAAGGCTCACCAGACGGTAGCCATACCAGTCAGTAAATGATATGGCCAGCTCTCTAACTAATGCGTTTAGCATAGGTACCCCGTCTCATTTCTAATTAAGTATATAATATTCAATAATTAGATAGTTATTAAATACTAAATTACAAATATAATATAAAATTAACATTAAAAGAAAACTTATAAAAAAAATATTATTAAATAAAGTAAGAAAAAAATATTCAATATTTATAATTTCTTTAAGTATTTTGCGTCTAACTGTACCTTGTAACTAATAAATAAACTTTGATCCCTTCAACGAAAATTAATTGTAAGGAGTTATCCGATATATTACAAGATCCGCTTTTTGGTCAGATATGTTACTTATACTTACAAATAAATAAAGACCTCGCCCCGGTTTTGCACGGGTTTATAAAAATTGTTATACCTACCCACACAAATACGCTTAAGACGAGAAACGACTCAGAATTTCTAATCGTAAGCCACGCCCTAAAGTCGTGGTTCGGGCGCATGAGTGGTTTGAGCGCAACGATCACGTCATGCAAGACAACGACGGCGCTTTGTCCGTTCTTGGCAGAAGTGAGAAGGGCATAAAGTATCGCTTCTCGGAATAAATGACGTAAGCGGCACATTACAAATAAATGATTTATTAAAAAACGATCACATGCAGGGAAAAATCTTCTTAATCAATACTAGGTACTGAAATTACCTACAGATTCGTATAACATTTAAACGTAAATCCCTTCAGAGTTTGGTCGTATGACTAAAAAGGTGTTTTTATAGAGGTGATTTCAAAAATATAAGTTATCGAGAAAATTTTCACCAATCATGTTTTCATCCTACACAATACTAGATAAAATCCTATAGTTTTCGATGCCCAAATTGTATGTTCATAGCATTCGTAAAATTCGGGAATTTCAGTTCAGAAATCAACCAAAATTATACGTTCCTCCCCTTAATGTACTACTCATCTATTAGAGACTATTTGATGTGTAACAACTTTCCTCTCGCTTTAATGCAATCTGTGGGAGTGATTTCGTGAATAGGGACGAAAGTGTGTAACAGGAACAGTGTGTAACAACAATTTGATTTGACCAATGAGCGCGCGCGGTTTTCCGAGAGGTTGGTACTGCCAACAGTGTGTGCGTGTATGTGACGAGAAAGAGAAATAGAGAAGGAGAACGCATGCGCTTAACCTACAGTGTTGTGTATAAAGTGTTAAGGGGCTCCCTGTACCAAACGTCCTTGAGAATATGAATAGCATGGGGCTTCAGACGCTTATGTCGAATACGCTAAGTGTGAGTAGAGAAGCGATAGTGTAGGTACCGCCCTCTTTCTGGAATTTCTATGTGATTTCGTATTTTTATTATTAAATTATGTAATTATAGATTGTATAAAAAAAATTAAAAGTGTAATGTTTAGAGCATAATCCATTATATTGATAACGTTTATTTATTTGCAGTACTAGCATATCCTGGTTGTACCACAGGGAATGTTTTTAGTTGTTCTACCCAACGGTTAGCCCACAAGGAGAAAAAATCATGTAAAATGGTCCGTTCATTGGTGTAAACCGCAAATAAAAAGGACTTCAAAGTATGAAGTAGATGCACGTAATACATCGTTACTATAAATATTGACCCTGTTTGTATACAAGTTTTATAATTATTTAAAACAAAAATAAAATAAAATAAAAAGTGGAAAGACAAGTTGAGATATTAAAGAATTTTTTTGAATACTTATTTATTTTTTAGTCCTTATAATTAACGAGATGAGATCCTCTAAAAAGTACCTTTCTTACAGTTTTGCTACGGAAACTGCCAAGATGAGATGTCAGATGTTACACATCATTATGCGACTACTGTAAGGCTCGCTCGCTCGTTTTTTGTAGATAATTTTATTCAACACAATTATTTCCTACGACATTTTGTTTAAATATCTCTGACGGATAAAACAGCACATACTCAATAAAAACTGGCTAGGACTTAATTTTTTTTCCGACTTGATTCACTCATACTGTTAATGCTCAGCTCCTAAACATGATACGTCTATATTTAATACTAGTAAACCTTCCTCTTGAATCAACCCATCTAATAGGGAAATTCCCAACAAAATCCGTTTAGAAGTTTTTGCTAGACATTACATATTATAAAACAAGGTCCACCGCCGCGTTTGTCTGTCTGTTACTTATAAACTGCTGAACGGATTTTGATGCAATTTTCACTATTAGATAGGTTGATTCAAAGGGAAGATTTACGAGCATTAAACATATCCTATCATGTTTAGGAGCTAACTAGATTTAGTCGGGGGAAAGTTAGTCCCAGTGTGTTTCCGTAACGTATGCTGTCTAATCCTTCCGAGATATAACAAAATGCTAACATAGGTACCGGGACGGTTCTTGAGCGCTCGACGAAAAAGTGTGGGAATGTTTGCGCAAACATATGTAATTCGAGTGCAATATAACTTGTATATTTATTATAATTGATTTATTGGTGTTTGTTTTTACGATTGCTTTTTACTGCTGGTAAAATTAAAATTAATACCTCATACCGTCAAGCAAAATAGTGCTCTGCGCAGATGCCACCGCTCAAGAACTGTCCCGGTACCTATACCTATCTCTTAGATAAGTAGTTATAAGCGTATTTATGTAGGTATTCAAATTGTTGTAAGCACATATTGTACCTGTACGAAGCAGGGGAAATTGAAAAAAGAAACACCATCTTCACAGCCGGTATTCTTTGCGGTGTACCCAGAGCATCACTAACAGTCCACTTATTGCAGTTATTGATATTAAACAGGTGGCAAGCCTCTTGCTGAATCTGAAAATTTCATCTTTTCGCAGTTTTCTGGCCACAAAACAAACATAGAAATTTTTTTTTTCTTTCTTTACGGGTTGCCGTAATTATTATTATGAACACCCGTCGGTATAGTCAATGTAGGATTCTACTGAATAACTCACTAAATGAGGGCATTGTTACTAATATCTTTGGCTAAGAAATAACTTAAAAATTTTAGTTCAGTATATATTGGTTGAAAAATACTATTATACTTAACTTTAATATATTTGTTTTGTTTGGTCGAGATGAAGTGATGACTCGCGCGTCTGACTCTACTGTAATTCAAACTAGTGATGTTTTTCAGTAGTTTTTTTTATCGATAACTATAAAAAAAATTATTACTATAACGTGATGATTGTTTAGATTTGTTTACCAACACTGAGTTTGTCCTTCCTATGCAATATTCGGACCGGTTGAGCGACTGATCCGAGTTAAGGGGAGGAACGAATAATTTCGGTTGATGTCTGAACTGAAATTCCCGAATTTTACGAATGCTATGAACATACAATTTGGGCATCGAAAACTAGAGGATTTTATCTAGTATTGTGTAGGATGAAAACATGATTGGTAAAAATTTTCTCGATAACTTAATTTTTTGAAATCACCTCTTCAAAAACACCTTTTTAGTTATACGACCATACTCTGAAGGGATTTACGTTTACATTTTATACGAATCTGTAGGTAATTTCAGTCCCTAGTATTGATTAAGAAGATGTTTCCCTGCATGTGAACGGTTTTTAATAAATAATTTATTTGTAATGTGCCGCTTACGTCATTTATTCCGAGAGGCGATACATTATGCCTTTCTCACTTCTGCAGCAAGAACGGACAAAGCGCCGTCGTTGTCTTGCATGATGTGATCGTTGCGCCCGAACCAATCATGCGCCCGAACCACGAGTTTAGGGCGTGGCTTACGATTAGAAATTTCTGAGTCGTTCCTCGTCTTAAGTCTCCGGTTCGTCCGTTTGCGATGTCTCCGTTATCACGCGATAATAGTCCAATGACAATCCAATTCATAATTGCGTCATAACCTGTTTGTGCACAGAATTTATCGATGGTGTGTGAATTTTTGGAGTATGTGTAGATTCCCTCCCCGCAAAAAACGACAGACTGTTTTGTATGCAAAAACAAAGCTATGTCCTCATGGTTCAGAACACACAATATTACACACAATATATGTAATATTCCCTTTTGACAACTTACAAATGGAATATTTCACAGAACAGACGGATTCGTTACCTTTCTATTTTATACACAGGCTCTCTGACGATATGGATTTTTTGTGTCAACACAAGACCATAGGGGATGAAAGGGGGCGAAAAGCTAGTTTTTTTTTATAGAGAAGACGACATGTGACCTTGCCACCGCCTGATTATTAATATTATAATATTAATATATCGATAACAGTTTGTGTTAGTACATCACTATCAGAACATACGTGCACACTTGAGTCACACATAATTGATCTTATTTATCTTGAAAGTGCTGTTTAAGTTGTATGAAGAAAGAATTCTGTCACGACCAGAGAATCTTTTCAGGACGGTTTTTGTAGTAGTTTTTCTTCATAAAAACGTTTCAGGAAATAGTTTTGTAATAACTTTCCTGTTGGGGATGTGATTAGAAACGAATGGACAATCGAGGAATGCCCGGCCTGAGATTAGAGAATTTCCGGCACAAGAATGTCGGAGCAGAAGTGAGAAGGGCATAATGTACCGCTTCTCGGAGTAAATGACGTAAGCGGCACATTACAAATAAATAATTTATTAAAAAACGATCACATGCAGGAAAACATCTTCTTAATCAATACTAGGTACTGAAATTACCTACAGATTCGTAAAAAAATTAAATTCAGAGTATGGTCGTATGACTAGAAAGGTGTTTTTGAAGAGGTGATTTCAAAAATGTTTTCATCCTACACAATACTAGATAAAATCCTCTAGTTTTCAATGCCCAAATTGTATGTTCATAGCATTCGTAAAATTCGGGAATTTCAGTTCAGAAAACAACCGAAATTATTTGTTCCTCCCCTTAAATGAATTATGATATCTTAACGTTTAATGTGTTGGCTGGTTGAAAGCTAGTCTAAATAAACAAATATGTCGAACCACTAAGAGGCTGCGACGTTCATTTAGAATCATCTTTTAGCCATTCAATTTAATTCCGTCATTTAATGAAATGCCTAGCCATCCAATTGAGTGGCTGATTTAACCATTTGGCGGCAACACATATACCAATTCTATTAAATATTGCCACCTATCAATGTCCTACCACAGAACAGAGAGAATGTTGACTTGGAATCTACTTTTTGTTCAAAATTTAAGCTGTAACATAATACGACTGAAACATAATTTAGCAGATATTTTAAAATTGCTTCTTTTTGTTTCAGAATTCCTACAAAGAAAAACAATGACAACTCAAAAATCTCACAGTTCGAAATTCGTCCAAGAGATGGCGCCACAGTGCAAACCACGCAGTGCCTATAGATCTCGCTAGATGGCATTATTATTAACTATTAGTATAAAGTAGTGTCTTGAGTTGCGTAGTTCATTTTAGTGTCAAAATTAAGTTTTTAGTGCAAAAGTTTTAGTGAAATGCGAGAAGGATCGAGAAGTGGTACTGTCGGGGCCGGCTATGGACTTGATAAAGAAGACCAAGGTAAAGTATAAGATTAGTTGCCTCTATCTAACATCACGCCTTTTATCCCAAGAGGGGTAGGCAGAGGCAATTGAATGCCATTTGCTACGATCCTGACATACCTCTTTCGCTTCTTTTATATTCATCATACCTTTCTACATGCTCGGCGATTGTGTGTAGTACCTACTTTTAATATTTCCATTGATCAATACCTTTTTTATATGTTCAATAAAAGTAGCAGATCGCAGTGGCAAAGGGTGAATATTTTCAGAAGGGAAGCCGTAAAATAGCTGAGTCAACTAATGCTACAAGATCTAAAATTTTGTTCTCTAACCCAAAATGCACCAATGACCAATGACAATAGTAATTTATAGTTTAGGGATTTAAATTACCTAAACTCTTTTTTTATTTAAGTAGTCTCTTGTATTCAAAACTATAATTCTAAAAATAAAATAAACACGCAAGTAAATATGCAACTATCTAAACTCGCTGTTTAGCAGACAATATTCCCACCGGTTACATTCGTAATAACCCGGAATTCATCGGCTTATTTGGTGGTCTATTTGCGCGTGCTAAAACGAGAGGGAACGTGCGCGAATTTCAATACAAATGAAAGAGACAGTTGCTTAGTTTGAAGTAAGGTTGTATGGGCTTATTTACTTATGTTGCTAATGGATATCAGGAGGCGTTTAGAAAAATTGATTTATAGAGTAAGTTTGGATTGATAAAATACGTTTGTAATGATATTATTTTAAAAAATGTCGTTAGTATATATAGATTTACAAATTCCTAAAGGGAAGCCGAAAGGAATCGTTTTTTTAGAATTTAATTTGAAACTCGTTTTCTTCCGGCTTCGCCCGTTAACTTTCATCCCCTAGTTCATACAAAAATCACATAGAAAATTTCATTTTTCAGGAAATTATTCTTTCTTCACGTGCTGCCTTACAGCTCCCGAAACCGAGTTACGGTCCCAGGGTACCCAGCGGAAGACACAGTTTCCCTCGTTTAGCCGATGGTATTTGTGGTGAGGCTATACCTATCGAGGTGCTAGTTCTTACTTATGAGGTATAAGCCTCTAAGTTTTATTTATAAAAAACCCATCCTGGATCGAACACGTGGTCTGCCTACGTCTTAACCACTCGGCCACCGACGCCACCTTTTTCAGATTTTCACGAAACTTTTAAATATAATTTAGCCAAATCAGTCTAGCCGTTCTCAAGTGAACTAACGAGATTTGAATGAAAATGATACTACAAAACAGTGGCATGATCCATTATGAATCTAATTGCATTCAAATAAGGCTCACTTTTCGTTGACAGATGTCACATAATCGGTAGTGATTCTGGCCATACTTTTTTCTCACTGAGTGGGCACTGGACAGTGCGGGAATGAGAAATGATGAATTTGGTCGGACTTACTTGAAGTATGAAGGATGAAAGATTGATTTGTATGGCAGAAAAGAAAATAAAAGTTGGCAGAGGACGACCTAGGTGTACTTTTATTGAATACTAGCATTCTGACCCCGGCTTCGCTCGTGGATATTTACGAACAAAATAAAATATACCCTATACATACCCTTATACCTAGCAAGGTACAAATAAAGAGCCTTTTTCTACCGGCGGCTTTATAATTAAATTTTTAAAATAAAAGAACACTTATTATGACTTAACTATAATAGTTAGACATATACTATCTCGACACTTTTTGTTGATAATGATGTGTTCTGCAAAGTTGTAGTACATTATTTTGTTCTATCATCAATAGTTTTCGCAGCGCACGCGATGTAAGGAATTTCTTAGGTCATTTTTTTACACCTTGGGTTACATTATTGGAGTTTTAGTAAGGATCCCTATTTTTTTTAAATAGAATATAGCCTATGTCACTCAGGGTGAATGTAGCTTTCCAATGGTGAAAGAATTTTTGAAATCAGCACAGTAGTTTTTGAGTTTATTCATTACAAACATACACACACACAAATCTTTCCTCTTTATAATATTAGTATAGATATAGATTAGTATAGATATTAAAAAATATTGATCGAAAGCAATCTTAAAAGTACCTACACACAATCGCCGAGCATGTATAGAAGAAGCGAAAGAGGTATGTCAAGATCGTAACAAATGGCATTCGATGTCCCTGCCTACCCCTCTTGGGATAACAGGCGTGATGATAGATATATAGTTATTTACTAATTTTTCTTCTGTGATTCAGGTTCTCCCCTTCTAATTATAACCAATGTGTTTAGATCCTATTAAATTTCTTGCAGCTACACCAACAACTTCTCAAAAATCTGAACAAGGAAGTTACGAAGAACTAACTTCTTTAAGAGCAGTACTACACTTCCCTGAAGAAGCAGCGCTCAAACTTACTGACACAGAATACCACCTGTTTTACCAAGTAAGTAAATGGGGTAGACAGAGACTTAAGGACCTCCACATGCCACGACCCAGACACACCTCTCTTGTTAACATACATATACTCACGCCTGAATCACATCGGGGTAGACAGAGACTAAGGACCTCCACATGCCACGACCCAGACACACCTCTCTTGTTAACATACATATACTCACGCCTGAATCACATCGGGGTAGACAGAGACTAAGGACCTCCACATGCCACGACCCAGACACACCTCTCTTGTTAACATACATATACTCACGCCTGAATCACATCGGGGTAGACAGAGACTAAGGACCTCCACATGCCACGACCCAGACACACCTCTCTTGTTAACATACATATACTCACGCCTGAATCACATCGGGGTAGACAGGGACTAAGGACCTCCACATGCCACGACCCAGACACACCTCTCTTGTTAACATACATATACTCACGCCTGAATCACATCGGGGTAGACAGAGACTAAGGACCTCCACATGCCACGACCCAGACACACCTCTCTTGTTAACATACATATACTCACGCCTGAATCACATCGGCGTAGACAGGGACTAAGGACCTCCACATGCCACAACCCAGACACACCTCTCTTGTTAACATACATATACTCACGCCTGAATCACATCGGGGTAGACAGAGACTAAGGACCTCCACATGCCACGACCCAGACACACCTCTCTTGTTAACATACATATACTCACGCCTGAATCACATCGGGGTAGACAGAGACTAAGGACCTCCACATGCCACGACCCAGACACACCTCTCTTGTTAACATACATATACTCACGCCTGAATCACATCGGGGTAGACAGAGACTAAGGACCTCCACATGCCACGACCCAGACACACCTCTCTTGTTAACATACATATACTCACGCCTGAATCACATCGGGGTAGACAGAGACTAAGGACCTCCACATGCCACGACCCAGACACACCTCTCTTGTTAACATATATATACTCACGCCTGAATCACATCATGGTAGACAGAGACTTAAGGACCTCCACATGCCACGACCCAGACACACCTCTCTTGTTAACATATATATACTCACGCCTGAATCACATCGGGGTAGACAGAGACTAAGGACCTCCACATGCCACGACCCAGACACACCTCTCTTGTTAACATACATATACTCACGCCTGAATCACATCGGGGTAGACAGAGACTTAAGGACCTCCACATGCCACGACCCAAACACACCTCTCTTGTTTACATACATAAATACTCACATTACTCACGGCTGAATCACATCGGGGTAGATACGATTCAGATTAAATAATCACTATCGTAGGAAATTAGGTGAAGTGGCACCGTGTCAGATAAAAGATATCCGAGTAATCGATTTGACGGCGAAGCGTTGTCAAAAGTAAATAAGTACAAACCACACTTTGGGTTCAAAACAATATTTATTTTGGAAAAAAATATATTTAAAAAAAAATTGTAGTTGAGACGTCTGGTATTAACTGGACGGACTACGACTCGATCCCGCCAAGTACCAATGGGTTTGTTTTTTAATTAAAAGCATATATAGGTATATAATCCGACAAACTACACAGAGGCTTTTCTATCTAACTAAATATACCTCAACAGAACTGGCCACTCGTTAGGTATAGCCTCATAAATGTCTTCGGCTAAAAGAGAAAGACTTTGTCTACTGCTGGATACCCTGGGATCGGTGAAGAAAAAAAAAGTAAAAAAAAATGCATGAAAGCTTCATAGAAAAGAGGGTTAGGTAGGACCAATTCTTAAATACATAATTAAATGAATACTCTATCTAACATCACGCCTTTTGTCCCATGACGGTTATTCTGATTTGTTTGGATTGTTACATTATGCCTCTGCCGTCTTT
The DNA here is from genome assembly GCA_963924495.1 of Nemapogon koenigi. Classification (NCBI taxonomy): domain Eukaryota; kingdom Metazoa; phylum Arthropoda; class Insecta; order Lepidoptera; family Tineidae; genus Nemapogon; species Nemapogon koenigi. The sequence goes on from OZ004655.1 coordinate 7,067,202, forward strand.
TTAATACATCATACCGTTCAGAGGACGACCTAGGTGTACCTACCTACCTACTTTTATTAAAAAAATTAAAGGCAATATTAAAAGTTCACACAATCTCCGAGCATGTATGAAAGGTCTTTATCCCTCTTGCGATAAAAGGCGTGATGATAGATCATATCCTTCTATATTTCATACATGCTCGCATACATTGAATGAATAATTATGTATAATTTGTGATTTCTTTCTACTTATTTATTTAAGGCAGGGTGCAAACACGATATCTACTAAAAGTGGCATTTTTGAACGCTTACTTTGAAGTGTCAGGAATCAATCTCAATCTCAAAAAAATATAGTGGATAGCAAATAATACTACATATAACTTTAACCTCATAGATTTTTCATAAGTGTTTTGGTCTATTGATAAAAAAATTATGCAAAATACCTCTATAAAAAAAAATTGTGCGTAAATTCACTATATATTTTATTAAGAATCAAATAGCTTCAATTATCTATTAATATTTTAACCGATTACTTTCACTGTTTAATTGTTTTCCTTTAACAAATTTTAAGAAAAAGCTACAAAATAAGTGAAATTTCAAGTGTAGCTGCATGACCACGTAAAATATGCCAAGCAATATTCAACCTTATATCGTTCTACATAAGCATCCACCCACTGGAGTGCAAATAGTATTTTTTATCGAGGTTGATCAATGCCTTAATAACACAAGTAAATTATTTAAGAAAGTGCTTTTTTCTATGGCATTTTTATATGAACTTAAGACCATATAATAGGGAATGAAATTTAATATGGGCTCCACTGGCGAATCTAATTTCTTACAATTACCCTGTCTGAAATCTGAAAAAAGATTTTTTTTCTAAAAAAATAAAATATAGACCCACTGTGAAGTTACTCCCTTCATAATTTGTTTCCCACATATCTATATATACAGAATGAACAGGACAAACATATATAAGTGTACATGTTAGAAAGAGACACAGTCCCAGATGAGCATCCAACTAAAATCGGATAACGGAAAAATTCTTCCACAATTTTTGTGAAAAACTAAGACTTTTCTTGTATTGTATTTATATTTTACGATACAACAATAATCTTACTTTGTTAACTAAAGTTAATATAATACCTGAATCACATCGAGGTAGACAGAGACTAAGGACCTCCACATGCCACGACCCAGACACACCTCTCTTGTTAACATACATATACTCACGCCTGAATCACATCGGGGTAGACAGGGACTAAGGACCTCCACATGCCACGACCCAGACACACCTCTCTTGTTAACATACATATACTCACGCCTGAATCACATCGGGGTAGACAGAGACTAAGGACCTCCACATGCCACGACCCAGACACACCTCTCTTGTTAACATACATATACTCACGCCTGAATCACATCGGGGTAGACAGAGACTAAGGACCTCCACATGCCACGACCCAGACACACCTCTCTTGTTAACTTACACATACTCACGCCTGAATCACATCGAGGTAGACAGAGACTAAGGACCTCCACATGCCACGACCCAGACACACCTCTCTTGTTAACATACATATACTCACGCCTGAATCACATCGGGGTAGACAGGGACTAAGGACCTCCACATGCCACGACCCAGACACACCTCTCTTGTTAACATACATATACTCACGCCTGAATCACATCGGGGTAGACAGAGACTAAGGACCTCCACATGCCACGACCCAGACACACCTCTCTTGTTAACATACATATACTCACGCCTGAATCACATCGGGGTAGACAGGGACTAAGGACCTCCACATGCCACGACCCAGACACACCTCTCTTGTTAACATACATATACTCACGACTGAATCACATCGGGGTAGACAGGGACTAAGGACCTCCACATGCCACGACCCAGACACACCTCTCTTGTTAACATACATATACTCACGCCTGAATCACATCGGGGTAGACAGGGACTAAGGACCTCCACATGCCACGACCCAGACACACCTCTCTTGTTAACATACATATACTCACGCCTGAATCACATCGGGGTAGACAGGGACTAAGGACCTCCACATGCCACGACCCAGACACACCTCTCTTGTTAACATACATATACTCACGCCTGAATCACATCGGGGTAGACAGGGACTAAGGACCTCCACATGCCACGACCCAGACACACCTCTCTTGTTAACATACATATACTCACGCCTGAATCACATCGGGGTAGACAGAGACTAAGGACCTCCACATGCCACGACCCAGACACACCTCTCTTGTTAACATACATATACTCACGCCTGAATCACATCGGGGTAGACAGGGACTAAGGACCTCCACATGCCACGACCCAGACACACCTCTCTTGTTAACATACATATACTCACGCCTGAATCACATCGGGGTAGACAGAGACTAAGGACCTCCACATGCCACGACCCAGACACACCTCTCTTGTTAACATACATATGCTCACGCCTGAATCACATCGGGGTAGACAGAGACTAAGGACCTCCACATGCCACGACCCAGACACACCTCTCTTGTTAACATACATATACTCACGCCTGAATCACATCGGGGTAGACAGGGACTAAGGACCTCCACATGCCACGACCCAGACACACCTCTCTTGTTAACATACATATACTCACGCCTGAATCACATCGGGGTAGACAGGGACTAAGGACCTCCACATGCCACGACCCAGACACACCTCTCTTGTTAACATACATATACTCACGCCTGAATCACATCGGGGTAGACAGAGACTAAGGACCTCCACATGCCACGACCCAGACACACCTCTCTTGTTAACATACATATACTCACGCCTGAATCACATCGGGGTAGACAGAGACTAAGGACCTCCACATGCCACGACCCAGACACACCTCTCTTGTTAACATACATATACTCACGCCTGAATCACATCGGGGTAGACAGGGACTAAGGACCTCCACATGCCACGACCCAGACACACCTCTCTTGTTAACATACATATACTCACGCCTGAATCACATCGGGGTAGACAGGGACTAAGGACCTCCACATGCCACGACCCAGACACACCTCTCTTGTTAACATACATATACTCACGCCTGAATCACATCGGGGTAGACAGGGACTAAGGACCTCCACATGCCACGACCCAGGCACACCTCTCTTGTTAACATACATATACTCACGCCTGAATCACATCGGGGTAGACAGAGACTAAGGACCTCCACATGCCACGACCCATACACACCTCTCTTGTTAACATACATATACTCACGCCTGAATCACATAGGGGTAGACAGAGACTAAGGACCTCCACATGCCACGACCCAGACACACCTCTCTTGTTAACTTACATTTTTTTTCCAGGTACCACCAATCGAATACCTGAGACAAGTGACCTTGGACCTTGGGGGTGAAGGAGTTCTTGGGTATTTAGGAGACCGACATATGATAAGAAGATCTCCACCCACACATGATGAACAAATCAATATTACAGTGCGAGCTTTAATCCGACGATTTAACGAGGTAAATCACATCTTCACGCCTTTTATCCCAAGAGAGGTAGGTAGAGACAATCGAATGCAATTTGTTACGATCCTGACATACCTTCTTTCGCTTCTTTTATATTCATCATACCTTTCATACATGCTCGGCGATTGTGTGTACTTTTAATATTGCCATCGATCAGTACATTTTTTATATGTTCAATAAAAGTACACATAGGTCGTCCTCTGCCAGCATTCCCTTTCACTTCAGCCATATAAACCTTTTTAGTCAATCTTTCATCCTACATTCTCTCAACGTGTCTAAACCAGTGTCCAAAAATATACGAGATTTTCCACACCCGTCACACTTCTCGCCACGATTTACCAATTTCGGGATATCGGTGGCCGAGTGGTTAAGATGTCTTATATTAAATAGACTACCACGGTTCTATCCCGGCCATGTCCCAATGGATTTTTTATAATTGAAAATTTAGGTATATACATAATCCGACAGACCACCTTACATAACTTTTCAATATAAATATACATCAATAGAACTAGTCACTCACAATTATTATCGGCTAAAAGAGGAAGACTTGGTCTTCCGCTGGGTGCCCTGGGACTTATAACATGGTTCCGGGAGCTAAAAGGCAACCCGTGAAGTAAAAAAAGAAAAAAAAACAATTTACCTAAGTTTCGTCCTAAAGTTTGACATGTTTTCAACCCGCGACACTTCAGTTGCAAACCGACATCTTACCCACTCAACCACCGACGCCCTCCTATCGTCCTCCTCCGTAGATAATTGCCTGTATTAAATTCAATTTTACTTCCATATATTGTTAAGAGCTTTCCAATGGAGTAGCTCTTTACCCTATAGCTATACTCACGCCTGAATCCCAACGTGGTCTTTGAGTATATACCTAAGGAGGCGTGAAACGGAAAATCACCGAACAATGTTTTCTGCCACTTTTGAAGGGGGGTGGGGGGGAGGTAGACGCTAAGTACTAACACATGTAGGTACCACTGTATTTTTCTGTCGTTTCATTGTCGCAACGGCTTTTACGTTATATGAAAGGTATGCTAAAATACAAACATACAAGCAAGTTAGACGTCCTAGATCGCCTTTCTCATTTAAAACATCACAATTAACTATTTTTCTAGAGCTCTCTGTCTCGCGACACTAAACGATACCAACGAAACCTAAGGTAACTTATTACTGCGCACAGCTGGTCAGTTTAACTGGCCAAAGAGCAAAAAATTGGCGAAAGGGGGAGCCCCTTCTTAGACTATGTGGTAGATATATATTGTAGAAGATCGAGTTTGTGAAACATCTAAAATTCGAATCGAAATCGAAATTCGATTTCATTCTTCACTTCCGGTGCAGAATTCCTCGGTCAAAGTTTAAAATTGCTTTTTAACCGACTTCAGAAAAGGAGGAGGAGGTTCTCAATTCATCGGAATCGATTACTTGAAGACGTCTGGACCGATTTTGAAAATTGTATATACTTCCCAGGTGGTCCCATGGTCATCAGGTCAGGATCTGATGATGGAATCCTGGAGATATCGAGTACTCTTCAAATTTGATAAGCACACTTAAAGCGTTTTGGGTATTTTTTTATAGTGACTTGCTTTCGGAAAGCACACTTTTCAGTGTATAATTTAAATAACTTACACTTTTTTTTAAAAGGCAAATTATATCTTGCATACATACCTGTTTCCCAAAGGGGTAGGAAGAGAGTATGGAGCGCCACTTCTCTCGATCCTTGCATACTTCTCTTGCTTCATCCACATCCAAACATCGTTTCATACATGCACGTCCATTTTTAACCGACTTCCAAAAAAAGAAGGAGAAGGTTCTCAATTCGGACCGTATTTTTATTTTTTTGATGTATGTAATGCATCGATTACTCCGCCAGTTGTGAACCGATTTTGATGATTTATTTTTTAATCGACAGATAATTCTTCCGGATTGGTCCCATTTATATCTCATAGAAATAGGTTCATTAGTTTTTCAGAATTATTGAAAAAACTTACTTTATAAATCATTTTTTCTTAATATCCCGATGAAATATGTACCGATTTTGACGACTTATTGTTTTAAGGATAAAATAATATCTCGACTTTATCTCACAGTCATATGACGAAAATCGGTTCAGTAGTTTTACAGAAATTCATTAGTATTTGTCATTTTTTGAAAACCTCAGATATTTGATGTATGAAAGTTCGTCTTGGTCGTCCTTTCCTTGTTGTATCTTTAATTTTATTGTATCTCGTAAGTTTGATATAATATGTATTAGCTCACGTGAGCAACATTATCAAAGTTTAATCTAAATCTTGATACTGGTGTTCTCCATATTCCTGTACGCTGCTGAGACGTGGACGCTGAGGGAAGTTGAGAATATGAAGATAGACGTCCTGGAAAGGTGCTGGAGGAAAATGCTTGGAGTGTCGAAGACGGAATTTAGCACAAATGTATCGATACTCCAGGAACTTGACATCAGGCAGTGTTTATCAGCCATGGTCCAGACTAGAACACTCCATAGAGCAACTTGTCGTGCAGGGTAGGGTCAAAGGCACAAGAACACGCGGCAGATCACCCATGCGCTGGACCGACCAGATTAAATCTGTCAAGAGCGAACCGAAGAAAATAAACACACAATATTTTTTTTAAAGTCTATAACGTATAATTACTAAATGTAATGTTTATTTGTTTAATAAATATTTCTTTTTTAATATCTAAATTAAAAGCTTAAATTCATACTTCCGGTCACGTGACCACAATCGGTAAGTGACGTCATTTCTAAGTAAATGTCAAATAAATAACTACAGACTAGACTGAGGACTAGACTATATTATATTAACTGTGTAGAATAACTGTCTGTCAATCTGTCACTGATTAAGTTATTTTCTTGTTATTTTATATAGGTAGGTAATCTGTAACCAACATTTTGTTTGTTCGCGCCCAGAACGTTTTCGCGGGAATTAGAAAAATTTAATTAAAATCATGATTTTTTATTGAAAATGGATTTTTTTTTTAAATTATTTAAAGTATTCTCAAAAAATTGGCATCATCCATATTCTATATGGAGCTCTGAAAATCTGTAATTGTAAGCGTATTTTGTACTGACTTTATTTGAGCAATATATATCGACGTGATTTTTTGCACAGAGATAATTGGAGAGTGACATATGCTACTTTTTATCCCGGAAATCCTTCGGGATATTTTTTTATGTCACATTTCATTTCCACGGGCGAAGCCGGGGCGGAAATCTAGTATTAAAATAAAAATGCAAATTTTTATCTCAATGTGTCTTTTTATATTTGGGATTTCTCTTAAATAGATCGAAGATAGCATAGTACGGGAGCCAACACATATTCTATAATATATTACTAGCAGACCCGGCAGACTTTGTCCTGCCCAAACGATGGCTTGCCTGCACTACCCCTACCCCTACCACTAACTTTGGATATTGTTCATACAAAAATACTAAAATAGCGATTAAAAAATGGGGGGGTGGGGGTAGAAAGAAAATAGTTCAATCATACAAATCGGTCAAGCCGTTTCGGAGGAGTTTGGTTACCAAACACTGTGACACGATAATTTTATTTATATAGATTTCTCAAAGGTGTTTTTGTGGGTAACAATTATCTCCCTTAAAATATTGTTTCAAAGTTAACAGATTTTCAGTAGATCTTGTTGATATTGCTTCTTTAAAAAGGGCAATTTAGTTTTTGTGACCAATGTTTCTACTAACTTATCAAACTATCTGTAACTTTGATATTTAACACAATTTTTTTCTTGATTTGCAGCTCCCGAAACCGTGTTACGGTTCCAGGGTACCCAGCGGAAGACCAAGTCTCCCTCGTTTAGCCTATGGTATTATTTTGTGAAGCTATAGCTAACGAGTGACGAGCTCAGTTGAGGTATATTTAGATGGAAAAGCCTCTTAGTGTGGTTTGTCGGATTATGTACATAAGTTTTTAATTATATGGTCTGCCTAGTTAATACCAGACGTCTTAATCACTCCGTATTTGTTTTCTTAAATTATGAAATATTCAAAAGCTTTAAAAAGGGTACCTAAAAAGGTACGATATAATTTGGCTTTTAAAAAAAAGTGTACCGACTTCAAAAATTATGCACAAATCACTATAAAAAACCCAGTGTGCCTATACAAAAAATACAACAAAAAAAAATACAAAGGGCACATAACTTGGAATTAAAACACTCGTGGATGCTATTAAAAAAATCCACTTGTGTTTTAATTACCCCTATTATGATCCCGTATCATAAACTACTATTAAAGATGCTCTTCCATTAACACATTTTAAATTATCAAAAATGTCTAATCCTTCTAAATTGCAATAATATTTCAATTAAATATTTGACCATTAGCTCCTAGACTAAGAAGGGTTTGTGCCGGCTTTAGCGCTTAATATTGCGGAAAATTCTCCATAAAGAGCGTTTCATGTGAATAAGCGATTAAGCTTGTAATCTTATATAAAATACGTGGGCACTTAATCAGAAATAATTTGCCACATAAGTATATAAAGAAAAGCAAACGGATTTTGATGATTACAGTTATATTGTCAATCGACTTTACTTCCTTCGTAGGGCAGGTAAAACCTTTATTCTTAAAATATATGGGTTATTAGGGCCATCGGTGGTCGAGTGGGTAAAACGTCGGCTCACAACTGAGAAGTCGCGGGTTGGATTCCCACATCCGACCATGTACCAATGGGTTTTTATAATAAAAAATCCATGATTGTCCGACAAACCGTACAAAGAAGCTTTTCCATCTACATACCTCAACAGAGCTGGCCACTCGTTAGATATAACCTCAAAAAATCTTCGGCTAAATGAGGAAGACTTTGTCTTATACTGGGTACCCTGGGGCCGGCAACGGTATTCTTTCCTAAATGAATGGACTAACGATGTAAAAACGAACCTGATGAAAAAAAGTTGAAAATTCGCATTTGGGGGTGCCAACTTCCACCTCAATTTTAGTTTTTTTTAAATAACTTTTTTTTGGAGGGTGGACAAAAAAAAATTTTTGGTGGACAAACGTGGACTAACGATGGATAAACGAACCTGATGAAAAAAAGTTGGAAATTCGCATTTGGGGGTGCCAACTTCCACCTCAATTTTAGTTTTTTTTAAATAACTTTTTTTTGGAGGGTGGACAAAAAAAAATTTTTGGTGGACAAACGTGGACTAACGATGGATAAACGAATGTGATGAAAAAAATATGGAAATTCGCATTTGGGGGTGCCAACTTCCACCCCAATTTTATTTTTTTGAGAGGTGGACAAAAAAAAATTTTTGGTGGACAAACGTGGACTAACGCTGGACAAACGAACCTGATGAAAAAAAAAACAGAAAAATCGCATTTGGGGGTGCTAACTTTACACAGCCTACCACTACCACTAACTTTGGCTATATTATTTCTCGTAAAGTAAAGGATAAAAAATGGTTATTGTGGGTTATCCCTAAGAGATCGACATATACCATAGCAGACTTTTTCGTAGACCTTTTTAAGGTGTACAATACTGTAGTACATTATTTTGATCTATCTCGTAGGGTTCAGCCAGCGTTTGTAATGTAAGCGCAAAAGAATGTCTTTATTTACGACATCACATTAGAAACCTCTAAAATGATCAGTGTTTCTCTTCTATATTATGCATGTTTTATACATATAAACCTTCCGCTTGAATCACTCTATCTATTAAAAAAACCCGCATCAAAATCCGTTGCGTAGTTTTAAAGATCTAAGCATACAGACGGGAAGCGACTTTGTTTTATACTATTGTAGTGATAAGGCTTGCCCTAGCTGTAACGGTGGGAACAATAAAAACCTGTCTCATATGAATATTGTGTATAATTTGGAACCAGATTTTAGATTTTTTTTAAGAGCAGATTCTGAGCTTTGATCATGCGTCCACTGACGGATTTTTGTTGTTACAGGTTAGCGCCTGGGTAACGGATTTGCTTTTATGCCAACTAGTTCTAGAAGAGAAGAAGGCTATATTAGCTTGCATATTGAGGATGGCTATCACTTGTTGGAATATAGGAAATTTTAATGGAGCTATGGAAATTGTGGCCGGTCTCAAGTAAGTATAACGCCTTTAATTCTTTGCTAACATTTCGACCCCGGCTCTGCTCGTAGCTATTTTGGACCAAAATAAAATTTAAGGGATATCGCAGCTTTCTATTTTTGAAACGGTGCTGTAATTTGAGAGATTACTCCTTACATCCAAACTTAGAAATTTACAAATATTAGTATAGATATAAGATCTAATAGGCAATAGGCTAATGCAAAAGCTGGTAAAGTGGGTCCGGTATCTCACCGAATTTTTTCGAAATAAACCACAAATGGCGGACCGTTCGTTACAAGAATTGGACGAGTCTGTGGTCGATTTCGGTGGACCGTATGGTAGCGCGCCGGCGTTTAGACGAATGTGTGGGCACCTTTCCACTTCGCAAACTGCTTACTTAGTAGGAAAAATGTATGGCCAGAAACAATATTAAAAATAATTAAGCTTTATATGACTAAAAAAATTTGTGTTTATATAATGTATATTTTATATATTAAGTAATCCATAGGAAATAGCATTTTTTCAGGAATCTTTCCAATTTCTCTTTCCCTAAAAACCTTATTCATCAAAAAAATGCCAAATCGATCCAGCCGTCCTCAAGTGAACCAACGAATTTTTATTTATTTAAATTATATACAACAGTACCATTTTAAACCACAAAAATTGGAAGAGTGAAGAAGGATACTGGAAGAAGAAAGAAGAAATGAAACACTGGGTAGGGGTTTCTTTCGGCCTTCAGCTATTTTAGAGACTGTAGGCCGGCGGAAACTACTTGCCTTTTGCTTTCAAAATATCACCAACAAATCATCGAAGATATGAAAGAAGAAAAGAAGAAAATTTAAGATAGCATTTTCTATTTTGTCAATTATAACATATAAAAAATATTATAAAATATGAATTTGCATGATTTATATACAGATAATAATTATATTGCTAAGATTTAAGTTTAAATATGTTGTATTGCTACGACTATATTCGCTACAATTTAGTGTCATATCTGTATTTCTACGACTTTATTCCCGACAAATTAGTCTCATATTTTATTGCTACGTCTTTATTCGCTACAAATTAGCCTCACATTTGTATATCTGCGACTTTATTCGCTACAAATTAGTTTTATATTTGTATTGCTACGACTTCATTCGCTACAAATTAGTCTCATATTTGTATTGCTACGACTTTATTTGCTACAAATTAGTCTCATATTTTATTGCTACGACTTTATTCGCTACAAATTAGCCTCATATTTTATTGCTACGACTTTATTCGCTACAAATTAGCCTCATATTTGTATATCTGCGACTTTATTCGCTACAAATTAGTTTTATATTTGTATTGCTACGAGTTAATTCGCTACAAATTAGTCTCATATTTGTATTGCTACGACTTTATTCGCTACAAATTAGTCTCATATTTGTATTGCTACGACTTTATTCACTACAAATTAGTCTCATATTGGTATTGCTACGACTTTGTTCGCTACAAATTAGTCTCATATTTGTATTTCTACGACTTTATTCGCTACAAATTAGTCTCATATTTCTATTGCTACGACTTTATTCGCTGCAAATTAGTCTCATATTTGTATTGCTACGAGTTAATTCGCTACAAATTAGTCTCATATTTGTATTGCTACGACTTTATTCGCTACAAATTAGTCTCATATTTGTATTGCTACGACTTTATTCACTACAAATTAGTCTCATATTGGTATTGCTACGACTTTGTTCGCTACAAATTAGTCTCATATTTGTATTGCTACGACTTTATTCGCTACAAATTAGTCTCATATTTCTATTGCTACGACTTTATTCGCTGCAAATTAGTCTCATATTTGTATTGCTACGACTTTATTCGCTGCAAATTAGTCTCATATTTGTATATCTGCGACTTTATTCGCTGCAAATTAGTCTCATATTTGTATTGCTACGACTTTATTCGCTACAAATTAGCCTCATATTTGTATATCTGCGACTTTATTCGCTACAAATTAGTATCATATTTGTATTGCTACGACTTTGTTCGCTACAAATTAGTTTCATGTTTGTATTGCTACGACTTCATTCGCTACAAATTAGTCTCATATTTGTATTGCTACGACTTTGTTCGCTACAAATTAGTATCATATTTGTATTGCTACGACTTTATTCGCTACAAATTAGTTTCATGTTTGTATTGCTACGACTTCATTCGCTACAAATTAGTCTCATATTTGTATTGCTACGAGTTAATTCGCTACAAATTAGTCTCATATTTGTATTGCTACGACTTTATTCGCTACAAATTAGTCTCATATTTGTATTGCTACGACTTTATTCACTACAAATTAGTCTCATATTTCTATTGCTACGACTTTATTCGCTGCAAATTAGTCTCATATTTGTATTGCTACGACTTTATTCACTACAAATTAGTCTCATATTTGTATTGCTACGACTTTATTCGCTACAAATTAGTCTCATATTTGTATTGCTACGACTTTATTCGCTACAAATTAGTCTCATATTTGTATTGCTACGACTTTATTCACTACAAATTAGTCTCATATTGGTATTGCTACGACTTTGTTCGCTACAAATTAGTCTCATATTTGTATTGCTACGACTTTATTCGCTACAAATTAGTCTCATATTTCTATTGCTACCACTTTATTCGCTGCAAATTAGTCTCATATTTGTATTGCTACGACTTTATTCGCTACAAATTAGTTTCATGTTTGTATTGCTACGACTTCATTCGCTACAAATTAGTCTCATATTTGTATTGCTACGACTTTGTTCGCTACAAATTAGTATCATATTTGTATTGCTACGACTTTATTCGCTACAAATTAGTTTCATGTTTGTATTGCTACGACTTCATTCGCTACAAATTAGTCTCATATTTGTATTGCTACGAGTTAATTCGCTACAAATTAGTCTCATATTTGTATTGCTACGACTTTATTCGCTACAAATTAGTCTCATATTTGTATTGCTACGACTTTATTCACTACAAATTAGTCTCATATTGGTATTGCTACGACTTTGTTCGCTACAAATTAGTCTCATATTTGTATTGCTACGACTTTATTCGCTACAAATTAGTCTCATATTTCTATTGCTACGACTTTATTCGCTGCAAATTAGTCTCATATTTGTATTGCTACGACTTTATTCGCTGCAAATTAGTCTCATATTTGTATTGTTACGACTTCATTCGCTGCAAACTAGTCTCATAAACTATTTCTAAAATATCCACGGGCGAAGCGAATCTAGTAAATTATAAAATTGTAACTGCAATTATTTTAACTACCAAATATTTTTGCTTCATCTGGGAATCAAACTCAGGCTCACCTTCTTAGTAGCTAACTTAACCTAACCACTAAATAAAATTGCGGTTGAAACACGTATGAAATACTGTAGCACTCCAAAAATGTGGTTTTTACGTAGATATGTTGAAAACAACACCAATGTGGTAAAAGGAAAATATATTACTCTTACAATGCATTCACTAAATTTGGGTGCTTCATAGTTTCATACGCTTATATAGTACATTGTGATATAAGGGTGGTAACTATGATATTACAAACGAGTTGAATTGACGTGGGGGGGGGGGGACCTTCGGTTGTAGGAAAAATATTTTCTGCCAATTTACTCCCTGTTTACACTGGTTTGGACACGTTGAAAGAATGAAGGATAAAAGATGGACTAAAAATGTTTATATGGCAGAAGTAAAAAAAAATTCTGACAGAGGATGACCTAGGTGTACTTTTATTGAACATATAAAAAAATTTATTGAAAACAATATTAAAAATACACACAATCGCCGAGCATGTATGAAAGCTTTGATGAATATAAAAGAAGCGAAAGAGGTCAGGATAGTCGCAGCAAATGACATTCGATTGTCTCTGCCTACCCCTCTTGAGATAAAGGGCGTGATTGTAAATAGATATATTAAATTGAGAGTATGGACTCTTAAATTTTAATCAATAACAATAAAGCGGTTTCGGAGACAATTCTTGACAAACATTGGTATAGACAAACGATATTTCATTCCAAAAACCGTCATTAAAAAGAAGGAGAAGGTTCTCAATTGGGACCGTATTTTTTTTAATGTATGTATGTACATCGATAACTCCGCCAATTGTGAACCGATTTTGATGGTTTCTTTTTTAATCGACAGATAATTCTTCCGGATTGTCCCATTTTTCTCTCATAAAAATTGGTTCATTAGTTTTCAGAAATTTTGAAAAAACTGACTTATAAAAGTACATTTTCTTGATATCTCGATAAAATATGTACCGATTTTGACAACTTATTTTTTTGAAGACATAATAATTTCTCGACGTTATCTCACAGACATATAACGAAAATCGGTTCAGTAGTTTTTCAGAAATTCAGTAATTAATTTCTGTTTACGGCTGAAATTATGTATCAGAAAAAGCCTTAGCAACGGTTGCTTTTGACACGAAGTTATCAATTTTCGTGACGATGGTCTAGCGGTTAAATGTAATGGGGTGCAGCGCAGGATGCACGCTTGTGCACGCATGGTTCAAATCACATCCACAGCGGTATTTTTTTTAATTTTCCATCAATATTTTTTTAGTTGCGTTATTATTTGTCTCTCAGGGCAGCAAAATCACTTAAAAAGGTAAAATAAACCTTTTAAAAAAAAGTGCACCGACTTCAAAAATTTGCACTGAAAAGTAAGAAATAATAAATATTTCGTCGTAGAATTTGAACACGGTTGGTGCCAAATTAGAAACAACTTATTTCCCAAATTCACTAATCTAGACAATTCATTAGGAACCCACGATCATCAACAACAAACATAGATAATATTGAACAGATCTTTATCTTCTTAGATGTTTATTACTTTGTATTCTAATTTGGCACCAACCGTCTTCAAATTCTACGACGAAATATTTATTATTTCTTACTTTTCAGTGCAAATTTTTGAAGTCGGTACACTTTTTTTACCTACAGCGTCGTATGTATATTTATATCTACCCCACTTTTGTTTCTTCACTGGTAGCCTTACGGCTCCTGAAACTGTGTTATCGGTCCTAGGGTACCCAGCGGAAGTCTCCCTCTTTTAGCCTCCTGTATTTGTGAGGCTATACCTAACGATTGGCCAGTTCTGTTGAGATATATTTAGATGGTTTTTGTACTAAATAAGTTTTACATTATAAAAAACTAAGATATTGGCATTATTGTTTTAAATCTGACAGAAACAAAGCAGACCATTATTTTTAATTTTTTTTAAATCTTTGACCAGAATAGTCTCCAAATCGGCTTAATGGATTTTAACTTTATAAATTATAGTAACCATTTAGATTTTTTTTTATTAATATAAAACCCTTATTAAAATCTAAAGATTAAAAGTAACTAAATAAACCAGGTCCTCGTGGAATAGTGGCAAGAATACTGGCTGCATTTCCCCGCTGAATCGCGATGCTGATTCGTTGAGCGAGGATGGAGCCAGCCCTCTTGTCACCAGAAGAGATGATACATCTTTAATAAAATTTTTGGCATTTGAACCCCACGGACCTAGAGTTTCTACACCAAACGGCACAAATTTGTAGTTTTCAATAATTGAACTATTCAATTTTATATTCAATTCAATAATAGACTTAGAATTTTCTGTTTGTTTTATCTTAATGTCTTAAACGGTTCTAAAGATATGGCTGTGTTATTGAGATCGGGTGAAAAATTGCAACTTATTTGAGCGTACGAATAGTAAAAGACAGGTTTGCTTAATTGAGAAATGCCGGTCCGCAGAATATTGCCTGCGAGAGCGTCCCGTTCAACCGTAAATTCACAGAGAAAGATATTGAAACTCCTTCATCATGTCAAGTATTATAGACGTAACAATAACAATAAGCCGATTAATCAGTAGGTAAGCTGTTCCCACCGACCGTGATATGTCCTATTAATCACTGACTAATCACAACTATCACAGCTGGATTAAACTGGATTCCCCATCATGCGTTAGTCGCCATGACATTACGTACTTCCGAAATTTTTTCATTTATAATGTTAGAAAAAGTGCTTGTTACAAGCGACAAAAGCGAAGCAAACTTTCTTCAGCTACATCTACCAGTCTGGAATGACGTCACGTCTGTCTCCTGGCAGATGTTGAAGCCCTGCGTTAAGAAATTTAACTTTCTTGGGAAGAATTGTGCAGTGGTATCCCCTTGCCTTCTGCACCAGACATTTTGAGACTATTAAGGTCTTCAGGCTCTATTATTATATTGTATATACTTAGTCTATGTTTAATCCAGAATATAAACTATTTATCCTCCAAGTTTCACCATAATCCCAGCCGTTGACGCGTGAATGAGCAACAAAAATAAATACTCTTATAACTACTTATCTATTAGAGATAGATATATGCTACCGCAGACTTTTTTGTAGATAATTTTATTCTACACAATTCTTTCCTACATAACTTTGTTATATCTCTGACGGATTAGACAGCATATGCCATGTAAACTCGCTGGGGCTAACTTTTTCCCCGACTTCAATCACTTATACTGTTAATGCTCAGCTCCTAAACATAATAGATCCATGTAAAATACTCGTAAACCTTCGCGGTTCAGTGGTTTTTCATTGGAAAGGTCACAGACAGACAGACGCTGGGGGACTTTGTTTTATATTGTAACGAGTAGATACTTAAACCGCACACATAAACACGTAAACACAGTGAGTTGTTATGTCTTACTGCCTAAACACATCAAGGTCGACAGACGTCTCTAGAAAAATCCAGAAAGAATCAACTACAAACGAAAATGGACCGTATGTACCTAACCATAAGTACCAAATCGGCCGCGGTCAGTGTGTAGGTATTTAACGACGAGGCGCGTCTACAACTTTGTACAACAATCTCGGCCTTTCTTGAATGTTCGACGGACTACAAAAACAGAGGATCTTTGCCAGGGAGAGACAGTTCGAATCAGAGCGACCAAAGCGAAAGAGCGAAGTGGAATTTTATGCGACTAAGTGTTATTCTAGTGTTTTCATTTATTTAACTGTATTTTTGTGGTGTTAAAGTAAAGTTTGTCCATTTTATCGGTATTTTGAATGTCTTCGAACCATAGCTCGTAACAATATTATGTAGTGATTAGGATCTAGGATAATAAATAGGGAACGACTCCATAGATTTTTCTATTACTATGTATCTAGCGGTGAGCTTTAATTCACATAATCTATCTCGTTTTACAGATATTTCATTTTTACTTTTGACTTTTGTAAGCATAATTTATAAACCACATTTACATACATTTACGCCTCAATCACATCGGGGTAGACAGAGACTAAGTATCTGCACATGCCACGACCCAGACACACCTCTCTTGTTAACATACATATACTCACGCCTGAATCACATCGGGGTAGACAGAGACTAAGGACCTCCACATGCCACGACACAGACACACCTCTCTTGTTAACATACATATACTCACGCCTGAGTCACATAGGGGTAGACAGAGACTAAGGACCTCCACATGCCACGACACAGACACACCTCTCTTGTTAACATACATATACTCACGCCTGAATCACATCGGGGTAGACAGAGACTAAGGACCTCCACATGCCACGACATAGACACACCTCTCTTGTTAACATACATATACTCACGCCTGAATCACATCGGGGTAGACAGAGACTAAGGACCTCCACATGCCACGACACAGACACACCTCTCTTGTTAACATACATATACTCACGCCTGAATCACATCGGGGTAGACAGAGACTAAGGACCTCCACATGCCACGACCCAGACACACCTCTCTTGTTAACATACATATACTCACGCCTGAATCACATCGGGGTAGACAGAGACTAAGGACCTCCACATGCCACGACACAGACACACCTCTCTTGTTAACATACATATACTCACGCCTGAATCACATCGGGGTAGACAGAGACTAAGGACCTCCACATGCCACGACACAGACACACCTCTCTTGTTAACATACATATACTCACGCCTGAATCACATCGGGGTAGACAGAGACTAAGGACCTCCACATGCCACGACCCACACACACCTCTCTTGTTAACATACATATACTCACGCCTGAATCACATCGGGGTAGACAGAGACTAAGGACCTCCACATGCCACGACATAGACACACCTCTCTTGTTAACATACATATACTCACGCCTGAATCACATCGGGGTAGACAGAGACTAAGGACCTCCACATGCCACGACACAGACACACCTCTCTTGTTAACATACATATACTCACGCCTGAATCACATCGGGGTAGACAGAGACTAAGGACCTCCACATGCCACGACCCACACACACCTCTCTTGTTAACATACATATACTCACGCCTGAATCACATCGGGGTAGACAGAGACTAAGGACCTCCACATGCCACGACCCATACACACCTCTCTTGTTAACATACATATACTCACGCCTGAATCACATAGGGGTAGACAGAGACTATAAGGACCTCCACATGCCACGACACAGACACACCTCTCTTGTTAACATACATATACTCACGCCTGAATCACATAGGGGTAGACAGAGACTATAAGGACCTCCACATGCCACGACACAGACACACCTCTCTTGTTAACATACATATACTCACGCCTGAATCACATAGGGGTAGACAGAGACTATAAGGACCTCCACATGCCACGACACAGACACACCTCTCTTGTTAACATACATATACTCACGCCTGAATCACATCGGGGTAGACAGAGACTAAGGACCTCCACATGCCACGACCCAGACACACCTCTCTTGTTAACATACATATACTCACGCCTGAATCACATCGGGGTAGACAGAGACTAAGGACCTCCACATGCCACGACCCACACACACCTCTCTTGTTAACATACATATACTCACGCCTGAATCACATCGGGGTAGACAGAGACTAAGGACCTCCACATGCCACGACCCAGACACACCTTGTTATCATATTTTATAGATGGTTATTTTTATTTTCCTAAGGAACTACGTAAAGCTTTCATCCCATAAATACATTAATAAAGATTTATGATGAATTATTATACATTAAATCCATTTGCAGAATATTTTCTCGTGGCGTATATTTTAATATCAACATACCATTGCGGCTTTTACATCTAGTGGTGGCCAGAGACATTCAGTAACAGTGTACAGTAACAGATTTTTTCTTAGTTTTCTTAGTCTCTGGGTTTGGTTTGTCAGATTAAGTACCTCCACATAAGTTTTTTGTTATAAAAAAACCCATTGGTACATGGCCGGGATGGAACCGTGGTCCGCTTAGTTAATACCAGACTTTTTAACCACTGGGCAACCGGAATAAATTTTTTTTGTTTTATTGTCGAGTAATTTTTTTATTTACTTCTTACAGACATACATACAAACTCTATCTATCTATCATCACGCCTTTTATCCCAAGAGGGGTATGCAGAGACAATCGAATGCCATTTGCTACGATCCTGACATACCTCTCATACCATTGTGTGTACTTTTAATATTTACATCTGTTAAGATATAAATGCCGTGAAAGTGTAGACGTTGCTTTTAGGTACCAAATTCGCCCGTGGATATTTTTGAACAAAATAAAATATACCCTACAGCACTCATAGATAATTGCTTGCCTGCACTACCCCTACCCCTACCCTGTTTCCCACGATGCGTACATGTCTATTTCAGAATGTTGGCAAACATACACTTCATACATAGCTTTTGTCATGTTCACCTCTGCCCACCCCGTTCCCGTCGTCTTGCCGTGATGGTATATAGCCTATGTTACCCAGGGATAATGTAGCATTCTAGTTTCTTATTCGTAACAAACATACAAAAATACAAATATTTCCTCTTTCTAATATTAGTATAGATAGGTTAGGTATGTCTGTAAAAATGGCAGTACAACGAATACCTTCCTAGTTTTGTGAAAGTAGGTCAAAAGTCTACAAATAGATTTCCAGTCAATGAATAAATTGGACTGTGAAGTCCCCTTTGAACTTAAGAAAATATCTGTTCCCTTTTTGATCTTAATATATCTCAGGTGATTTTGATATATTTATGAAGAACTCTTACAATGCGGGGTGGAAATTAAGTAGGTATCCATATTAAGGGCCATATCTCCATAATTTGTATGGAGATATTACTATTCCCAATTTCTCTGTAAATACTCCACCTGTGTCACTGTAATTTAGCATATAGTTACTTATTCAATATATACATATAAGTGAAATAGTCGTTATTTTTTCAATTGGTTTTATTGAATAGGAAATGTGGGTGGTAAAATAAAGGATTATTTTGCCTCTGTTTTCTCTTTCATAATCTATCAAGTCTTGCGTCGTGTAATTGAAGCTTTGTTATAGATTACGAAAGAGAAAACGGGGGCAAAATTTAACTACCCATATTTTCTATTCAAAAAAACGCATTGAAAAAATAACAGCTATTTCACTTAGATATATTGAATAAGTAACTATATGCTAAATTACAGTGACACAGGTGGATTATTTACAGAGAAATTCGGAAAACTTTATCCCAGAATAAATATGGATATATAGGAGTCTTAAGGCCCCTTTCATGTATTTTGTCCAGAAATATAATATTTGATAAATGGATTTTTGGTGTTCTAATTCCGAGAAATAGAAAGGTTTCGAATAAACTTGATAACGGCCTTAAATTTTAAATGTAACGAATATTATTTACTTATTTCAACTGATTTCCGAAAGTCGTTATTCGAAAAACGGTCGGAAGGCAATTGAGTTCTTAATACGTAATTTATGTATTCTTATTTATGGTGCGCCGGTGGCCGAGTGGTTAAGACGTCTTGTATTAACTAGGCAGACCACGGGTTTGATCCCGGATCCCGGCCATGTACAAATGGTTTTTTCTTATTAAAAATGTATGTACATAATCTGACAAACCACACTCGCCGGATTTGAATTCTGACTAAATGCTATTTTGTATTATGCCTCTTAAGGCCACATGTGTACGTCTACTTTGAAATCAAATAATGAAACTTCTTGCAAATGGTTGGACTTGAAAAAAGTGGCCAAACTGAATTTACAAACATTTTATATTAATTAATGTATTTTCATTTAAAAAAACATGTTTTTCAAATTTTCGCGAAAACGATGACGTCGTCACATTTAGCAAACCAAGTTCGTTCGTGCATTGAATATTGCTCACACCTCTGGGATGGTTCCGCTCAGTATCTCCTCGATGCCCTCAACGGTTTGCAAAAAAGAGCAATTCGCATCATCAATGACCCAACAGCCACACGAAATCTCGAGCCTCTACAGTTACGCAGAGACATAGCCTCTCTTAGCGTCTTCTATCGACTGTATTATGGGGAGTGTTCAGAAGAACTCCATGACCTCGTCCATCCCCTTTTCGCACCCGCACTGCTCGCGCAGGCTACAGTTTCATCCTCACACCGGCGACACGTTCAGCATACGAACGAAAAAATTCAGTGACGCGTTCCTGTGTCGTACTGCCAAAAAGTGGAATGAACTTCCGGCGTCGGTCTTTCCTCCTTTCTACAACCTGGGATCCTTCAAGCAAAGCGTAAAAAAGCATCTCTACGGGTCCGGCATAGTGGGCGCGACTGGCAGACTGTATTACGATCTGCCAGTCGTGCGCATTCATGGACCAGCCACCTATGCTTAATAATCAGGCGGTGGCAAGGTCACATGTCGTCTTCACTATAAAAAAAACGAACACAATGGTGGTCA
Organism: Nemapogon koenigi; assembly: GCA_963924495.1. NCBI lineage: Eukaryota > Metazoa > Arthropoda > Insecta > Lepidoptera > Tineidae > Nemapogon > Nemapogon koenigi. The sequence continues at coordinate 7,088,472 of OZ004655.1, forward strand.
CAGATTAAATTAAATAACAATAAAATAACTTAGTCTGTGACAAATTGACAGACAGCTATTATACAATTTTTTTATTATAGCTCCATCAGGGTTTTGATGATTCCGCCAATGTCAAGTATTATAGACGTCACAGTAACAATATGACGATTAACCATAAATATGCTGACGAGATTAAGGCTCCTATATCCATAATTTTTCTGGGATAAACTATTCTCAATTTCTCTGTAAATAATCCACCTGTGTCATTTAGCATATAGTTACTTATTCAATATATCTAAGTGAAATAGCTGTTATTTTCTCAATGGAGTTTTTTAAATAGGAAATATGGGTGGTTAAACTTTGCCCCCGTTTTCTCTTTCATAATATATGAAAGAGAAAACAGGGGCAAACTATTCCTTTATTTTACTACTCATATTTCCTATTCAATAAAATCAATTGGAAAAATAACTTAGATATATTGAATAAGTAACTATATGCTAAATTACAGTGACACAGGTGGATTATTTACAGAGGAATTGGGAATAGTAATATTCCCATACAAATTATGAGGATAGGATTAAACTGGATTCCCTATCATGCCACGACAAGACGCGTGCGTTGGTCGTATAATCTAGACAGTTATTAGTAGTAATATAGTTACTAGTCTGTAGTTATTTATTTGAAATTTACATGAATGTGACGTCACTTACCGTTTGCGGTCACGTGACCGGAAGTATGAATTAAAGCTTTTTAATTTAGTTTTTTTTTCAGCTTTATAAATTCAAAGCAAAGTTTATTTTAAATATTTACATCTTAACTAAAATGTATAGTAATAAATAAGTAATATATTTAAAAACTATTTAAACAAATTATAAAAAGAATACTTCTTCCAGAACCCCTCTCTGTGGCATGGTTCCCAAAACACTGGCTGCGTTACCTCGCTGAAAGGTTAAACTGATCCTTTGAGCGAGGTAAGAGCCATTCTTTAGGTCACCCGAGGCGTGGACTAGTCTCGTACCTAAGTTTTTCATGAATATTTTCATTTCGGCAGACCATGGACCCATTGTTTCCACTGCAAGCGACGAAAATAAGTAATTTATTATAATATTTGAATATTTTCGGCGCTTGAGCAGTTAAACAAATAAATGTCTATATAAAAAATATTATTGTGTATTTATTTTTTTTTACATTTAAATTTAATGTAATGTTTACACTAGAAATTGTAATCTCTACTTGTAATCCTTTTAAATCCATACTATCTGTCTGTAGCTAAACCACTGAACCGGTTTTGATGAAATTTGATACAGAAAAATGTTAAATATTAGACTCCTGTTTGTGATTTCTAAAAATCCTACCCTATTAAGTAGGGTGTCATTAAAAATATCTCAAGCGTTTCTCTATACCCTCTACTCACGAACATCCTAGCCTTAACAAAGCTTTTTTTTTTCAGATCAAATAAACTTAAGCCGTTCTGGTTTAGCATATGCGACGAACCACTACCTGCGTTGGATTTCTTATCTGCAGCCTTACTCTCAGCTGAATACGAAAGAGCCTTAGCTAGGGCCTTAGCTATGCCTGAGTGCAGACTTATACCATTTTTCGGTGCCTTTTTGAGAGAATTAAGGTAAGTAACTTGAGATCAGATTTTTTTGAAGGAAAGTGGCTATTTCACATAGTAGCTATACTCCCTAAACCGTGTCTCCCTCTTTTAGCCGATGGTATTTGTAAGGCTATACCTAACGAGTGGTTAACTTTTCCCCGACTTAATTCACTAATACTGTTAATGCTCAGCTCCTAAACATGATAGGTCCATGTTTAATACTCGTAAACCTTCCCGGTGAATCAAGCTATCTAATCCTGAAAACTGCAATATAATCCGTTGAGTAGTTTTTCCATGAAAAGGGCCAGACAGACAGACAGACGCGGACCGAGAACTTAGTAGCGCACAGTAGGTAGTTATACAGACAAAACAAGTGGACTGTGTTTGGTGAGTACAGATGTTCGCCTCAGGATATATCGCATCCGGAACGATGTCATTAGAGAAGAATGCGGAGTAAATGATGATGTTGTGACTAAAGAAAAGTAGTTTACGCTGGTTTGGACACATTGAAAGAATGACGGATGAAAGATTGGCTGAAAAGGTTTATATGGCTGAAGTGAAAGGAAATGCTGGCAGAGGACGACCTCATCATCATCATCATCAACCTTTTAAGATCCACAGCTGGATCATGGTCTCCCTCTAGTGCACCATTTTAGTGGTGCTGATTGAGAGGAATTGCCATAGTCACCACGCTTGGCAGGCGGGTTAAGCACATATTCTTAAAGAAAATTGGTGCTTAGCATTTTGGCAGGGGGTAGGATTCGAACCCGGGACCTCCGGTTTCAAGTCCACCGTCCTACCCAATTAGGCTATCGACTACCTCGAGGACTTTTATTGAACAATAAAAAAAATATATTGATCGATGGAAATATTAAAAGTACACACAATCGCCGAGCATGTATGAAAGGTATGATGAATATAAAAGAAGCAAAAGAGGTCTGTCAGGATCGTAACAAATGGCATTCGATTGTTTGTTTTGTTGTAGTTTTAAACATTATTATTAAACATGTATGTATGTTTAGGAGCTGAGCATTAACAGTATTAGTTTTTTTATAGAGAAGACGACATGTGATCTAGCCACCGCCGGATTATTAAGCATATTGCTATTGCCGCTTGAAGGACCCCAGGTTGTAGGAAGCAGGAAAGACCGACGCCGGAAGTTCGTTCCACTTTTTGACAGTACGACACAGGAATGAGTCACTAAATTTTTTCGGAAGGTACCTATCGACTGTGAGGATGAATTAAGTCGGGAAATAAGTTAGCCCCAGCGAGTTTTCCTGGCGTATGCTGTCTAATCCGTTAGAGATATAACAAAATGATGTAGAAAAGATTTATGCAGTATAAAATGATCTACAAAAAAGTCAGCGGTATCTCTAATAGATAAGTAGTTGTAAGCCCATATTAAACTCAAGCGAAACTTTGTCCTTTTTGTAGACAGGCAAAGTCATAGATAAAAAGTTAGTATTTATTTTTCTATACATTTTCCGGGAACGTTGTATCGTGTCACTTTGAAAGCGTTATCTTGATCTATGTTTAACTTGTTTAATTAATAACTATATAGAGTTGTTTATATCTTCGATTATCCGAACCAATTGGGAAAGAAACTAGTTCGGATAATCAAAAGTTTGGATAATCAAAACGTGGGTTTTTTGGGACGATATCAAATGATAGACAACACTTTTTTACATACATGTATATATTAAAATTTGACATATTATTAACGTTGAAATATATATACCTACATGTATTTTTAATGTTTAGATTAATTTTAAGGTTTTTGATCTGTGTAAATAAATAAAATGTAAAAAAACTTAAATTTGAGGGATAGATATAGATAATTAATCAAAGAGGTATGTAGGTACCGTTGTTTTTCCTGTATAATTCAGTATATTTACAAAATGTGGTCTTGTTGTAGAATGTGTGATATATAGCGTATTGACCGCATATGTTGAAAGAATGAAGAATTAAAGATTGACTAAAAAGGTTTATATGGTTGAAGTGAAAGGAAATGCTGACAGAGGGCGACCTAAGTATACTTTTATTGAACATATAAAAAAATTATTGATCGATGGAAATATGAAAATTACACACAATCGCCGAGTATGTATGAAAAGTATGATGATTATAAAAGAAGCGAAAGAGGTATGTCAGGATCGTAACAAATGGTATTCGATTGTCTCTGCCTACCCTTTTTGGGATGAAAGGAAAAATATTTTTTAGCTTACATCCTATTTTAGTTTTGTAGTTGCACAACTCTATATAAATACATACAGTAATTAATTAAAACTAGACACCCGGTGAATTAAGTTTATTAAAGAAAAAAATACCATTGTGTACAATTAAAAAGAAAATGTAAGTAGATAATTTAATATCTTTTTTTATAATTAACATTACCTATTTGTTTTGGTTATGGAATTAAAATTGGAAGGTCAGGGTTCAATGCTCAGCATTTTAAAAGAGTTTTTGATGTCCTCTCGCTTTCCTATAATCTGTAGAAGTGATTTCGTGAAAAGGGACGGAAGTGTGTAATAGATAGATTGATTTGACCAATGAGCGCGCGCGGTGGTAGAGTTGGCCGTCAGATGGTACCAACCTATTTTCCGAGAGGTTGGTACTGTCAGCCAACAGTGTGGCGTGTGTGTAACGAAAAAGAGAAATAGAGAAGTTGTTGCTTATTACCAAGGTGAGATGTTTTATGTAGGTGCGTCGGTGGCCGAGTGGTTACGATGTCTGGTATTAACTAGACGGACAACTGTTCGATCCCGACCATGTACCAATGGGTTTTTTATAATTAAAAACCTATGTACATAATCCCACAAACCACACTTAGAGGCTTTTCCATCTAAATATACCTCAACAGAACTGGCCACTCGTTAAGTATAGCCTCACACATACCATCACACACTGGGATCGATAACACGCAAAAAACCGTATGTCGTAGGGAAATGAGGATATCTGGAAATACTTGAATTCCCTAGGAATTACTAGAGATATGACAAAAAGATGTAGGAAAGAATTGTATAGAATAAAATGGTCTATAAAAAAGTCCGCGGTAGCACATATCTATCTATAACAGATAAGTAGTTATAAGGTTTTAAACCTATATTGTACGCAGTTATGAATACAGAGGTGGAAATCAGGATATAGACAGTTAGGATTGTATTATAATTGTCTCTGTCTACCACTCCTGGAGTAAGAGGCGTGATGATAGATTAGACTATTATCGTATTCACAACCAGTTTATCTTTTTCAGAGAAATCCTAGCAGCTACTCCGTCGTTGACAGCTGAAGCCATAAGGCCTTCAAGTCCTCGACATAGAACGAGAGAATCTAAACGAGAGTCCAGTAAAGATGATAGGTAAGTAACGATATTTCAAAAAAAAATATTAGGCCACATCTTGGTCCGGCATCGCACAGAAAATTTCCTATTTCGGCCACCGGATGATCTAGGCGGACTGTTCGTTACAAGAATTGGACGAGTCTGTGGTCGGTTTCGGTGGACCGGTACGGCGACGCGCCGGGGATTGGACTAATGAGTGGGCATAGACAGCATTTTCGATTAGGTTTTCCTGTAACTAAATAAACTAAAAAAAAAATATTTTTCATATTCATCATACCTTTTATACATGCTCGTCGATTGTGTGTACTTTTAATATTGCCATCGATCAATCCATTTTTATATGTTCAATAAAAGTACACCTAGGTCGTCGTCTGCCAGCATTTCCTTTCACTTCAGACATATAAACCTTTTTAGTCAATCTTTCATCCTTTAACCAAGTCTCCCACTTTTAGCCGATGGTATTTGTGAGGCTATACCTAACGAGTGGCCAGTCCTGTCGACCGAAAGGCCAAAATCGTTAATGGTACAATGCCAGCCAGGGAATGCACGGGCCGAGATGGTCCAACCCTACAATGTGCGAGCAAACTCTGTGAACTTGTCTTTGCCCGGCCCAGCAAATTTGCTCGACATTCTAGTGTTGGACATTCTCAGACCATACATTCCTTGGCTGGTCCTGTACCGACATAAACGTTTTTGGCCTTTTGGTCGACACAAAAGATGTCACGTCAAAATATATGCCCACCTATATCTATACTAATATTATAAAGAGGAAAGATTTGTATTTTTGTGTGTGTGTTTGTAATGAATAAACTCAAAAACTACTGTGCCGATTTCAAAAATTCTTTCACCATTGGAAAGCTACATTCACCCTGAGTGACATATATTTGTTGCTAGAAAAGATTAGGGATCCTTACTAAAACTTAAGTAACGTAGCCCAAGGTGTAAAAAAGTGCCCAAAAACGTCTTTCGTCGCATGCGCTGCGGAAACTATTGATCATAGAACAAAAGTATGTTCTACAATATTAAAGAACATATCAATATCTACAAAAAGTGTCGCGATAGTATATGTCTAACTATTATAGTTAAGTCATAATAAGTGTTCTTTTATTTTAAAAATTTAATTAAAAAGCCGCCGCTAGAAATAGCTCTTTATTTGTACCTTGCTAAAATAAATTACTTTATTTTAGCACGGTTAGGGGTAGGGGTATGGGTAGGGGTAGGGGTATAGGGTATATTTTATTTAGTTCGTAAATATCCACGGGCGAAGCCGGGGGCGGAATGCTAGTTGTATATAGGGGCATTTCACGTGCAGCGGACAGGAAAAAAAAGTTCAAGTTTCCGAATTCAGTTTTATTTTAGTATGTTATACCTATACATGATCTCGACACAGACACAAAATATTTTTGCAGTGGCAAGCCTGGTTAAAAAAATATCTGTCTTTGAAAATTTGGGTAATCGTGAGGTATGTGCTACTTCGAATGACATTATTCAGTTTAAAAAAGGTAGGTATAGTTAAATAAATTAACTACTGGTTTTTATACTTTATTTAATGACCTTTTTAACCTGAAATTTGAATTTTAAAAATATAAAAAAAAATTTATCTATTTTTACAAAGTTCGCATTTTTTTATTTTATTTTAAGTTCATTAAAGCTTATATTGTGTATATACTTCGTGCCAAGTTGCATAATGGGCCGCGCAGCCGTTTAGGAGCTATATGTATTTAAATACCGAAGCGCGACGGCAACCCCGTTCTCACTTCTCACGTATAGTCAGTAAGTTATTAAATAATAGATAAATAATGTTGTATCCGATTTTTTTTTTGCTTTAGTAGAGGTTATATGGTAGACTAGCTTTCCAAACCGGTTTCGCCAGTGGTAATTTTCGAAATTTAAAAAATTACTACTATATAGCCTTCCCCTTCCCCAGGGTTCAAACTATCTCCATACCAATTTTTTCTATTTTCCTCCGTGATTTTTTTATATTTTTAAAATTCAAATTTCAGGTTAAAAAGGTCATTAAATAAAGTATAAAAACCAGTAGTTAATTTATTTAACTATACCTTTTTTAAACTGAATAATGTCATTCGAAGTAGTACATACCTCACGATTACCCAAATTTTCAAAGACCGATATTTTTTTAACCAGGCTTGCCACTGCAAAAATATTTTGTGTCTGTGTCGAGATCATGTATAGGTATAACATACTAAAATAAAACTGAAATCGGAAACTTGAACTTTTTTTTTCCTGTCCACTTCACGTGAAATGCCCCTAATATTTAGATGGAAAAGCCAGTATAGTTTGTCATACATAGGTTTTTTATTATAATAAAGCCATTGGGATCAAAGCTATTAGGGCATGACCGATGTGGACATCAAACCCTGTATTATTTGCGATGACTGTATATATGAAGGCCTACTAGGAAGTCATCATGTATTGATCTTATAGTGAGTAATATAAATGAATGTAAGCCTAATATACTTTACTTGGCACTCTCCGACCATGAGACAGCTCAGACTCTAAGTTTTGATTTTTCTCTTAGTAAAAAAAAGATTTCTAGGCAGGGAAAGCTCTTATTTGAGAGTAGGCGTGACTACTCTGAAGAAAACATTTTTAAATTTTGGAAATGTATGTCGGCTCTTACTTTCCATGATGTTCTCTTGGAGAGAAATACAAATACAGCTTTCAATATGTTTCATGATTGTATAACCCTCTTTTATGACATGTGTTTTCCACAAATAACAGTCAAAGTGGCAAATAAACAAATAAAAAATGGCTGGATTACTAAAGGCTTGAAAAGATGTAGTATTACTAAAAGAAAACTGTACCTTCAATACAGGCAGTCTAATAGACATAACAAAAATGTAAATAAATTAAAATATATGAAATATAATAGATTGTTAAAGAAATGTATGAATAAGGCTCAGGCATTAAACAATTATAAATATATATCCAACTCTAAAAATCAATGTAAAGCTACTTGGGAGGTAATTAAATCTAAGACAGGCAAACAATACTTGTCTAGGGAAATAAAAACAATTTACAATGAAAATAATATGAAAATCCATGATCCTACAGAGGTAGCAGAGCTGTTTAATAAATATTTCATAAATATTAGTGACAAATGTAACTTAAGAAATGTAAATAGTGGCAAAATGGGTCTCTCTACTCCAAATAATATTAATAGTTTTTACTTAACACCAGTAATTCCTTTGGATGTTTATAGGGTAATAAAGGGGCTAAAGAATACTGGCTCTACTGGCTATGATGAACTTAACACTAGAACAATAAAAAAGTGTGCGGCTGAACTATCAGTCCCAATATGTCACATTTTAAACTTGTCTTTTGTTGAGGGGGTATTTCCAGAACGTTTAAAATTATCTGTAGTTAAGCCATTACACAAGAAAGGTGATAAATGTGAAATGAACAATTACCGTCCTATAACCCTTGTGCCTATTCTCTCAAAGGTGTTTGAAAAAATTGTTTACAATAAGATATATAATTTTGTGGACAGATTTCACTTACTAAAAAGTCAGCAATATGGATTTAGAAGGAATTGTAGCACGACTTTAGCATGTTTTTCTCTGATAAAAACTATCACACAGTGTCTAAACTTGCACACTCCTGTTGTCTCACTCTTTTTAGATATGAGTAAGGCATTTGATCTGGTGTGTCATTTAACATTGGAGGGTAAACTGGAATCATTAGGAATCAGAGGAGTAGCCTTAAAATGGATTGTTAGTTATTTGGAAAACAGGAAGCAATGTGTCGAGGTTGCGCGGATTTATAAATCCCATGTTCATTCATGTAGGTCCCGGTTCAGCAAACAAAATTGTTATGGTGTGCCACAGGGTAGTGTCCTTGGCCCGCTTTTGTTTTTGTTGTACATAAATGACTTACCGGATATAACTAAACATCAATGCATACTATTTGCAGATGATACAACACTTTCAATTCAGTGTAATAATAGATTGACTTTTGAGAATGAAATCAATGAAACATTGAATTCAGTTGTAGATTGGATGCAGCAGAATAATTTAAAGGTTAACATGAATAAAACCAAATATATGCAATTTCAAACACATAATTCTGTACCAATTAAGCTCAATATACAATATAAAAATAATAGAATAGAGGAAGTTGACACAGCACTATTCTTGGGCATTAACATTGACAAAAAATGTAATTGGAAACAACACATTAGTAAGTTATGTAGTAGAATTGATGGATTTGTGTATGCACTGAATAGGTTGAGACTAGGAGTAAATAAGGGGACTGCAATGATGGCATATCACGGCTATGTGAGCTCCATTTTAAGATATGGTTTAATATTATGGGGTAACTCTGCTGACACAACTAAAGCTTTTGTAGTACAGAAGAAATGTGTGAGAGCCATATGTGGAGCTCACTTCTTGGACACATGTAAGCCCCTATTTAAAAACAATAACATTCTACCATTGCCATGTATGTACATCTATGAAATGCTTCTTCTTGCTAGAAGATGCCCTCACATGTTTGACAGGGACAACAAAATCCGATTGAGGCGTAAACAAAAATTACAATTCCAGTTGCCTCAAATGAGACTACAGCTATTCAAAAAGAATTCTTACTGTATGTCCATCATAATAAATAATAAATTGCCTGACTCTTATAAGGAAATTAATAATTTCTCCCTATACAGGAAAATGGTCTTTAGGTTACTTTTAGACAAGTGTTATTATACAGTTGAAGAATATTTGAATGATAATATTGAGGATTTTGTAAATAGTACTTAACTGACTTTTTTTTTTTTTTTTGTTTTATTTTTTGTTTTTGACATTCATGGTTTTATTGATTTATTGTTGTTTGTGTTGAAGTTTTTATATCTATTATTATTCAATTATTGTGACATTAGAATAATTATAGTGATATATGTAGGTAGGTTATATATTGACAATTTTGTAAATCTAATTTTTGACATTTATTTAGAAAATATTGTATAACTAGGTACCTATATTGTATATAAATTAAAGATTTGAACACCGCCGTGCGGTAGAATGTGATGCTTTATAAACTGTACCATATTTGATTCAAATAAATCCTTATATATATGAATGTTTTAATGACTTTTATTCAAAGCTTATTTCAAATAATTTAATTTGTTTCACCGCAAATTAAGTTAGTTGGTTACTGAAAATTGCTCATATTGTTATGCGGTATTTTTTAATACTTAATTAAAATAATTTTGAAACTTTATATCTCCTGAAATATTCAGCTTTTAAATAAAAGTGTGATTATGTGCATAATCCGACAAACCACACTTAGAGGCTTTTCCATCTAAATATACCTCAACAGAACTGGCCACTCGTTAGGTATAGCCTCACAAATACAGGGAGATATGGTATTCCGCTGGGTAACACGGGCAATCAAGAGGGGTAGGCAGAGACAATCGAATGTCATTTGCTACGATCCTGACATACCTCTTTCGCTTCTTTTATATTCATCATCCTTCATACATGCTCGGCAATTTTGTGTACTTTATTTTTATAACTAAACTACTTTTCTTAATTTTAGTCACAACATCATCTTTCACTCCGGATTTCCACTGCATTTATCTTATGGTGGATAATTTATGAAATCTGACAAGAATTTATCCTGAATCATTTCCGGGATAACATTAGTCACTCTCTGGTCCTCCAACTATATCTGTGCACAAAATCACGTCTATCCGTTACTCTGTGTTGTCGTGAAAAAATGTCAAACAAACAAAGAATAGTTAGAGCTACATAGTTATGTTGAGGATTCTGTTTTTAGTATTTAGCTACGAAACGCTGTAAATGCTACGTAATCTAAATAAAACACAATTCGGTATAAATAAAGTAAAAACTAAGAAACCTTATTACTAAGGCTCCGCTGTCCGTCCGTCCGTCCGTCTGTCACAGGGCTGTATCTTTTGAACCGTAATAGGTAGACAATTGAAATTTTCACAGAGAGAGTATTACTATGGCCGCTATAACAACAAGTAATAAAAAAAGTTAACAATTAAAGGGGGTCTCATACAAGAAACATGTTTTGTTCGGTGTTTTTTGCTCGATTTTAATAATAGCAATACATAGCTCTTTCACTGTTTCACTACACCCACAAGGCAAACCAGTGGCAGTGGGCGAGTAGCGAAAGTCAGATTTTCCCGAATTTTCCAATTTTCGGGCAATTTTTCCAATTTTTCTTTCCCTAAAAACCTGATTTGTACTATTACAAATAATTAAAAAAAATACCAAATCAGTTCAGCCGTTCACAAGTCCTACTAACTTAATTGTATAACTATAATGCATACTCTTAAGGGGAAGTCAGTCATCAAAATCTAATTTTTAATATTTTACCTATTTACGAAACTGAAAAAAATATATATTGATTTTAAGGATATGACAAATATTGTTATTGTTTTAAAAATATGATTAGAAACATTTTACTACAAAGAAAAAAATCCTAAATACACCTCTGAAAACTTTATTTATCAAATTTTATGGCTATAATATAGATGATACCATTACAAAAATTTACATGAATATTTTTTTGGTAATTATCTATCGTTTCTATTCTAGATAAATGCGTTCTGCTCTTTTATAACTCATTTTTCCATTGACCACTTCCCCTTAAGTAAAACAACATAAAATAAAAAATCTTATATTTTCACTTTATATACCGATATTCACCCTTGATAATTTTCAATTTACAGAAGTTCCACCAAAAAAGATCAAAGCAGACGAGAGAGTGGGAAGAAAGTTGACCAAGGCACAAGCACTAGTAGCAGCCCTTTTAGAGAATCTGTAAAAAGGGACACAAGGAATTCGGACCAACCTAGCCCACAAGTGGTAACACGAGATGAACCTAATTTTTTACACCTTCGCAGCTCCAGAGTACCCAGCGAAAAATTAGTCTTCCTAGTTTAGCTGAAGACATTTTTGAGGCCAGCTAACAAGTAGCCCATTCTTTTCTATTGATGTATTCTGAGTCCAAAAACTGTCACATCTTTCTTTTTTCATGTCAAGATCATAATAATAATAATAATGCCCATATTTACCGCATGGGATTAGAGCCCTTGTCTACCTTGACCATGTATCACCCCCTCACTGTTGAGAAAATATTCTCTGAGACTGTATACCTCACGGTTGTCTTAAATGCCTTCCACACGGTGGGATAGCCGACTCAACCGACGTGACCTAACCAATAGAAAGTCTTCTACAATCCCCTCTACTGTGGCTACGAATTTTTTTGATTGACTTGACCTTGGTGCTTGCTCTGTGCGTGGTAACGCCTTTTTCAATCCCCTCTACTCACCCATAGAGACGTACCGTAACCAGGGATCCCAACTTCGGGGTTTTTTCCTTAAATTTAGGGGGTAAATAAATGTGATTTTTAAGGGGCTTTTTGATTTACGAGTACAGGCCCTGGGATAACTAAATATAATTTATAAATGAAGAATATTAAAAAAATGTTAAGGGGGATTTCAATGTAATTTTGGTGATTTTAGGGGTTCTTGACTTAATAAAAAATAAAAAATAAAATTATATATATTTATAATAAAGGTTTTTTTTTGGAGTGGGAAACATTGCTCGCAACAAACCTTCGGTTCAACTTGGCCTTGAACGGTCGTGGCAAGTCGTCGGTCGTGGTGGGTGGTTTTTCTGAACCATCACTTTGGTTGAGTGTAGCAGTCGTTTTAGCGTTGAGAAAGCCACGACCTCCACATTTCCGTGGGATGTACAGTCTCATTACAGATGAGCGTGGGTGATGCTACGATATGCGGTCAATAGTGTCCGAACTCGTCTGTCCAGGGCGTCCAGTTCAGTTTGAGTCCACTTGAGTATGCCAAAGGAATACAATAAGACAGGCATGACCCAACCATTAAAGGCCCGCACTTTATTTCCGCCTGATAAACGACAATTCAGTACTTTTTTCAGGCGGCCATAGAAGAGAGAGAATAATAATGCCCATCCATGCCACATAGGATTACAGCTGAGAAGTCAAAAGAAGGCAAAAGCAGTAGAAGTCCCTAGGGCCTAGATCCATCACCAGGTCTTTAAAAAATTAAAATTAAGCCTTTTTAGCAACTATCAGTCTTTTGAACAGTGTTTGCTGAAACTACATTTGGAAAAAGGAGGGCAGATGTAAATTAGGCTCAGCTATTTTGAACCCTGCAGACCCTCGAGTTTCAATTTCAGTGGTTTAACTTTTGCACATTTTTTTTATATTTTCAGTATATAGCATCATTTGATGAAGAAGGTGAGCAAGCACCAGGTTGGCGAAAATTCGGTCCAGAAGGGTTAATGAATCTAGAAAAGGTATACCGCACACAAGCCGTTATGGACCATATAGCCAGTTTTCACCAACACCATCATACGTTAGCAAGAAATAGCACACCGGCCTTTGCAGATTATTTAAGGTAATAGTTGATTAGGTAAAGGTAAGGGCTAAAGGTAGTTTGATCCTGACTTGAGCCAGAACCTCAACTTGTCAAGCTTGGAAGGGCCTCTAAGTTCTTTATAATTATATAAACAGGCTTATGACTAGTCATGTTTGAAATATGGACCAACTAGCTTTTCGCCAATACTAACTTATATCGCCTATTATATTTCATCAAAATCGGTTCAGTGGTTTAACCGTGAAAGCAGAACAGACAGACAGGCAGACAGAGTTACTTTTGCATTTATAATATCAGTATGTACATGGATGGCTATGGAGAAAGGCTCTGATATTCATTCATAAGCATGTCTTGAAAATTTGAAAATAAAAAGGTAGAACATACTTAAAATAAAATAGATATGCCAGGGTTGTGGCAAGGTAGTGGAAGTCCTTAGCTTCTGTCTACCTTGATATGATTCTGGGCGTGAGTATGAATAAAAATAAACGAGATGAGTGAGGAATTTGTATGTGGAGGTCTTCAGAGAATTGATGCAATTGAGATGTGGTGTTGACGCCGTATGCTGCGTATACCTTGGGTCGCACGTCGCACAAATGTATCCATACTGTCAGAGTTGAACATCAGGTCTAAGCCATGGCTCTCCACTGTGTGCATGAGACGAGTTCTATATTTCGGACATATTGCACGAATAGACGGTAACAACCTGGAAAAGCTTGTGATGATGGGCAGGGTGTAGGTGAAAAGATCTCGAGGACGAAGCCCCAAACAATGGTCCGATCAAGTGTCCGAAAACCTGGACACCTCTATTACCCCACCCCTTCATCAGGCAGAGGACCGCAGCCGATGGAGGAAAATAATTGAGGAGAAGCTGATAAGTCGTAGTCACCATCCTCAGTAATGAGAGACCGACTGTAGAGAAGGTGGAGGTCTTCAATTTTGAAAGTTTTATTTTTTTACAGGGCAACAATAAATAGATGTGAAGCGCCGGTGTTTTCTCATAACTCAAATAAAGTTGCTGGTTGCGATTTTGAAAATGAGGCTCTATATGAACTGGAAGGTCCTACATACTGTCCGGTGCAACCTTTACCTCACGACCATGGGGTCACCATGTTTCCTTTGGGAGCGCAAAACTCCGAAACCTTAGATCGACACGTTTTACAAGTAAGTTTATTTATTATAACCTAGGTAAAACCATTTTTATGGCTAAAATGTGGCCCTGCATTGGAATAGGTATTATTAGGTATAGCTTTTGGTCATACTTAGGTCATTTCTAAATTCAAATCCATACTAATATTATAAATGCAAAAGTAACTCTATCTAAGGGGAGATAATGAGATGAAATTTATTATAGACGGGCCCCTCGGGCGAAACCGGGGCCAACATCTAGTAGCCAATAAACTGTAAAATATAATGTTAAAATTAAATGGTTAAACAATTCCCGGGTACAGTAAGCACTAACGGTATGGTATTCAATGTATGTAGGTCATTTTGATTTTCGAAAACTTGATAAGATTTAAACACTTTCCTGTTTAGCTTTTCTGAATCAAGGCAGAATCGAAGCTGATACTTCCAGTTAAGTCCAATGTATGATGCTCTATCTATAAGCCCAGAATTTATAAAAATTTGCTAACAACTTTCAGATTCTGCATCATGGTACAGCATGCGTTGTTGGCGAAACGGAATGGCATGGAACTGCCGCGCAATTAAGACTTGAGAGAGCATGTGCTCTTCTAGCATGGTGCAGACCTGCTCATAGACCACATTATCAACACGGTAATACTTCACGCTTATATACCCTAAAGTAGGTCGGTCCGGCATCGCACCGATAATCGGACCATTTGGTACAAGAATTGGACGAGTCTGTGGTCAGTTTCGGTGGACTTTACGGCGGCGCGCCGGTGATTGGACGAATGGCTGGGCACCTTTAGGATATGCAAAAACATAAGGACTTCCACATGCCAGGATCCTGACACACCTTCTATGTGCTACATATTTTAGCATGATTCTAAAGTAGGCCACACATTGGTCCGGCATCTCACCGAAAATTTCCCATTCCGGCCGCCGGATGATCTAGGCGGAATGTTCGTTACATGGATTGGACTGGTCTGTGGTCGGTTTCGGTGGACAGTACGGCGACGCGCCGGGGATTGTACGAATGTATGGTCATCTTTATGCTCACGCTTGAAATACTAGTATATGGATCGCCACATGCCGCAACCAACCACAACCTAGACACCTATGCCTGAATGACTCACACCTAAATTTCATCAAACTAGACAGCTATTATAAACAAATATCATCTATGAAATAAGGCAATATTTTGGTCGAACTAAAATCCAAACACTGGACTCGATTTCGTGGGTATGATTGCTGACCTCTTGGTTTCAAAGTTGGGAGCAAAAAGGCTGTTAGTTAGTCTGCTGAAACCTGGAATATCAGGCTAGGGCAAAACCTTTGTTTGACTAACGGATCCCAAAAACAAATATTTTAGTACTGTATTAATTTTTTCAGGTGAAACAGCAGAAACTGTGCAGCAGGCGGAAGTCAGTTTATCATTTAACCCAGAAGAAGTTATACCAATAAAGTACACTAGTAATTTTGCACACGAAAATGAAGCTGGAGTTGTCGCAGATGAAGGGTATGAACGAATTTTTGTAATACCTACATCAAATGATTTATTTTTACTCGTCAGGTATAGCCTCACTAATACCATCGGCTAAAAGAGGGAGACTTGGTCTTCCGCTGGGTTCCCTGGGACCGATAACACGGTAACTTTAAGGCAAACCGTGAAGAACAAAAATTGTATAGGTTACCTACATCATAAAAAATTTACAGTTTGGTATACCGCTTTGTTAGATGTTGCATTCTTCTTAGTGCAGACATTGCTGAAGGTCGTGTCTATCCTAAAGAGGTAGAGTTCATCACTTTCTGGACAATCCATATGCGACGGTCCTGGAAAGTCCTCATGGCATCAAACAGCGGCAGACCGGTCAACGATTTTAATTGCTCTGCCCATCTTATAGTAGACTATCGACCACGTGGACTTTTTCTGTCAACATTTCCTAGTCTAGCACCATTAGCTTATTTCTGCGAGTTGTTGCATAAGCAAGTATACAGGTGCTCAGCAGAAAAAGAAAATAACCGATGAAATTGAGGCTACCATTTGGTCATTTGACTTGACTTGAACTCGTAACTCCAAGACGAATAAAACGATCTCATGCAGTTTTTTTGTTTGGTGGAAATCGGGTAGCCGTTTCCAAGATCTTCAGGTTTCATACTTGTAGGCCTTTATTACAGCCTGCGACTTGGAGTTTGAGCTCAAATGCTTAAAAGGCCAAGCCCTTATCCCTTGAACCTTTTCCCATTTTACCCCTTATTAATTATTTTAATTTCTATATTACAGCTTCATAGACCTCCAATGCGTAAAAGATATGAGATTAGCTGGAAAATTATTGGAACCTCGCGATGTTCAAGAACTCCTTGCATGTGCTAAAAGGCATGGCCTAGACGCTTTGGGCCCAGAAGGACCTAATATTATATCTCTTATATATGGAAATACATTGAGTGATAACAGAACTGTGCATTTCTTGTTTCCTACATATTTATACAGGTAAGTCATATCCGGGGTAGACAGAGACTAAGGACCTCCACATGCCACGACCCAGACACACCTCTCTTGTTAACATACATATACTCACGCCTGAATCACATCGGGGTAGACAGAGACTAAGGACCTCCACATGCCACGACCCAGACACACCTCTCTTGTTAACATACATATACTCACGCCTGAATCACATCGGGGTAGACAGAGACTAAGGACCTCCACATGCCACGACCCAGACACACCTCTCTTGTTAACATACATAAACTCATGCCTGAATCACATCGGGGTAGACAGAGACTAAGGACCTCCACATGCCACGACCCAGACACACCTCTCTTGTTAACATACATATACTCACGCCTGAATCACATCGGGGTAGACAGAGACTAAGGACCTCCACATGCCACGACCCAGACACACCTCTCTTGTTAACATACATATACTCACGCCTGAATCACATCGGGGTAGACAGAGACTAAGGACCTCCACATGCCACGACCCAGACACACCTCTCTTGTTAACATACATATACTCACGCCTGAATCACATCGGGGTAGACAGAGACTAAGGACCTCCACATGCCACGACCCAGACACACCTCTCTTGTTAACATACATATATACTCACGCCTGAATCACATCGGGGTAGACAGAGACTAAGGACCTCCACATGCCACGACCCAGACACACCTCTCTTGTTAACATACATATACTCACGCCTGAATCACATCGGGGTAGACAGAGACTAAGGACCTCCACATGCCACGACCCAGACACACCTCTCTTGTTAACATACATAAACTCATGCCTGAATCACATCGGGGTAGACAGAGACTAAGGACCTCCACATGCCACGACCCAGACACACCTCTCTTGTTAACATACATATACTCACGCCTGAATCACATCGGGGTAGACAGAGTCTAAGGACCTCCACATGCCACGACCCAGACACACCTCTCTTGTTAACATACATATACTCACGCCTGAATCACATCGGGGTAGACAGAGACTAAGGACCTCCACATGCCACGACCCAGACACACCTCTCTTGTTAACATACATATACTCACGCCTGAATCACATCGGGGTAGACAGAGACTAAGGACCTCCACATGCCACGACCCAGACACACCTCTCTTGTTAACATACATATATACTCACGCCTGAATCACATCGGGGTAGACAGAGACTAAGGACCTCCACATGCCACGACCCAGACACACCTCTCTTGTTAACATACATAAACTCATGCCTGAATCACATCGGGGTAGACAGAGACTAAGGACCTCCACATGCCACGACCCAGACACACCTCTCTTGTTAACTTACATAAACTCACGCCTGAATCACATCGGGGTAGACAGAGACTAAGGACCTCCACATGCCACGACCCAGACACACCTCTCTTGTTAACATACATAAACTCATGCCTGAATCACATCGGGGTAGACAGAGACTAAGGACCTCCACATGCCACGACCCAGACACACCTCTCTTGTTAACATACATATACTCACTCCACTTTTCGTTACAGGGTTTGGGCAGTCGGCCTACATTCAGTAATAAAAGCATTAATGAACCAATCAAAATTGGCTGACAGAAGTCTTGCGTGGTTAAAAAATAAATACACAGCATTATATTATGAAGATGGATGCTGTTGTGAACCACTTGTATCGGATGCTATTAGGGTAAGTAAACTTATGTAGCCAGAGACACAGTAACAGTGTCCACTTTTTGCCAGTTGTCCATATTAATCAGAACAGGTGGCAAGTTTGTTGCTGCACCTAAAGTACCTAGATGTGTCACTTCTAAAGTAGCCCACGCGCTGGTCCGGTATCTCACCATTTTCGGTTCGGCCGTCGCTTGATCGAGATTGAACACATGCCACACATTAGCGATGTAAATCATACGGGAATAATCCGGGAAGACGGCAAGAGACCCGATGGAATGACTCTGTGGAGACCTGGCTGGTACACTTTCCTACGTTTACTTTATAATATTATATTTGATATTTTGCACGACATCTTGGTTTTTGACGTTACTGAATGTAAACATAATTCAACGAATATATACGAGTATTTCAAGATTATTTCAGCGTTTAACTATTACATTCCTGCAACTCTACAACTCTGATTCCCTGGGAGCGAGGTCGGGCCCTAGTAGATGCTACGTGCGTGAACACATTAGCCCCGTCTCATCTCAGGGAAACAGCAATCAAAGCGGGAGCTGTGGCGGAAATCGCAGATTCTAACAAACGGCGCAAATATAGTTCAATTATTGAAAACTACAAATTCTATATCCGTGGGGTTCAAATGCCAAAAATGTTATTAAAGATCCCCTCGACTGATCATCTCTTCTGGTGACAAGAGGGCTGGCTCCTTCCTCGCTCAACGAATCATCATCGCCATTCAGCAGGGAAATGCAGCCAGTATTCTTGCCACTATTCCACGCGGACCTGGTTTATTTAGTTATTTTTAATCTTTAGGTTTGATTTAAGGTTTTTATATTAATAAAAAATGAAATAAAAATTTACTATCTAGATCACATGCAATTCACTCCCTCACACAGACACACAAGATTCAATTAAACAACCGTGTGTGTGACAGATCGTTCCGGCCATCGAAATCAATCACAAATACAACGATTTGGACGAGTCTGTGGTCGATTTAGGTGGACCGTTACGGTAGGTATATGGCGGTTGGACGAATGAATGGCACCTTTAAATAGAAGTGTCCTTAGTAATTTGAGGTGCTTAACTTTTGTGCGTCGGTGACCGAGTGGTTAAGACGTTTGCTATTAACTAGGTGGATTACGGGTTCGACCCGGCCAATGTACCAATGTGTTCTTTTAATTAAAAACTTATGTACCTACATAATCCGACAAACCACACTTAGAGGCTTTTCCATCTAAATACCTCAACAGAACTGGCCACTCGTTATATAGCCTTACAAATGCCATCGGCTAAAAGAGGAAGACTTGGTTTTCCGATGGGTACCCTGGATCCGATAACACGGTTTCGAGAGATGTAAGGCAACCCGTGATTTTTTTTTTCAATTTTTTAGGTTTTTGGCGGGAGAGAATCTACTTGCGGCAGTTCTTCTCACTCGACACCCGTAAAAGGTGCTTTCACTGACTCGCACAGTGATTCTCTTAGGAATGCTGGTTTAAAATTTAAGGTATGTGGTTTCTGCTCATCATTTTACCGACCCTAAGGGTATCCAGCTGAAGACAAATATTCCTCATTTAGCTGGTCAGGACTCTTAGTATTTAAGGACGGACGCGTTTACGAAATGACGCTCTTCCATACTAGATATTGAGGCAACTTCTAAAAGTAGACACAGCTCACAGACACAACTAAGAAAATTATCAAATCTTATACAACAACAACATAGAAATAATTTTACAATGACACGATAGATAGAGGTGTATTTATGATATTTTTCTATCGAGTAAAATGTTTCTAATCATATTTTCAAAACAATAACAATATTTGTCATATCCTTAAAATCAATAATTTTTTTTTCAGTTTCGTTAATAGATCAGGTTTTCTGAAAAAAATTGATTAAAAATTGAATTTTGATGACTGACTTCCACTTAATTAAAAGTGGCACCGACATTTTCGCACCGACTTGCCGAATTCGACAATCGGCTTCTTTTGTGTATGTGAACTATTGCTTGATACTCGTCTAGTCTAGGCTATATATGAAAAAATTGTTTCAGAAGAATAAATCAACATCAGAATTGAAAACTAGTTCCCCAAAAAGTTTTTGTTCGTCACATACGTCGGGTACGAGAAGTGAAGAAGAAGTGCTACACGGGTCACCGAGACATAGGTAAGTGACAGAAAAGTGACAATAGAAAAGTTAAAGAAAAAGCAAAAAGTATAATATATATTATAGATATTTGGCTGAACGATGAAAAAATTACAAAAATATTCCAACTTCAAACATTTTCGCTGAAAAGCAAGAAATAATTAAAATATTTCTTTTCGCCGTTGAATTTGAAGACGGTTGGTACCAAATTAGGCTACAAAATTAAAATAGATTTTAAAGAAGATTATGTTTGTAATTAATTGTCTAGATTAGTGAAATTTAGAGTTTGGCACCAACCGTCTTCAAATTCAACCGCGAAACGAAATGTTTAATTATTTATTGCTTTTCAGTGAATATTATAATGTTAGCAGTCGGTATATTTTTTTTAAAGTAGGTACATAATTGTGATAATATCATTATGAAAATAAATCATCGAAATGCATTTCATCGAGTTATGACAAAAATTGATTTGTTCACTTTTTAAAAAACAAATTTAAAAAGTACTAAACCAATTTTCACTAAAACAAAAATAGGTCCAATCTGGAAGTACCTATATCCTTTAAAATAAAAAAATAATTTTCCAAATCTGTTTATAAATGACGGAGTTCTGGGGTAGGTAACAAACATTAAAAAAATACAACCGAATTGAATTCTCCTGTTTTTTAAGTCGGTTGAAGAAAGGTTTATATGGCAGAAGTGAAAGGAAATGCTGACAGAGAACGACCTAGATGTCTTTTATTCAACACATAAAAAAGCGAAGGCAATATTAAAAGTACACACAATCGCCGAGCATATATGAAAGTGTAGAAACTCTAGGTCCGTGGGGTTCAAATGCCAAAAAATTTATTAAAGATGTATCCCCTCGACTGATCATCTCTTCTGGTGACAAGAGGGCTGGCTCCTTCCTCGCTCAACGAATCAGCATCACGATTCAGCGGGGAAATGCAGCCAGTATTCTTGCCACTATTCCACGCGGACCTGGTTTATTTAGTTATTTTTATTCTTTAGATTTGATTTAAGGTTTTTATATGAAAGGTATGATGAAATATAAAAGAAGTAAAAGAGGTATGTCAGGATCGTAGCAAATGGCATTCGATTATCTCTACCTACCCCTCTTACCATAAAAGGCGTGATGATATATAGATAGAATAGATTCTTAGGACCTCTTGATGATGAGATTTTTTTTTTCAGTTCCTACTCTGCAAGTATATCACACCATACACCTTGTCAATTAAGGCATAGTAGTTTGACAGCTGCAGCCACCAGTATTATGGGTTCTTCAAATAGAAGCAGGTAAATACTGTCTACCCCACAGCATGGGCAGCGGCGGCCCTAGCTCTTCATCAGCGTAGAGCCAGATTGTCTTTCGGCGCCTTTTGGTCCACACCTTCGAATTAAAAAATAAAGGTGGCCACACATTAGTCCAATCCCCCGGCGCGTCGCCGCACGGTTCACCGAAACCGACCACAGACTCGTCCAATTTTTGTACAGTGTTTCCCAGCGCGGCAAACTCAGGATTCTCAGATAATTTACTAATAAGTAAGAAACACATTGCTGTGTGTTTATTTTTTAATATTTTTTCGACATATATTTTGAGTCAATCAATCAATTTAATCAGGATTTCATTTATTGGATGACGAAACACAAAAACTGATTAATGATCCGAAGTGATAACTACAAGCTACAAGGGGTACGCGAGTTGGGATCTTTCTCAAGTACTTAGGAAAATCTAATTGGGAACCACTGGCCTAGGTTATCCGGCGGCCGGAATTGTAAATTTTCGGTGCGATGCCGGACCAATGTGTTGCTTACTTTAGTAATTTCACATAGTTGTGATAAGGTTAAGATCCAAAAGGAAGACACGGGAAAGGAAGGAACAATGGGCCAGAAGGGCTCGCTGTAACAATCATTAACTTATTAAAATCTATAACGTAGATACTTTAGTTTCTGGTAATAATATGCAAACATGCTATGGTTTCCCGTCCTGTCCTCGTTGCACAACTTCATGTGGGTCTCCAAAAAAAAGCAATAATTTATTTATTTTTCGCTCGCGGATTTTGGCGCCCCTACAACAACCGACCACAGACTCGTCAACGGTCCGCCATCCGTTTTCAAATTGTATTGGTGGTTGAAATGAAATGAAATGAAATGAAATGAAATGAAATGATTATTTATTTGTCAGAACATGGCATAAGTAGGTACATAACACAGGTGGAGTAATCTTAGAAGTGTAGCACATTCTACCGTATTACGGTGTACAAATATTTAATAACAAGTAGGTACAAACAAAGTCTGGGACGTTCAAATTTAAAATTAGATTCAATATTACACACATCAATACAATTCAATGTCAAATCAAAAACTCAATCAATAAATCACACCAAACAATTACAATAACAGAGCATCAAATATAATCAGTCAAATATAGTTATAATTATAATTAGTTTTTCCATAAAATCACGCAGTCAAATATAATATTCATAATAAAAAAACAAGTCAAAGTCAATCCCATTAAAACAATAATAAAATAATAATGTAAATAACTATAATATGTCAAAACGTGACTTATCATTTAGGAATTCATTTATGGAATAATATAATTTTTCTAACAATATCCTATTAAATGTCCTTTTGAACACCTGCAGGGGAAGTTTAGTCAGATGTTCCGGAATATGATTATATATTTTAATTGCCATGCAGTAGCTATTTCGTGAATAAAGGGCCAACCTTTGTGGTGGGACATATAATTTGTCTTTGAACCTTTTGCCTCTGCAGTGCATATCCCCATTTGTTTTGAACAGAGCTGGATGTTGGTGCACAAATTTAGCTTGTTTAGGTTGTTTTCGATGGCCGGAACGATCTGTCACACACACACATCCACCGCTGATACTTTGACACTTTGTTTATTCGAATCTTGTGTGTCTGTGTGAGTGAGTTAATTGCATGTGATCTAGATCGTATAATTTACATCGCTAATGTGTGGTCTATGTTCAATCTTGATGAAACGGCTGGCCGGACCGAAAATTTTCGGTGAAATAACCAAAGACCTTAAGAGATGGCACCGCCCCCACGCGGGTAAACATACACACCAAACGACGTGGCTGCCACTAATAGTATAGCATCAGGCTGAAGCCGGTACTGTCGGTACACGAGCGCATACGCACACGCGCGTCCAGCGCGTACATAAAATGTCGAAAATGAGAATAAAAGAACTTGCTGAAAATGTTATTAAAAAATAGAACAGTATTACGATAGTATATTGCTAGATAAAAAATCCGTCAAAAAATCAGAATCATTGCATGCATTTTAGTACTGTTTATAGAGGTACATTCGTGATTTTTTTCTATCGAATCAATATAGTTGTATTATGTTTTGAACACAGTATCTTAACAACGCATAACCTCAAGAATATCATATATTTTTTTGATTATGGTCACTGCAGTGGATCATATACTTTTATGTATCATAAAACTCGCATTAAGCTCTATACATCCTCTTAAGGACGACCTGTGTCTGGGTCGTGGAATGTGGAGGTCCAAAGTTTTTCTTGTTTCAGTTTAAGGCGCTTAGAAACCAGTGAAAGATTTTGGGAGAACTTGAAGCATTTAAGAACGGGATCTGTGGGTTATGATACACAATTAGATTTCATGGATTTTGTCGCTTTATTCAGAAGTTTCAGGTATGTATGAAAGCCACAATGCTAAAGTTTGTATTTGTTCTACTATACTATTCTATTCTATTTTTTGTGTTATGATTCCGCCAATGTCAAGTATTAGGTATAGACGTTATAGTATCACAACTATCACAGCGCGATTAAATCGGATTCACCATCATGTCACGACGGAACGCGTGCGTCGGTCGCCAGGACATGACGTAGAATCAACTATTTATTTTACTTTTGACATAAGCACGCCTATAAAGTTCCATAATTATTGACAGGCAACCATAGACAAAAATAATGCCATAAAATAGTGAAGTGCACGTCTTTAGCTCCGATATTAATCGATATCGATATTTATTGACTATGAATTGTCTAAAACCTGCCTGATTGATGTTGCCGAATACTAAAAACATTTACAGTAGTACTTTACATAATTTTTTTATTTTAATACATAGGTAAGTATAAAAATTGCCTTTAAATTATGCACCAAAAAGTATGCTTTCCGAAAGCAAATGCACAAGTCACTATAAAAAAAATACCCAAATCGCTTTAAGTGTGCCTATAAAATTTGAAGAGTTCTCGATTTCTTCAGGAACCTATCATTAGATCCTGACCTGATGACCACGGGACCACCTGAGAAATATAGCCTATAAAACAAAAAAAAATCCAAATGGGTCATCAATTTAAGTAATCGGGGAACATACATAAAAAAACATAAATTATTCCGATGAATTGAGAACCTCCTCCTTCTTTTGAAATTCGGTTAAAAATATAGTCATATCAATACAAAATGTTAAGCAAAAATAAATTATAACGCATTAGAACATCACTAATTTGTTAGTAGCTGTCAAAAGTAAGATAAATGGTTGGATTTAGTCTTTAGTATAGATTTTCTTGAGTTTTTCCAATTTTTCTTTCACTAAAAACCTTATTCAGAATATTCCTACCTACGAATATTTTTTAAAAATTCGCCAAATTGGTTCAGAAGTTTTCAAAAGATTACCTTACCAACGAACAACGTTTAATTTTCATTTATATCTAGACGTTCAATTTCAATACAAAACAATCCAGAATACGCACAATATAAAAGCATCAAGTGTCTAAAAATATACGAATACTTCTTGCCACGATTTACCAATTTTGGGATATTGTTACGAGCTGGGGTTCGAAGAGATTTAAAATACCGATTAAATAGACAAACTTTACTTCTACACCACAAAAATACAGTTAAATAATTGACAACACTAAAATAACACTTAGTCGCACTAAATTCCACTTCACTGTTTCGCTTTTGTCGCTCTGATTCGCACTGTGTTCTCCCGGCGACGATCCTCTGTTTATATTGCCCTCCGAACATTCGAGAAACGCCGAGATTGTTGTATAAAGTTGTAGACGCGTCTCGATGCGGCTCGGTGCCAAATACCTATACACAGACCGCGCCCGATTTTGGTACCTATGGCTAGGCACATACGGTCCATTTTCGTTTGTACTTGATTCTCTCTGGATGTTTCTAGAGACGTCTATCGACCTTGATGTGTTTAGGTATTTATTTGTGCGATTTAAGTACCTACTCGTTACACTGCCCCCCGCTTAGACTTGCTCGTCCCGAGCAATATTCGAGCCTTTGTAAGGAGCCAGTCGATCAATGTGGACAACCTTTAACTGCCCACGCGGGCATCGTTGGATCCGATAGGTCACGTCATTGATCCTCGTGATGACCTTATACGGACCTTCCCAGCGGTTCTGCAGCTTGGGAGATTTCCCTTTTCGGCGTTTCGGGTTGTGCAGCCACACCAACGATCCCTCGTCAAAACCGTTACTATTGAAGTTTCTATCGTACCTGGTCTTCATCTTTGTACTGGCCACAAGACTGCTCTGACGAATCTGGTCATGTATGTCGCACATCTTGTTTTTCAGGTTCGATACGTAGTCACTTACAGGTTGCGGCGCATCCGGAGGTCCGCCGATCAGGAGATCAACTGGTAGTCGGAGTTCTCTCCCAAAGTTGGCATAAGCAGGAGTCACCTTTATGCTTTCATGCTCTGCGGATCGATATGAGAGCAAGAACAAGGGAATATATCGGTCCCAGTCCCTCTGGTGATCCTCAACCAGTTTCGCTAAATGAGTCTCCAAAGTGCGGTTAAACCTTTCAACCATTCCGTCGGACTGTGGGTGATACGCCGTAGTCCTCGTTTTATTTATTCCCAGGAGACGGCATACTTCCTGGAACAACTGCGACTCAAAGTTACGCCCTTGATCAGAATGTATCTCCAATGGTAGCCCGAACCTGCAGAATACTTCGTTGACCAACTTAGTCGCCACTGTTGTCGCTTCCTGGTTGGGAATTGCGAAGACCTCCGGCCACTTCGTGAAGTAGTCCATCACGACCATGAAGTACTTGTTCCCGTCTTCAGTGGCCGGGAACGGTCCAGCAACGTCCACCGCAATTCGTTCCCATGGAGCGCCAACATTGTACAGCTGCATACGTCCCCTCGTACGTGTCGTAGGTCCTTTCACGGCCGCACATACTGTGCACTTACGACACCAATCCTCGACATCTTGCCGGCAATGAACCCAATAAAATCGTTTCCTGATTTTCGCCAGGGTTCGATTCATGCCCAGATGTCCTCCCGAGGATCCATCGTGCACGGACTCAAGCACTGCGCGCACCTTTGACCTAGGCACCACCAGCTGCATCAATGTCTCCTGTCCACTTGGCGACTCCCACTTGCGGTACAGCAACCCGTTGTGCAGCACTAGACTTTCCCACTGAGCCCAGTAGCTTTTCGTGGTGGAACTCATTGCTGATACAACATTCCAGCCGGGCCTTGGAACATTCTGCGTCTTCCATTCCATTATCGGCGCCAAGTTGTTATCCTTGAGTTGCTCGTCTCTCGTCCTCTCGTTCGCCCATTCGTCACTAAGGTTGTTAGTCGTAATCACTTTGATGACAGAATCACCGATTTCACGCCTCGAGCAGTGTTTACAATCTTCAGGGCACGGCCTGCGTGACAGTGCGTCAGCGTTGCCATGCATCCGTCCTCGTCGATGTTCGATCGTCATCTCACATGGCGTCCCGTTGACCTCGCCGGCGATCACCAGACTGTTCCCGTCAAAAACTTGTCGGATGATAACTTTTGGGGCTGTGTCAGGATCAGCCAGTACCCGCCCCGCGGCTCTGGCTGTTACTCGTTTTCCCGGAAGCTCCGTAGTTACGGCACGAACATCAGCTTCGACGTCCCGTTTCGGCACTCGTTGATGCGTGCCTTGTCGTTTAAGCGCTGGGCAGCTAGCTTTAAGGTGCCCCAGCTTGTGGCAGTGGAAGCAGCGGGGTAAGTAACTACGCCTCTCTGCTACAGGTGTCGTTGTTGGAGTGGCCTCCTCCGCCACTTGTCGCAATCGCTGAGAACGAGGCTCCTGTCTCACGGCTTCCACCTCTAGAGCATGGGCTAGCGCATCCTTCAAGGTGCTGTGGTGGCCCAGTCGAACTGCAGCTCTTACCTCCATGCTGCGGATGCCGTCGATGAATGATTGTACGAGGTTCGCAGCAATGAACTCTTGTCCGGCAGATGGGTACGCCTTCCTTACGATCTTCTCGATCTCCAGAGCCCATTGCTGCAGGTTTTCACCAGCATGTTGCGTCCTGTCCCTCAGCTGCGCTCGGTAGACGTGCTCCAGGTGTTTGTCGCCGAACCTGGAGTCCATTGCCTCGATCAGGCTCCCGTACGTGGTGCAGCTGTCTGGAGAGGCTTCCAGAACCGACAGTGCGCGGCCTCTTAAAGCCACTGTCAAGGCGGTCAGAGATTGCTCGTCTGTCCAGCCGTTGGCAGAGGCGACCGTTTGGAACTGCAATTTGTACGCTGTCCAGGACGTAGTCCCGTCGTACGGCGGCACCTTGACTCGGGGGCCAGAGACGATGGCGCCTCCAGAAACAGGAGCGGTCAGCTTCAGTTTCCTTACTTCATTCTGGAGCCCCTTGCATTGGCTGTCAAGTCGTGCCTCCAACTCTCCGTAGCGGTCGTCAAGTCTTGCATCCTGTTCTCCGCTCATCCTTGTCTGTATTTCCTTATGGAGATCCTTATAGTGCTGTTTGAGGTCTTCGTACCGGATGTCGAGGTCTTCGATTCTCTCTTCGTGCATGTCTGTAACCCTCTGTAGCTGCTTCACCTCCATAGTCACCTTTCTTAGTGATTCTGAAAGCAGCTCCTTAAGGCTAGCAGACTGCTCCTTGAACAGCCGGCAAGTCTGCTCCTCCCGAAGTCTGGCCTCCTCCTCTTGTCGTCTGGCCTGCTCCTCCAATAGCTGCCGAGTCTGCTCCTCCCGAAGTCTGGCCTGCTCCTCCTGACGCCTGGCCTGCTCCTCCTGACGTCGGGCCTACTCCTCCAACAGCTGTCGAGTCTGTTCCTCCTGACGTCTGGCCTGCTCCTCCATCAGCCGAACCAGCATTCCCATGTCGGTTGCCTGGGGAGCACCCGCAGAACCCGCAGCACCCGTATCAACTCCAGCAGCAGCTCCAGCACCAACAGCAGCAGTCCCAGCAGCACCAGCAGCGGCTCCAGCAGCAGCAGCCTCGTCGACCTCCTCGCCGTGATGTCCAGCAG
The DNA here is from genome assembly GCA_963924495.1 of Nemapogon koenigi. Lineage (NCBI taxonomy): Eukaryota > Metazoa > Arthropoda > Insecta > Lepidoptera > Tineidae > Nemapogon > Nemapogon koenigi. The sequence continues at coordinate 7,117,472 of OZ004655.1, forward strand.
TAGTTTGTCGTGTTTTGGGTCGCCGTGATAACGACGAGTCACGTGGTGTAATCGGCATTTTTGAATCCCACACTCCTGACACCAATTTGTTACGAGCTAGGGTTCGAAGAGATTTAAAATACCGATTAAATAAACAAACTTTACTTTAACACCACAAAAACACAGTTAAATAAATGAAAACACTTGAATATCACTTAGTCGCACTAAATTCCACTTCACTGTTTCGCTTTGATCGCTCTGATTCGCACTGTGTTATTTCCGGTCAAGATCCTCTGTTTATATTGCCCACCGAACATTCGAGACACGCCGAGATTGTTGTACAAAGTTATAGACGCGCCTCGATGGGACTCGGCGCCAAATACCTACACACCGACCGCGGCCGATTTTGGAACCTATGGCTAGGCACATACGGTCCATTTTCGTTTGTACTTGATTCTCTCTGGATGTTTCTAGAGACGTCTATCGACCTTGATGTGTTTAGGTATTTATTTGTGCAATTTAAGTACCTATTCGTTACAATACTATTTGCACTCCGGTGGGCGGATGCTTATGTAGGACGATATAAGGTTGAATATTGCTTGGCATATTTTACGTGGTCATGCAGCTACACTTGAAATTTCACTTATTTTGTAGCTTTTTCTTAAAATTTGTTAAAGATAAACAATTAAACAGTAAAAGTAATCGGTTAAAGTTTTAATACAATTTCAAAAAGTGTCGGTAACGGATTTCGGGGGGGAGGGGGGGCGACTGGACCCTCCCCCTGGCTACGTGCTTGCCTACCTATTGTATTCTGAGGTTTACACAAAAAGGTTGCTTCCGTTGTGTGTCTACTCACGATTATATTCTTTTTGCAGTTTAGTGATGCGATCAGAACTGAGAGACATTTTCGATCAACTTTCTGTATCAAGAAATCAACTATCCCTCTACGCTTGTGACAGAAGTAAAAGCTCCCCGGATCTACGTAGTCGGGCCTTATTCAGGACTGGTGAGTGGAATAACTATTCTCTGCCTACCCCACTTGGGATAAAAAGGCGTGATGATAGATTGAAATGGTCAGATTTCAATGAAAATAATGTTTATTTATTTGTTTAACAAATATAGCTAAATGAAAAATCTTTAATACATACTTCCGGTCACGTGACCGCAAACGAGAAGAGACGTCACATTCATGTAAATATCAAATAAATAACCACAGACTAGTAACTATATTATAATAACATGACTGTCAATCAGTCACTAAGTTATTTTCTTGTTATTTTATCTAATCTGTGACCATAATGTTGTTAGTGTGTAAGATATGACGTAGTCTTCGTTTTCGCTGGAATTTGTTCAAAAATCTTACAGCTATAATTTCTAATTAAATATAAAAATCTTGCTTTTTTTTTAAAGTACGCTCTCAAGTGTATGAAAATTTAAGTTTCAGAGAAAGTATGTTCCTATCTCTTCTAGAAAAGGAGGCTGTCATAGAGTCTCCAGACTCTATAATGCTTATAATATATTAGTACTAACATGGGAACAATATGGGTTTACAACAATTTGAATACCTACATAAATATGCTTATAACTACTTATATATTAAATATAGATATATGCTACCGCGGACTTTTTTTTAGATCATTTTATTCTACACAATTCGTTCCTACATCATTTTGTTATATCTCTAACGGATTAGACAGCATACGCCATGAAAACTCGTTGCGGCTAACTTTTGCTCCGACTTGATTCACTTATACGGTTAGTGCTCAGCTCCTCAACATGATAGATATATGTTTAGAACTCGTAAACCTTCCCGGTGAATCAAGCTATCTAATAGTGAATACCGCATCAAAATCCGTTAAGTAGTTTTTGCTTGTTTATTACCTATGTTTTATAATCTATTTTTAATTCACAGGTTTGCTTACAAGAAACGGTTCCTTAGATTTAGAGCCTCAAACTGACAAGGCCGGGCGTAAGAAAGCTTTCGATCTACTAGCAGCTGCGGCCTTGCCAGGGACTTGCGCAGATTTGGGCGGCAAAGTTCTGTCGTTGCCAACTTTGGGAAAATTCTGCGAAAGTCGGCAAAATGAGCCTAAAACTGAGCAACAATTGAAAACTATTATACAGGTATTATTTATGTCATACTAGATGTCCGCTCTAGGCTTCGCCCGTGGATATTTAAGCCTATAACACTCAGGATAATGATGCGTCGGTGGTCGAGTGGTTAAGACGTCTGGTATTAACTAGGCAGACCCCGGGTTCGACCCCGAATGCCGGCCATGTAATGGGTTTTTTAATTAAAAACTTATAGGTATAAATAATCCGACAATCTACACTTAGAGGCTTTTCCAACTAAATATATCTCAACATAACTAGCCACTCGTTAGGTATAGCCTCACAAATACCATCGGCAAAACGAGGGAGACTTGGTCTTCCACTGGGTGCTCATGAACCGTAACACGGTATCGGAAGCTGGAAATAATTTTCAGAATTGGTTCAGTAGATTGTGATATCCCCCCCCCCCCTTACAGCCAAACTTACAAAAACCCCGGGTTCGCACAGCTACAATATGGGTTAACAATTCTACTATTTTATCCGATTAACGATTACTGTCAAATCGCACTTGACCGGCAAAATTCGGAGGGAGAGAAAAAAAAATTCGCATTATCGAAAATGCTTTAAACAGTATTGAATTTAAGAATTGAAAATTTATTTATTCCATTTATATTAAAAAGATTAAATAATTGATTTTTTTATTTAATTTTTTTATGTAGGATATATAAGTATTTTTTCACGGTACCCCAGGGCGGCACTAAGGATCCGGCCCTGGGTAGGGGGAAATGTAACCGGTTTACGCCACGAAATTACTTCGGCACAAGACCATGGATTGTCCGGCCCGAGTATACTCGATCCGAAAATGTCTGGGCAGGAATTCGTGTACTGGGTCGGGCATTTTTGGCCGGCAATCCACGGTCTGTAGGCGCGCGCTAGATACGGTTTAAACTTATAAATTTTGTTTTTCAGAGACACGAGCCTGACTCTACATTAAGATCAGAATACTGTTTATCATTCGAAGGTTTTGTGAGGTTCCTGAGTGACAAAGATAACTACGCGTTTGTACCTGAACAGAGGAGAGCTAATAATTTTGTAAGGTAAGTGTTAGTAGGTACTCTTAAGAGTGTAGTGTACCGCGTCCATGTCCATACAAACGGAGAAAACGTTTTACTACCCCTAAATATTATTTAATTTTAACGATTTTGTAATATGTTACTGACATAATGAAAAACTACGTACGTATTTTTTCCTTTTTTCAAAATTCGTAATAGGTCAAAAGTTATAAGCCCCTCAAATCTCGGTTTTTTTGGTTCATAACTTGCTGGTAATAAACCGTCTGTATTTGAGTAACAAAGCAAAATTTCAAAAAAAGCAAAACGTACGTACGTAGATTATAATCTGCTAAAACGTTTGACACCAAAATTATAAGGTTTCGTTATAGTTTAGTAGGTGTAAATCGTTTTCGCCCAAAACGCAATTTTCAACGAAAAACATACCTACGAACACCCACGAGCTGCAGTGCTCTCTGTCGCACTGATGCCCGGGGGAAGAGTGCGATTGAGACAGAATATGATTTTCTAAATACCTATTTCGCTGCGTACGCTGAGCTACACGATCCTCTTAAGACGCTGGATTTAAATATAAAAAGTTATTTTTATTGATTTCGCGCAACATAAAAGCCGAAAATAGTTAAGTAAGCACATATTTAGACATTTTTACTGTTTAGTTAATTAGTTTATCTTAATTACATTTTTGTATGGAAAACGAACCACCTTAAGTTTTCCAGTAAATTATAGTAGGCCCTAAATCCCCTATTTTTTAAAAAAAATTAGAGATAATGGAGGGGGGAACGGTAAATTTTCGTATATTTTCTTTAATATAATCTGATATGTCACATGATGCAATTGAAAAAAAATATTTTTAATTTTAAATTTTTCCCCAAAAACATATCTATTCGATTATTTACGCTAAACGCCCGTGATTGGGTTATCAAACTCTATATATGAACCAAGTTTCAACTTTCTTCGTCCAGTAGTATCGGAGAAAATAAGCTGTGACAAGAGTGATTCTATAAGGTTTTCCGTTTTTTCATCGAAGATGTAGGTACGGATCCCTTAAAAGGGACAAAAATACAAAAGCACAGCTTCGTGGTTCACACTTCATACAAATTCATACATGTTTTCATCCAACAGCCGTTCAAACACAATCCCTGAAGAAGACGAGCTACAATCATTGACAAGTCCCAAAGAAATGGATGGGCCACTAAGTCAGTACTATATTGGAAGCAGTCATAATACATATCTAACTGGACATCAACTCAAAGGGGAATCATCGGTCGAACTCTATAGTCAGGTAAGATTAGATAAGATAAGATTAAATATCTAAAAAAAATACAGATAAATAATGACATCTGATTAATTCATCGCCATAACCACTGAAGCACTAATCCTTGGTGGCCACACATTCGTCCAATCCTCGGCGCTTCGCCGTACTGTCCACCGAAAGCGACCACAGACTCGTCCAATTCTTGTAACGAACGGTCCGCCTGAGATCCAGTAGCGTAGCGATCGAAGAGCTTTCTATAATTCTAACCTTAGACTCAGAATTAAAACTCAATAAAATAGTAGAATAGATCAATTTATTTTCCATCACAATTACATTTTGTAGCACAGCGCCATCTAGCGACAAAAACTACAAACTATCAATCACAAAATACTTCTTATCTTATACAAATTAAAAAAAAAACTTAAAATTAAATTTAAAATGCCTCATTAATGTGTGTCACGCATATACCAGAATCTCGCGCGGTAATCGTCACTGCAAGTAAGGAATGCTGGAGCGGTGGCAGAGTGCACAATTAACCTGAAAAAAAGAGCAGAATTAAAGAGTGGTAGGCAGAGACAATCGAATGTCATTTGCTACGATCCTGACATACCTCTTTCGCTTCTTTTATATTCATCACACCTTTAATACATGCTCGGAGATTGTGTGTACTTTTAATATCGCCATCGATGAATACATTTTTTATATGTTCAATAAAAGTACACCTAGGTCGTCCTCTGCCAGCATTTCCTTTCACTTCAGCCATATAAACCTTTTTGTAAATCTTTCATTCTTCATTATTTTTAACGTGTCCAAACCAGCGTAAACAACAATCCAACGACTGTGAGTAAAAGTGAATACTCCCAAACTTGTAGGATATATGACAATCTATTAAGGTAACGCATCACAGCGCAAAGAACTGTACAAGGATAAAATATAATAGACCAAGATTCATGTACCAGAAACATGAGAAAGAACGATATCTCAACAAAATACAACTAATACATGAAACGGACTTCGGTTGTATGAGTATTATGCAAAAACTATTTGAAAAAGCAAGTTATAGTTAATGTTTTCTTAAAATATGTGAAATTATCTACGAATTAAACGAAATGAAATTTGTAAATTAATAGAAATACGCGAAAAATTGAGGACTTTCAGGGCTTCATAAAACTTATGTGTAGCTGATTTTGAAAATTTTGTCGTTTATATCATGTTAAATATATTAATCTTTGACGGTATGAGTTTGGTGCCGTGGGAGCGGGGTCGACCGTTGGTTTGGGATGCAACATGCGCTGACACCTTCGCCGCCTGCCACATATCCGCAACTTCCAAAGCAGCCCTACATGCCGAGAACACAAAAAAGAGCAAATACTCATGCCTCTCAGCGGACCATTTTGAATTTCTAGCGTTTGCGGTGGAGACTCTGGGTGCGTGGTCACCGGACGCTATAGTTTTTGCAAATAAAATCGGGAAAATACTTCTAACGGAGACCGGCGATCCACGCTCTAAGCCTTTTTCATACAACGCATAGCGCTAGAAATTCAAAAGGGTAACGCGCTATGTGTTCTAGGCACTATGGCAGCGGATTCGGACTCTCTGGAAGAAATTTTTAATTTGTAGTTTTGAGATTTTTTTTAATTATTAAGTTATATTATTATTGTTTAAATTTTAAATGAATGAAAATAAATTAATCTTTAGAAAGCAATAGCTGCAACATGTAATTAGTATGGGACAAACGTAATTTTTTTAATTTCATCCACTATCCAACCTTTTTCTATTAAACTACCTTTCCACCCAGACTTAGAGCGTGGATTTTTTTTTAATGTGACATAAAAATATGTATCCTGAAGAATTCCCGGAATAAAAAGTAGCCTCCAACCATCTCTGCACAAAAAATCACATCAATCCGTTTCGCTGGCCACAGCCTTGCATCTCTGGACACTATATTCGGTAACAAATACTTCAAAAACTCACCGCACAGTGCCGTTGTGCCCTAACGACATGAGTTGACACCGAGACGCGTTTCTAGCGTTCCAGGTGCACAGGGACGTCGTCGCTTCGTCGGGGAACAGAACATAGTCTTCCGTGTGATTGAAGACGGCTTGCGCTACGTTGTCTTGCTTGCCTATGGAAGATATTTATGGTTAGAGATGTATAGAGAATCCTTCACGGCGTTTATAACAAGATAATCACGCCTTTTATCCCAATAGGGGTAGACAGAGACAATCGAATGTCATATGCTACGATCCTGACATACCTATTTCGCTTCTTTTATATTCATCATACCTTTCATACATGCTCGGCGATTGTGTGTACTTTTAGCATTGCATTCGAACCTACGTCGTCTTCTGCCAGCATTTCCTTTCGTTTCTTCCATATAAATCTTTCATCCTTCATTCTTTCATCCTATTTAGTCCTAATTCATACCCTTCGCCCCGCATACTATCACATCCCTATATATCACGCAAACGGATTTTGTTGCGGTTTCCACGATTAGATAGCTTGTGGACCTATCATGTTTAGGAGCTTAATCAAAGTAAGCGCTCCTGCGTGTTTTCGAGGCGTATGCTGTCCATCCAAACTAATCTAGATAAATAGGCAATATAAAAGTACACACAATCGCCGAGCATGTATGAAAGGTATGATGAACATAAAAGAAGCGAAACAGGTATGTCAGGATCGTAGCAAATGGATTCGATTTATTGGCTATTTATTTATTTCTAGATGATCAACAGCATACATTCAATATAATGACAAAAAACATAGTAACAAAACATCATAAACCGGTTATATATCACCATAACTTAACCAATCATATTCAGCTACAATACCATTAGTGTGTGTGAGTGGGGGGGGGGGCTGAGTTCGTGTGTGTGTCAGTCTAATTTTACCTCACTCAACCTACTTTTTCCCTTATTAACATTTCCAAATGTCTCCTAAATAAGTGAAAAATATGTCAATGCCATCGTTATTTCTCATCTTACCCGTAGTCCCAGCGCCCGTGTACTGAATCAAGCACCTGTTGCTCGCCAGCTCCCACAACTTGATAGAGGAGTCCATGCCGGACGTCAGTAAATACTGGAAAAAAAACAGACAGATGTACAGAGACATCGGAAAGCTAAATCATAATATAATGCAGAAAAAGCTCGTAAACGTAAAAAAGGAGAGGACGGATCGCCGCTAAGACAAAAGTGAAGCAACCAAGTTATGCCAGTTTCATTATAAATACGAGCAGCCTCACGCACACATTCTCATTCGGTTATGCTGTGGGGTTAGCATACATTTTGACAGCGACACTTTCGTTTCGGTCGAATGGCCTTGAACAGGCCAAAACGTTCATGTCCAACAAGGACCGGCCAGAGATAGCCCGGGGCCGAGAGGTCCGGCCCAACAATGTGCGGGAAAATTCTGTGTACTTGTCTTTGTCCGGCCAAGCAAATTGCTCGGCATTCTTGTGCAGGGCATGCCCGGTCCGGGCTATCTCTGGCCGGTCCTTGTTGGACATGAACGTTTTGGCCTGTTCAAGGCCATTCGACCGAAACGAAAGTGTCGCTGTCAAAATGTATGCTAACTCGGCTGATCAGCCGCCATTAAGAAAATAAAAAAACAATGCCGTCTTGTGTAGTAAAATTATGCAAAAACAACTCCATTACTCATTAAAAATCTCAAGGAATCACATTTCATAGGTAAGTTAGTAATTTATCACTTATTCTACAATTTAAAGATATATTAGAGATAAATAAAATCGGTAGCACACATGCACGCTTGCGGCGATCCGTCTTCTACTTTTTTACGAAAAAAAATCCGAAAAACAACAACCGGGCATAACCTCAAAAAATCAGCTGATCGACCAAAACCTTCGCCATTTTTCTCAGCGTTATCTACAGGGTATGGGCAGACGCTAACTTTGCGTTCACGAGAGACGCTAATTGAAAATAAAATGACATAATTACGCGTAATGGGACCGACTGAAATGCAATCACGTGACCTATCGGTCCTTCATTCTGATTAAACCAAGGAGTTTATATACTTATTGTAAGGTATACAAACTAATTGAAGTATAAACTCCTTGTAGAAAAGGCGTTTATACTTCAAGGAGTTTGTATACATATAGGACTATTTGAACTCCTTTCTGTCACCTACATTCAGGACTACCATAGCCACTTTCCACAAAGTGAATGGGTGCTTTTACTGTCTCACCTTACTATTCCTCGTGAAAGTAACAGAGCACACTTCGGCGCCGTCGTGCGCGTTGACTATAGTGTTAAAACACCTGTTGGACACGGTGTCCCATAGTTTGACTGTGCCGTCCGCGCTGCCGCTCGCGAAATACTTGCCGTTTGGGGAGAACCTGAAAACAATGAGTCATATATGGTTCAAGCTTGCCATGGCTTTGATGTCTCACGGCCCGTTTCTGATGTGTAACATCTTCCCTGATTCCACATCCGGTCATGGCGCCGACCGCACGCGTTTTCGTCATGGCGTGATGTGGAATCCGGTTTAATCCCGGCCGCGATGTGATGGTTGTGATTAGTCAGTGATTAATAAGACATATCACAGTCGGCGGGATAATCTTAGCTACCGATTTATCGGCTTACTATTGCACAAGATTAAACACTGGAGACTGGCAGAATTGTGACGAAATTCAGCACTGTTGCCATATATCAAAAGAAGAAGAAGAACATCTTCCCTCTCACTTTCCTGCAATCTGTGATAGTGATTTTGTGAGGTTGGTACTGTCAGCCAACAGTGTGTGCGTGTACCAAGGTGAGATTTCAGATGTTACACATCATATGCGACTACTGTAAGGCTCGCTCGTTTTTTTTGACAGGACGCGTCGGTCGTTGTCACGCCTGTCGAGGCTTGCCGCGGCCTGGCAATGTTATGGCAAAAGAAGCAATTGATATGACGCGCCTAACTTACGTACGATCGACGACAGGCCATTGCAGGCCTCATCGGACGCCTGGCCCGTCAAAAAATGGGCCGTGGGACCACAGCTTTAGTGTGGCATGTGGCATTTAAATAAAAAAAGCATAGGCATTCATGGGGACTGCCGAAATAAGTGAAAACCTAATCCTATGAATAACAGTGGTTCTTAAATTATAAGTATACTAGCGGGCCCGGCAGACGTTGTCCTGCCCAAAAGTTGGCTTGTCTGCTATTTACTTTCCTTCGTCCGTGGAAAACAACTACCACTACCACTACCACTACCACTACCACTACCACTACCACTACCACTACTACTACTACTACCACTACCACTACCCCTACCCCTACCACTATCGCTACCCTATGTCCGTCTCCTGGCTCTAAGCTACCCCCCCACCAATTTTCAGCCAAATCGGTACAGCCGTTCTTGAGTTATAAATAACCTAACTAACCTAACCTGGCCTACCGCCTCTGGAATTAACACATTTCCGTGGTAGAAAGTATAATACAGCGCCATCTATTGACGTTTGCAAATACATTTTAGTACCTACATATGCAAAAAATCAAGATGACGCCACATATTCACAATTATAATAAAATTTATAATTTTAGCTACCCCTACTCCAACCTCTACCACTACCGCTACTATCCTATGTCCGTCTCCTGGCTCTAAGCTACCTCCCCACCAATTTTCAGCCAAATCAGTACAGCCGAATGGTGTAACTAACTGACTTCGCACGTACACCCTATTAGGTGACCCCTTAGGGTAGGTAATCATCCTCAAGAATTGGCCTATCAAATGCGAATTTAAACAATATCTTCAGTTTTATTATTGGTATAGATAATAACGCCTCTAGCGATCGAAGAATGGCCGGCCAGAAATGCTCGACCCAGGCATTCGTGAAAGCCAGTAGGTACACGAATTCATGTCCGGACATTCTCGAGTCGAGCATACTCGGGCCGGGCAATCCATGGTCTTCTGCCGAATCCATAAGATTTCCCTCTACCAAAAATCGCTCAACGCGGTCTGTGTACACGCGCTTTTACCCACTCACTAAATGTGGTCACTGTTCCTCACCTGATAGAGTGCACCTGCTTCTTGTGATGATGGCTAGGGATGGGACAGACAAAGCACTGACTCGTTGTCACATCGTACAACCTGATCACGGGGTGGGTGGTCGCCGCTATTATGTGATCGCCGAGGGGGTGAAAAGCCACCGACAGCACTGGCTCCGCATCCTGGGGGCAGAAATATTGGATGAAAATTTCTAATATTTATTAATAGCTATTTAATAATTGGTACAGCGCGGCAGCGTTGGATATGATCTAATATTCTTCTCGGGCTTCGAAGGACACGCAAAGCCGTCCGTACTTCTTCTAATAATAACAGATACCGAGGTCTGCCAAAGAAGTGACACATCTATCTTCTAGGTACTATCAAGTGCAGGATAGGACACCTTAAAGGCTATATTCGCTTGTACATTTAACTTTTCATTTTGTTTCTTTTCAAATGCCACCAATCACATCAAATCTCAACTGACTTATTTTTTTCCATTGTCATCTTCTAAATAATAAGAGATCTGCTAAAACGTTTAACACCAAAATTATACGGTTTCATTATAGTTTAGTAGGTGTAAATCGTATTCGCCCAAAACGAAATTTTCAACGAAGAACATACCTACGAACTGCAGTGCTCTCTGTCGCACTGATGCCCGAGGGAAGAGCGCGCTTGAGACAGAATATGATTTTCTAAATACCTATTTTGCTGCGTACGCTGAGCTACACGATCCTCTTAAGTGCAGCAACATGCTTGCAATATGGACAACTGACACCAAGGCCGTGAAGATGTGAACTACCACCTGCCTTGTCTGTTACGTTGACGCGGCTAAACCACTGAACCAATTTTGATGAAATTTGATATGGAAAAATCTTTAACGCTGAGACATATAAGAAGGGATGAAAGTTATTTAAATTCAAGCCCCTTCAATGCCCTGTTTCCCGGGATAAAAAGTAGGATGTCATTTCTCGGCTCTCCTATAACTAATTAGTACCTAGATATTAGTTAGGATACCTTTCTTGAAAATCGGTCCAGTAGCTTCTGCCCTAGACGTGTCACTTTTTTTTCTTTCTTTACCCAGGGTACCCAGCGGAAAAACAAGTCTCCCTCGTTTAGCCGATGGTATTTGTGAGGCTATACCTAACGAGTGGCCAGTTCTGTTGAAGTATATTTAGATGGAAAAACCACTTGTCACTTCTTTAACAAGTGTATCTGATATTTTTAGAAGGACACCGGCTTTAGCGCCCTCCGAAGCACGATATGGCTCAAAGCGTGATATTGCCAGAGCCCAACGAGATTAACTTACAGTTATTGACTTGTAAGCCTTCTTGGCGGAAGCCTTAGTTATATCAAAAAGTTTAATGCTGCAATCGCGCGAGCCCGACACCAGTATTTGCTCGCGGGGGTGGAAATCGAGGGCGGTGATCTCGTCGGTGTGATCGTACCTAGAAATAAAAAAAATATTACACAAGGGTGCCCCCGGGTACCCGGCGGAGAGTTGACATACAAAAACAGAACGTCACGAGACGGAAGCAATGTCATACCCATAGGCGCGATTTTCATATAAGCCACATTTACTTAGGGTAAAATAACGGTTTATAAAAATTGTAATACGCTTATAACTACTTATCTATTAAAGATAGATATATGCTACCGCGGACTTTTTTGTAGATCATTTTATTCTACACAATTCTTTCCTACATCATTCTGTTATATCTCTGACGGATTAGACAGCATACGCGATGGAACTCGCTGGGACTAACTTTTGCCCCGACTTGAATCACTAATACTCAGCTCCTAAATATGATAGGTCCATGTTTAATACTCGTAAACCTTCCCAGTGAAACAACCTATCTAATATTGAAAACCGCAACAAAATCCGTTAAGTAGTTTTTGCGTGAAGGGCACAGACAGACAGACAGACAGACATCTTGTACGCCGTCTCGTATTTAGCCGGCTCTGGCGCGAGACCATTCGAACCTGGGACCTCTACTTGACTTGATTCACCACTAATACTATTAATGCTCAGCTCCTAAACATGATAGGTCCGTGTTTAATACTCGTAAACGTAACCCTATATAATCAATATGCAGGATTTAAATTACTTTTAATTTTCTCTTTCTTTACGTGTTGCCTTACAGCTCCCGAAACCGTGTTACGGTCCCAAGTTACCCTCGGAAGACCAAGTCTCCCTCTTTTAGCCGATGGTATTTGTGAGGCTATAACCTAACGCCAGTTCTGTTGAGGTATATTTAGATGGAAACGCCTCTAAGTGTGATTTGTCTTTGATGGTTTAATCAGGATCGAACCCGTGGTCTGCCTAGTTAATACCAGACGTCTTAACCACTTGGCCATCAACGCACCTTACTTTTTGATCACACTTACAAGGTCCTAATAACTGGATGTCCCTGTTGCTCCCTTCCCGGGTCCACTTCTTCCGGCGCAGACTTAGCCAGCATTCTCTCCACATCCAAAATCTATGCAAAAATAAATAAAGTGATAATATACTCATTATTATCATTCATTGTCATGTTTTTTATATGAATCACATCTACGCCTCGACTCGTGTGGCGTGACGTAAAACCGCGTCATGCCCCCTCTCCTCCGCCGCTTTCTATTCGACTACAGTATTAGTTTTCTTTTGTTGCACTGGCAGCGGCTTAAAGTAAAGTCCTGTTTTTATTTCACGGAACCAGCATCAATTTGAATATCTACGTAAATACGCTTATAACTACTTATCTATTAGAAATAGATATATATGCTACCGCGGACTTTTTTGTAGATCATTTTATTCTACGCAATGACTTCCTACATCAATTTGTTATATCTCTTACGGATTAGACAGCATACTACAATATTGATAAAGGAAAATGACATTAACAAATTAGAAACTGACATTAATACTACTATTGACAAAATTATTGCATGGCTTAATTCTAATAATCTAAAAATTAATGTTCAAAAAACTAAAATTACTGTATTCAGAACCTATCAATCAAAACATATAGGTCTAACCATACGACACCAAAACACAAACATAGAACAAGTAGACACGAACAAATTCTTAGGCATAACGTTGGATACGCATTTAAATTGGAAAGAACATATTAATAAAGTTTGCTCAAAATTGGATAGATTTGTTAATGCATTACGGCAAGTAAGACAGGTGGCTTCCTTAGAGGCTGCACTCTCTGCCTACTATGGATATGTGTCATCAGTACTTAATTATGGTCTGATATTATGGGGAAACTCAGTTGAAGTAGCTAAAGTCTTTAAACTACAAAAAAAATGTATTAGAGCAATGTGTGGCCTTCCCTTCTATGAAAGCTGCAAACCACTATTTAGGAAACTAGAGGTGTTAACCCTGCCATCAATGTACATTAAGCAAATTTGCATGTTTGTAAAGGTACATGACAATTATTATAAAACCCATGAACAGGTTCTTAAAAAGGCTACTAGACACAAAAATACATTGTGTCTACCAAAAATCAGACTTAATATATTTAAAAGTAATGCTTACTGTATGTCTATTTTAATATATAATAAACTTCCTGCAAATATTAAAGATTTACCATTAATTACATTTAAAAAGGTACTGCATAAATGGCTGTTGGAAAAGCAGTTCTACACTATTGACGAGTATCTGGGAACGACTTAAGGCCGATTTAGACGTTACGAGTGTTTAGTAGAGTGCGTAGGTGGCACTCGAATGCCAGTGCATTAGTAGGTTTCCAGTGACGTTTATACTTCTTCCAGTAGATTGCCATTTTGTCGGCCAAAACACACATAACTCTCCTTGTCAACTTGTGCAAGTTACTAAAACTGACCGTTTAGACTACAGCGAGTAGCGAGTCAGGAACGCGCGGGGGGTTGAGCGGGCGCGGGAGGGTGTCACTTGAAACAAAAATAAAAAGCGATTCTATTTGATTCTAGTTGAAAGGCGAGTGGAACGTACTAGTACGAGTACTGGAAACTACCGTTTACATGTTTCAACTAATGTACTATCCTAACGCACTCTACTAACCACTAGAACCGTCTAAATCGGCCTTTAGGTATATGACCTTCTTTTTAATTTTTATTTTTTATATTATGTGGAATTGTGTCTATTGTAATTGTCTTATTGTTCTCTTTTTTGACTATATTTAAATTATTTGACAGTGTTTATTGATTATTTGTTTGACTATTGATATTTTTGAATTGAAACTTGACATTATTTGAATTATTGTAATTATTTGCTACATAATAACTTGACATTTGTTTGATTTGTTGTGTCAAGTCTTGGTTTTTCTCTTTTCTGTATTAACTATGTTTAAATATTGAATTGTAACTTCACTTACAATCTTCGCTATTGTTTAATATTTGTGCACCCATATGGGTTTGTGTTCATATGACTGAGCTGGCAAATAAAGATATTTGATTTGATTTGATTTGATTTGATACGCCATGAAACTCGCTGGGGCTAACTTTTGTCCCGACTTGAATCACTAATACTGCTAATACTCAGCTCCTAAACACGATAGGTCCATGTTTAATACTTGTAAACCAATCTAATATTGAAAACCGCATCAAAATCCGTTCAGTAGTTTTTGCGTGAAACGGTCACAGACAGACAGACGGACATGTTGTGTGACGTCACGTACGCCGTGTCGTATGTAGCCGGCGCGAGACCTGGAACCTCTACTAGACCACATATTATTATACAAGAAATGCGCGCAATATTCATCTACCTACGCCAAGAACAAATTATGGCAAAAGAAATATATGTTTTGAGGGAATGCAGATTTATAATGCTCTTCCATGTGACATTAAGGCATTGGAGTCATTCAATATATTTAAAAGGACATTGAAGTCTTATTTTGTTTTATATGATGATGTTGTGACAAAAATGAAGAAAAGTAGTTTACGCTGGTTTGGACACGTTGAAAGAATGAAGGATGAAAGATTGACTAAAAAGGTTTATATGACTGAAGTGAAAGGAAATGCTGGCAGAGGACGACCTAGATGTACTTTTATTGAACATATAAAAAATATGTTGATCGAAGGAAATATTAAAAGTACACACAATCGCCGAGCATGTATGAAAGGTATGATGAATATAAAAGAAGCAAAAGAGATATGTCAGGATCGTAACAAATGGCATTCGATTGTCTCTGCCTACCCCTCTTGGGATGAAAGGCGTGATGATAGATAGATAGATAGATAGATGGTAGAGTTTTGTGATAGATTATGAAAGAGACAGAAGGGGCAGAATAATCCTTTATTCTACCACCCATATTTCCTATTAAATAAAACCAATTGAAAAAATAACGACTATTTCACTTAGATATATTGAATAAGTAACTATATGCTAAATTACAGTGACACAGGTGGAGTATTTGAGAAATTGGGAATAGTAATATCTCCATACAAATTCCCAGCATAGGACCCTTAAGTAGAAATAGTTAACTTGTTGGATTTTAAATTTTGTGTAGCAGCTAGTTTGTAAGCTTATAATTATATTGCTCATTGTAAGTGAATGTACAATTATGTTCTTTTATGACTAATAAAAATTCTTTAAACCTAACCTAACCTAGGCTCACTAATCACTAGACTATTGTTGTCTCACCTTAATACTCGCGTCCACACTGCCCGTGGCCACAAGCTGGCCGCAGTAGCTGAACGCGCCCGACCGACACGACATCTTGTGCGACGTCACGTACGCCGTCTCGTACGTGGCCGGCTCGGGCGCGAGACTGGACGGATCCATTTCGAACTCCAAATCTGGGTGGGGGTAGGGGAATTTTGAGTCAAAGTTCCGTATATATAGTCTACAAACAATCACTATTTCATTCCATCTAAATATACCTCAACAGAACTGACCACTTGTTAGGTATAGCCTCACAAATACAGGAGGCTAAACTAGGGAGGACTTGGGCTTTGGGAGCTGTAAGATAATCCGTGAAGAAAAAAAACCAACCAAAGAGGTATATTTAAAACTAAAAATATGTATGACTATGGGGATTCCACGTCACGTCTTGGTGAATAGCGCACGCGCCCGCGGAGACGTGATGGGGAATCCAGTTTAATCCCGTCCGTGCTGTGATGGTTGTGATTAGTCGACGACTAATACGACATATCACAGTCGGCGGGATTATCTTAAATACTGATTAATCGGCTATAAACACTATAAAGGCTATAATACTTGACATTGAAAAACTTCACACTTACTTTAAGCAATCTCCAACAGATGGCCTTTTACATAAATTAGTCTAATTTCAAAAGAAACATTTATGTTTGATTTGTTTCATTATATTTTGTCATTAGAGGGGAAAATAATCTTCAAAATGGCTTATAAAACATTAATTTTGGTGAAGTATTAAGGAAAATACACCCTTGAGAAATAATAGAATAACAACAAAATATTTTTTTTAAACCAGCATTTTAAAAAGGAATTCAGGTACCTTATAAGCATATTACCAATGTTCCAAATACCTCAAAAATACATACCGAAGCCCGTAGTCCCCAGCAGATGTTCGGCACCGCTGGTCGTTGCAAGTCTATCTTGTCTATCAGGCTCATGTTGTAGTCCAACCAACATCACATTCATTAATCTGTAACATTTACATTCATTAAAGAGGGTGATCCATTGGTGGATAATCAGTCACATAAAGCAAGGCAAAAGTCAAGAATGTAAATGCCAGTGTATCGCCCCCTTTATAGGTTTGATCAACTAGAACTGGCACATTTGATATATCTGTGCTAATATTATAAAGCTCATAAAGAAAATTTACATAGGGCGATTGTAGGATAAAAATACATCCAAGAAAGCAGAAATAGCTGTAATTTTTATCCTTGAAAAAAGTTGAGTTTGAAAATTTTTTCTTGTCTTGTCTTATATGGTAAACATTTGTATGTCACTTTTAAGTAAGTTGTCATTTAAAATTCTTAAAAGATGTTATGATTCTATGTCATTTCATAGCGACTGACGCACGAATTTGACGTGATGGGAAATCCGGTTTAGTCCTGTCCGCGCTGTGATTAGTCTGTAATTAATAAGACATATCACAGTCGGCGGGATCATCTTAGCTACTGATTAATTGCCAAATCATCGATTAACATTGGTGGAGCCCCAATAAAATTTGCTAGATTTATTATTTTATTAGTTCTATTTCTGTCTATATCTATACTAATATTATAAAGAGGAAAGATTTGTATTTTTATATGTTTGTGTGTATGTTTGTAATGAATAAACTCAAAAACTACTGTGCCGATTTCAAAAATTCTTTCACCATTGGAAATCTACATTCACCCTGAGTAACATAGGCTGTATTCTATTTTCAAAAAAATTAGGGATCCTTACTAAAACTCCAATAATGTAACCCAAGGTGTAAAAAATATTACCTAAGAAATTCCTTACATTGCGTGCGCTGCGAAAACTATTGATGATAGAAGAAAATAATGTACCTACTACGACTTTGCAGAACACATCATTATCTACAAAAAGTGTCGCGATAGCATATGTCTAACTATTATAGTTAAGTCATAATAAGTGTTCTTTTATTTAAAAAAAATAGTTTTCATATTTATATCTTCATTGGTTTAGGCTGTGCATTGATTATATCAGTCAATAAGCGACACAATCATTTTATATATTTAGATATCACTATTTATATACCTGTCACTTGGAGGACATGGTGGGTCAGCATGACAAGCCGCAGCAAGAGTCGCCGCAATAGGTTGGAACCCATCATAGTAGAGTTGGCTGAAAAATTAATGTCAGTAATTAAAAAAAAGTTTGTATAACTGTATTCTTGATGTTATTCTTCATATAGTGATCCGCCCCAGCTTCACACAAGTAGACAACACTTTTCATCAAAGATTTCGATGAGAATTACCTGAAGGAATCAAGTATTTCCCTGGAATTTTGAGTTTGCTCTAAATCCTTCTGCTTCAAAGTCAGATTCGCTAATCACTTACCATATTATCATACCTATAAGTTGAGCCAATTCATACAAATCATAGATGTACTACATAGATTGGTAATATCACGATTGGCACGAGACCAAAATATTAATACATCAGTGTGCGTGACAAATGTGTCATTCTGTGGATTTTTCATCTTAGATGACTTACATCCAGGCACTGCACCACTCACTGCATTAACCATAATTAATCATGTCTATTAAACACTAAATTTTACTTTAAAACAGGATATTTTACAAAAATAAGCGAAATTACTACTGATGCTAGGCTGTTACAAGCTGTTAGCGTTATACAGTCTTGTATATCTGTCTCTCTTCTATGTACTTTCTCTTTTGTATTGGCAATCTAGTAGACTATATACATCTATGATACAAATAGTATGGAGCAGAGTCTAACTATGTGATACTTTTCAGCTCTAGTTATAGCTAAGTTAAGGCAGGGTGCAAACACGATATCTACTAAAAGTGGCATTTTCGAACGCTTACTTTGAAGTGTCAGGAAACAATCTCAATCTCAAAAAAAATATAGTGGATAGCAAATAATACTACATAAAACTTTAACCACATAGATTTTTCATAAGTGTTTTGGTCTATTGAAAAAAAATTATGCAAAATACCTCTATAAAAAAACTTTTGTGCGTAAATTCACAATATTTTGCGCGACAACTATATACTTTTTTTAAGAATCAAATAGCTTCAATAATCTATTAAAACTTGAACCGATTACTTTCACTGTTTAATTGTTTTTCTTTAACAAATTTTAAGAAAAAGCTACAAAATAAGTGAAATTTCAAGTGTAGCTGCATGACCACGTAAAATATGCCAAGCAATATTCAACCTTATATCGTCCTACATAAGCATCCACCCACCGGAGTGCAAATAGTATTTTTTATCGAGGTTGATCCCTGCCTTAAGAAGTGGTAAATAGAGACTGCAATATTAGTTATTTATTAAATTATTTATTAATGTAACATTGGGTTGAAGAGAAATATTTTTCTTTATAATTAATATTAATTAACACTCAGTTTTCCATTCAAATGCATTACTTGATTAATTCTGATATTATTAAAGAATTTAGGCAAAGGGTGTTGTGTAAGTAGGAAGATCCAGGTAGTTCAGCTAGAACCTTACAAATGGTTTTTAGATTCTTGAGACATAAATAAAAAAATATATTTAATAACGTTTGTATGAAAGAAAGTTTTTTAAGAGTAATTATTATATAATATAGGTTAGAGTTGTGTATAAATAACAATTCTAAAATATATTATATTTCTGGTTTTGAGGTTGTTTTACATATAGATTTTCTCACAAATTATGGGTTTCTGCAACTTGCCGCCTTCACTAAAGGGCTTTGGGGAGTGAGGGGTTCAACACAATTTATGAGTATATTATAAGATAAATTATAGAAATTGTTTTTCAATACTAATTATATAAAAAAAACTAGGCGTTTCCGTAATTTGTCGTCTTTGCTATAAAGTTTCAAGGTGATTAAGAGGATGCACTGATTAAGGGGGACATAAACTTCATTAGTAAACGCTTTGTTTGGAAAGTCCTTTCAAAATGTAAACAAAACAAATTATATTTTGTTATTTGTTTTCTTCTTATTTTTTTTCTCAGTTATCAAGTTTTATTTATAATTAGTTTTAGTTATTATTTAAAATTATGTTAATACATAATTAACCGTTTATTAACGTAATTTCAATAACTATGATTGTAATATATATTTAGTACAACATTATATATAGTATATTTCAACTTATTATAATAAAGTGATAATAAAAGAGTCAAGATTCACCTGATGATCAAACGATACAGCAACTCCCGGTTTTTAACAATATTCTTGTTGTCAACAACTTCGCCATTATTTTCCTTCATTTTCCTCTCAAATTTTACGAAAATTAACAGGAAACGAACTTAATATAAGTAGTGAATTTAATTAAATAACCAACAAACAACGAAACGAACGAACGCCGCTTTTTAGGTTATATTTTGATTATTTGTTTGACAATTTTGACATGCAATTATAGACTTTGATTGTCTGTGGATGGATTTAAATTTTTTGTTTCTTAATATTTTAAGCGACTAAGGTGACTACTTGGTCATTCCATGGTACTTATTATTTTATTAAAAAGACAACTTTTATTTTTATACTTATAATATTGAGGCAAGCGACCGCTACTTATAAAATAATCAATAATTACTGTCATGCGCATTACGCCTTTGCTTACTTACGCTAAGTCAAGTCCCGCACCCGCAATGCCAATGACCTTTTTCTTTGATGTTTCAAAATTATAATAATATTAAAATCTTACCCTCAGATCTTACCGCTCTTTTTTTTATCTTTCTTTCGACTTTGCCTTTTCCTCGGAAAGAAGACTACAAAAAAAAATTACAAAAATATGAATAACTAGCATTCTATCCCCGGCTTCACCCATGGATATTTACGAACAAAATAATAATACCCTATACCTACCCCTACCCCTACCCCTATCCCTACCCCTACCCCTACTTCTACTCCTACCCCCTACCCCTACCCCTACCCCCTACCACTTCCACTACTTCTTACTTTGGATATTGTTCATACAAAAATACTAAAATCGCGATAAAAAAATACTTACATTTTTCTTTCGAATGGAATGTCCGAATTGAATATTTCTAAAAGTTATATAACGTGCGTTATTGAAGCAGTCGTGCATATAAAGTAATTTATTTATTAGCAAGGTACAAATAAAGAGCCTTCTCTAGCGGCGGCTTTTTAATTAAATTTTTAAAATAGAAGAACACATTGTGACTTAACTATAATAGTTATCGCGACACTTTTTGTAGATAATGATGTGATCTGCAAAGTCGTAGTACATTATTTTGTTCTATCATCAATAGTTTAATAAGGAATTTCTTAGGTAATTTTTTTACACCTTGGGTTACATTATTGGAGTTTTAGTAAAGATCCCTAATTTTTTTGGAAATTGAATATAGCCTATCTCACCCGGTGATAGTGTAGCTTCCCAAGGGTGAAATAATTTTTCAAATCGGTAAAGTAGTTTCGGAGCCTATTCAATGCAAACAAACAAACAAACAAAAAACAAACAATCAAATCTTTCCTCTTTAAAATATTAGTATATTATTAGGTATACATAATTTAGGGTACCCTAATAAGCATCAAAGTATTTGGTTCCGTATTTTGAAATTAAAAACAGATCCAATTTAGAAGAAACGAAAGAGATAATTATAATTATGTCAGGATCGTAGGCATCGTAGCAAATGGCATTCGATCGTCTCTGCCTACCCCTCTTGGGCGTGATGATAGATAGATAGAAAGTGAGTCGAAAGCTAATTAGGTAATTTTTAAACATTAAAAATAACTAAATAAATATTTAATCAGGTCCGTGTGGAATAGTGGCAATTTAAGAATAGGTACTGGCTGCATTTCCCCGCTGAATAGCGATGCTGATTCGTTGAGTGAGGAAGGAGTCGGCCCTCTTGTCACCAGAAAAGATGATCCGAGGGGATATATCTTTAATAAACTTTTTGCATTTTAACCCCACCGACCCAGAGTTTCTACACCAAACGGTACAAAGTAGTTTTCAATAATTAAACTAATTTGCGCTGTTTGTAAAATAAGCCACACATTGGTGCGACCGAAAATTTCCCATTCCGGCCGCCGGATGATCTAAGCGGACCGTTCGTTACAAGAATTGGACGAGTCTGTGGTCGGTTTCGGTGGACCGTACGACGACGCGTCGGGGATTGGATGAATGTGTGGCCACCTTTGATTACTGTTATCCACAGACGAAGCTAGACTTTATTACATTTTTTTCATGGAGGCCCCAACTGATTCATAGGGGTGATAGGGGCCTGGGAATCTTTGGGGCCAAAGCAATATAATAATTGTTATTTTATCCATAGGTTTTGCTGACTGGCTGTCGATGTGTTGAATTAGATTGCTGGGACGGAGACGATGGTAGTCCCGTCATATACCATGGACACACATTTACAACTAAAATACCGTTTCGACGTGTTGTGGAGACTATTGCAAGGTAATTTTAAGGCTCCAATAGATATCCATAATTTTTCTGGAATAAACTATGTACTCGTATTTCCAATTTCTTTGTTATTTAGTTATTTATTCAATATATCTAATTGAAATAGCTGTTATTTTTTCATACAGAGTAAATTGGCAGAAAATATTTTTCCTACAACCGAGAGGTACATCAAAAGCTGCTCACTCATTTTCTGCCAGCTGGTAGGAGAGTTTTTTTTCTTCTAAATCGGCTCAGCGGCGTACCGACAAGCGCTGGACTCGTTTTATAGAGGGGGGCTCAGACTACACGAAAAAGCGGTTTTCTGCCGGCAAGTCCTTACAACCACTTTCTGTCTCCATCTAACTACTATCTCTGGATTCGGCGCCTCCAACTCGGCACAGGGGACATTTCGGCGCCAGCCAACTCAGCGCCGGCCAAGTTGGCGCCAGCGCACATGATTTACATACCAAAATACATCCTTCCATTACCATGTAGCGGCTTGACCGCACAGGTAGTTAATTAGGTCACAGGGGCGCGGGGCAAGTTAACGGACACTCCCGCGCCGGACTTCAGTTATGTTCTAGTGGGCGACGCGACCGGACTCGCCCCGGCCCGGCTAGCGTAACTCAACAATTAGGTCGCTCGTTGGTACTGTCCTAGCAAGCAGGTGCTTAAGTTATCAATATAGAATCAGTAAGACACTACCATCTTTTATTGGAGAGTGACCCAAATAGAGACCTGCCACGATACACATGAGATCAGAAAGTGTTCCAAGCATAGCACGCATCCTCATGCGTACAACCAATATTATAAATGCGATATAACTCGAATCTCTATCTGTCTGTTACATTTTCACGACTAAAACACTGAACCGATTTAGATGTAAAATAACATGGAAAAATCTTGAACTCTACAATTAAAATACGATCGCCGTCCGGTCCACAGAAATCGATCACAGACTCATCCAATTTTTGTACGATTGTTGTCCGTTTTCAAATTATCGTGTCTGTGACACACACACACACACACACACACACATTACACACGCATTATACAAATATTGTGACTGACATCGGTTTTTAGTTTTTTTTTTATTTCAGAAGTGCCTTTGTGACGTCGCCGTATCCACTAATATTGAGTATTGAGAACCACTGCAGTTTACCACAACAACAAGTGATGGCCAGCACATTTGAGGTCTGAATATAATCTATCTATAATCACGCTTTTTATCCCAAGAGGGGTAGGCAGAGACAATCGAATGCCATTTGCTACGATCCTGACATACCTCTTTCACTTCTTTTATATTCATCATACCTTTCATACATGCTCGGCGATTGTGTGTAGTTACTTTTAATATTGGCATCGATCAATAGTACACCTAGGTCATCTTCTGCCAGCATTTCCTTTCACTTCAGCCATATAAATCTTTATAGTCAATATTTCATCCTTCATTCTTTCGGCTCTGTGAAGTTGGCACCCCCAAATTCGATTTTTCAGTTTTTTTTCATCAGGTTCGTTTGTCCATCGTTAGTCCACGTTTGTCCACCAAAAATTTTTTTTTGTCCACCTCTCAAAAAAAAGTTATTCAAAAAAATAAAATTGGGGTGGAAGTTGGCACCCCCAAATGCGAATTTCCATTTTTTTTTTCATCACGTTTGTTTATCCATCGTTAGTCCACGTTTGTCCACCAAAAATTTTTTTTTGTCCACCCTCCAAAAAAAAGTTATTTAAAAAAAACTAAAATTGAGGTGGAAGTTGGCACCCCCAAATGCGAATTTTCAACTTTTTTTCATCAGGTTCGTTTGTATATCGTTAGTCCACGTTTGTCCACCAAAAATTTTTTTTTGTCCACCCTTCAAAAAAAAGTTATTCAAATAAACATTTTTAAAGAAAAAAGCCCTGAATTTAACTTTGACGGAGGATATCTAGCTTCCTAGGGGTGGATTTGCTTTTCTGAGGGGTAGGTTTGTTTGTCCACTTCAGAAACTCGTTTGTCCACCACATGTTTTCATTTTTCCACCCTTAGAGATATAGTTATGCGTGAGATAAGTATATATGTGATGATTTTAACTTTGTCGTGGGATCTCCAACTTCCTTGTGGTGGATTTGCTTATCTGAGGGGTAGGTCTGTTTGTACACCTCGAAAACTTATTTGTCCACCACATACTGTCGTTTGTCCACCCTTAGAGATATAGTTATACGTGAGTTAATTAAGTATATATCTAAGGATTTTCACTTTGCCAGGGGATCTCTAGCTTCCTTGGGGTGAATTTGCTTCTTTGAGGTTTTGGTTTGTTTGTCCACCTCGGAAACTCGTTTATCCACCACATATTGTCGTTTGTCCACCCTTAGAGATATAGTTATGCGTGATATAAGTATGTATCTAAGGATTTTAACTTTGTCGTGGGATCTCCAACTTCCTAGGGGTGGATTTGCTTCTCTGAGGGGTAGGTCTGTTTGTCCACCTCAGAAGCTCATTTGTCCACCATATATTGTCGTTTGTCCACCCTTAGAGATATAGTTATACGCGAGTTAATTATATATCTAAGGATTTTAACTTTGACGGAGGATTTCTAGTTTTCTAGGGATGGATTAGCTTCTCTGAGGGGTAGGTCTATTCTTCCACCTCAGAAGCTCATTTGTCCACCATACATTGTCGTTTGTCCACCCTTAGAGATATAGCTATACGTGAGTTAATTATATAGCTAACGATTTTAACTTTGACGGAGGATCTTCCTAGGGGTGAAATTGCTTCTTTGAGGTTTTGGTTTGTTTATCCACCTCGGAAACTCGTTTATCCACCACATATTGTCGTTTGTCCACCCTTAGAGATATAGTTATGCGTGATATAAGTATGTATCTAAGGATTTTAACTTTGTCGTGGGATCTCCAACTTCCTAGGGGTGGATTTGCTTCTCTGAGGGGTAGGTCTGTTTGTCCACTTCAGAAACTCATTTGTCCACCACATATTTTCGTTTGTCCACCCTTAGAGACGTAGTTATGCGCGAGTTAATTCAGTATATATCTAAGTATTTTCACTTTGACGGGGGATCTCTAGCTTCCTAGGGGTGGATTCTCTTCTCTGAGGGGTTGGATCGTTTGCCCACTTTATAAACTTGATTTTCAAACCTTTAGTGTAGTTTGAACGTACCCGGAATTTCAGTTTCTATCGTTTTTTTCATAAAAAATGTTTATTTGAATAACTTTTTTTTGAAGGGTGGACAAAAAAAAATTTTTGGTGGACAATTGTGGACTAACGATGAACAAACGAACCTGTTGAAAAAAAGTTGAAAATTCGCATTTGGGGGTGCCAACTTCCACCTCATTTTTAGTTTTTTTTAAATAACTTTTTTTTTAAGGGTGGACAAAAAAAAATTTTTGGTGGACAAACGTGGACTAACGATGGATAAACGAACGGCATGAAAAAAAATAGAATTTCGCATTTGGGGGTGCCAACTTCCACCCCCAATTTTTATTTTTTGAATAACTTTTTTTTGAGAGGTGGACAAAAAAAAATTTTTGGTGGACAAACGTGGACTAACGGTGGACAAACGAACTTGATGAAAAAAAACTAAAAAATCGAATTTGGGGGTGCCAACTTCACACAGCCCATTCTTTCAACGTGCCCAAACCAGCGAAAAACTACTTTTCTTCAATTTAGTAACAACATCATAATTCACTCCGCATTCTTCTCTAATGACATATGCATCGTTCCGAACATATCTTGCTAAAGTATGATTGTTTTGATGGTAGCCAAAATTTGTAGCAATGTTTGACCAGTGACCATGCTCCACAGATATACTTGTTTCGGGAAGCACTGACGAGTACCTCCATAGAAATATACCGATACTGCTTTACGGTGCTTCGTAAACCTTTCAATCAATTTTATTGTTTAAATTGTATGTTCAAGGAATGGAATGAATAAAATTTCGGGAGGGGTTCAAACCCCCGAAATGTGGACATTGTTACCCAGCTTTGTATGTGTTAAATTGACTTTGTATTTATCCAGGCAGTTTTTGGAGACAAATTGGTGACAAGTTTCTTATTTGAAGTTGATTATACTGACGAGCCAAGACTACCCAGTCCTGACCAGCTAAAATATAAGGTAGTTAAGATACACCTGCCGTACCCGGCAGAAAGTAATACCCATCGGGCTTTAGAAAGAGTCTTCAGTTTTGTAGAGTGTCGCCTTTGTCATAAACACATGTGACGATGCGAAAGAATCGATAAAATAACCAAGGATAAGATAAGATAGGCCAAGATTCACGTACCAGAAACATGAGAAAGAACGATAAACACAAAAATCGTTTTTGCGTAAATACACAAAACGGACATTATGCTCTTCCAGTATTATAGAAAAACTATTATAAATAGCAAGTTGTAGTTAATGTTTTCATAAAGTACCTATGTGAAATTATCTATAGGATAAATACGAGAAAATGCTACATTAGAAAAACAGTTGAAAATACGCGTGAAATTGATTACTTTTAGGGCTTCATAACTTTTGTTTCATACAAAAACGGACTTCAGCAACTCAAGTATTGTACAAATCTTATTAAAAATAGCAAGTTCTAATTAATGGATCCTAAATGTATATGAAATTATGTTTATACTAAATGTATAAAATATGTCAATATCAGCTACACCTAGGTTTTATGAAGCCCTGAAAGTCAACAATTTCACGCATATTTTCAACCTACTTTGCGACTTTTTTACATTTTGAATAAACATAATTTCACATACTTTATGGATCCATTAACTAGAACTTGCTATTTCTAATATTTTTTGTACAATACTTGAGTTGCTGAAGTCTGTTTTGTGTATTATCGCAAGACAGGTTTTGTTGAGAAATCGTACTTCCTCATGTTTCTGGTACTTAAATCTTGGTCTATCTTATCTTATCATTTTAATAGTAGTTCATCTTGCTCACATATATATTTATAAAGAGACATGGACAAAATAAGTCGGGCGTAAAACTGAGTTCGTTGCGCTGTGATGCGAAACTAAAATATGGGACAAATAGCTATTACTTTCTGCCGGTTTGTACAGTATATGCATGTCTTTCGCTGGCTACCCTGGAAACGTAACACGGTTTCGGGAGCTGTAAGGCAACCCGTGAAAAAAAGAAAAAGACCTTGTGTAGACCAATTTTATCAAAATGCATTCAAGCGCATAGCATATCCCATCTTTTAGATATTATATCCTACGTAGCTTTGGCAGAATCTCCTGGGTCTTTAAATTCCTGAAATAATTGTATTGTTACTTTGCAGGTACTAATAAAAAACAAGAAACTCCTAGTTGTAGAAGGTAACACTAATGCTGGATTGACTGCTGGGAGTTCTGCCAGTTATGGTGGAGTACTAGCAACAGCATTCAGGTATGTTTTGGATACAATAAGACCCTCTGATCTTCCAATTATATCTGTGCAAAAAATCACATATACGACAGACGTACAGAATTACAAAATCGCATTTATAATTATCAGTAAATAAGTGGCTTTTCGATCTCAAAATACCTCAACAGAACTGGCTTCTCCTTAGATAGCCTCACAAATGTCATCAGTTAAATGAGGACTACATGACTTCCGATGGCTATAGACTATGATCATGGATCGACAGTCGGCAGTGGATGGATGGATCTATCTATGGATCGAGTCATTTAAGCAATGGTGGGGTTAGCGTACTTAGGACCGTGACATCTTTCGTTTCGACTCGAAATGTCCGACCCTAGTATGTACAACACTAGAATGCCGAGCAAATTGCTGGGTCGGGCAAAGACAGTACACGGATTGGCTATACCATGGTGCTGACCCTTCGTTTTTGACCTTCGATCCGAAACGAAAGATGTCGCATGTTGTATGGACGTTTTGTATCACCATTCCTGAAGAAAACTACTGCATCATTTACCTATGCAATCCTATTTGTGACTATTTCTCGCTCGCCGTCCAGCATCTCCTGGTGGAAAGACTGCCTCAAGTGACTCAGTAGTTTACCTTAAGGTGCCCACCCATTCGTCCAACGAAGCTGACCACAGACTCGTCCAATTCTTGTAACAAACTGTCCGCCTAGATCGTACGGCGGCCGGAATGGGAAATTTTCGGTGCGATGCCGGACCAATGTGTGTCCTATTTTAATAATAGTCACACAAATTTTCATAAACTATGTATGTGAGCTTCAGAGGAATCGATCCGTGTCTCTATCTATAGCTATCAGAAGACACAAAAAAACAGACAGTCATCTTCCACATTTAGCTGATTATAAAGCTAGTTTATACAACTTTTTTGCCCCGGTGCTGATGTGATCGAAGAACATTTCTACAAAGTTTCACCAATTTCAGGTCAAACGGTGTATTAAGACATACCAGTTCATCCCTACCAGAACAAGGTAACAGAACCAGCTCAATAATGTCACATCAGTCAGCCGCATCATCTGAGTACTTCTCTGATGAAGAATATGATGAAGATGATGAGGAATTAGATGGTAAGTCATTGATGATATTTGGATTGTATGTGTGGCAACCAGTGATATTAACTAATTAACCATTATTGTTGAAACTTGTATTAATATTAATTCTACCGTTTCGGAGAATTTTCTGATGAAAGGTCTAGACAGACAAACAGACAAATTGTGACTGTTCAGCAGAATTTTTCGAGAAATCTAAGAAAAAATCATAACTGCAACTACATTTTGTGATTATTTTTCCACCTTGCCGCTCGTCTTCCTCACACAGCTCTGGTGGATAGACAGTGAAAATACACAAAAAGAAATAGTATTGTAGTATTGGTTTATCAAACAGAACTGCCTAGAAGTTAGGTACTTCAAAACCTCTGGGTGTTTCTGAAACTGAAAGGCAACCCGTAGTATTACAGATGGCGAAAAGATTTAAATAAAACTAATATCAATATGGACTAATCACACTTAACTTACTTATCTTACAAGCAGAGATAGCTACATAACTAGGAACTAAAACTAACTTACAAAGACGCACAGGATGTATAGAGCTAAATGCAAGTTTTATGATGTGTAAAAGTACATGATCCACTGCAGTGACAATAATCAAAAAAATATATGATATTCTTGAGGTTATGCGTTATTAAGATACTGTGTTCAAAACATAATACAACTATATTGATTCGATAGAAATAAAATAAAAAATAAAATTTTACTGTCTAGAAACAGTATGCAATGATTCTGATTTTTTGACAGATTTTTTATCTAGCAATATACTATCGTAATACTGTTCTATTTTTTAATAAAATTTATAGCAAGTTTTCGAGATTTTATGTACGCACTGCACGCGTGTGTGCGTAAGCGCTCGTGTACTTTGGCTCTATTTAGCGTCTTAACTGATCTTTATGATCTTCGTCTAAATGCACCACAATCTGCACACTACACCATACAACACCGCCATTTGTCACGGCCGCGATGCCCTATGTGCCGCGCAAGAGAGTGTAACTGAACTATGTCGCCGCCAGTAGAGACTTTCACCAGGGTGGAGTGAGGTGGGTGACTCATCATTCTCCTTATTTTTATTATCATTATTGATTTTCAGAAAAGGAGCTGCACAAAATCCTGAATTCCATGGAAGATAAATGTGGTCGAGCGGCTTTCTCTTTATACCAAAGTTTTAGGAGAAGTGAAGGTGATAGTGACATCATTGGAAGTGTCAAACACTCTACTATGGCACGAAAACGTAGCAATCAAATTGCCAAAGAATTGAGTGATATGGTTACTTACGTTCAGGTAAAATATTCCACGACCCAGACACATCTCTCCTGCTTTTTACATATACTCAAGTCTAAATCCTATCGAAATCGGCAGATATTAAACAGCTTTCAAACTTGCATAACTACTGAATCTCACCGAACTCCTCATGACTCGATTCTGACACATCTCTATTTCTTCTTATATACTTATCCCTGAATCACTAAGACATGTAAAGACTAAGGACTTCCACATTCTACAATCCTGACACGATTTCTATTACAGGCAATCAAATTTCGTGGTCTAAATCCATTATCTCCAAAGACTTCAATTAAAGCCACTTCGGCCTCCATACAGAAAGACAGCGCTCCGTGCAGTAGCTTCGAGTCATCAGAAAGTAGCGATAGTGCAGGAACTGTGAGTATTACAATCTTGAAAAAAAGCAATATATTATTTTGCTGATGGGATCAGAGGAGAATTCTAAAAACTTTATAAAGCCTTGATATACTCAATGGAGAGCCTAAAGCCCACGCAATGGTTCGGTATCTCACCGAAACTTTTCGGTCCGGCCAGTCATATGATCGAGATTGAACACAGGCCACACATTAGCGATGTAAATTATACGATCTAGATCACCACACAGACACACAAGATTCGATTAAACAAAGAGTCAAACTATCAGCGGTGGAAGTGTAACAGATCGTTCGGACCATCGAAATCAAACACAAATACAACGATTTGAAAATTTCGGTAGGTAAAGTAAAAGTTGAGGTATGCTGAATCCAAAACCGTTTCGAGATATTGGTTTAATAATCTGTATTTTTTAATTTATAACTCTTAAAATCGTGACATTGTCTTTATTTTTTCCAAAACAAATAATTTACTTAACCTACATTTCACCTATGAATGACGTCATTATATCGGCTAAATTAAAGCAAAATATTTACTTGTCAACTTGTCAACCAATGTTACCCTGTTACTAGATATACTACTATTTCAGTAGTTTTTATAACTAATCTAGTTCATTATTTAGGAAGAATGCTTAAGCATTTTTTATGGTAGGATATTCTTTGACCTTTGTATATATTTTGTATCACAACAACTATGCAGACTACGGTATAAAAGCCGTAAAGATGTGTTTCTTTGTTGTTGTTTTAATATGTTTTATGTAGAAGTGGTAGGTTTTGGTAGATTTTGTAGGATTTAGAGACGACAACACTACTGTTTGTTAAATGTCAAAGTCAAAGAACACTGATGTTCTTTTTTCTGTACCAACATATCAAAGGTATTGAAGTATTCAGCCGACAAAATGACGTCATCAGTGCCAAAACTTTGATAGTTTATTATAAAAAAACTACTGTATAGAAATCAAAAATATTCAAATTAGTTTCTTAAATATATGCGCGTGTGAATGTGAAAAATAAAAAAAATAAAAAATTTCTTAAAATAAAAATATAAAAATCGTACCTTAGCTTTTACTTTACATACCGATCGATTTTGGTGGACCGTTTGGCGGCGCGCTGGCGATTGGACGAATGAGTGGGCACCGCAGGCCTTTGAAAATGCTTCAATAGAAGTGGCCACTCGTTAGGTTGCTTAAAAATATCGGCTAGTCGAGAAGACTTCCCTTCTAATCTGATTAATAATGGAGAAAAGATATACCCTGAATGAATCCCAGAATTCGCTACATTTAATTGGCTTACAGATGTCTTTTCTTATATAAGTGGTATCTATTATTTCCGACAGAAATCTAACTCTACGTACTAAGCTATCTATCAGCACTTTTAATTTGTTTTAAATCTAGGTTTTCTATTCACAGATAGCTCAACCACCTTTGCCTGGAGCACCCAGAGCTCGCTGTTTGAACGCACCAGCCAAACATCATCCATGCTATCGATGTTCATCAGTCAACGAGGCGATAGCGAAAAAAATATGCAGGAAACATCCCTTAGTTGTTGTGGCACATACTGAAACGCAACTTGTAAGGACATATCCCGCTGGGTTAGTATTTATAATTTTTACGAGTTACCTTCGAACCCAAATTGCCATGTTTTTGAGCCTTTGTCTGCTCCATCGTCCAGATAAGGAAGGCCCGGCCCGAGAATGCCGGCTAGAATTCCGGGCAAATCCGTGATCTGTCTTTGCCCGACTGAGCATTTTGTTCGGACATTCTCGGAACGGGCATTCCTTGGCTAGCCAACGAAAGATATTGGAATTCTAAGTAACCCCACTGATTACAAATCGATTTTTTGTTTTAAAGCTGACTGCGAGATGATATAGATTTTGTATTTGATGGAATTCGAGGTGACCAATCTTCAGATTTTTGGGTCAGGGTTTATTTGATAAATTCAGTTTCTCTGATAATAATTTAGATTCCAGCTGCCCCTGAATTATTGTTACACTACATAATTAAATTATATACATCAGATTTGATGCAAGTATTCTTCTTAGTCGTGGTGCTCTTGACAGAGCAGGCGTGGTCAATCATGGCGGTCCACAGCGCGACGCACCTTGTATTGACTCGCCATGGTTAACTTTCTTGGGAAGAATAGTGCAGTGGTTTCCCCTTGCCTTCTGCACCAGACATTTCGAAACTATTTAGGTCTTCAGGCTCGCTGTAGCCTCTTCCAGCCAGTTGCCTAGCTAGGTGTATGGTTATACCGCCATATATGGTTATATGGTTATGCAAGTATAGCGGAATTATAATCTTGTGACATACGGTCAGATCCATGACTAAGTTATTCCGTTTTTTACCATTTTTTGCTTTAGTACCCTTAGATAAGAATGGTAAGCCTATCTATTTCCGATATCCCGGCCAGAATCAATAAGTTTTTTAATTAAAAACTTATGTTCATAATCCGACAAACCACACTTATAGGCTTTTCCATCTAAATATACCTCAACAGAACTCATAAATAATATAGCCTCACAAATACCATCGACCAAACGAGGGAGTCATGGTCTTCCGCTGGGTACCCTGGAACCGTAACACGGTTTCGGGAGCTGTAAGGCAACCCATGAAGAAAAAATACCTATCTTTATCAATCCCCTGAACTGAAGAATAACCTAACTATTATTGTTTCAGCCTAAGAATTGACTCTTCAAACTTTGACCCTGTGGTATTTTGGTCGTGCGGTGTTCAAATGGTAGCTCTCAACTACCAAACAGAAGATGCAGCCATGGCTATAAACGCTGCAATGTTCGAGAGCAACGGATGTCTAGGCTATGTAAGAAAACCAAAGGTCATGTGGGATCCAAGTCATATAATGTATAGAAGGTAATTCTAATATTTGACCTACGTTACATAGATAATATACTATATACCAGACACACGTGCAGGACACACGGAGGGATCGTGTCGCCACATAGTCCATGTACCAATGAAAACATTCAGATGATTTAAAATTATAGTCTTTGGTATCCTGGATTTCTAAAAAACCGTACAAAAGATATATCTGAAATACCAGAATTTTAACCGAGACCATGGCCCTCCAAATGCCACAATTCTAACTTACTCTCTTGCATAAATCCTAAGAGAAGGGTAAGAGGCTGAAGAACCTCTACACCATCGTCTCTCTTTCTTAATACCTAATTTATATGCACATCCGTGATTCCCATCAGAGTCGACCAATAGTATATCATTGGAGTCGACCAAGAATCCAGGCCGGCTGCTTAACTGCTGATGCCATCAGAAGACGCACGTGAAATATCTGAATTTGGACCTCCAAATGCCACAATCCTAACTCTCTTAAATAATAAAAATAAAATCCCTAGAACTGTATCAGGGCTGAATAAACCTGCATACACCATCATCTCTCTTCTTCATACCAATTTCCCTCTTTGATTTTATTTACAGATTTAATCCCATCGATAAAGAATTTGATGGTATTCACGCAGCTGGAATATCCTTAGCTATCATATCTGGACAATACGTAGCAGAAAATGTCTATTCGTTTTACAACGCATTTGTGGAAGTTGAGATATTGGGTGTACCTGCCGATTGTAAAAAAATACGGACGAAAGCTGCAAGAAAAAATGCCTTGAACCCTATTTGGAATGAAACTTTTAATTTTAAAGTAAGTTCCAAAAAAAATCAGCTTAAGGCTTGAACAACCGCCAAAACCAGGAGAGAGGCATGAAAGAAGAATTCATGTTTGATGAATGTCAGGTTTCTAGACCCTATGTGGGCCTATCAAATGGGGGGCTGGCGGTCCAGGCCCATCCCAGAGTCCTTCGGGCCCATATCAAAATCTTTCTGTGCCCATCCCCGAAAAAATGTCATTGCTATGCTCTTGCATGTAACCCATAAAGCATAATAAAATGTGAAGTAAGAAATCTGAAGGATTCCACGTCACGTTTAGGTGCTATAAGAACGTCCACATGGCGTAGTAGTTACATTCACTATGATGATAAATGGTTTGAGAGCAGTGGTGCTGAGAGTGGTGTTTCTTTCTCTCTTTCCACTATTTCTTCATCTATGGATACTTGGGTAATGTTTCAAATAATTTTCTTCCAGATAAATTTTCCTGAGCTGGCATTCGTCAGGTTCGAAGTATATGATGCTGATACAAACTACATGTTGTCACAGAGAGTCATTCCATTACACTGCTTAAGGCCTGGTTACAGACATGTTCGATTGAGGTAAGTTTTATTGCAAATACTCACGCCTGAATACCTTCGGAATATGCAGATGTTAAGGATGTTCACATGCCACGTCAGGTTACCAGGCGGTGCTTATTCACTTGTTGGTCATAGTCTGTTTTATTGAATGATCATGAATTGAGCGATACGTTATAGAAATGCAAAGAGTATAATATACCGTGTTCCAAATAGGTGTTGCCGTAGCCGAAACTCAAATCGCTTACTACAGTATTCATAATGTATATAATAGTACTAGCTTTTGTCCGCGGTTTCATTCGTAAATATATTTCCTGTGATAGCACATTCGAAACTAGCAAAACTTCCAAAAAAATATTATATAAAAGAAGTATTTTTATAATTATATTTAAAGAATAATTATTCATTTAGCTTCAAATTGAATAAAAATGGGTAAAATAAATAGAAGGCAACACCTGAGTTCAATAACTAACAACTCAGCCAACAGACATTAGTATTTTTAAATTAGAGGGTTAGCACAGATTAGGGCACCTATTAATCCTTATTTTTCGATATTTCAGTATTTTTAAAATATCTCGAAAATTAAAGGATATAAAAAATAAAAAAAATGAAAAATAAGCTTTCTAGCATGTAATCTTCAAACGGTTTTCGAATTTTGGTACCTTACGAAAAATGAAATGTTGTCCATTACAACATTATCACAGCACCAACCTTAAACCTGCAATATGACAAGATATACAAGATTTCTATTTCCATAGGTCACCAACAAACCAACCATTGAACATGGCTTCGTTGTTCATATTTTCAAGAATCGAAGAGGAAATGGCTGGAGAAAGTTGTAGGGGAGACTTCGACTTAGTTAACTTGGAAGAGAGGAGAAAAATTCACTTTTTAGTTGTGTACGGCGTCACACAGCATGAACCTTACACCATACTAAAAGTCACACAGGATACAACTGCTAATGAGGTAAAAATATTTTAGATCATATACAGTAGGTAGACTTCCGCTCCTGTATCCTCTAGCGCGAACCTAATTTTGCCCCATATCAGTACAAGATTATTACTTTGCCCATGACAAGACTTGAAGCCAGTAGGAAGTTCTGTTGAAGTGTTTGGAGATCTGAAGACCGCTTTACTTTGCCATACCATACAAAGGTCCGACCCAGCTTCTTTTCTCCGTGACCCTTCCTACTTGGACTCTTCCCTTCCATTCTCTTCACTCTTTGCTTCACGTATCCAAGTCTCTAAAACGACCAAAGAATTATTTCTCTATTGTCATTACTATTCCACAGGCCATTGCACAGTCTTTGACAAAAGCTGGGGTATGCAGATCATCTCGGGCTTCATACGTATTGGTAGAGGAAGTTTCCTCCAGAACTCCAACACAAAGAGTTTTAGGTCCAAGTGAGAGAGTGCTAAGGGCATCTACAGCAAGAACTGGCTCAAGACTTTTGTTAAAAAAAGTCGGAGATGACCCCAGCAGTCGTGCTTGGCTGACCAGTATTCGGTAAGAATTTTTGGAACATTCAATTTATTCTTTGTGAGGCCTTCAGTTAGCGCTTGTGTTGCATTGCAGCGTGTTAGCGAGCACAGTGAACACCAACATTTTCATAATGTTTCAAAAGAAAAGGGACAAAGTGAAAGAAGACTTTTTATTGTAACTGCCTTTACTATCGCTATTTGGTGTGAGCAGTCTGTGGAAGCCTGCGATTGCTACGAGATTCGAGAGATGAGTGAAGAGATATTTTTCATGTTTTACTAGAAGTAACCATGATAAAGCTTGTCTCACAAATACCATCGGCTAAACGAGGGAGACTTGGTTTTCCGTTGGGTACCCTGGAACCGTAACACGGTTTCGGGAGCTGTAAGGCAACCCGTGCAGAATGAAAAAAAAATTTCAGATCCGCCAGTTCTGATCGTCGTTCCAAAGATTCCCAAACATCTGAAGAAGAAGCAACAAGTGGCTCTCAACCCGATGGTTCTCCAATTACCGACAGAAAAGATGGAGATTTGTTCCTAGTTTGCATACATAATGTTTCTCCAGAGATACCGTATGCTATATTAAAGGTATATATAAATTCCCTATGAATTATTAGGTATACTTCTATTAACAGTAGACAAAAAGCAATCTATCTAAGGGTAGATAAAAACCAAAATTATTCGGTCCAGTGAATATTTGAATCGAATAGTGCCAAACATTAGGATACAAAACTAATATATTTTAATTTTAATACAATATTTCAAATCCAACTGTTCCTTTCAAGGAGTTTTTTCTGTCTTACAGGTACCACTGAATGCTACAGCATCTTACGTAGTACACCAAGCATTAACTAAAGCGAGATGTCTCGATGACCCTAAAAGGTATGAAACTTAGAGGTCCTTAATGGTAAAAAAGTTTATGCAAATTAAATTTTCCCGGAGAATGAGATTTTTTCGGGATAAAAAGTAGCCTATGTCATTTATTGGCCTTCCAGCTATCCAGGCGCGTACAAAAGTCTCGCTATATATTTCGCTCTGTTTGCCCATTTATCTATCTCTAATAGTTCAGGTAGAAGCTTAGAAGCCCATCATCAGGTCTTCCAAGTCTCCACATTTCCATTGAAACCTGTATCATGCTATTGAAAATATTTAATATAATTGGCATTGGTCCTTGGATTGTTGTGTGTATTGTCATTTCTATAGCATCATGACAAGGGTATGGTGCAATCGCTTTTATTGTTTGTTTGGAATCTGTCTATCACTTGTCAATGTTAATTAAGGAGTAGGTCCTAGCTCAAGTATCCAGGGCTTTTTCAGTATATACCAACTTAACTATAGTACTTTTTAACAGGTTTGTATTAGTGGAAGAACTAGAATGGGGTGGCAGAGCTGGTACCGGACCTCAGCAAAGACCGCTAGTTGATGACGAAATCGTCTACACTGCTCAGGTATATATATACTGACTTATGGTACTTCGGAAGAAAAGTAAAGCCTTCTCCTAAAAAATAACAGATACTTACGTCTGTTAAGGTCCAGTAAGTGCAGCAACAGGCTTGCCACCTGTTTAATATAGACAACTGGCAAAAGTGGACACTGTTACTTTTTTTTATAGAGAAAACGACACGTGACCTTGCCACCGTCTGACTATTAAGCATAGGTGGCTGGTCAATGAATGCGCGCGACTGGCAGAGCATAATACAGTCCGCCAGTCGCGCGCACCAACGCCCGTAGGAAGGAAGAAAGACCGACGCCGGAAGTTCATTCCACTTTTTGACAGTGCGAAACAGGAAGGAGTCACTGAATTTTTTCGTTCGTATGCAGAACTGTTACTGATGTATTTGTAAAGAAGACACAACTCTTAAAGAAATTTTTCTGTTCACAGGCTGGATGGAAAACCTTAGGTCGTTTCGTGTTACAAGAAAAAGGATGCACCGTCCCACTCCCAAGACATCGAGCGGCAATAGCTAGAATACAACGTGGCCTTAGTATTACTAGAGGAGCAATTACAGGTAATATTCACGACTGGACGGATTTGTATCATAGACACAAAAGCAGACTATAAACGCTATAAGTCTGCCAATGATGTTGCTAAAGAATTTAGAAGGCGCAGCGTCGCTTTCCGCTTGGGGGCTTGGAAAATCTTTGGGTGTTGGACCAACTGATTGTCTAGTACAAAATTTCTTTAAGAATCGACTTCTCGTGCTTTGAAGGGAAGGAAAAAGACTTAAGTATTGAAAAAAAGGTGGATCTCTTCTTAATTTTTTCTTTCAATTGAAACTCACTCTTTTGACATATTTTTTCAGGAGGTGGAAGCTTTCCTTTAGCTGGTGGAAGCTCAATGAGTACAACAGATTCTGTTAGTTCAACATGTCCTAAACAGCAAGTACAAACAGTCAAAAGTGATCCTACACAATGCAGGTACATACCCCATTTCTCAAATCATTTGTATTACTTATAGTACCACGGGACAAATTATGGGCCGTGGTACTACTTTTTTTACAAACGAATAGTACCACGGGACAGAAACGCTACTTTACCTAACTGATGACGTCACTTTGTCGCCTGTTGGCAAAACTTTGGAATTTCATTTTAAAAAAGCTACTGCATAGAAAACAAAAAAAAATCAAATTCATTTTATAAAATATTTAAAAAAATGCCTACCATACTTTTACTTTATATACAGATCTTGCATTGCATAGAAACTTGTGCTGCAACGCAAGAAGTGCATCTACCATGCACTATAATATAGCTCCCATTCCATATACGGAAAAAAGTAAAATGCCAGTATATGCGGCAATATTCTAAGTATGTTGGTTTGAAATGATTGATGTGTAACATCTTTCCTCTCGCTTACCTCCAATGAGGGAAGGAAGTGTGTAACAGTAAGACGGGGAAGCGCGCGCTATTTAATTTGACCAATAAGCGCGCGCGGTGATAGAGTCAGATGGTACCAACCCATTTTTCGAGAGGTTGGCACTGTCAGACAACAGCGTGTGCGTGTAAAGTGAGATGTCAGATGTTACACATGAAATGCGACTACTGTAAGGCTCGCTCGTTTTTTATATTTATCTGTTGCCATATTTTCTCAGGAGAGTATCTACGAGTGCTCTTGGAAAGGGTATAGGGAGAGCGAAGGGTCATTCTGACAAGGACATGTCCAGAACTTTTGCACACAGAAGAATAAATCCTCGAGATGTAAGTTATATGATTAATAAAGGATAGTATACGATTCGAGACCCTCCTAGAGACTTTTTTACCTAGATAGAAAACATATATCTTTAGCGAAGCTCGCCGCCGACCTCCCCAATAGAATCATTATGATAGAGCGACAGCTTAAAGTGGGTGATAGATTGGCAGGTTGATCTGTCAGGGGAAAAGGGAAAAAGCCACGATATTTATAAAACCGGTTTTGCAACAAGAGCTGACGGGGAGACAAGAAAAGTGGAGAACTTTATCCACTTTCACTCCTTTAACAGATCATATGGAGTATTTTTCTAAACATTTAACGCGATAGATTGTTTCTATTTGGGGTGGCGGGCTTTGTTGTCTCTATGGCTGATAGGGTAGGGTAGTACCCATTTGCCCAAATTAATCAGGACATGAGTATGGCGTTAAACTTTATGGAACTACAGTTTTAACTTCTTATTTCAAACAAGGGTACACCTTTGTAGGAGTAGGAACATTTTCCATGCCCTCTGAAGTAAGAGAATCGATTAAAGCAAATAGTTTTTATTTTTAGGTGCAGTCTGAGGGTGAATCTGGAGGAGGTTCCTTAGGTGCTGAAGCATTAGCAGCACAAGTAGCAAGATTCAAGAGAGTATCTTTACGGAAATTACGGGCTTGGCGATCCTGAGTGTGGCAGGTATTCAACCACTATTTACATCAAAGCTCTTGAAAAACTGCTAAACCGATTTTCTATGAGAGGGTTTCCGTAGTCAGAAATAAAATAATAAAAATTTCCAATTTTCAACCATGTGCTTCAAACCTGGAAAAATTACAGTATGACACAACATTTTCAACAAGATGTGTTTTTTGATTTTCAATTACCGATATAATATGATACTGGATTCTACTTTAACCACGGTTATTCGTGTCCGATACAAACTAGGTTGATACAAATCAAACCAAAATCCTGTCTTCTGAAGGCTTAATGTATCCTTGATAACGTCTATAATTAAGTAAGCAGCAATCTAGGTACCCTGTTATTATGGTGCATTCACAATTTTATTCCCCACATACTTAAACTTTATTCAATATTGCAGGCATTTCGTCGGTTGGGAACGCGCTTAGCAAATCACCGAGCATCGTTGTCGAGTGATT
This sequence comes from Nemapogon koenigi, assembly GCA_963924495.1. Lineage (NCBI taxonomy): Eukaryota > Metazoa > Arthropoda > Insecta > Lepidoptera > Tineidae > Nemapogon > Nemapogon koenigi. The sequence continues at coordinate 7,157,915 of OZ004655.1, forward strand.
TGGGATCCCTATGGGATTTCTTAAAAGTCGAGCGTCCTGACCGACGTAGATCGGAGCCTGCCAATCCGAGTAATTATGAAGCTATTCATACCGATACCAGATCTCCTGCTCGATTAGCTAGAGATCTTCTGCAAGTTGTTCACGAAACTGTATTTACGAAGAAATTCGATGATAAACCGAAACTATGTCCACTTGTTAAAGAAGAATCAGATTTGACTAACTCAGAAGATGATGACGAAGAGGATGTTAGAGAAAGGAGAATAGCTAATTTAATAGATTTCTTTTTTACCATTGTTAAAAGTCAAAGAGATGAGCGCAAAGGTAGTAGTGGAAGTTGTTTTAGAAGTGAAGAGACTCCAACAGAAGAAGGAACAGTTAATGCTTACTTACCAACTAAAGTAAATACAGAGCTGGAACAAAAAATGGACACATTGATGGAGTTTCTAGCTACTACAGGTTGTATGGACCAAGAAGAAGATGTCAAGAAAGATGAAAAGAAAATAACTCTCATGGAATTTTTGTTTGGACCGGACGATAGGAGACCTAGAAACGACAATCCTGTGATAGAAGTTGAAGTAAATATCGAATCCGACAATAAATCATGTACAAATTTATCAGAATCTATTGAAAACTCTAAAGACATATCATTTATAGATGAGACTCCGTGTGACGAAGGAGACGAAACATTAGTTGATATGCTAATAAAGTATATGGAGGATTATTCTCAGGAAGAAAAAGATGCTGAGCCTACAAAATGTTTCTCTATGACGACATCTTTGTGGGAGAAGTCAAAATCAGATATTACTATTAGTAGATTAGAAACCTTTAGTGACATAAGCAAAACAAAGTCTGACTCTTCTTTGACCAGAACATGTGACACTGTAATAGACAGATACGAAGATTTGAAATCTGAAAAATCGCCAGGCTCGAGGCGAATATCTGAAACTGTAGTCGACCTTAGCTACATTAAACAAGATTTGGAAGAAATTTTCGAAGAAGCATTGCGTAAAGTTTACCAAATTCGTAAAATCGATTGGCCTCAGCCGGAAAATGATGTAATGACAGAACAAGAAGACATTGAAAATTTCCATGCATATACAAAACCTCCTGTTTTACAATACATACAATATTTGCCTTACAGTGTGGAACTATCAGACATTTTAGAAGAAGATGAACCATCTTCTAAAGAACAGTTGGAAAGAAAGCATTCTTCTCAAGAAGAAAGAATGTACCATATCGGAATTACTGCAGAGCTTTTAATTAAAGAAATAGAAGAAAAGATTCAAGATTTTCCTTTCGCTAAAGATGGTGATGATAGTTCTGAAGTTAGTACAGAAGACTTTAGCCGAGAAATAGACTTAAGTCCAAGTTTAAAACGTTCCTCAATAAGCCTTATTGACTTAAGACACATTCCTGATTTGCCACCAAGCATGATAGTCAAACCTAAAGTTATTAAAATAGATAAAGCGACATCTACAACAGAAATATCTGATTCTACCAGTGATCTGTCTAAACGAATAGATTCAGCGTGTAATACAGAAGATACATCCCTTTCTGGAAGTTCAGGTAAAAGCGAAAGAGCCCTAGAAAAAATAGATTCATTGCACAAATTCTTTTCCAAATCACGATTAGAAATAATTGATGAGAGTTTAGAAGACAACGGGGAGAAGAAAAATCCAAAATTAGTTTATTTGGAATCTCAATCTACAAAAACGGAGAGGATAAATGAAGATTATAAAATGGGACAAGCAAGCCTTGATGACGTAGAAGATATTCTAGAAGACAATGATTTTGATAAGAAAGAAGAAAATGGAACTTCAACTGAAGGTGTCAACGTATAAATTTAGCAAAAATTCTCCGCCTATTGTAATAATAACATCCCATAGTTCCAATGATATTACGTCATTGCCTAGTTCGTATTCGTTTGAAAATAATGCAAATATTTTAGATAAAAGATACTTGTGTATTTTGTGTAAAATATGGCAATGGGAGCAAATGGATTATTTTAGGAAACATACAAAAATAGAAAAATTCCCTGTAGAAAAAATATTATGTTCAAAATATTAGATATATTTATAAGTAATAAAGTTTTAATTAAATAAATTAGTAAATCAATTACACCATTTCATTCCTATGAATAAAGATATTATTTAATACAGAATAATGTAAATTCATATGTACCAAATTTATATTTAATAAAAAATAGTGAGATTTTATTAAAAAGAAATAGAATAATTTAATCAATATTATAAAATGATGTTATAATAAATTTATTACAAGTTATATTTATAAAAAAAAAAAAATTATACACTATTATCAATATATTTATAACAAATATTCGCCAAAAACCCTTGTAATTGCCTAAATCACATATTTATGAAGAATATTAATAGTTAATTGTGAAAAATCCTCTATTAGAATAATTATTTATATTTTTAAATGTTTAGAGAAAAGACCTAATGTGTATTTACAAATATTTATAAATTGTTTTAATTAAATTATATTATATTAATAGGTATTTTATTTTGACTACGCTTCTAAACCACAGAGTAAAGAAACGGTTTCTTTGCTCCTGTGCCTAAACGACTGAATGGATTTGTTGATGACATAATATATATTTGAAGCGGCATCTTTCGTGTCGACCGATAGGCCAAAAATGTTTATGTCCATACAAGAACCTGCCACGGAATGCACGGGCCGGACCGTCCAACCCAAAACGTGCGAGAAAATTTTGTGTACTTGTCTTTGCCCGGCCCAGCAAATTTGCCCGCACATTGTTGGGCCGGACATTCTCGGACCGGACATTCTTTGGCTGGTCCTGTAGCGACATAAACGTTTTTGACCTAAGATGTCACGTCAAATATATGCTCACCCCACAGAGTTCATAGATCAGATAAACTTTAATTTTCTTTTCTTTAATCTCGCTGACCGTAATACGTCTTATTAGTCGTCGACTAATAACAACCGTCACAGCACGGACAGGATTTAACTGGATTCCCCATCACGTCTTGGTGGGCGCGTGCGTTATTCACAAATGCGTGGCGTGGAATCAACTTCCAGAGTTCATAAATCAGATAAACTTTAATTTGCTTTTCATTTTACCTCGTGACATGTGACATGGCGAGTAATTAATGTAAATTTAAAATATAAAACAAAATTATTAGGTATGAAAGCTGATTCAGAAGTGAGATCTACGTGAACACCTACATCATTTTATCAATGGATGATGAAACAATGGTGTGATGAATTTTATTACAATATTTTTTAATACAATTATTAAATATTGTATCAGTCTAAGATAATATAACTTAAAAAAAACTATACCTACCGACTTCTAACATTGTTCACTGAAAAGCAAGAATTAAATAAATATTTCGTTTCGTCAAATTAATTGTAATTTAGTGAAATTTAGAGGTAGGTAGTTCTAATTTGGCACCAAACGTCTTCAAGTTCAACGGCGAAAAGAAAAATTTAGTTATTTCCTGCTTTTCAGTGAATAATGTTTATAGTCTTTATACTTTAAAAAAAGTTAATTTCATTACAAAAATAAATCAACGAAATCGGCATGGAGTTATGACAAAAAATTCCTTAAAAATCAGTTTTTTTCAAAATGTCTAAAAAAACTAACTGAACCATTTTTTACCAAAACAAAAATGGGACCAATCTGGAACCAAAAAATACCTAACTTTCCAATAAATTTAAATGAGTTTTGAGATAACAAACATTTAAAAAATACAACCGAATCTATCTATCTATCTTATCCCAAATTTTAATGTCATCCTCACCTGAACGCTTGGTAGCCTCTGCTAGACAACAAACGAGGCTCTGGCGACTGAGCAATGGCGGTATAACCATACACCTAGCTAGGAAACTGACTGGAAGAGGCTACAGCAAGCCTGAAGACCTTAATAGTCTCAAAATGTCTGGTGCAGAAGGCAAGGGGAAACCACTGCACTATTCTTCCCAAGAATGTTAACCATAGCGAGTCAATGGTGCGTCGCGCTGTGGACCGCCATGATTGACCACGACTAAGAAGTTTCATGTTAAAGAGTGACACCTAGGTCTATTAACGCAGCAATGTACAACTGGCAAAAATTGGACCCTGTTACTGGCGTCTCTTATTTAGTTCTGAACATACTTAACTTTTTTAAGCGTTTCTTAGATAATTTTGTTTTTAGTTTTGTATGAAGATGCATGAAGTTGCCGCATGGCAATGTCACATGATTGTTGATAGAAGTTGCAATTGATTTGAAAACAACTAGAGGTGTCTAGGTCAGTGTTTCTCAAAGTGGGCAATAACGTCCCCTATCGTTTGAAACCATTCGAAAACAGTAAACAATTAATTCATTTATTTTAAAAATACTTGGGGTCATATTTTGATAGGCAACCTGGCGTAAACATATTCCTCTCTTCATAATTATTCATTAAAATTGTATATTTCTGTATATTTCGTTTCAATAACAGATAAATGTAGTAATCACGCAGTTGGATCTTAGACTAATATGTCTCAAATCTTATATCTATCATTATGTAATATTATAATAATTTGTTTTGAACGCGTTAATCTCTGGAACTACCAATCGGATTTAAAAAAATATTTTTGCATTTAATAGCCCAATAGGGGTGTAGACAGTAAAAGAAAATAAATACACAATAATATTTTTTATATAGTTTATAACGTATAATCACTGAAAATAATGTTTATTTATTTGTTTAATTTATGTACTTTTTTATATCAAAAAGAAAAATCATAAATTGATACTTCCGGTCACGTGACCGCAAACGGAAAGTGACGTCACTATATCCTAAATGTCAAATAAATAACCAAAGAGTAGTAACTATATTATAACAACTGCCTGTCAATCTGTCAGTGACTAAGTTATTTCCTTATTATTTTATCTAATCTGTGACCAATATTTTGTTGGTTTAAGATCGTGACGTCATCAACGTTTTCACGGGCATTTAAAAAATAAAATTAAAAACATGATTTTTTAATGAAAATACTAATAAAAAAAATTTAGATATTTTATTATGTAAAGTAAACCTTACAGATATAATTTAAAAGTATTTAAAAAAAAATTGTCTACACCCCTATATTTTTGAGGAAGGTTATGATATAACATAACGCTACGACCCAAAGGAGCGGAGCAGTAACTTTTAACGCGGGTACAACCGCAAGGCACAGCTAGTCGTAGATACAGTCATTCAACCCACAGAAAACAGTTGTCAACTATTAACTATAAGGCAGGTCAGGTCTAGGCAGACCACACTTAGAGGCTTTTCCATCTAAATATATCTCAACAGAACTGGCCACTCGTTAGGTATAGCCTCACAAATACAGGAGGCTAAACGAGGAAGACTTGGTCTTACGCTGGGTACCCTGGAACCGTAACACGATTTTGGGAGCTGTAAGAAGGCAACTTGTGAAGAAAGAAAAAAATCCAGTTGTTATGTTCACGCAGTGGACACCTGTTTAAGGCGCCGTACACACAACACAAACACAATGATAACCTTTCACTCTCCACGTGACCCAATGGACATAATTAAAAATAACTTCAAGCGGAAATTGGAACGAGATATCTAACATGTATGGGATTAAACGTCGTATTACACGTGACATTCTTCACATAAACATTAAACATCGATAATACTGGACCATTATTTTTTGGTAGATACTTAGTATTTAACTACAATTTGACTAAAAGTCTAAAAAGTTTATGGGGCTGAAGTGAAAGGAAATGCTGGCAGAGGACGACCTAGGTGTACTTAAGAGGATCGTGTAGCTCAGCGTACGCAGCGAAATAGGTATTTAGAAAATAATATTCTGTCTCAAGCGCGCTCTTCCCACGGGCATCAGTGCGACAGAGAACACTGCAGCTCGTGAGTGTTCGTAGGTATGTTCTTCGTTGAAAATTGCGTTTTGGGGGAAAACGATTTACACCTACTAAACTATAACGAAACCTTATAATTTTGGTGTCAAACGTTTTAGCACATTATAATCTACGTACGTACGTTTTGCTTTTTTTGAAATTTTGCTTTGTTTCTCAAATACAGACGGTTTATTACGAGCAAGTTATGAACCAAAAAAAACGAGATTTGAGGGGCTTATAACTTTTGACCTATTACGAATTTTGAAAAAAGGAAAAAATACGTACGTAGTTTTTCATTATGTCAGTAACATATTACAAAATCGTTAAAATTAAATGATATTTAGGGGTAGTAAAACGTTTTCTCCGTTTGTATGGACATGGACGCGGTACACTATACTCTTAAGACCTGCACGGTCCGACTGGGTTGAAGGAACTAAAATGAATTTTATGTCTGTAAGAACTAAGATCATTTGCGCGTGCATTTGTTGACATTAATCCACAATTTTTCTGGGATAAACTATTCCAAATTTCTCTGTAAATAATCCACCAGTGTCACTGTAATTTAGCATATAGTTACTTATTCAATATATCTAAGTTAAATAGTCGTTATTTTTTGGATTGGGTTTATTGAATAGAAAAATATGAGTAGTAAACTAAAGGAATATTTTGACCCTGTTTTCTCTTTCATAATCTATCACAAGGCTCTTAATTTTTTTTAAAGCGCTGTTTAATCATTACCATCATTATATTTTATGATTTTTTAATTGGTCAAAAATAATAAAACAATTATTATTTTGAATTTTCAATAAGCTACAAAAAAACCCAAGACGTTTAATTGAAGGGTAATGGTATAACAGTGTTTTAAAAAAAATAGCTTTGTGACATATTGGGTGGACTACGGGAAATATTATTATATTAAACAGCGCTTTAAAAAAATTTAAGAGCCTTGTGATAGATTATGAAAAAGAAAACAGGGTCAAAATATTCCTTTAGTTTACTACTCATATTTCCTATTCAATAAACCCAATCCAAAATTCTATATCCATATATCATCACGCCTTTTATGCCTACCTCAGGCAGAGACAATCCTTATATACCTCTTTGTGTGTATATATTTTAATATTGCCTTCGATCAATACATTTATATGTTCAATAAAAGTACATCTAGGTCGTCCTCTGCCAGCATTTCCTTTCACTTCAAAATTAATATACATAATGCTGTTCCAATTCACGGGAAGTTCAATCACTTACTTATGGAAGCGAGACTCTGGTATAGAATGCAGTAGGTAGAGTGAATAAACAAAGTCCCCCACCGCAAAAACTACTAAACGGATTTTGATGTGGTTTTACTATTAGATAGGTTAATTCAGCGGAAAGGTTTACGTGTATTAAACATGGACCTATCATGTTTGGGAGCTGAGCACTAATAGTATAAGTGAATAAAGTCGGGGAAAAGGTTAGCCCCAGCGAGTTATCATATAACAAAATGATGTAGGAACAAAATGATCTTTAAAAGACTTTGTGGTAGCATATACTTTTACCTATCTCTAATAGCGTATTTATGAAGGAAATAAAATTAAAAAACACATATTTTTTTTACATTGTAATACATATACTTACTTAATTAACAGTCAATTTGTATTAAAATAAAAAAAATCTAATCTTTAATTAATTACTTAAAAATAATAATAACTAAATTTTAATCAGTTCTTCATTTACACACTTAGAAATAAAAATGAGAAATAAGTAATTAATATCTATGCAACATTTTTAAATTAATTACATAAATAATCATTAAATGTATAAAATATCACATATATATTTAATTAAACAATAATTAATTTAATCTATACTTACACAAATGTCCAATTTACAATTATAATTAATTTAATTACTTTAATTTAGTTCATATTTACCATTAATTAATTTGTACATACAAAAGGGTTAATTACCTACTTAAATTTGACAATTAGAAAACTAATAATGGCACTTAATTAATTATCATAGAACATTTTTAATCATACCTACATTACCAAAGAACAAAATATTATATTATCATTATTTACATTGACAATTAGTTACCTATAGATAATAAAGACAAATAAATTGTATCCAAGTTATTTTCCAAAATTTATATGATCACGCCTTCTTGAAAGGATTTCACATCTTTAACAGGTGTATAGGTAAGTATCTGTTATTTTTGGACGCGTCTGCGAGCCCTCCAAAGCACGAGAATCACAAAGTGCAATAGCGAAACCAATCAATATTAAAAATCTCATCACCAATACGGCGTGGGACTCTTTGAATCTTCTTTACTTGTCCAGGAGTTCCCAGTATTGATTCTAGCACAATACGCAGAAGAAACATCGCTTTTCACAGACGATTTTTCCACTGTATAATTAATACCTCCATTGTTATCCCAGAATTCTTGATCAACACATCGGAAACATACGCAGAAATTTAACCTTCTGGAATGAATTGGCAATTGGAGACGGAAGGAAAATGTATCATAGACAGATACGCCATCAGTTCCTAAGGGACCTGCTTCTGAGAAAGCGCAATACGTATCCTCATGCGTTCTCCAACCATCATAAGAGGCTCTTATCAAAACTTCTTTAGAAAAATGTATATTTTTAACTTTCACAGTCCCATCTAAAGCACCTTCATTATCTTTCACTATAACATTTTCCAACGACACGCAATCTTCTGTAATTTTCCGCCGAAATTCCAAATAATTTGACGCTGGCTGGTGAAATTTCGTTTGCCAAATATCCAGATACGCTTGCTTTTGAATCACAGGTGGACTTGCAAGTGTTAACGCCCAAACAGGAGGAATATGCGACGGTTCTGTCATGAACCGTATTTGCTCCAGAGCAAAGCCTCGATCGTCTGCGAACACCACTTTCTTCTCAGATTTCTTCGCTTCAGCTCTAAGGCATGACCTGGGATTCTTCAAGCTAAGATGTATATGCTTCACAATTGGCAGGCAAGGTGCTGAATATCCTCGATGGGTTAACCTTCGTATAGGAGGCGCGTAGCTTGTTAGAAAGCTGGCTGGTGGACTGATGCCGTAAAAATGCTCCGTTGCCAACATATCGATAGCCGCACACATCGTCGATCTGCGAAAATAAATTTTCGTAAGCGCGACCGTTCTGTTCGATGTCTCGAGGTTGACTGAGCTGAGATTCCGGAGAAATGCGACGGCTATCGGCGCACGCGCATGACACGCCGTCGTTATCGTGTGACAAACATTTGATAGGGTGGCAACACGGTTTGAGGACAATCTAAGACTTTTCTTGTCAATAAAAGAAATATTAATAAATATTTTTGTAGCCTTGATTCATAAGGTCATGCAGTAAGGTATACCATAATTTAATATACACAATTTTTTTCTCCAGTTTACTAAAGCATATGTTAACTGGAAGTCTATAGCCTAATTGGTAGGTTCAACGGGTTCAATTCCCGTTAATATTTTCTTATATATCAGATACTAGCATTCCGCCTCCGGCTTCGCCCGTGGATATTTATGAACAAAATAAAATATACCCTATACCTACCCCTACCCCTACCCTTATCCCTACCCTACCCCTACCCCCACCCCTTACCACTACCTCTACCTCTATAATATCATCAATAGTTTTCGCAACGCACGCGATGTAAGGAATTTCTTAGGTCATTTTTTTACACCTTGGGTTACATTATTGGAGTTTTAGTAAGGATCCTTAATTTTTTTAAATAGAATATAGCCTATGTCACTCAGGGTGAATGTAGCTTTCCAATGGTGAAAGAATTTTTGAAATCGGCACAGTAGTTTTTGAGTTTATTCATTACAAACATACACACACACACAAAAATACAAATCTTTCCTCTTTATAATATTAGTATAGATTTACCTCCGTTACAGAAGTTGTTACATATACACTTGTTGCAGAAAAGATGTAATATAAGGTAAAGTCGTACTTTGTGTTTTATTTTTTTTAAATAATGGCTTGGTTGGTGGTTGGACCCCCGACGACGGAAAATCCTGGCTACGTGCTTGGCATTTAAGTTTAATTTATATAGATATAAATATTTCTATTCATATTTTTTTAAATGTTCAATAAAAGTACACCTAGGTCGTCCTCTGCCGGTATAAATTTATTTTCACTTCAGTCATATATAAACCTTTTTAGTCAATCTTTCACAACAATCGACGCATGCTCATGAAAAAATATGAATATAAAAGAAATGAAAGAGGTATGTCAGGATCGTATGGCATTCGATTGTTTCTGCCTAGGTACCCCTCTTGTGATAAAAGGCGTGATGATAGATAGATAGATTATTATTCTGTAACAATGCCTAGAGTTACTTAGATACAAAAAAAATATCAGCGATAAAATTTTAATTTCCATTTATCTTATCTTGTAAATTGTCTAATGAAGATTGTATGAATGAATGTGATAATATTGATAGTGGTTCAGTATCGTAGACCAAGGTTAAACTAAGATGGGTAACCAGCGCAACACACAAACACACTTTCACGGCTTTCATACTTGCGGTGTGGCCAGAGACATCGGCAACTGCAGCCCCTCTAATCCGCATCTCAGTTACTAACAAAAACGAGTTGGTAACCAATCCCACTTAATAAACGCGAAAGTTTGTTACTCAATCACACCAGAACGGCTGAACGGATCTGGATAAAATTTGGCACTGAGATAGATTATAGTCTGGAAAAGCACATAGGCTACTTTTTATCTCGGAAAAATGTATGGTTTGGGATATATTTGTTTTTGTTTATCACGGGATCAACATGATTTTTTGCATAGTGGTAGTTTAGGGGTCAGAGAATGACATACACTATTTTTTATACCGCGAAAGCGGGCGGGGGAGGGGCAAATTACAGCCACGGGATTATTTCTTTTTGGATCTATTTCCACGCGGGTGAAACCGCGGACAGAAGCTTGTTAGTTAATATGACTGTGAGATGTACCGTGGCATATCCTTAAACAACTTTTTTTGCAAGATCCTTGAAATTTATCGCTGCTATCGCCAACAAGGTTTTTTAAATTGAAATTTTATCAGAGACAATCGAAAGCCATTTGCTACAATAAAATTATACCTAGGTCGTACTCATCCAGCATTTCATTTCAGTTCTGCCATATAAACCTTTCTAGTCAATTTTTCATCCTTCATTCTTTCAACGTGTCTTCTTGGTTGCCTATCAATGCTATAATCTAAGAGTGTTTGTTCGTGTATTGGTCTAAATATTTAGTTAAGTATCGGTTAATTAATAGTCTGGAACTAAGGTTTGTTTTGATAATAATTTTATGGTTTTGATTGCAAAGACATTTCCTTATCATGACTTAGCATCCAAACTCCATTAGATTACTCTTCAAATCTTACTCTACCGACACCAGGGTATCCAGTAGAAGACACATCTTCACGGCATTTATATCTTGTTATATCAAGTGTGTTTGTGTGTTGCGCTGGTCACCCATCTTAGTCTAACCTTGGTCTACGATGCTGAACCACTATCAATATTATCACATTCATTCATACAATCTTCATTAGACAATTTACAAGATAAGATAAATGGAAATGAAAATTTTTTCGCTGATATTTTTTTTGTATCTAAGTAACTCTACGCATTGTTATAGAATAATAATCTATCTATTTATCATCACGCCTTTTATCACAAGAGGGGTAGGCAGAAACAATCGAATGCCATACGATCCTGACATACCTCTTTCGCTTCTTTTATATTCATCTTTTTTCATGAGCATGCGTCGATTGCTGTGAAAGATTGACTAAAAAGGTTTATATATGACTGAAGTGAAAATAAATACCGGCAGAGGACGACCTAGGTGTACTTTTATTGAATATTTAAAAAAATATGAATAGAAATATTTATATCTATATAAATAAAACTTAAATGCCAAGCACGTAGCCAGGATTTTCCGTCGTGGGGGGTCCAACCACCAACCAAGCCATTATTTTGAAAAAATAAAACACAAAGTACAACTTTACCTTATATTAGGTACATCTTTTCTGCAATAGCTCAAATATCCAAGCTGCTATTCGGGGGGGGGGGGGGACACCCACTGGACCCTCCCCCTGCCTACGTGCTTGTTAAATGCTTAAATTAATTTAGCAGATGGAATTTCTAAGCGGGCAAAATACGGTTCCAATTATATTTTGGACGCCCTCTTTAAATTAAAATAAAATTACTCTAAAATTCTGGTCACAATAAAATTACATACAACTTATCTTTATGAGTATATTTCCATAATGCCATGACTTATTTTTTAAGTATACCTATTTATATCGTCGCATGTGGAGGTCCTTAGTCTCTGTCTACCGCGATGTGATTCAGGCGCGAGTATATGCATGTTAACAAGAGAGGTGTGTCTGGGTCGTGGCATGTGGAGGTCCTTAGTCTCTGTCTACCGCGATGTGATTCAGGCGCGAGTATATGCATGTTAACAAGAGAGGTGTGTCTGGGTCGTGGCATGTGGAGGTCCTTAGTCTCTGTCTATCCCGATGTGATTCAGGCGTGAGTATATGTATGTTAACAAGAGAGGTGTGTCTGGGTCGTGGCATGTGGAGGTCCTTAGTCTCTGTCTACTCCGATGTGATTCAGGCGTGAGTATATGTATGTTAACAAGAGAGGTGTGTCTGGGTCGTGGCATGTGGAGGTCCTTAGTCTCTGTCTACCCCGATGTGATTCAGGCGCGAGTATATGCATGTTAACAAGAGAGGTGTGTCTGGGTCGTGGCATGTGTAGGTCATTAGTCTCTATCTACCCCGATGTGATTCAGGCGTGAGTATATTATACAGTATGTTAACAAGAGAGGTGTGTCTGGGTCGTGGCATGTGGAGGTCCTTAGTCTCTGTCTACCCCGATGTGATTCAGGCGTGAGTATATGTATGTTAACAAGAGAGGTGTGTCTGGGTCGTGGCATGTGGAGGTCCTTAGTCTCTGTCTACCCCGATGTGATTCAGGCGTGAGTATATGTATGTTAACAAGAGAGGTGTGTCTGGGTCGTGGCATGTGGAGGTCCTTAGTCTCTGTCTACCCCGATGTGATTCAGGCGTGAGTATATTATACAGTATGTTAACAAGAGAGGTGTGTCTGGGTCGTGGCATGTGGAGGTCCTTAGTCTCTGTCTACCCCGATGTGATTCAGGCGTGAGTATATTATACAGTATGTTAACAAGAGAGGTGTGTCTGGGTCGTGGCATGTGGAGGTCCTTAGTCTCTGTCTACCCCGATGTGATTCAGGCGTGAGTATATTAGAGAGGTGTGTCTGGGTCGTGGCATGTGGAGGTCCTTAGTCTCTGTCTACCCCGATGTGATTCAGGCGTGAGTATATGTATGTTAACAAGAGAGGTGTGTCTGGGTCGTGGCATGTGGAGGTCCTTAGTCTCTGTCTACCCCGATGTGATTCAGGCGTGAGTATATTATACAGTATGTTAACAAGAGAGGTGTGTCTGGGTCGTGGCATGTGGAGGTCCTTAGTCTCTGTCTACCCCGATGTGATTCAGGCGTGAGTATATGTATGTTAACAAGAGAGGTGTGTCTGGGTCGTGGCATGTGGAGGTCCTTAGTCTCTGTCTACCTCGATGTGATTCAGGCGTGAGTATATGTATGTTAACAAGAGAGGTGTGTCTGGGTCGTGGCATGTGGAGGTCCTTAGTCTCTGTCTACCCCGATGTGATTCAGGCGTGAGTATATTATACAGTATGTTAACAAGAGAGGTGTGTCTGGGTCGTAGCATGTGGAGGTCCTTAGTCTCTGTCTACCCCGATGTGATTCAGGCGTGAGTATATGTATATTAACAAGAGAGGTGTGTCTGGGTCGTGGCATGTGGAGGTCCTTAGTCTCTGTCTACCCCGATGTGATTCAGGCGTGAGTATATTATACAGTATGTTAACAAGAGAGGTGTGTCTGGGTCGTAGCATGTGGAGGTCCTTAGTCTCTGTCTACCCCGATGTGATTCAGGCGTGAGTATATGTATGTTAACAAGAGAGGTGTGTCTGGGTCGTGGCATGTGGAGGTCCTTAGTCTCTGTCTACCCCGATGTGATTCAGGCGTGAGTATATTATACAGTATGTTAACAAGAGAGGTGTGTCTGGGTCGTAGCATGTGGAGGTCCTTAGTCTCTGTCTACCCCGATGTGATTCAGGCGTGAGTATATGTATGTTAACAAGAGAGGTGTGTCTGGGTCGTGGCATGTGGAGGTCCTTAGTCTCTGTCTACCCCGATGTGATTCAGGCGTGAGTATATTATACAGTATGTTAACAAGAGAGGTGTGTCTGGGTCGTAGCATGTGGAGGTCCTTAGTCTCTGTCTACCCCGATGTGATTCAGGCGTGAGTATATGTATGTTAACAAGAGAGGTGTGTCTGGGTCGTAGCATGTGGAGGTCCTTAGTCTCTGTCTACCCCGATGTGATTCAGGCGTGAGTATATGTATGTTAACAAGAGAGGTGTGTCTGGGTCGTGGCATGTGGAGGTCCTTAGTCTCTGTCTACCCCGATGTGATTCAGGCGTGAGTATATGTATATTTTAAATAATAAATATAAAGAAAGTACATAGGTACATAGTTACCTACCATTCAAGTTCATTATCTTATCCACACACGTTTAGAACATTCGTTGAAGATTAAATAGCTAAAATATGTTATTATATCACCTGGGAAAATCGTGATAGATTTATTATAGTAGTTTATGATACGGGATCATAATAGGGGTAATTAAAACACAAGTGGAACTTTTTAATAGCATCCACAAGTGTTTTAATTCCAAGTTATGTGCCCGTTCATACACTACTTTATCTAATCCCATGCAATAGTACAAAACAAATTGAACCAAGATATTTTTCTTAATCGAGAAATTGGCGGTAAACGCGGTTACCTACCTACTACGCATGCGCGTTAACTGTCAAGTGACTCGCACATGGGAGAGTCGATATTTTCATAGAGTTTAATGTGGCTGCATAACACATATCCTTTGCATTTTCTGCATTTAAAAAAAAACAAAACATAACGATATCGTGTTTGTATGAAAACTTCGGTACTATAATACATTATAGTATCGAAGTTTGACATATTAGAGACGCGTGTATGTGAAACATATCATTATGAAGTATAATTCGATTTTGTAATAGAGATTTTACGTTATTTATTTATTTATTTATTATAAACAGCCCAACAACACCTACGTCCACACATATGCATTGTACATTTTTGTAACTTAGTAGACGCAGTGTCAATTATAGGGCTATTAACATTTTTATAACAACAACACAACATTGATAAGAAAAAAAAGTAATTGAATAATAATAATAACACAAAAAATACAATAATAATAATTTACACGAAAACAATTTCTAAACTAATAACTAAGAACACTCAAAAAAATCAATTTTTCCAATCGTGGTTTGGAAAGTGGCCCGAGAACCAAACACATCTAAGTCGTGTCGCTTATGCATCTTGTTATACTGTCCGATCTAGCTAGCAGGAAGGGATCAAATGCGCTAGCTCTGGGATTCCGTATAGGAGCACATAGATTCAACTGTCCCAACAAGTTTGGACAGTCGACCTTGGAGTTGACCAGTTTGTAGAAGAATTCGGCATCCATTTATAAGAGTAGATAAACTATATTATAAAAAGAAATTATGTATAGATCAGGCTGATGGCGCAACTTAGAACAGCCTATGGCGCTCGGGGATAATGTAGCTTTATTTAAGTGACATAATTTTTAGAATCGATCCAGTAGTTTGATAGATTACACTTTACATCCAATGAAGATCGTAGCAACTTCTAACCCCATAGCTACGATCCTGACATACCATTTTTTTTATATTCATCATACCTTTCATACATGCTCGGCGATTGTGTGTACTGTTAATTACCTGTGATTAATATTCAATAGAAGTACAGTGTACACCTAGGTCGTCCTCTACCCTTACCTTTCACTTCAGCCATATAAACCTTTTTAGTCAATCTTTCATCCTTCATCTTCTTTTTGCTTCAGAGGTTGAAGTGAAAGGAAATGCTGGCAGAGGACAACCTAGGTGTACTTTTATTGATCATATAAAAATGTATTGATCGATGGCAATATTAAAAGTACACACAATCGCCGAGCATGTATGAAAGGTATGATGAATATAAAAGAAGCGAAAGAGATATGTCAGGATCGTAACAAATGGCATTCGATTGTCTCTGCCTACCCCTCTTGGGATGAAAGGCGTGATGATAGATAGATAGATGATTAATGTGGACAATGAGACGATAAGAAGGTTCTCATAATTAGCGATAGGGTTATCCATGTATTATGATAATTACATAACACGGAAGAATATATCTTATGATCACGGTGTAAACAAATGGGATAGATAACAAACATTATATCTTCACGACATTAATGCCCTTAGGTGTAGCTAGAGACACCACAGCAAGGAATATACTACTCTCTACCGAGACACCAATGCGAGTTTTATGATGCGTAAAAGTACATGATCCACTGCAGTGACTATAATCAAAAAAATATATGATATTCTTGAGGTTATGCGTTATTAAAATACTGTGTTCAAAACATAATACAACTATATTGATTCGATAGAAAAAAATCACGAATGTACCTCTAAAAAAATATTTCACTATCTAGAAACAGTACTACAGTGCATGCAAATGCAATGATTCTGATTTTTTGACAGATTTTTTTATCTAGCAATATACTATCGTAATACTGTTCTATTTTTTAATCAAATTTTCAGCAAGTTCCTTTATTCTCATTTTCGAGATTTTATGTACGCACTGCACGCGTGTGTGCGTAAGCGCTCGTGTACCGACAGTACCGGCTGCAGCCTGTTGCTATATTATTAGTGGCAGCCACGTCGTTTGGTGTATGTGTACCCGCGTGGGGGCGGTGCCATCTCTCAAGGTCTTTGGCTCTATTCAGCGTCGAGCATATATACGACATGATATCTTTCGTGTCGACCGAAAGGTCAAAAACGTTTATGTCGGTGGACTAGCCATGGAATGCACGGTCCGAGATTGTCCAACATTAGAATGCCGAGCACATTTGCTGAGTCGGGCAAAGACAAGTACACAGAATTTGCTAGCACATTGTAGGGTTGGACATTCTCGGGTGCATTCCTTGTTCCACGAAAGATGTCACGTCAAATATAATGCTCACCCCATCAGAACAGGTGGCAAGCCTATTGCTACACAAAAACTACTAATATTATAAAAAGGTAAAATTTGATTTTTTGTACGTTTGTTTGTAATAAATAAACTCAAAGACCACAGAACGGATTCTAAAAATTCTTTCACCAATAGAAAGCTACGATATCCCTGAGTGACATATGCTATATTTTATATTGTTCAAATATATCCACGGGCGGAGCCGGGGGCAGAAAGTCTAGTATTTAATAAAAGTTAAGAAAAACAATATCGTTTTGTCTTCTTCTTCTTCTTCTTCTTTTTTATTATGGCTCCACCAATGTTCATCGGTGATTTGCCAATGTCAAGTATTATAGCCTTTATAGTGTATATAGCCGGTAAATCGGTATTTAAGATAATCCCGCCGACCGTGATATGTCTTATTAATCACTGATTAATCACAACCATCACAGCGCGAACAGGATTAAACTGGATTCCACATCACGCCACGACGAAAACGCGTGCGTATGTCGCCATGAGATTTGATAGATTGAGACGTCAAACGTCAAAGAGCTGTCAAGATTCTACGTGACATGATAGGGCCATATCCCACTAATATTATAAACGCGAAATTTTGTATGGATGTATGTTTGTTACTCAATCACGCCAGAACGGCTGAACGGATCTGGATGTTTAGCACAGAGATAGATTATTGTCTGGAATAGCACATAGGCTACTTTTTATCCCGGAAAAATTTATGGTTCTTGTGGGATAGATTTGTTTTTGTTTATCACGGGATCGACATGATTTTTGCATAGTGGTAGTTTAGGGGTCAGAGATTGACAGATACTACTTTTTATACTGCGAAAGCGGGCGGGGGAGGGGCAAATTGCAGCCACGGGATTATTTCTTTTTGTATCTATTTCCACTCGAATCCCGAAAAGTGAAAATGAGTATCGTATATTTTGGTTTGGGGCCAAGGTAAGAAGTTTGACATTTGCGAAAAGTCCGGAAATAAAATCGTTAAATTTATTTTTAAAAACAAAGGTCATGCCATGCCATTCTTTGGCTTTTATCCAACTTTTATCATCATCTGATCATCGCGTCATTTTTGACCGACTTCAAAAAAAGAAGGAGGTTCTCAATTTGTACCTAGTATTTTGTACCTGTTTCCCGATTGCTTTAAGAGGATCGTGTAGCTCAGGGTACGCAGCGAAATAGGTATTTAGAAAATCATATTCTGTCTCAAGCGCGCTCTTCCCCCGGGCATCAGTGCGACAGAGAGCACTGCAGCTCGTGAGTGTTCGTAGGTATGTTCTTCGTTGAAAATTGCGTTTTGGGCGAAAACGATTTACACCTACTAAACTATAACGAAACCTTATAATTTTGGTGTCAAACGTTTTAGCAGATTATAATCTACGTACGTACTTTTTGCTTTTTTTGAAATTTTGCTTTGTTTCTCGAATACAGACGGTTTATTACGAGCAAGTTATGAACCAAAAAAACCGAGATTTGAGGGGCTTATAACTTTTGACCTATTACGAATTTTGAAAAAAGGAAAAAATACGTACGTAGTTTTTCATTATGTCAGTAACATATTACAAAATCGTTAAAATTAAATAATATTTAGGGGTAGTAAAACGTTTTCTCCGTTTGTATGGACATGGACGCGGTACACTACACTCTTAAGACGCCTGGACCGATTTGGAAAAATGTTTCTTGTTTGAAAGGGTATACTTTCCAGGTTGTCCCATGGCCATCAGGTCAGGATATGATGATGGGATCCTGGAGAAATCAAGAACTCTTCAAATTTTATAAGCACACTTAAAGCGATTTCGGTAGGTACACTTTTTTATATTTTGTCTAGAAATTACTTTCTTCACGCCTTTTGGGTAGACTGAGGCCAAGGTTCACAACATATTAAAAACAAAAGTCCTCCGCCGAATCTATCTGTCTGTCTGTGACCTTCACCGGGAAGATATCATGTTTAGGAGCTGAGCATTAACAGTATTAGTGAATCAAGTCGGGGATAAAGTTAGTCCCAGCTTTCATGGCGTATGCTGTCTAATCCGTCAGAGATATAACAAAATGATGTAGGAAAGAATTGTGTAGAATAAAATTATGTACAAAAAGCACTTGCAGTTTTTCGCGAATTTTTAAATTTTTCTTCAGCGGGGAAATGCAGTAAAATTATTGATATATTATATAAAAACCTATATTTACCCAAACTTTTTTTAAATAAATTTATTAAAATCAAAATATACATATAACAATATAAAAACCTTAAATCTAATCTAAACATTAAAAATAACTAAATACACCAGGTCCGCGTGGAATAGTGGCAAAAATAATGGCTGGCTGACCCAATATTATTTACATCTACATAAGTGGTCCATTTATTATATTACAACCTCGCATGTTGTGTTGTGACCGCAAGAAATATCAATATATTACCTATCTATAATATCTGTCTGTATGTAGATTTGAGTATATTATAAAGATGCGGGGTGAAAGATGATGTTGTGACTAAAATGAAGAAAAGTAGTTTACGCTGGTTTGGACACTGAAGTGAAAGGAAAAGGCTAGAGGACGACCTAAGTATACTTTTATTAAACACTAGCATTCCGCCCCCGGCTTCGCCCGTGGATATTTACGAGCAAAAGTAAAAAAAGATTAGTGAATTTGGGAACAAAGTTATTTCTAATTTGGCACCAACCGTCTTCAAATTCTACGACGAAATATTTATTATTTCTTACTTTTTTTTTTTTTTTTTTTTTTCTTCACGGGTTCAGCTCCCGAAACCGTATTTCTTACTTTTCAGTGCAATTTTTTGAAGTCGGTACACTTTTTTTTAAAAGTAAATTTATTTTTCCCTTTTAAGGGGATAATATAGGTAAAATCACCAAAAATACGTTGGCTTACACCCGTTTGTAGACTAATCCCTTTGTGATTTTGATATATAAAAATACACATATTAAAGTTAAGTTCGTCATAAATAACTTGTATTGTTTAAAATTTCTATAAAAGTCTCCAAATAAAAAAGAAAAAAAAAGAAAAAACAGGCCATTTTTTATCTAAATAGTAAATTCTCTCTATAAAGGCTCATGAGATACACTTGAATCCTACATTAAATTAAATGTTATATCCTCTTTAACAATTTGTATTATTTTTTTTTATATAATTGTCAAATAAATTTCGTGAATTAAATATTTTCACCTAAATTGAAGATTATCCGCGCGAGCGTGCCGCTTCGTCACCCTATAATCCCGAGCGTTTTCTATACAAAATATAGAGGTCAAAGCGTCAAGGTTATTGGCAGATGTTAAAGCCTTAAGTGATTTTGCTGCCCTGAGAGACAAATAATAACGTAAATAAAAAAAAATATGAAAAAATAAAAAATAAATACTGCTGTGGATGGGATTTGAACCATTGTCACCCTGAGCTGCACCATATCTTTAGCCGTTAGACCACCGTCGATACAAAAATTGACAACTTCGTGTCAATAGCAACCGTTGCTAAGGCTTTTCTCTGATACATAATTTTCAGCCGTAAACAGAGACAAATTACTGAATTTTATTTCAGATTCCTGAAAGTATCAATACTAAATTTCGACAGTTATATGTAACTGAATAACGACGTGACACTGGCAGAAATGTACTTATCTTAGTACAATTGCCAATCAATAAAAAAAAAAAATACTGAATTTCTGAAAAACTACTAAACCGATTTTCGTCATTATGTCTGTAAGATAATGTCGAAAAATTACTACCTATATCCTTAAAAAAATAAGTCGTCAAAATGGGTACATATTTCATCGAGATATTAAGAAAAATGTACTTATAAAGTCAATTTTTTCAAAATTTCTAAAAAACTACTGAACCAATTTTCACTAAAAAAAAATGGGACCACCTGTGAAGTATACCTACTTTCAAACAAAAAAAAATTTCCAAATCGGTCTATAGGCGTCTTAAGATAAACCTAGTTCGGTTAAAAAGGTATTGATCGATGGCCATATTGAAAGTAGGTACACACAATAGCTGAGCATCTTTGAAATCAAAGCTGAGCATGTATGAAAGGTATGATGAATATAAAAAAATATCCGATGAACATGTACGGAAAACTGAAATTTGGCCAAATCGGTCCAGCCGTTCTCAAGTGATGCTCTTACCAACGAACAGCATTTAATTTAAATTTCTATAAATTAAAACAGGTTGACAATGAACTCAAACGCGTGATCGACGCGTGACAAAATTAACCTTCAATTTAAAAATACTTTGATTAACATTAGATATCTATTATTCATGGTTTAATTCTTTAATCAGACAATATAGAAATCTGGGTACCCTGGACAGATAACACGGTTTCAGGAGCTGTAAAGCAATCCAAGAAGAAGAAAAAAACCTTAAAAAATGGAACGACTCAGAAATTCCTAATCGTAAGCCACGCCCTAAACTCGTGGTTCGAGCGCATTAGTGGTTCGGGCGCAACGATCACGTCATGCAAGACAATGTCGTAAGCGGCACATTACAAATAAATAATTTATTAAAAAACGATCACATGCAGGGATACATCTTCTTAATCAATACTAGGTAATCCCTTTAGAGTATGGTCGTATGACTAAAAAGGTGTTTTTGAAGAGGTGATTTCAAAAATTTAAGTTATGGAGAAAATTTTCACTAATCATGTTTTCATCCTACACAATACTAGATAAAATCCTCTAGTTTTCGATGCACAAATTGTATGTTCATAGCATTCGTAAAATTAGAGAATTTCAGTTCAGAAATTAACCGAAATTATTTGTTTTAAAATCACAGTTACACGGCCTTTATACCTTGCTGTGTGGCCAGAGACACTAGTAACAGTGTCCACTAAATATCTGTTATTTTTAGAAGTAGTGCGGACGCTTTTACGTGCCCTCGATTAAGGACTGTTGGTCAAGGTCATCTTAAAACTGTCAAAAATATGGCAAATCTCAGTTAATCTTGGAAAGGTGAGTTTATTTATACAACATTTCCTCACCACACAATTGATAGTTATTATTTTAAATTGGATTGAGCAATATTTTCTTTATTAAAAGTTCTAAATACTTAGCCATAATTTCCAAAACGCAAAGGCAATGCTCGTATTGAAAACTACGGCTCTTTAGAACCCTAAATAATAAAAATATGGCTCAATCTAATTTCAAATAATAACTATCATTGTGTGGTAAGGAAATGTTGTATAAATAAACTCACCTTTCCAGGATTAACTGAGATTTTGCCATATTTTTGACAGATACAAGATGACCTTGACTGCCCCTTAAAGTAATGTATATTCTTAAAAAAAATTTTTGGAACGTATGAGAATTGAACACGAGATCTCCCGTTTTCAAGACAACGGTAGAGACCAGTTGGACTATCGACTCCTATTTTTTACGTCTGCTAAAGAAGTGACACTTCTAGGTTCATTAAGCCCAGCAACAGACTTGCCACCTGTTCTGTTCAATATGGACAACTGGCAAAAAGTGCACTCTGTTACTAATGTCTCTGGACACACCTAAAGGTAAAAAGGTCGTAAAGATGTGTATGTTTGTTTGTGTAGAGTAGAATATTTAAATTGTCGAGAACTTGTATGGGATGCTACGTGCGTGGACACATTAGCCCCGTCTCATCTCAGGGAAACAGCAATCAAAGCGGGAGCTGCGGCGGAAATCGCAGAGTCTAACAAACGGCGCTAATATAGTTCAATTATTGAAAACTACAAATTTGTGCCGTTTGGTGTAGAAACTCTAGGTCCGTGGGGTTCAAATGCCAAAAAGTTTAATAAATCGATTCAGCGGGGAAATGCAGCCAGTATTCTTGCCACTATTCCACGCGAACCTGGTTTATTTAGTTATTTTAATGTTTAGATTAGATATTGTTATATTTAAAGACGCTAGAGGTAAAGTAGAATAAAATTTTACCTATGTTTTTTCTTTACA
This sequence comes from Nemapogon koenigi, assembly GCA_963924495.1. NCBI lineage: Eukaryota > Metazoa > Arthropoda > Insecta > Lepidoptera > Tineidae > Nemapogon > Nemapogon koenigi. The sequence goes on from OZ004655.1 coordinate 7,180,888, forward strand.
AATGTCTACCCCAATGTGATTCATGCGTGAATATCATCACTATAGTATAAAACAAAGTCGCTTTCTCTGTCCCTATATCCCTATGTATGCTTAAATCTTTAAAACTACGCAACGGATTTTGATGCGGTTTTTTTTAATAGATAGAGTGATTCAAGAGGAAGGTTTATATGTATAATAACATCCATTAAATAGTGGAGAAATACTGTTATTTTTGAGGTTTCTAATGTAATGTCGTAAATAATTACATTTTTTCCGCTTACATTGCAAACGCAGGCTGAATCCTACGAGATTTATCAAAATAATGTACTAAGTATTGTACACATTGAAATGGTCTACAGAAACCTCCGCGATGGTATATGTCTATCTCTTATGGATATCCCACAATAACATTTTTTTGTCATTTACTTTTTACGACAAATAATGGTTAATTTTCGAAGCGAAAATGATATAGAGGTAGGGGTAGGGATAAGGTATATTTTATTTTGTTCGTAAATATCCACGGGCGAAGCCGGGGGCGGAATGCTAGTATTAAATAAATAAATAAATAATTAAATGTCAACGACCGATAATGAATTTTTGCTTGTAATGTTTTAGTGATAATCTTTTATTTTTAATTTAAACATTAAATGTGACTTTTAACCTTTTTAATCGAAGAAAAACCTCGTATATATGTAATAATACAATACACATATCACGCCTATATCACATCAGGGTAGACAGAGCCATCAGTCAAATAGATGCTATAAGACTCAGTTATGTGGGTTGCCTTACAGCTCCCGGGAACCGTGGCCGGCCCCAGACAAAGTTTATTTTTATTTAGCCAATGATTTTTGAGGCTATACCTAACGACTGGTCAGCTCTGTTGAGGTATGTAGATGGAAAAGCCTCCTTGAACGGTTTATCGGATAATGTAATAGATTTTTTATTATAAAAAACATAATGGTACATGGTCGGATGTAGGAATCGTACCCGCGACTTTTCAGTTGCAGGCCGACGTCTTACCCACTCGGCCACCGACGCCCGATTTTTTATATTTGTACCTATTTTAATTTAAAAAATCATGTTTTTCAAATTCCCACGAAAACGTGATATATATATATATAGGTGCGATGATGACGTCACACCTTGGTAACCAACAACATGATGGTCACAGATTAGATAAAATAACAAGAAAATAACTTAGTCAGTGACAGATTGACAGTCATGTTATTATATAATAATACAGTTACTAGTCTGTGGTTATTTATTTGATATTTACATGAATGTGATGTCACTTCCCGTTTGCGGTCACGTGACCGGAAGTATGAATTAAAGATTTTTCATTTAAATACCTATTAAAAAAGATACCTATAGTATAGTGTCAATATAGTTGTCATAGTTCAACTGATCTCCATAATAGATGTCGTCTTTTACAAAATAAATAAATTAGTTTAATTTTAAAAGAAACATTTAATTTTGATTTGTTTGTTTATTTTTCGTCATTTGAGGGAAAAATATACCTTTGAGAAATAATATATAGAGAATACATATATAAAAAATATTATTATGTATTTATTTTATTTCACTGTCAAACCATTTTATCTCAATGGTTGTATTAAAAAAACGAGCGAGCCTTACAGTAGTCGCATATGATGTGTAACATCTGACATATCACCATGGTAATAAACAACATTAAGAGGCCTTACCGTTACGCCGCACTCGAAAATTAGTTAAGTAACGCGCGTGTGTGCGTTATTGAAAATTAGTCGCGCCTTCAAATTTTGATCATTTTCGCGATTTTTTTATGTTGACTTTGATATCAAAATAAAAAGCGGGGATGGTTTGAAAATAAAAAATACAACATTGCAAATTTTTCACTCTTTAAATTATTTTTTATTTATATTTGTAATGTTTTTTATATTAAATAAAATTTAGATTCTTGTTATGGAATAATTCGAGAATAATGTGTTATTTTTAATTTACTATTTTTTTTGTATATAGCTCACAAAAAAATCATTTTTATATCTATGATTTTTTCCAAAAATTACGATTTCTCAAACATTTTTTTCTCGTTTTTTTAAGAAAGTTGAAAAATCTAATCAATCAATATTTAAGTTGACCATATTACGGTGTCAATACTGTTTTTTAATGTTCAAAATCCTCAGTGAGCTTTACAAGATCGGTCGTCAAACGTCACGTCAAAGTTTTTGGAATACGAGTCCGGAAAATGATAATTTACCAACACTATAGAAATAATTTCAAAATTTCCTTCTATCAGTCTTGAAGACCAATACCCGTATTTTCAATATGACACATTATTGCATCCACAATCTTATTTGTATTCTTACAAACAGACATCAAAAATGTCCGAAATGTAGCGTGTGCCGGTAAGGAGCCTTAACATTATATCCATTAATTATATAATATAATTATATAATAAAAAATAATATAACATTAACATTTATACACAACACGCTTAAGGTTACAGGTTAAGCGCACAGCTGATGCGTTCTCCTTCTCTATTCCCCTTTCTCTTTCTAGTCACACACACGCACACACTGTTGGCTGACAGTAGCAACCTCTCGGAAAATGAGTTGGTACCATCTGACTGCCAACTCTACCCCGCGCACGTTCATTGATCAAATCAAATAGCGCGCGTTTCCCCGGCTTCCTTATACACACTTCCGTCCTTTTTCACGAAATCACTCCGACAGATTGCAGAAAAGCGAGAGGAAGATGTTACACATCAAAAATATTTTTTTATCGTAGGTACAGATAAACCTACCTACATACAATCGGTCCAGGAGAATTTCGCCCCCCGAATCCGCGCGTGGATTTATTCTAACAATAAAAAAATATATGTCACTCATTTCAATGGAATTTAGTAGTTTTTGAGTGTATTCATTAGTATAGTATAGGTGTTTTAATTATTATTATATTGTTCTAAATGTAACTGTATTTAAGCTGTTTTAGTATAGACATTAGTTGTAGTATTGTTTTTCTTTGTTTCAACTATCTGGAAGATCGCTTCTAAATTTATTTAAATATTTAAATATTCCTTGGGCATAAATGTTCATAATGAACGATTGCCATTATTAAAAAAAAAAATTAAAAAAAAAAAAAAGTATTTTACTTCTATAAAATATTAGTATAGACTAGGGTTTCCCCCGCGTGGAAAAAGAATATCCCGTAACGCCTTAGAAAGAAGAAATGGTTGGTGATGCTGCTATATTTAATAGGCTTTTTAACAAGTCATATAAAATTTGTCTCCACGAAAAGTCCTTTTATTTTAACGAGATAATATATAGCCTATGTCCACCCTGAAGTTCCATTCTAAAGGTGAAATATTTTTTGAGAGATTAGTTTCCTACATCCAAACTTTGGGCATATCCTGGCATCGTCCCCTTCATGAAAACCAGGTCTCAAAGGTTCCTTCGAGGGAGCATAATTCCATACAACGTTGGGCATACTCCTTCCTTTACCATAGGATATCATGCATTCATCGAATTCTTGTCAGCACTTCTTATAAAAATAACAGTAATTATTAACTTAAGTAGGTACAAGCTTATTGTCACCTGCTTCGTTTAATATGAACGACTTGCTAAAAGTGGACACTTTGTCAGTGGTGTCTCTGCCCACACTGCAAGACATAAAAGCCGTGAAGCTGTGTTTTCTTTTTGATAAGAGAAGACTTACCTTCAATGCAGCTTATCTTCTTCAAAGATAAATTTGTTTTGATAATTAAAAATATATTCTTTATTAACAACATAAAAATAATAAATAATTACTACCTATAAATAAACTAAAACTTAATTAAATTTAGAATAATATTTACTTAATTAAAAAAGTGCATTTTTACAACCTACCCGCACTATTTGCATTGCACTGAATAAATGAACTGAAGCTGATCGAGTATTTGATTGAAAATCACTCGTGCGTTGTTTTCTAATGTTGCTAATGCATGCGCTTTTTAACCTATACTTCGATTAGCAAGAGATGGCATGAACAAAAATATATTTTAGGTAGGTGTAATGTAGGCAGTAGGTACAACTAGGCTAGCATGACCACACAAAGAAAGAAAGATAAAGTCCTATAGCCGCGGCGCTAGTTTCGTCCGACAAAATGTGGCCAAGGGATTTCTTTCTTCTTCTTCTTCTTATTTTATAATGCCTCTATCAAAGTTAATCGATGATTTGCCAATGTCAAATATTATAGTCGTCACAGTAACAATAGCCGATTAATAAGATGTTCCCGCCGCGCCGACTGTGATTATGTCCTATTAATCACTGACTAATCACAACCTTCACAGCCCCATCATGTCACGGCGGACGCGTGCGTTAATCGCGATGACCAGCTGGGTTAGCACATCTCTTGCTCGTGCTCAGAACCATAGAGGTCGTTTTAGGTTTAATTTTACTATATAAACTATGGGTACACATGTTTTAAATCCACTCCATTCCACTATAGTCTTTGAGTCTTAAATACTCAAAGACTATAGTCTGTTTTAAAACTCTAATAAACTTTGTTAAATTTTTAAAGTACCTATGTATATATATATTGCCTTCAATTATTCTATCGAATAGATTTATTTGGAGGGTGACACTGGTGACAGTTCTCTATTCAAAGTATTCGTGAAACGGAACGCAACAAAGTAAACAAAATTAAAAAACAAAGAGAAATTTTTCGACAAATCAAATCAAAATGGCCGTCGGCGAGAGAAAGGCGAAGGCGTGACTCTCGAACGTGTATTTCATCGGCCGAATAAACCGCCCCGCGCAAATTCGCGGTGCTGCCCTGGTTCGTACGTACATTTTGTAATTTGCAGCGGGTTGCGCCGTTACTGACTTCGCCATGTCGGTTGTTGCAGCGCCGTTCTCGGGCTTCGTGCCGCGCCCCGCGTCCGTGTTCGGAGCCCTAGCTCCCGCGCCCCCGTCCGGCGCCTCGCGACTCCGCGAGACTCGCGCGCAGGTAAGCCGACCTGCGGAGACTCCGCTGCTATCTCGGCCGCCATCTTTTTTTACACAACAACCTAACTTGAACTTGCGAAGTTTGCATGGTGAGTGACCTCAAATAAGGCCCAGTCAATAAAAATGGGCTATTCGGCGTGCACATCATCCATGATATAGTCATGAACTTGTTTTGTGTAAATTTATATAAAAATCACTCATTGTATTGTCTTTGTGCTGTAGTTTCTAATAATTTTGCAAACAAATCAAATTATTTCTTTTATCTGAATTTCTTTAAAAAAATTGCATCTAGGTATCATATCATTTGTCACCATCATGTATGAATATTTGGCCTTGCATTGAATTAATCATTCAATAGCTACTGGGAATCCATCAAAATCATTTTTAAAATTATAGTCTTTAATAATAATAAATAACTGTTTTGTTGAGCTGACACTTAACTTTATGAAGTCAAAATCAAATACTTTGAAAAATCTTATTAGGTACTGTTTTGATTACACTTGGGTAAGCCTGGCCTTGCTATTTCATATTGGGGTCAATAATAAGTTCAATTTGTAGTATAAATTAGTGTTTCTAATTGTTTTCTAGCCTCTATCGATTATTAAACTAATAATAACGGAATAAGTTTATATACTAACATAATAATAACAGATTTCTATTGAGTATAAGTTTATTCCATTATTAACAAGTTGTGTGTATAATATGTGTAACAGAAAACTTTAGTATTAAGACTGATCACATTTCACTGCAGCTCTACATAAATAGGTATATTTTGTAGCTGCAAGCCACAATAATGCAAGGAACAACCTCAAGAAGTATGGTCTCTATTCAGTGAGTAATGTCAGGTTTGGGCATATACAGACAGTTTGCATTTGAACTGCAATCTAGCTGCAAAATGTTCATACAGGGCGAGGGATTAAACCAGACCCCGAGGGATAGCTGCCCCTCAGCGCAAATAGGTGAACCTCAACACTTTGAGAGTCCTACAATCTTGCATGAAGTCTGTCAGTCTTCATTGAATTTTGCAACTATATTGAAGTTTAAATTATGACTGTCTGAATAGACCCTCAGTTGCTACCAACTGGCTCATCACCAGCCAATGTGTCTTGTGCAGGATGTCTTCTCGCCGCATTGATGTGTCGCGGGCAGCGGAGGCAGCAAAAAAGAACCGACTCCATATGGACAGGAATCTGCAGCAGACCTCCAGGCTAACTGGTGAGTTTCTCGGGATAGAGAATAATAATAATTAAAAACTGCATTTAGCTGTTCAAATTGAAGCCTCAGATTGCAGGATCAGATAGTCTGTCTGTCTTTTTGGAGCCGAGCAGTAAGGAATAATGGGAATGTCCTTTATTTTATGAGTTGTGATAATGGGATAGCGTGCAATCTTCTTCTTCAATCATGGTCTGTCATATTTACTAATCTGTGGTCGGTTACCAACAAGTTTTGCTAGCAACTGCGTTACACAGTCTACGTCATATCGTGGCGACTGCACGCGTTCCGTCGTGACATGATGGGGAATCCGGTTTAATCCCGCCCGCGCTGTGATTATTGTGATTAGTCTGTGATTAATAAGACATATCACAGTCGGCGGGATCATCTTAGATAACCACTAGCGGACCCGGCAGACCTCCTGCCCAAAGGTTGGCTTGCCTGCACTAATATTATAAAGAGGAAAGATTTGTATTTTTGTATGTTTGTTACGAATAAACTCAAAAACTACTGGACGGATTTTGATTGAAAAAAAAATGAAATGTCCATTTAAGTCCCACACTCGTAAGTAATCAAATAATAGTTCATTTTAATTTATCTCATGCAGATCCTTCGAACCCGGCAGGTCGCCGCAAGGAGATAGACAATGTCATGAAGAGGGCACGTCAGGGTTCCCCGGGCACCTGGGACAGGAAACTGTTGGAAGTTGAGGAGAAGGATCCGAACAGGTGAGTTGTGCACAGGTTTGGGATAAGTTCATATATTGTGTAAATCGGCCTAAAATTTTGAAACCAACTAAATAAATGTCACGTTTTTTTAAACGACAACACTGGTGGCATAGACAATGGATTCGCTTTTTCTTTTGGCTCGAAATTCGAACTTGTGATTTTATTTTGCTTACTAAACAAAAATTACACATCCAATATCATATTTTCTTAAGTTTTTCGCGATTCCCAAGATCAAGGAATCTAATTACATACACATTCCTAAGAAGGAGTGCGCCGTTTGGAGGAAACGTGTCAAGAAAGTTTTGTAGAGCGCCATCCCGCTCTCTCGGTTTTTTATCTCGTTCTAGTTTTTCGATTTTATTATAAAGATGCCGACAGACGATAAAATGACGTCATCAATTAGGTAAAGAATGTCCCATTTCTAAACTCGTTTGTATTACTGATAGTGCCATGAGGCAAAATATAAAAAAAAAATACCTATTTTACTTTATTTACTGAATTAGGGAAGATCTTACTTGTGACAAAAAATGCTAAACACCAATTTTCTTTATGAATGTGTGCTTTAATTGATTTTTCTTGCTTCAGAGGGCACATAAAGCAGTGACCCAGCTAGAGACTTGCCACCTATTCTGTTTAATATGGACAAATGGCGTGGTGTAGATCTGTGTGAGAGACTTATCTTCCAAGGACATACTCAATTGGTAGAGTTAATAATAGATTTATTAAAATAGTAAGTAATTGTACACTGCTCCACAGATGGCGCCACACGGGCTACAAGCAGTTGTACCTCGAGACGTCGAGGTCGTCGTCTTCGCGCCGCTCGAGATCCAGATCTCTCGGCCGCAGGACCAGGTCTCCGCCGGGCCGTCGCTCCAGGTCCCCCGTGGGTCTTGGTCGCAGGTCGCCGCGGACCCCTAGAAGGTCCAGGTCGCCGATTGGGCTGGGTAACGAGCATTTTTGTATTACCATTTTGACGTGAAGGAACACGTACCTACAAATTTATTTAATTTTTAAATTTATTCTCTTTTATTGTATGTATAAATGCAGCTATACACGCCCTTAAAATCGGGGCAATGGTGGGGAGCACCCTAGATCGGCAAATCGGCGCCATAATTATGTTACTCTAAATTCACGGGCATAATACCCGGTCCTTTGTAAGGCTTGCATGGGGACATAGGTCCAACACGTAGAGGCCCTTTAGAGTGTTTAATCTAAAGTGTTGTGACTAGCACCCGTCGGGACCTATCTCTGAATGCATCAAATACAATGCGCTCACAGACAGACCCCATCAGGTGCCTGGACTTGCTGAGATAAAATTAAATTAAAATCGGGCTATTGTTTTGAGGTGTTAAATGGATTGGTTTATCAAGTTTATTGGTTGAGACTACGGTTATTTTTATTATTATTACCCTGATTTTGAAATCGGTTTAGGCGAACCCACGATTTAGGAGCGATTATCGGTCTAGGGAGAATTGTCGCATCGTGTGTAGCGAAATCGGGGCGATTACCCGCAGAATCCTGCTAGCGGTGCGGCTGCTGCGGGGATAGGGCGTACTCTATATTCGTGTTTTTTTTTATTTATACGTCATCATGACAAAGGAAAGGCTTGGACGAAAGTTACAGATTTATTTTAAAAAATATCACATCTTTATGACAAAAACAAAGAATATTTTGACCCGGCCTATAAATTTTTTCTTCGAGTTTTGATTGAAAATCTTGGCAAGGAGATAAGAGTGTCGACATCATCTTGATCGTCGAGCGCTTCGCTGCACGGTAGATATTATACTGAGCGGCATAGAGTAAGCAGCAATCACTATGTTCTTTAATAAGAGTCGGGACTGCCATACATTGAAATGAAACAAAGTTAGAACTGAAAGATACTGCCAACCTAACAACATCGTACTGTGGATTGGTATAGAAATATTTGCTATCTCTGTCATCTGTATATGGCGTGAAAGAGATGTGTAGAGTAGCACCCGATTTCATCCCCACCACCACTGCCCCGATATCCACCAATTTTAGGGGCGTGTGTAGCTTTAACAAAACATAGTTTCGATTCCACAAGTATCACACTGGCTGCCTGCCCCTCCGTATTACGTGTCTCGGCGTGTTGGTAACCGTTCACAGAGTAGTAATCTACGCTCACGCCCTGTTATATTTACTAATCTGTGGACGGTCACCATCGCCTTTTGTTAAAGGTAAACCACTGAGAAAGTAGCACTCCCATGGTCCGCGCGGGTGAGAGGGGCGGGCGTGATTCTGCCATACACGATACGAAGTTTCACGCGATATATCTGTTGTCGACGCGATCCATCTCAAAGATTTCAGGGTTCAAGCTATCCTCATACCAAATTTCATCAAAATCAAAACCTACCCGCAAAAGCCGGAGGTTAAATCGCGTCGACAACAGACACATCGCGCGAAACCTCGCATCGTGTATAGCAGAATCCCGCCCGCCCCTCACCCCTCATGGACATGGGAGTGCTACTTTCTCAGCGGTCCACCTATAGTAACCGAGATACGTAATACTTACGCCGTGTGAGCATGACGCGTTTAAAAAGACCGTGTAGACAAAATCTTAGTTAGAAAGAGTAAGATATAACTAACCTGTAGTGATAAAGCAGGACGAAAAGTAGCGTCGCGGAAACCGGTGCTTTTTTGTCTTGCTCTGGTCTCTATGGAACATTATATCTATCTCTTTCTAACACTACAATAACACCGCAGGTCGCCGCTCGCCGCCCGGTCGCCGGTCCCGCTCTAGCAGTCCGCGGTCTCGCTCGCTCAGACGGACCCCGCGACGGTCGCCCCGCAGGAACAGTCCCGGCAGGTAAGATTATTTTAAGAGGCGTATTACAAAAATTTCAAAGCCATGATAGTCATGACTAACAAGTTATTTTACTAAGATAAACATACGACTTTTATTTGTTTATTGGAGTCATTTTTTTTATCAACTGACATAATTTTCTTATTTTTTTTTATGTCGTATTGCCAATAGTGTGAACTTTAATATAGTATGTATATGGCGCCGCCAAATGGTTAAATCATGGCGGCATTCAATTGAATGGGTTAAGGATGCTTAGCCAAATTGTTGAAAGAAACGTTTAACATAAGGGTTGAATGTCGCAGCCTCTTGGTTAACTGAAATGATGTGTATTAGTAACGTGACTATGAGCACGTTAAGTATTTTATCCGAATTTGCTGATTAGAGAAAGTGATGTTGTTAAAATTTAGTAGAAAGTATATTTAGGTATGGGTTGAAAATAAAATACCTCTATTTTAAGAAAAAAAAAACTTGTGACCCTCCGATTCTAAAGAGCTGCTAGCTTTCAACCAGCCAAGACATTGAATATTAAGATATCATAATTAATTTAACGAACGGCCTAGCATTTCAATTTAATGCCGCCATTTAATGAAATGCCTAGCCATCCAATTGAGTGCCTGATTTAACCAATTGGCGGCGACATATACATTATTATCATAAGAATCTTATTGTATTTATGAGAAAATTTAAATATTTGAGTACCTTTTTTTTGTATAAGTAAAATTAATGTATATACTTGGCTAAAAAACGAAAAAAATAAAGCCGCAGTGTACAATATAGGTAGAGAGATGGCGGCAGAAAGTGGTTGTAAGCACTTGGTCCAGCGCTTGTCGGTACGCCGCTGATGCGATTTAGAAGAGAAAAAAACTCCTACCAGCAGGCAGAAAATGGGTGAACAGCATTTGCCAATTGCTTACAACCACTGTCTGTCGCCATCTCTCTACCTATAAGTAAATCAATTTACTTAAAAAAAATTACTTAACCCAATTATTTGTTGTTTTCAGACGGGGCTCGCCAGGCCGCAGCCCTGTGCGCGTAAGACGTACACCGCGGCCTAGAACTCCGCCGTCCAAGCCTTGTGAGTTTTGTCTTTAATACTTATTGAAAGGAGAGTGAAAGCGGGAAGCGAGGTATTTGGTGGGACTAAACGATGTATGCAGAAATACACAACTTACAACTAAAAGGGGACATCCATTAATTACGTGAGCTCAAAATGGGGGTGGGAGGGGTCCAGTAAAATCTCATCAAATCTCACTTAAACTGAGGGGGGTATAATTGAAAATCTCACGTCAACTTTAAAGGAATATACATTGCTATTATATATCTTTTTTCTTCTCTTGAAATGTTCCATTTTACCCGCTCAAACATCTAATGGTTAAAAACATTTATTTTAAGTAAGAAAAAAAGTATAAAAAAAAAGGTATAGGCGATACCGATTTTATAAAAGTAAATGTAGTTTTTTAACAACTGTAGCAGAAATCTCACGTATAGCGGAGGGGGGTCCCACTAAATCTCACTCAATCTCACCAAGGGGGAGGGGGGAGTCTAAATTTGAAGAAAAATAGCTCACGTAATTAATGGATGCCCCCAAAGTAAAATTAATATACATTATGCTGTTTTAGTTCCATTAGAGATTGTTTTTTTCTTCACGGGTTGGCTTACAGCTCCCGAAACCGTGTTACGGTTCCAGGGTACCCAGCTGAAGACCAAGTCTCCCTCGTTTAGCCGATGGTATGTATGAGGCTATACCTAACGAGTGGCTAGCTAGAACTAGTCTGTTGAGGTATATTTAGATGGAAAAGCCTCTAAAACCATTGTCGGATTATGTACATAAGTTTCTAATTGAAAACCCATTGGTACATGGCCGGGATAATGCAGTGGAAATGCGGTATTAACTGATGGATCGCTTTCAATGAGGTTTTTTTTTATTTGAAGGCTTGAAAGTTTAAAATTGTTTTTGCTTGTACAGTGGCAGCTAGACGCGCGAGCCCCGGTCGCTCCAGGCCTCGACCTCGTGTCCCCGTCGGTAGACCGCCATCGCCACCCGGACCTAGAAAGGTGAGTAGAACTGTCAGAAGAACTCTTTGGTGGTTGGAGGTTTTTTTTAAATTCAGTTTAAGAGGATTGTTTCCATACAAACGGAGAAAACGTTTTACTACCTCTGAATATTATCTATGTGAAGAATGTAGAGAATAATGCGGATTGAAAAATGATATTGTAACTAAATGAAGGAAAGTAGTTTACGCTGATTTGGGCGCGTTGAAAGAATGAAGGTTTAAAGATTGACTAAAAAGATTTATATGGCTGAAGTGAAAGGAAATGCTGGCAGAGGACGACCTAGGTGTACTTTTATTGAACACAATAAAAAATGTATTGATCGATGGCAATTATATGAAAGGTATGATGAATATAAAAGAAACGAATGCGGTATGTCAGGATCGTAGCAATTGGCATTCGGTTGTCTCTGCCTACCCTTCTTGGGATAAAAGGCGTGATGATAGATGATAGATTATAGATTTTAGTACGTTATTGACATAGTGATAAACTACGTCTACACGATTTACTTTTTTCAATATGCGGACACCTCAAAACGTTTTCTCCGTTTGCATGGACACGGGTTAAACAAAGAGGTTCTATCAAACAGTTTGACTCAACAAACACGTGAACTCGTTCAAACATGTACCTATTTGAAGCTTTTTGATATGTAACATCTTTCATCTCGCTTTCCTGCAATCTGTGTGTAACAGGAAGCCGGGAAACGCGCGCTATTTGATGACCAATGAGCGCGCGCCGTGGTAGAGTTGGCCGTCAGATGGTACCAACCCGTTTTCCGAGAATCAATCAATCAATCAATCAAATAATGTTTATTGATGTAGAATCCATGGATTGCTTATCAACGTCAAATCAAAATAAATAAAATAAAGTTACATTTAGGTAGGTATAACAATTTAGTCCCAAGCTTTACCATCCTTCAAATAAATGGTGAACGCATCAGCTGTGCGCTTAACCTACAGTGTTGTGTATAAAGTGTTAATGTTTTCAGGATATAATGTTAATGTTGCTTATTACCAAGGTGAGACGTCAGATGTTAAGAGATAGGATTAATATTAATAAAAAATAACACCTATGTTCTTATTCGTACACTAATTTTAGCCTCCGTTTGAAAAATTTATGTGGATCCTGAATTTATTGTGTTCTGAGGGTACTTTGAAAAAAGCTAAGTTATTTGGTGAGAGGTAACTCTTAGGTACTCATTCACATTTTTTTTTAATTCAGGCCTTGCAAAGTGATTCATCCAAGGTATGGAACGTGTAGAACTATGTGTACCTATTTTAAAATGTATATATATTATGTTTGCATATAAACTGATTGCAAGGCATGTTTAATAAATTTCTTTGTTTACGTCATTTTTACTGTTAGTAAGATGTGGTAAAGTAAAAAAAAATTGGGCGCGCTGAAAAATAATTTATTTTAAAAGTGGGCGGTAGACAAAATAAGTTTGAGAACCTCTGCCCTAGACAATGTGCCAACGCTAGTATTCTATTCTCTCGGAACGCTAAATCACAATATTTTATGCAGAAACTTAATATAACCGAATTATAATAATTATATGAAAAGTATAAAATTTCCATCCAAAAAGCATCAAGCTCAAAAAAGCTGATCGACCAAACCATTCGCCTTTTTTTCAGCGTTATCTCCTGTATGGGCAGACGCTAACTTTGCGTTCACGAGAGACGCTAATTGAAGATTAAATGGCATAGATACACTTCGTTTTCTACAAGGAGTTTATACTTCAAACAGTTTGTATACAATAAGTATATAAACTCCTTGGTATCGTCAGAGTGAATGACAGTTTAGTTAGGTCACGTGGTTGTATTTCAGTCGATCCCATACATTTAAAGTTATCTATTCTATTCGTTCAGTTGTATATTGTATAAGCCCGCTGCTAGAGAAACCCAAATTTAACAGCCACTTGCTTTTTATTTCCAGTCCACTTCGGATTCGTCGGTGAGCAGCTGTTCTGATGAATCGTGTTCAGTGTGCTCCGCGAAGAACAAGAAGCTGAAGGGGAAGCCGCCGTAAGTGTCTTGATTTTTTTTTATAGAGAAGACGACATGTGACCTTGCCACTTGATTGAGCTTTCAGGCAACTGCTCTGCACCTTTGGGTCGTAGCTAGAGAATACAATACCGAGCATGTAATCCCGGGGATATACCGGGATTAGTATATGTGGTTTCTAACTGAGTTCAAATTAAAAAAATATTGAATAATTTCTTAAAAAAATTGTTGCACACAACACAAATCACAAATCCTCGATTCATTTAGTACTTGTACTTCAGGATCTGGGGATTTGGGAAAAAAAAACAGAAAATGTTCTTTAACCTATCTAGTCAATATTATGAAAATGGTCATTGTCAAGACGCAACGGACTACGGAATGCAAACTAATAGACCTGTTTGTGGCAATCCCGAAAATCCCGATATTAGCCAAGTACAGTCCTCAATAAACGGGTTATTTAACGCAAAAATATATTTACATATCGGACTGGTAGTTCCTGGGATCAGCTTATTCAAACATGCCTCGCTTTATATAGATTTATCATCACGCCTTTTCGCCCAAGAGGGGTAGGCAAAGACCATGTTCAATAAAAGTATACCTAGGTCGTCCTCTGTCAGCAATTCCTTTCACTTCAGCCATATAAACCTTTTTAGTCAATCTTTCATCCTTCATTCTTTCAACGTGTCCAAACCGGCGTAAACTAATTTTTCTTCATTTTAGTCACAACATCATCTTTCACTCCGCATTCTTCTCTTGTGTCCCGGGTGCGGTCAATACGTTTTATATAGATAGATTAATTGATTGCCAAAAAAGTTTTTTCTTTTTGTTTAAATTAATTGTCTATTATTGTCTATATAACCTGCAGAAATCAACTAGGCACCTGCGAGGAATGCGCTTCCCCTCCTGTCGTTGGCACCGGCCACCGCTCTTCGCCGTCGACGCCATATAGTATAGCCTTTTCGTAAAATGTTCATAATTTACGCCCATGACGTCGCAGAGCCGAGGTGCCTAGTTGTACAGAGATTGACATTAGGCTACTTTTTATGACCCGTGAAAAAAGAAAAATTATACCGGCATATATATTATAATGATTACTTTCCCCTGCCCTCAGGACCATGTCTCCCGTCCGTCCCCCAACCAAGAGACCGGAGCGCCCGCTGCCCAAGGTCCCCAAGCCGATGCTCACGAAGCCCCTCAACTCTGGTAACGCGGCCGCGAAGCCCTCATCGTTGCCGCTGCAGCCCACCAGGGAGCTGTTGAAGGCGCGCGAGGCGAGCAAGCGGAGTCGTCAGGAGAAGGTATCTCTTCTTATATAACTGTAATTTGTAGAAACTGCCCTTATGTACACATGTATGTGAATGCAGGGATAAGTCCTGTTGACGCTTAACCAAAGTTAAATCCGCTGTCAATTTTCCGTTTCTATAAACAAATGTATTGTTACTACCCGTTTCAAATAATAGGCGTGAACCAATGAAGTTATAAATTCTTTTTCGGAAAGTTAAATTAATATACTATACCTGCAGGTCCTGGAATGGCAGCGCAGCCAGCTTGCGGTGAACCGCCCGACGCAGCCCCCGCCCGTCGCCGCGCCCCTCCCCCCGCGCCGCATCAAGCGCGAGGGCGAGAAGGAGAGGCCCGACGCGCCCAAGGAGAAAGTTTCCGAGAAAGACAAGGACAAAGAGCGCGTGTCGCCGGCCGTGATCGCCGCCGCGCTCGCCGCTACCGACGACGATGACGAGTCGTCGGCGAGCTCGGACAGGCCGCAGCAGAGGTAACGGTGGCTGCATTTTGAAGATAAGCTAGCTAAAACGCTACAATTCATGGGAATAGATAAAAAAAAGTCTGTCGAATTGACGTCCCCCTTTTTTTAAGTAGCTTAATAATAATGTTTGCAGACTGACGCTGTCGGAGCGGTTCGGCAAGATGGCACAGTGGTCTGCGGACCGCACCGCACGTCTAGAGAACATGAAGATCACGCGACGCTCGGCCGGCCTGCACGTGCACATCGAGCCTACCGAGCGGGAGGAGGGGGAGGCCACGCCCCCCGAGCAGTACGCGTGAGTAGTCTTTAATATATAACTCTAGAAAAAGGAAAGGTGCAGAAGTTGTCGCGGCCGTGGGCCACAAGCTGCTATCGCGCGAGCTTATTTTGCCAGTCGTGAAAGGAAAATTTATAAGTTCGCTAATAGCGAAGCTATCTATGTGTGGTAACAGTGACGTCGCATAGGCGTAGCAAGTAGCATGACTCTTGACGTGACAAGCTATTCGGGCTGGATACAAATATCGAACAAATCTGCAGGCACCATTAACCAGTACCGATGTGCCGCGATAATATTTTATAATTCTTATCCGTTTGTCCTTACAGACTGGAGCCGGCCCCTGTTGGCTCGTACCCGGAGGAGCTGCTGGCTATCGCGCCGGGCGGTCTGCCGTCGTGGGACGACGTGAGAGTGCGCTACGACTATTACAAGAAGCGTGGATATCTGCGAGGTAAGATACGTTGACAGCTCTGTCGTAACGGGGTCGGGTAGGGGCAGCAAGGTAATGCCAAGGAGTCGAGAAATAAAACAAACAAATATTTGCCTGTCGTTTTATACAATCAAGTCCCTATTTGTTAAATATATGTTGGTCCTTCAAGCCGGATGAAAGAAATAAAATTTATTCAGCACTTCAGTAAAACACTTAACTAAATTACTTATATAAATATCAAAATTATAATGTACTGTAAGGGCCCCACTCAGTTGCTAGTAAATTTGCCAAATGTTACCCGTTTTTTGCTTTTTACGATATATCTTAACATATATTATAAATGCAAAAATATTTGTTTGTCCTTCGACGTCAAAACAGAGCATCAGGTCGATGTGATTTTTTGCACAGATATATTTGGCGGGCGGGGTAGTCACATAGGCTACTTTTTGGCTCGGAAATCCTTCATGCCACACATTCATAAGTTAATTCTGTAATCTTCAGGTCTCAGCCTAAACGACTACGTGAAATGGGAGGAGTGGTGGTACAAGTACCAGGAGTGGCTCAAGAGGGAGCGCGCCTACGAGCTGTGGGCGGATGGGGGGGAGGTGCGCCGGGAGAGGAAGAGGCGCGGGGGGAGACAGCGACGGCGAAGCTGAGGGCGCGCCGCCCCTGCCGCCCTACTCAGTGTAGACTTGGCGGCAGGGGCAGGGGCTGCGTCTGCGGACCGCTCCTAGGGATGTTGCTGCTAGCGTCCCGGGCACGGTAAGTGCTATCTCTATTCGACGATAGATGTGATTATCCCACTTCTGATTTGTGACGGGAGATTTTACAAAAGTCGCCGCAGGAACAAACAATGTGACATTTTACAATAATGGATGTACCACTTCTGATTTTACAACAGTCACGACAAGAGCTAAAATGTGTCACTTTCAATGTTTTACATCTTTGGAATTGCGATTTTGAAAAGGACTATCCCGCTTCTGATATCCAACGCTTTTAGCTGAGAATCTTAATTTCTAATCGTTTTTTTTTCTCTTTATTTTCAGACACCAAGAAGTGTATTCCAAAAGGTGTGAGTGTCAAACAACAGCAAAGACTTTTCTTGTTTTTTTTATATTGTGTCGTCACGTGTCGTAACATCTAGTGTTACAATAGTGTTTTTAATATTTATGAGCAAGAGTACACTATCAGGCAAAGTGTAAATACCCTTCAAGTGTGTTAATGAAACACTACTAAGCTGAGGTCTCTTTCTGAAGCCTGGTGGGTATTATTTTCTGCTGTACTCGATATAGTATAGTATCCGGCAACTAAAAAGAGCGCTCGAGTTGCTTGTGTGTCGTCCTCTTGACTCGAGGAAAAAAAACTTAGGCAATATTATGTATTTGGCCTGTCGTGGAGAAAATTGAAAATTGTTGATTGATCTTTTGAGTTGTAAATTCACATTTGGATGTATGGTTGTTGTTTCGTTGCCTCATTTTGTTTGATTCGAAGGTTAGAATTATGTCGTAACACATTTTATTTAACCTGGCAACACTGAGGTATAAAAGAACTTGATTCCAAGCCATTAATAATTTTAATGTATCTATCATTTAATTCTGATTTAATTGCTTGCACCACATCAATTTAGCAGTAAAATCTTGTTTTAATAACTCAAATTATTTAATAAAAGTGATTTTGTTTTTCTCCACGACAAGCCACAGATTTTATATAGAAATTATTGATTTTAACCTTGTCATATATAGAGTATATTAGATAATGTTTTATAGAGCGATATATGTATGAACAAATACAAAAGTTTTAGTCTCGCTGCAGATTTCTCTATCTATGTTCAGGTAGAACCTTAAAAGAGTTCATCGTCAGCTCTTTAAAGTCTCCACATTTTCACAATATTAATAATAACACTTACTACCGTGGCTTTGTAGAGAATTTTATTCTACACAATTCTTTCCTGCGTCATTTTATTATATATCTGACGTATTTATTAGACAGCATGCCCTATGAAAGCGTGCTGCGGCTAACTTTTTCTCCCGACTTGATTCCGTGTCCAACAAATTATCATGTGTTTTGTTGAAACTTGCTCCTATACTTGCTTTGTGATTTACCGCTGCTGTCAATGGACGCCGCCAGCCTCAGAATTTTTTTTAATGTCTACATTATCCCCCCTCCTACACTCTAGATTATATTTACACAATAGCAATCGCACATATTTTGTCTTTGTATATTAAATTAATTAAGGTATTATTTATCTGAGATAGTTTTTAAACGCTAGCTTGTATGGAAACAACCCCTAATACAAATTTAATTTTCTGTCATCAGTCAAATAGGTGTGATGCGTCTACTTGCTTCAAACTTCTCTGTTTAAAGCTGGCTTCCCACGGTGCGTGATATTGCGTACGGACGCGCACTAGCCCGCACCGACACGCACCGTGGGAAGGGTATTCGTCCGTGCTCGTGCGTGCTTGTGCGTCGCGGTGCGCCCGATCCGCGGCGAGTCGGTAACTTCAAAGGTGCGGTGCGTGCTCATCCGTGCTCGTGCGTAATCGTGCGGCCTCGTGCGTGCTATCACGCATCGTGGGAAGCCAGCATAATATACAAAAATCAATAGTAATTTTTTTAATATAAAATATGATCATAGATTAGTGTGCAAAGAGCAAATTCTATCTGATTTATTTTTAAACTTATCGAGCATCTGTTTACTTCTCGCTCACACATACAATAGTAGGTGTGAGAGAGAGAGAGAGAGAGAGAGAGAGAGAGGCGAATATAATTTTAATTTCATTTAATAATATAGCTTTTGTAAATACTAAAAGGTGGCCCACTTATGTGACGTCACACGAGATCTAGCACGTGTAACGGTTTTTAGAGCACCACCCCTTATCACACAATGTCACACTTTTGACCCCCTCCCTACCCCTGGATGGCCCTTAAGCGTGCTCTACACTTGAATTGCGATTGACCGTCTCGAAGTTTTGTTTGTGAGACGCCACACAGATGGGCACCGCGCCTTAAGAGTCATCCGCATCCGTATGAAGCAAGGGCAAAATATATTCCAGGGATTTATGTAGTGATACATATTTAGCTTACTAATAAAATGTAGATTAGAACTGAGTTAATGAGTTTCAAATGAGAATAGGCGTGGTCTTTGTTACTGGCGGCAATCACGCTTGCGTTGCCGCCACCTACATGAATGTATATTCTAAGCGTCTTCCGCCCGCACCGCCTCCTCACACTTGGGTCACCTGTTTATCGCAAAGAGGACTTGCTTACCTATTGGGACTGCGACCAGTCGAACTTTACTGGATAACTACGGTCTGCAAAATAAATCTTTCGCGGGAATTCTTATTTGAAACGCATATCACAATGTTTTGTTTTCCTCTTATAATATTGTAGGAAAGAGACAAAATATTGTGTAACTAAACAGTTGTTGAACTATAGTATATATATTGTATAGATATAATAATTTAAAGTTTATTAAGTAAGCACTTAAATTTAAATAAATAATAATGTGAGTGTGAACGATAATTTCTATTTTATTAATATTTCTATTTTAAACTATACAATAAAATATAATCCAAATTTGAACGTTTTATTTCTAAATGTACATAAACCCCAGGGACACTGTGTGGTGCAAAGTAATTGAACGGAGCCACATGGTCTGGTCACCCTCTGGCACCCAAACTCGCTGCTGGACCATACTGGGCATGGGGGGCAAGAGACTGGAAGGAATTGGAGGTCTATGTCAAAAGGCACACTGAGCCGAGCTAATTTAGTCAATAAAACAAGTTCTGTCTTAGTCTTTCATATTGCATGACAGATTTGTAAGAGAGTGATAAAACATAGTTTAGTGTTTTAGCGGACCCGGCAGACGTCCTGCCCAAACGTTGGCTTGCCTGCACTACCACTAACTTTGGATATTGTTCATACAAAAATACTAAAATTGCGATTAAAAAATGGCGGGTGGGGGACGAGGGTGAAAATTAGTTTACTACTTATTCTCAAGACTTACCGAATATACACAAAAAAAATCATACAAATCGGTCAAGCCGTTTCGGAGCAGTTTGGTTACAAACACTGACACGAGAATTTTATATATACAGATATGTATATAGTTTCATTTGTAGTTTCTAAAGTTCAGAAATAAGGCTATTTATCCTAGCACTATATATCTAAACTTTGTCAAATAATATACAATTTTTTAGGATATGCATCATGGATTTTAATAGATGGAGGGAATGTGAGGACACTGCCGTCAAAATGGTTCAGTGTTTTTTATAAATAAATGAATATAGGGGTGTTGAGAATTTATATAAATTAAGTATAGCTGTTATACCTAATAATAGTAGTTTATGATACGGGATCATAATAGGGGTAATTAAAACAACAGGTATTTTAAATAATTGGCCAATTTCTTAATCGACAAATTGGCGGCAAACCGTGGACCGCGGTTACCTACTGCGCATACGCGTTAACTGTCAAGTGACTTGCACATGCGCGTGTCGATATTTTCATAGAGTTTATAGTGGCTGTATAAGATATATCCTCTACCCTTTCTGCATTAAAAAAACAATATCGTTTTTGTATGAAAACTTCGGTACCTACCTACTGTAATACATTACAGTATCGAAGTTTGACATATTACAGACGCGTGTATATAAAACATATCATTATGAAGTGTAATCCGATTTTGTATAGACTTAACTTTACGATATAAGGGTAGATAAAATAATTTATATTTTTAGTTTTCTTTTTAAAATTCACACAAACCAAATACACAAAAAAAATCATACAAATCGGTCAAGCCGTTTCGGAGCAGTTTGGTTACAAACACTGACACGAGAATTTTATATATACAGATATGTATATAGTTTCATTTGTAGTTTCTAAAGTTCAGAAATAAGGCTATTTATCCTAGCACTATATATCTAAACTTTGTCAAATAATATACAATTTTTTAGGATATGCATCATGGATTTTAATAGATGGAGGGAATGTGAGGACACTGCCGTCAAAATGGTTCAGTGTTTTTTATAAATAAATGAATATAGGGGTGTTGAGAATTTATATAAATTAAGTATAGCTGTTATACCTAATAATAGTAGTTTATGATACGGGATCATAATAGGGGTAATTAAAACAACAGGTATTTTAAATAATTGGCCAATTTCTTAATCGACAAATTGGCGGCAAACCGTGGACCGCGGTTACCTACTGCGCATACGCGTTAACTGTCAAGTGACTTGCACATGCGCGTGTCGATATTTTCATAGAGTTTATAGTGGCTGTATAAGATATATCCTCTACCCTTTCTGCATTAAAAAAACAATATCGTTTTTGTATGAAAACTTCGGTACCTACCTACTGTAATACATTACAGTATCGAAGTTTGACATATTACAGACGCGTGTATATAAAACATATCATTATGAAGTGTAATCCGATTTTGTATAGACTTAACTTTACGATATAAGGGTAGATAAAATAATTTATATTTTTAGTTTTCTTTTTAAAATTCACACAAACCAACAACGTGATGGTCACAGATTAGATAAAATAACATAGTCAGTGACAGATTGACAGACAGTATTTATTTGTAATTTACATTAATGTGACGTCACTTCCTGTTTGCGGTCACATGACCGGAAGTATGAATTAAAGATTTTTCAGTATTTGTTTGGACGCCATTTCTATAACTAAATAAAATATTTAATAATATTTACAATTTATTTAATAAATAGGTATGTTCCAAGACAAGTATCTAATTTAAATGTGGTTGATAGATTTATCTACCCCGATGTGTACATATATGTATGTTAACAAGAGAGGTGTGTCTGGGTGGTAGCATGTGGAGGTCCTTAGTCTCTGTCTACCCCGATGTGATTCAGGCGTATGTTTTTAAGGCCAAACATTTTTTTCAATCCAGTCAACATAAGCAGAGACTCTAGTATATATTCCTGGTTCCCCAATGAAGCCGCATCCTTTTCCAAAAGATGTGACGCCTACTATTACATACATACAATGTATTTTAACACTTTTAATTTGCAATGGTCCTCCGCTGTCACCCTGGAAATGATAAAGTTATGTTAGCAGGTAACAATGTCCACATGTATCAAGTTAGTTGTGTCGCTAGAAACCTAAAGTAGGCCACACACAGTCTGTGGTCGGTTTCGGTGGACCGTACGGCGGCGCGCCGGGGATCGGACGAATGTGTGGCCACCTTTACTCTCAATTTGTTGGCGCGGCGCTAGTTTTCAATTTATTCGGCAAACCACGGGTTGATCCCGGCCATGTACTAGCTTTATAATTAAAAACTTATGTATCTACAAAATCCGACAATACATACTTAGAGGCTTTTCCATCTAAATATACCTCAACAGAACTGGCCACTCGTTAGGTATAGCCTCACAAATACCATTACCCATTCGTCCAACTACCAGCGCGCTGCCGTACCAGCCGTTTCTTTACTCTGTGGCCGTACGGTTCGCCGAAACTGACAGGGTTCCCAACTTAGGGGTTTTCCCCCCAAATTCAGGGGGTAAACGGGTTGGGATTTTTTAGGGGCTTTATATTGTTAGGGGCTTTTTGATTTACTAGTACATAACCCAATCTAGCCAATCTAGAAATACTTGCTCTGTGGTGTCGACAAGCAATTTGCAAAAATAAGTTGCGGAATAGGTTATGTATTGAAATGCTACAAAGTTTGATGATGGTCCGATGCACATTGCAACGAAATGGTGGATCTTGCATAACATTTAATCCATCCACTAAAATGTTAAGTTTATTTAATATCCAAATGTATTATTTTAAAAAGTCAGAACCAGTAGAAAACAAAATTATGTTTGAATTATTAAATAATTTATAAAAGAAGAATATTATATTTTTTTAGGGGGATTTCAAAGAAATTGTGGCGATTTTAGGGGTTTTTACTTTAGTTTTCGGGGTAAATATTTTTGGGAGTTGGTAACACTGGAAACTGACCACAGACTCGTCCGCCTAGATCTGTTGATTATCGCCATTTTGGCGTTGTAGTCGGTCGGACGAGTGTCCGTGAAATTAAACCTAGTAATGTGTTTGCGCAAGCGGTTTACGGTTATTTTTTTGTAATTTTGTTTGTAATGAATAAACTCAAAAATTATATTGAACCGATTTAAAAAATTCTTTCACTAATAGAAAGCTACGATATCCCTGAGCAAATCCCTGAGTGACATAAGATATATTTTATATTGTTCGAATATATCCACGGGCGGAGCCGGGGGCGGAAAGTCTAGATCCTGAAAGATGGACGAGGATAAAAAAGCATATGCAGTCATTCCCTTCAATTATCTCGGTGTAAAAAAATCCTCGACCTTGGGACCAATAACACTGGGGACGACAGCTTCCTGCCTGTGTCCTCCGAAGCACAAACAATGAGGTCTATTTACCTGGCAAGTATCTCTAGACTTTTCTTTATCACCATAACATATTTGCGTCGCCTCCACGAAACCTTCGATCATATTTCTCTGAGGCTGGTAGTGAGTTTTGCATTCTGACGTTTGGAATTTATTCAAATGTACCTAAAACAAGAAAAAACTAATTAAGACGACGCATCCAGCTCAACGAACTCTGTTTTACGCGCGTTAAGATAACCAAGGATAAGATAGACCAAAATTCACGTCCCAGAAACATGAGAAAGTACGATTTCTCAACAAAACCTGTCTTGCGATAATACATGAAACGGACTTCGGAGTTATGATTAGGTATTATACAAAAACTATTAGAAAAAGCAAGTTGTAGTTTATGTTTTCTTAACATATATATTCAATAAATGACATAAAATTGTACATTTTATTTCGTTTATATCATGTTTAATATATCAATCTTTAGAAAGCAATTTTAATTTCGAACCCAAAAAATACAGTTATTGCGTAATTTACATATAGCTGCAGCATGTAATTAATATAGGATAAACGCTATTTCCTAATATATCACTCCGAAGAAAGAGCAATCCACAACATTTCAAAATTTTAACACCCTAATTTTATTAGCTTATATGAAAGTAGGTGAAAAATTAAGGTACCCGTACTTTAACACTATTAAATTAATTTTTAAATATTGCATTTTTAGAAAAAGCCGATAACGGCTAAAAGTATCAGGTGTCTATGCGTATTCTGTATTAAAAAAAAATGAAATGACATGAGCTGCGTGCGTTCGTTCGTTTCATTCGTTCAATAGTTCGTTCATGGTTCTTTTGTTTCATTCATTATTGTTTATTTTTGAGTTTATTAATTTAAAATTAAATTTTATTCACTTTCATCAACAAAGATGGGTAGAGAAGCACGTAAATTAAATTCCCTTGTATATATTCTATTCTATTTTTTCGTGTTATGGCTCCATCAGTAGTCCCCTTGTATCCTGTTTTGTTTTTACAACTACAACTAATACTTTTTAATGCCAGTTTCCCTTGAAGGCAGAGAGTACAGTAGCTTTGAGCGGTACTCGTTACACAGTGTAGTTTTTTCAAAATATCTCTTAAACCACTGAATAAAAACATAATTAAATATATGTATCGTGTTAAGCAAAGGAAGATCTCCAAACGGATTTTTAATTTTGGTGAATTCTCAACGCACAATGGTTGTTAATGGGCCACTTTCTTCCCTTGGTCAACCATTCCGTAACACTTCGAAAATACGGACAAACGGATGAGGTTTAGGTTTTAAGTACCAAGTTACCTTCTGCAATGTGTTTGCGTTATTTCCTTTATATTTGACAAGGCCCCAACCGGTAGCAAGAGCTCGATCATCATTTCTATCGTAGCCCAAGTCCAGACAAGCCGGCACAGTATATTGGTCTAAAGCAATGCTGAAAGTGAAAAAATACGAATTTTTTAATAATTACACATTCATAATCCGACAAACCATACTTAGATACTACCGAACTAGCCACTCGTTAGGTATAGCCTCACAAATTGGTCTTTCGCTGGGTAGCCTAGGTTTCGGGAGTTGTAAGGCAACTTGTGAAGAAACTAAAACACATTTCCTTACCATTTCACGATATTACTCCCTACAAGGTCGTCGATAGCCTAATTGGTAGGACGGTGGACTTAAAACCGGAGGTCCCAGGTTCGAATCCTACCCCCTGCCAAAATGCTAAGCACCAATTTTCTTTAAGAATATGTGATTAAATCGACTCCTCGTGCTCCGGAGGGCACGTAAAGCCCCGGCGTCCGGTCACCAACCCGCCTGCCAAGCGTGGTGACTATGGCAATTCCTCTCAATGAGCACCACTAAATGGTGCACTAAAGGGAGACCATGATCCAGCAGTTGATCTTAAAAGGTGATGAATAAAAAATGGGGCAAAAATATTAAAATCAATAGAAAAATGGCGAAACTTTTATTTTATGGTTCTTTGTATTGAGATTCAAAAATAAAAATAAAAATATTTTCAAAATAGTGAAAAGTGTTGTTTTTTTTTAATTTACTAGCGACCCCACCCCGACTATAACTACTTGTCTATTAGAGATAGATATGATAATTTTATTCTACATAATTCTTTCCTACATCATTCTGTTATATCTCTGACGGATTAGACAGCATACGCCATGAAAACTCGCTGGGGCTAACTTTTCCCCCCGACTTGATTCACCTTCTAAACGTGTCCTCTTAAATCAACCTATCTAATATAGGTAATAGTAAATACCTTAACATGACGCTTTTTTACTATACTAGTTTCTGTCCGCGGTTTCACCCGCGTGAAAATAGATCCAAAAAATCGGTTGTCTGTAAAGTCGGTTTTCTGACGATAGTTGAACGTGACAACGTCATAAGAAAGCTGTCCACGCGGACCCATCGCTCACTCAAGTAGGAGAGAGACAGATGTCGAACGCTGCCGAACGCGGAGGCCGATTGTGCCTCTTTGTCGCTCGTTCCGCGCTCTCGCTTGCACTTCAAGCCTTAAATGGAACGCCTCAGAGCGAGGTAACGCCGCATGAGTCATGTTTTTTCGTGCGTGCAGCCGGCTTCATCGAATTATAAGACGTTGTCACGTCAAAAAAATAATCTTGTGGCTGTAATTTGCCCCTCCACGCCAACATTTGCATATATCGATGAAATCGAATTGTTTATGAAATAATAGTCATACTAAATATACCACATCCATTATTGTAGTTGCTTGCTCCGTGCAACGTTAAACAAAATAGTGTTTAAATATTATTTTGTTGAATTTTGTTGTGTCATGTCATTGTCATTGTTTATTATTCTAGTTTGTAAAATCTTCATTGATTAGCATGTTTTGATTTTTTTGTGTGTGTGTGCCTAACTCTCATTATGTATGTAATTGCCGAAGGTCCTCACGTGACAGGCTATGCCTAGTGTGAGAACCACTTTAAATAATATATTAAAAAAAAAAAAACTACCACTATGCAAAAAATCATGTCGATCCCGTGACAAACAAAAACAAATCTATCCCACGGGAACCGTACATTTTTAAAGGATAAAAAGTA
Source organism: Nemapogon koenigi (assembly GCA_963924495.1). Lineage (NCBI taxonomy): Eukaryota > Metazoa > Arthropoda > Insecta > Lepidoptera > Tineidae > Nemapogon > Nemapogon koenigi. The sequence goes on from OZ004655.1 coordinate 7,207,596, forward strand.
GCCAATGTGCTATTCCAGACTATAATCTATCTCTGTGCCAAATTTCATCCAGATCCGTTCAGCCGTTCTGGCGTGATAAAGTAACAAACATACATCCATACAAACTTTCGCGTTTATAATATTAGTGGGATTTATGGCTTGTTTTGTGTTATTAAATCAGGTTGTTTTGTAAAGCGGCTAGCGTTTTATTACGGCGGATTCTACAATTAGGCTGCGACGCACTAACTTACGGAATAGAAGTTTCTAGGAGTGCTATATCATTGTATTTCTTTGGAGGTTTATATTCAGGGTGTTTTATTATTCGTGTTATATCATAAATTTTCTCGTCAGATACAATTTCGGTTCTGTTATGAAGAGATAGTCTTGCAAATGTAACTGCACCTCTGAAAATAAAAAAAATAATTACTATAATAGGGTTGACACTTGACAGTTGTAAATAACCACAGACTAGTAACTATAAGGTGGCCACACATTTGTCTAATCCCCGGCGGGTCACCGTACGGTCCACCGAAACCGACCACAGACTCGTACAATTCTAGATCATGCGGCGACCGGAAAGGAAAAGTTTTGTTGCGATGCCGGACCAATGTGTGGCCTTATTTTGTCTATATAGATTTAAAAATTTGTACAAGACTCCTCGCTGAGGTATAACTCACCCATCTCTGCTATAAGTGCAATGGCCGGCAGTTAAAATAAACTTCTCACTAATTAGAGATCCACCGCAAAGCCACTGAGCTGATCTAGAACTTGCTCCGTAACCTAACAGCACCTACAAAATAAAGAATTAGGTAAATCAGGCCCGTAACCAGGGAGGGGCTAGGGGCTGCACCCCCCCCCCCCCCCCGAAATTTCTTGGCTTCACACTAGATAGAATTGAACTTTCCAGACGTGCGACCTTCACAGCCCTCCCCGAAAAAAAATCCTGGTTACGGGCCTGAGGTAAATACTCACGCCTGAATCACAACGGGGTAGACAGAGACTAAAACTTACCATGTGAGGAAATTCCGCACGTGCTGCGTCTTCTCCACCAATAATTAATTCATCAGCATTATGGTGACATAGGTTTGCTCTGCCATAAGAACCGGCCAAATCAACACCCTTTTTACACGGGTATACGAGAGATTCTTGATATTCAATGCATTCTAAAAAAGTGAATTGTGAAAGTGTAGAGACAGAATGTGGATAAGTTTAGATTAGTTGTTCCTGAAAAGAAAAGTTTCTGAAACGGCTATTGCTGTCTGTCACGCTAAAACTACTGAACGGATTTTGATGCGGTTTTCATTATTAGATAGGTTGAATCACTGGGAAGGTTTACGAGTATTAAACATGGACCTATCATGTTTAGGAGCTGAGCATTAACAGTATAAGTGAATGAAGTCGGGAATAAAGTTAGCTTCAGCGAGTTTTCTTGGCGCTGGCTAATCTGTCAAGGATATAACAAAATGACGTAGGAAAGAATTGTGTATAATGAAATGGTCTACAAAAAAGTCCGCGGTAGCATAATATCTATCTCTAATATATAAGTAGTAATAAGCGTATTAATGCGGGTATTACATTTTTTATAAACCGATAGACTAATGAAAAGCTAGCTTTTAACTTTGATAGAATAAAAAATATAGATGCGTTACGTCTTAACATTTCATCAAAAAATCAGCGGGGTTAGCATATATTTTGACAGCGACACTTTCGTTTCGGTCGAATGGCCTTGAACAGGCCAAAACATTCATGTCCAACAAGGACCGGCCAGAGATAGCCCGGGGCCGAGAGGTCCGGCCCAACAATGTGCGGGAAAATTTTGTGTACTTGTCTTTGTCCGGCCAAGCAAATTGCTCGGCATTCTTGTGCAGGACATGCCCGGTCCGAGAATATCCGGCCCAACAATGTGCGGGCAAATTCTGTGTACTTGTCTTTACCCGGCATAGCAAATTGTTGGGCCGGACCTCTCGGCCCCGGGCTATCTCTGGCCGGTCCTTGTTGGACATGAACGTTTTGGCCTGTTCAAGGCCATTCGACCGAAACGAAAGTGTCGCTGTCAAAATATATGCTAACCCAGCTGGTCCGACGCAACTGACACGTGACCACACTAATTTAGTTTTTGTTCTTGACTGATTTGTGCAGCTGCGAAACACATAAGATGATTAATTAATTATATTAAACGTCTAAAAATTTATGTATTCACTCAGTGACGTACGTGTGCAACGACAGCGTTGATGAATGCGACTGACAATCTATGAGACCGTGGACTCGTAAATTAGGTGTCACAAAAAAGTGATGATTTTTTTTAAAACAAAGGCTTTAAGTATCTCACTGAAAATGTTCGATCCGGCCAGCAGTATGATCTATGCTATGCTTATAATTATGATCTAGATCAAATTAACTCACTCACACAGACACACAAGATTCGATTAGACAAAGAATTAAGTTAAACCACAAATACAACGATTTGAAAACGGATGGCGGACCGTTCGTTACAAGATTTGGACGATTCTGTGCCGCCCGCCGTACGGTCCACCGGAATCGAGGCACAGACCTATTTTGTTATATAAGGCCGTAGCCAAGTCTGCGATTATATTTTCAAAATAATAGGCCCAAGTCAAGTCTTCAGTAGATTTTGTTGTCAAAGGTCTTGTGAGTACAGGTACCGGGACGGTTCTTGAGCGCTCGACGAAAAAGTGGGGGAATGTTTGTGCATATGTAATTCGAGTGCAATATAACTTGTATATTTATTATAATTGATTTATTGGTGTTTGTTTTTACGATTGCTTTTTACTGCTGGTAAAATTTAAATTAATACCTCATACCGTCAAGCAGACCCAAAAATTGTGTTCTGCGCATCTAACGGCCACCGCTCAAGAACCGTCCTGGTACCTATACCTAGATTCTTGTACAATATTATTTTCTTGCTGCATGCGGATGTAATGAGTAAATGAAATGAATGAATGAAAATAATGAATGAATGAATGAATGAAATGAATGAATGAAATGAATGAATGAAATGAATGAATGAAATGAATGAATGAAATAAATGAATGAATGAAATGAATGAATGAAATGAATGAATGAATGAATGAAATCAATGAATGAAATGAATGAATGGAATGAAATGAATGAATGAAATGAGTGAATGAAATGAGTGAATGAAATGAATGCATGAAATGAATGAATGAAATGAATGAATGAAATGAATGAATGAAACGAATGAATGAAATGAATGAATGAAATGAATGAATGATGTGAATTAATGAAATGAAAGAATGAAATGAATGAATGAAATGAGTGAATTCAATCTTTTTTATTTGCCAGGGATTTTCAGCCTTTCAGATTATATAAGTAAGTACCTTTACATTCGAAACTTACTATCAAACGCCTTCTTTCCAGTTCTAGCAGTAGTCAATGCCATCGAAATTGGTTCACAACTACTTTTAGTGGGTTGACCCCCTCCTCTGTCATCATATTTATAGTCGTATTCTGGAGGTACATATTGTTCGGTGGTGGACATTGGTCTCGTGGTTGTAGCCACGGGCCGCTGAGACGTCGTGGCTAGATTGGCATCGAAACAGCAGACAATTGGTTCAGAATTGTTGAAAGCGCATATCTGAAATTGAATGTTATTTGTAATTAAATAATTTTATGGTCTCTCTGTTCTGTATGTTGTACCTAAGTAGGTAGTTGTAATCTTACTAAAATCTTTAATTATTTATTTTTAAAGTGAATAATATAACTCAATATTCTGTGAATATTTCAAGCGTCTACCTGTTGCCGTTATCAATATCGAGCAAAAACGAGCAAATAAATCACGTTTGTTGTATGGGAGCCCCCTTAAGTATTTATTTTATTTTGTTTTTTAGTATTTGTTGTTATAGCGGCAACAGAAATACATCATCTGTGAAAATTTCAACTGTCTAACTATCACGGTTCATGAAATACAGCCTGGTGACAGACACAGCCAGACAGACGGACGGACAGCGGAGCCTTAGTAATAGGGTTACCGTTTTTACGCTTTGGGTACGGAATCCTAAATATCAGATTTTAATCATTACCTATTTATAAAACAAAGAGTTTGAATTTCTGTGCCAATTTCACGCAGAAGCGACTGAACTGAAATTTTGTTGCGGTTTTCGTTATCACGAGGAAGGTTTCCTTGTGTTAAACATGGACCTATCATGTTTAGGAGCTGAGAATTGACAGTATTAGTGAATCAAGACTGAGAATAAATTAGTCTAATCCGTCACAGATATAAGAAAATTATCTACAGTCCGCCAAAGCATCGTATTTATCAACAAAAAAATATCTTTCTTCTTTCTTCACAGCTCCCGAAACCGTGTTACGGTCCCAGGGTACCCAGCGCCAACGGAATACCAAGACTCCCTCTTTTAGCCGATGGTATTTGTGAGGCTATACCTAACGAGTGGCCAGTTCTGTTGAGGTATATTTAGATGGAAAAGCCTCTGGTTTGTCGGATTATTGCCGGAATCGAACCGGGATCCGCTTAGTTAATATTGATGTAAAATCCTAAGTATTAGATATTTTAGACACCTACCTCAGGTCTTATACGATGTTCCATAATATCTTTTATGGCCGAGTCACATTGGTTCATAGCTTTGCAGACACCATGCTTGTTGTCTTTCGTACATTGATCACCTATAAAAAACATAAATTAACAATCTCTTCACAGCGTCTCTATCCCGATGTGATTCAGGCGTGAGTATATGTATGTTAACAAGAGAGGTGTGTCTGGGTCGTGGCATGTGGAGGTCCTTAGTCTCTGTCTACCCCGATGTGATTCAGGCGTGAGTATATGTATGTTAACAAGAGAGGTGTGTCTGGGTCGTGGCATGTGGAGGTCCTTAGTCTCTGTCTACCCCGATGTGATTCAGGCGTGAGTATATGTATGTTAACAAGAGAGGTGTGTCTGGGTCGTGGCATGTGCAGGTCCTTAGTCTCTGTCTACCCCGATGTGATTCAGGCGTGAGTATATGTATGTTAACAAGAGAGGTGTGTCTGGGTCGTGGCATGTGCAGGTCCTTAGTCTCTGTCTACCCCGATGTGATTCAGGCGTGAGTATATGTATGTTAACAAGAGAGGTGTGTCTGGGTCGTGGCATGTGGAGGTCCTTAGTCTCTGTCTACCCCGATGTGATTCAGGCGTGAGTATATGTATGTTAACAAGAGAGGTGTGTCTGGGTCGTGGCATGTGGAGGTCCTTAGTCTCTGTCTACCCCGATGTGATTCAGGCGTGAGTATATGTATGTTAACAAGAGAGGTGTGTCTGGGTCGTGGCATGTGGAGGTCCTTAGTCTCTGTCTACCCCGATGTGATTCAGGCGTGAGTATATGTATGTTAACAAGAGAGGTGTGTCTGGGTCGTGGCATGTGGAGGTCCTTAGTCTCTGTCTACCCCGATGTGATTCAGGCGTGAGTATATGTATGTTAACAAGAGAGGTGTGTCTGGGTCGTGGCATGTGCAGGTCCTTAGTCTCTGTCTACCCCGATGTGATTCAGGCGTGAGTATATGTATGTTAACAAGAGAGGTGTGTCTGGGTCGTGGCATGTGCAGGTCCTTAGTCTCTGTCTACCCCGATGTGATTCAGGCGTGAGTATATGTATGTTAACAAGAGAGGTGTGTCTGGGTCGTGGCATGTGCAGGTCCTTAGTCTCTGTCTACCCCGATGTGATTCAGGCGTGAGTATATGTATGTTAACAAGAGAGGTGTGTCTGGGTCGTGGCATGTGCAGGTCCTTAGTCTCTGTCTACCCCGATGTGATTCAGGCGTGAGTATATGTATGTTAACAAGAGAGGTGTGTCTGGGTCGTGGCATGTGGAGGTCCTTAGTCTCTGTCTACCCCGATGTGATTCAGGCGTGAGTATATGTATGTTAACAAGAGAGGTGTGTCTGGGTCGTGGCATGTGCAGGTCCTTAGTCTCTGTCTACCCCGATGTGATTCAGGCGTGAGTATATGTATGTTAACAAGAGAGGTGTGTCTGGGTCGTGGCATGTGGAGGTCCTTAGTCTCTGTCTACCCCGATGTGATTCAGGCGTGAGTATATGTATGTTAACAAGAGAGGTGTGTCTGGGTCGTGGCATGTGCAGGTCCTTAGTCTCTGTCTACCCCGATGTGATTCAGGCGTGAGTATATGTATGTTAACAAGAGAGGTGTGTCTGGGTCGTGGCATGTGCAGGTCCTTAGTCTCTGTCTACCCCGATGTGATTCAGGCGTGAGTATATGTATGTTAACAAGAGAGGTGTGTCTGGGTCGTGGCATGTGGAGGTCCTTAGTCTCTGTCTACCCCGATGTGATTCAGGCGTGAGTATATGTATGTTAACAAGAGAGGTGTGTCTGGGTCGTGGCATGTGGAGGTCCTTAGTCTCTGTCTACCCCGATGTGATTCAGGCGTGAGTATATGTATGTTAACAAGAGAGGTGTGTCTGGGTCGTGGCATGTGGAGGTCCTTAGTCTCTGTCTACCCCGTTGTGAGTATATATAATATATATTACCTTCATACAATCCATGCACTAACAATATCACTCCACAAAAAACGAAAATAACAATTAGTTTCATTTTTCAAAATTGTAATTCACAATTTAATAAACAAACAAGAACATTAATTACATTTTAATTATGCAGTACCTAAGTAATTAATATTTATGAGTTATGATAATTAAATTTTATTAAAAACACATCCGCCTTGCCACAGAACAGATGCGCTGGCGCATTTGTCAAAGACTGATTCTTGAATCACAATATTTTCCTCATAATGACCTAACTATGAAGCAAAAACTGTACATTGCCATTAGCAGCTTGGATATGATCCAATAACAGGATTTAGAGTTAATTTAGCGAATAAAATGGATTTGTCGGTGGCCGAGTGGTTAAGACGTCTGGTATTAACTAAGCAGACAACGGGTTCAATCCACGGGTTTTTAACATTAAAAACTTATTCGACATCCACTTGTTAGGTATAGCCTTACAGGAGGCTAAAAGAGGGAGACTTGGTCTTCCGGTGGGTACCCTATGGGACCGTTAACACGGTTTCGAAAGCTGCAAGGCAACCCATGAAGACAGAAAAAAAATTGATTCTTCAAAAAATCAAATACAACAAATTATCTATTAGAGATAAATTAATGCTACCGCGCACTTTTTTGTAGATCAATTTATTCCACACAATTCGTTCCTACATAATTTTGTTATGTCTCTGACTGATTAGACAGCATACGTCATATAACACGCAGGAGCTAACATTTTACCCAACTTGATTCACTAATACTATTAGTGGTCGGCTCCTAAACATGATTGGTACATGTTTAATATACGTAAACCTTCTCGGTGAACCATTCTATCTAATAGTCAATACCGCAATAAAATCCGTTTAGTAGTTTTTGCGTGAAAAGCTCACAGACAGAGAGACGCGGTGAAAAATAAATAAAAAAACCGTTCCAGATTCGCACTAATAAATAAAACAAATAAAAATAAATTTGTCTGTTTTTTTGTTTGTTTGTTTGTTTCATTTGTTTGTTTCATTTGTTTGTCCTTGAATTCCTTCACATCACAGAGCAACTAAGCGACGTGTTGTTTTTTTTTTGCTCATCCGAGAGAGCTAGAAGAATAGAGATAGATAAAAAAGTGATCAAATATTCCAACAATAATTTTCCCGGAGTGTTATTTTCCCCGGATAAAAAGTAGTAAGCGCATCACTTGAGAATCACTGAACCGATTTGGCTAAATTATTTTATTTTAAAACAAGCTTCTGTCCGCGGTTTCACCCGCGTGGAAATATATCCAAAAAGAAATGTAATTTGCCCCTCCCCCGCCCGGTTTCTCGATATAAAAAGTAGTATATGTCATTCTCTGACCCCTAAACTACCACTATGCAAAAAATCATGTCGATCCCGTGAAAAACAAAAACAAATTTATACCACGGGAACCATACATTTTTCCGGGATAAAAAGTAGCCTATGTGCTATTCTAGACTATACCTGATCTATCTCTGTGCCCTCATTTCATCCAGATCCGTTCAGCCGTTCTGGCGTGATTGAGTAACAAACATACATCCATACAAACTTTCGCGTTTATAATATTTGTGGGTAGCAATAGCCTGAAAATTGGAAAGTGCATTTTTCTATGGGATTTTTGTATGAACTCAAAACCATAATAGGAAATGAATGTTAATAAAGGGGCGGAGTAGGGGTGGTAAGGTAGTTTATAATATAAGTATATTATTATGTACTTACTAGCGGGCCCTGCAGACGTTGTCCTGCCCAAACGATGGCTTGGCTGCTATTTACTTTCCTTCGTCCGTGGAAAACAACTACCACTACCACTACACTACCCCTACCCCTACCCCTTCCCCTACCCCTACTCCAACCACTACTATCATATGTCCGTCTCCTGGCTCTAAGCTACCTCCCACCAATTTTCAGCCAAATCGGTACAGCCGTTTTTGAGTTATAAATAACCTAACTAACCTACCTGGCCTACCGACTCTGGAATTAACACATTTCCGTGGTAGAAAGTATAATACAGCGCCATCTATTGACGTTTGCAAATACATTTTAGTACACATGTAAAACTCAAGATGACGCCATATATTCACAATTAAAATTTATAATTTTAGCTACCCCTACTCCAACCCCTACCACTATCCTATGTCCTTCTCCTGCCTCTAAACTACCTCCCTGCCAATTTTCAGCTAAATCGGTTCAGCCGTTCTTGAGTTATAAGTGAAGTAACTAACACGACTTTCTTTTATATATATAGATTTTTATTAACTTTTTGGGCTGAGGTCTTCGGCCGCAATATGTTTAAACAAAATAAAAATGTGTAAACCTGTATATCTTATACAATTTTTATAACGGTAAATACACACATCTTCACGGATTTATACCTTGCAGGTGTCGCCAGACACACCAGAGTCCACTTGACGACAGTTGTCCATATTGAACAGAACAGGTGGCAAATCTGTTGCTCTATGTATGTACCTAAACATATCTTCGAGCCCTCCGAACCACCTAATTTTTTTTAATGCATTTCTTCACATAAAAATCAGGGAATTTCCTGGAATCATATTATCGCCGAGCATGTATGAATAGTATGATGAATATAAATGAAGCGAAAGAAGTATGTCAGGATCGTACCAAATGGCATGCGATTGTCTCTGCCTACCCCTCTTAGTCTCTGTCTACCCCGATGTTATTCAGGCGTGAGTATAGGAACATTATCATTATGCCGTACCTACCTATAATGCAGTACACGATTTATGTATTATATAAATTGTTATTCCCTTAATATTGATCTACAAAAGCTTTTAGCTTCATACTTCAATGTACCATTAAGGGTCGCCAGTGATGGGCATTTTATTCTATTACTAACGACCAGCCCCCAGCTTCGCACAATTTAAATACCTACATAAATAGACTTATAACTACTTATCTATTATAGATAGATATATGCTACCGCGGACTTTTTTGTAGATAATTTTATTCTACACAATTCTTTCCTACATCATTTTGTTGTATCTCTAACGGATTAGACAGCATACGCCATGGAAATGGACTGGAGCTAACTTTTTCCCCGACTTGATTTACTAATACTGTTAAGAGTGTAGTGTACCGCGTCCATGTCCATACAAACGGAGAAAACGTTTTACTACCCCTAAATATTATTTAATTTTAACGATTTTGTAATATGTTACTGACATAGTGAAAAACTACGTACGTATTTTTTCCTTTTTTCAAAATTCGTAATAGGTCAAAAGTTATAAGCCCCTCAAATCTCGTTTTTTTTGGTTCATAACTTGCTCGTAATAAACCGTCTGTATTTGAGAAACAAAGAAAAATTTCAAAAAAAGCAAAACGTACGTACGTGGATTATAATCTGCTAAAACGTTTGACACCAAAATTATAAGGTTTCGTTATAGTTTAGTAGGTGTAAATCGTTTTCCCCCAAAACGCAATTTTCAACGAAGAACATACCTACGAACACTCACGAGCTGCAGTGTTCTCTGTCGCACTGATGCCCGTGGGAAGAGCGCGCTTGAGACAGAATATGATTTTCTAAATACCTATTTCGCTGCGTACGCTGAGCTACACGATCCTCTTAATGCTCAGCTCCTAAACCTAAAAGTTTCTGGCCATATCCCACTAATATTATAAACGGCGAAAGTTTGTATGTATGTTTGTTACTCAATCTCGCCAGAACGGCTGAACGGATCTGGATGAAATTTGGCACAGAGATAGATTATAGTCTGGAATAGCACATAGGCTACTTTTTATCCCGGAAAAATATATGGTTCCCGTGGGATAGTTTTGTTTTTGTTTCTCACGGGATTGAAATGATTTTTTGTATAGTGGTAATTTAGGGGTCAGATAATGACATATACTACTTTTTATATCGCGAAAGCGGGCGGGGGAGGGGCAAATTACAGCCACGGGATTATTTCTTTTTGGATATAGGTATTTCCACGCGAGTGAAACTGCGGACAGAAGCTTGTAATTCATAGAACTCCACAGACATCTTATCATAATATACAGGAGGTCAAAGATATGCAATAATTTATGAATATAAATTTATCAAAACAACATATTAACACTATGTTTTCGCTCCTGCTTCCCCTGATTCTAAACAATTTTTTATCTACTCTTATATCGTCTCTCTCTATTACACGATAGTACCGAAGTTTTCATACAAAAACGATATCGTAATGTCTTGTTTTTTTTTTAAATGCAGAATGGGCAGAGGATTTTTTTATACAGCCACATTAAACTCTATGAAAATATCGACACGCGCATGTCCGAGTTACTTGACAGTTAACGCGCATGCGCACTAATGCGCAGTAGGTAGGTAACCGCGGTTTACCGCCAATTTGTCGATTAAGAAAAATATATTGGTTCAATTTGTTTTGTGCTATTGCATGGGATTAGATAAAGTAATGTATGAACGGGCACATAAATTGGAATAAAAACACTCGTGGATGCTATTAAAAAAATCCACTTGTGTTTTAATTACCCCTATTATGATCCCGTATCATAAACTACTATTATGAACTCACACCGTCTTGTCTTAGGCCTAGGTCGTGTATAGAGAATATAGAGATACCGGGATCCGTTTTCTGACCCCGAAAATCCCGAGACTGTACTTGGCTAATCTCGGCATTTTCGGTATTGCCACAAAGAGGTCTATTAGTTTGCAATCCGTAGTCCGTTGCGTCTTGACATGACCATTTTCATAATATTGACTAGATAGGTAAAGAACATTTTGTGTTTTTTTCCCAAACGTATTAAAATCTGCAAGTACAAAATGAATCGGGGTTTTTTGTTTTGTCCCGGGATTACGCATCAAAAATCCCGTAATCCCGGGTTTGAAAATCATGCTCGGGATTGTATTCTCTACTCGTGTATCCACTGTTATAAAAAAAAAATCATAAAAATCGGTCAAGCCGGTCAAACGCCAACTAACTAGTGACACGGGAATTTTATATATTAGAGGGAGATATTTTTTGAAACATTAAAAGATATGCAAATATTGTTTACCAAATAGGACAAGATATACTCGTATAACATATTGAACATATAAAAAATGTATTGTGATCGCCGAGCATGTCTCTGCCCTCTTGGGATAAAAGGCGTGATGATAGATTGACTACGGGTCCCTAAAACGGTTTGACATTAAAACTTGTGTAATTTCTGTTAACTAAGTTCGATTTCTTTAAGTTTTAGAGTAAACGGAATAATAAAATTAGTTTGGGTCCTTATCTAAGGAAACTTTGTCTCCTGTTAGCAAAACAAAGTAATTAAATAAAAGGTTGATTAAGTACGCACGCATGCTATATCACGACTTTAATATCTTGCGGGGTCGCTTGTTATTGAACACGATAATCCCACTAATATTATAAACGCCAAAGTTTATATGGATGTATGTTTGTCTGTTACTCAATCTCGCCAGAACGGCTGAACGGATCTGGATGAAATTTGGCACAGAGATAGATTATAGTCTGGAATAGCACATAGGCTACTTTTTATTTCGGAAAAATGTTTGGTTCCCGTGTAATAGATTTTTGTTTTTCACGTGGTATTTTAGGGGTCAGAGAATACTACTTTTTATATCGAGCGGGGGAGGGGCAAATTACAATCACGGGATTATTTCTTTTTGGATCTATTTCCACGCGGGTGAAACCGCGGACAGAAGCATGTCAATTTATAAAGGTGTGATTGCACTTAACTAAACTCAAGGCATTGTTTTAAATATAAGTACCTACAATAATTTGAATACCTACATAAATACGCTTATACCTACATATATATTAAAGATAGATATATGCTACCGAGGACTTTTCTGTAGATCATTTTATTCTACACATTTCTTTCTTATATCATTTTGTTATATCTCTGACGGATTAGACAGCATACGCCATGAAAACTCGCTGGGGCTACCTTTTTTGCCGATTTGATTCACTTATATCGTTAATGTTCAGCTCCTAAACATGATAGGTCCATGCTTAATACTCGTAAATCTTCTTGGTGAATCAAGCTATCTAATAGTGAAAACCGCTTTAAAATATGTTCAGTAGTTTTTGCGTGAAAGGTCACTGACAGCGGCAGAGGGCTTTGTTTTATTCGAGAAATATACTGACAAAAGTTTTTTGTAATAAATTCATACATTTCCGCAGTTGTTGTATGGGAAAAAATTGTTTTGGACGAAACTTAGCTAGCGGATATAGTTAAACAAGGTTTTTTTTTAAATAACCGTTAGTGCGTGAAATGGAAATGTAAACGAAACTTGGTACAAATACTCTTCAAATGTTGTTTTCATCGGATCTACTTGAAACTAAAGGGGGCACAAATTGGTCCAGCATCGCACCTAAATTTTCCCATTCCGGCCGCCGTATGATTTAGGCGGACCGTTCGTTACAAGAATTGGACGAGTATCGGTTTCGGTAGACCGTACGGCGACTCGCCGGGGATTGTACGAATGTGTGGCAACCTAAAGAACGTTGTTTTGAAAACCCGTGGAGATGTAGAAACAGATAATTATACATTTTCGAATTATAGTGTTCTTGACAGAGCAGTCGTGGTCAATCATGGCGGTCCACAGCGCGACACACCTTGTAATGACTCGCGATGGTTGACTTTCTTGGGAAGAATGGTGCAATGGTTTCCCCTTGCCTTCTGCACCAGACATTTTGAGACTATTTAGGTCTTCAGGCTCGCTGTAGCCTCTTCCAGCCAGTTGCCTAGGATAGATCTTATATACCGTTCTACCCCTTACCCCATGGGACAACTACGGGGGTAGAAATAAAACTAAGGGAAAACTCTTTGCGTATTTAATGAACCAAGCCCAAGAAGGTATCCAGCGGAAGACTAAATCTCCCTCGTTTAGCCAATGGTATTTGTGAGACTATACCTAACGAGTGGCCAGTTCTGTTGAGGTATATTTAGATGGAAAAGCCTTCAATTTTGGTTCAAAAATATATACCGCCTCTAAAATACCTCCCCGCGGCATAGTACCTACCTTGCTGAATTGTAAGAATTCTCTCAGGTTTTCCCTAAAGTTGTGGGAATAACAGTGTTACTGGTAATCCTATGAACACATCATACGCTTAAAAATTGGATGCTACATGTGGTTTCTTAAGTAGGTTACACACTGGTCCGGCATCGCACCGAAAATTTCCCATGGTTTTTCCCCAAATTTGTAGGAATAACAGTGTTACTGGTAACCCTACGAACAGGCCTGGATTTACACTAGGGGACACAGGGGCCAGTGCCCAGGGCGGCAAATTTCCAAAGGCGGCAAAATTCGGAATGAGAAAAAAAAATTTTTTGCGTTATCGAAAATGCTTTAAAAAGTGTGATTGTATTGAGAACATTTGCACATTTAACGTTTATTTATCCCATTTATAATAAAAATAATAAATGATAAATTTTATTGGTACCTATTTAAAAGACATGTGTAAGATTTAAGTAATTGTTCACGGTGCCCCAGGGCGGCACCAAGGGTAAATCGGTCATCACATCATACGATAAAAAATTGGACTTTTGCTTACTGTATGTGGTTTCCTAGGCGATCTTTTGTCTATGAATAATCTCACAAAAGGCGTGATGAGACAATGTTCTGTCTGACCCAAAAGTATTTCTAAACTTAGAAATTGTACATAAACTTAATAAATGAAAATTCGTTTCAGAAATTAGAGTCAAGCCGTCTCCATCTACATTTTGAATATCCCAAGAGACAACGAAAAGTTGACATTTATTTTTTCCCTTACATTTTCTATAATACTCACGCCTGAATCACATCGGGGTAGACAGAGACTAAGGACAACTTTTCCAATAATCTAATAGGTATATAAAAAAGTGGCCGAGTGGTTTTGACGTCTGGTATTAACTAGGCAGACCACGGATTCGATCCCGGATCTCAAACCACACTTAGAGGCTTTTCCATCTAAATATACCTCAACAGAACTGGCCACTCGTTAGGTATAGCCTCACAAATACCATCGCCTAAACGAGGGAGACTTGGTCTTCCGCTGGATATCCTGGAACCGCAACCCAGGAAGAAAGAAAAATTAAATATATATATTAGTTTGTTCGTATTCAATAGATTCAATTGGTTCACGGGAAAGGAAGTACCTACCTACCTAAGGGAGGGAATTGTATTCCTAATACAACGCGTACGAAGTAAAGGGAAATCACTTAGTTAATATAATATTTATTTTAAAATCATAGTTTAAACTTTAAATATTAAAACGCAATTTTCTTTTAATAATGAGATTTTGCGGTTTTCTGCAACTGATCGGTGCTTTCATAACCTTCGATAAAATATACTCAGAGAAAAATATTCTACACTGTTAAGAACGTCCAAGCTTCCAACCTGCAACCTCCAAGTCGCCTACCAGCACATGCTCCATCTGAAAGCAGCAGAACATACCCTATTCCAATATGATGAGTTCTGTAATGAAAGAAGATAGGATATAGGATTCGATAAGATAGGATTCCATATTCGCAAGGATAACATGATAGAGGCGATGATAGAGACAGAAGAGAATTGGGACGCGGTGATATTCCTAGTTATAAAGATCATGTGCAGCAAGGAAATTAAAGAGCGCGCAATGGAAAAAAAAGAAAACAGGAACTAGAGAGAGGCGGCCACTTAAGGGTCCTATACTGGGAATTTTTCTGGGATAAATTATTCCCAATTTCTCTGTAAATAATCGACCTGTGTCACTATAATTTAGCATATAGTTACTTATTGAATATATCTAATAATAATAATATCTAAGTGAGTATTAAAATTTCAAAAAAAATTTTTTTATTATTTTACAAAATTAAAAAATCATAAAAAAAATTTTTTAATTTTCCATAAGCTACAAAAAAAGCGAAATATATAATTGAAGAATAATGGTATAAGAGCGCTTAAAAAAAATTTAGAGTTTTGTGATAGATTATGAAAGAGACAGCAGGGGCAGAATAATACTTTATTCTACCACCCATATTTCCTATTAAATTAAACCAATTAAAAAAATAACGACTATTTCACTTAGATATATTGAATAAGTAACTATATGCTAAATTACAGTGACACAGGTGAAGTATTTACAGAGAAATTGGGAATAGTAATATCTCCATACAAATTATGGATATAGGGCCCTTAACTCTTGACAGAAATTCTTAGAAGAAGTCCCAGTCAAGAGCGAAAGGAAGTGGCGTTGGAGGAGGGGTTTTAGCCGGTAGGAGTCCGGCACTACCCACGTCCGGACGTGGGTGTCCAATGCAGGATTTCCCCTCCTAAAAATAATGTGACTTAATAATATATCCCGAAGCATTTCCGAAAAAGTGACATGTCACTCCCCTGACCTCTTGTTATCTATGAGCAAAAAAAATCGGTAAACCACGAAAAATGGGTGAAAATTTAACCTTAAATATGAATAAAACTTTTGTTATGAAAATAACGCCATCTAGCGTGCCCTTAAAGAAGTTTTCAATTTAAAAAAAACTCGGTTCGGACCGAGAATGTACCGACTAGAAATACGCAGGAAAAAATTCCCGACCCAGACATACGTGGAAGCCAGTACACGAATCTCTACCCGGAGATTCTCGGGCCGGGCAATCCATGGTCGGCATTTGTGCCGAGAGCATGTCGCTAAAGGTGGCCACACATTCGTCCAATCCTTATCGCGCGGCCCACCATCCGTTTTCAAATCGTTGTATTTGTGGTTGATTTCGATGAGCGGAACGATCTGTCACACATAAACACATCCACACGCCTTTGTTTAATCGAATCTTGTGTGTCTGTGTGGGTGAGTGAATTGCATGTGATCTAGATCGTATGATATACATTACCAATATGTGGCCTGTCTTCAATCTCGATCATACGGCGGCCGGACCGAAAATGTTCTGTGAGATACCGGACCAGTGCGTGGGCTACTTAACACAAATCGCGAATCCATAAGATTTCAACTTACCAAAAATCAAAAAAAAATCGGGTTTGCAATACCTACATAAATATGCTTATAACTACTTATCTATTAGAGATAGGTATATGCTACCGCGGACTTTTTTGTAACTAATTTTATTCTACATAATTCTTTCCTACATTATTTTGTTATATCTCTGACGAATTAGACAGCATGAGTATTAGACGCCATGAAAACGCGTTGGAGCTAAACTTTTTTCCGACTTCACTAAATATATTAATACTCAGCTCCTAAACATGATAGGTCCATGTTTAATACTCGTAAACCATCCTGTTGAATCAACCTATCTAATAATAAAAACCGCAATAAAATCTGTTCCGTAGTTTTTGTGTGAAAAGTTTAGACGCGGCTGAGGATTAATATGTAGTGATGATAACAAGAATCGAACAGGTGAGTTAAAAAATAAAATCTTTTAGCTATGGAGCAAAGTTTAAAAATATTTTTTAAGATATTGCGTCATTCATCGAAATGTGATATTGGGAAACCTCATAAACTTAGAAAACACGGGTCAGGTTTTTGAAGTTGATAGGAAAAGCATAATAATTTAGATAAATTAACTTTAAAGAAAAAGTGTACCGACTTCAAAAATTTGCACTGAAAAGTAAGAAATAATAAATATTTCGTCGTAGAATTTGAAGACGGTTGGTGCCAAATTATAAATGAATAATCGAAATAGGCTTGGCATTTCATCGAGTTATGACAAAAATTGACTTAGAAATCAGTTTTCAAAACTTTCCAGCTTTCAAATAAAAAAAGAATTATCAAAATCGGTTCACCCTATGTGAATTCCTAATCCTTTGATAATATAAATTTACAAGTCCACGGTCTCATAGATTGTTCATCAACGCTGTCGTTGCACACGTACGCCACCGAGTGAAATCATAAATTTATAGACGTTTAATATAATTAAAATGCCAAAATAATTCAAGAACAAAAACTAAATTAGTGTGGTCACGTGTGTTCTAGTTGCGATGGACCGGATTTATTGATGAAATGTTAGGACGTAATCTAAAATCCCTTTAAAGACAAATTCTCTAGGAATCACGTGACAAATGTCATAAATAAATAAACTAAGCTAACCATACACCTAGCTAGGAAACTGGCTGAAAGAGGCTACAGCGAGCCTGAAGACCTTAGTCTTAAAATGTTAAGAGCACCACGACTAAGAAGAAAATGAGATTCTTTCTACACGCGTCATGCTCGCACAAGTCTAAATTTTGAACATCTGTTAAAAAAAGTTACCGACTTCAAAAATTATGGACCTCTTAAGACGATACATTCAAATAAAATCATAGTTTGAGGGGCGTGGCCTAGCTGCATACGATACTCTAGCGCTACCCTAGCGCTACGTGATCGATTGGTCTCTCCGCTGAATCTCTCTCTGTCGCATTGAATAGAAACAAAAGAGAAGAGGCGCACGGAAGGTGCTTGGAACAAACGTCCTAAGTGACAAATCAAAAATAATTTATTTAAATTAAAGAAGTAGCTTTATTGAAAATCTAAATTAACATCTTACTTTAGTAATAGATGATACAAATTTGTATTTAATTTAGTAAACAATACTTCATGTACTACTGAGAAATTTGGAAAGGAGACTATTTTCAGAGGCTACTTTGCAATTTTTTTCTATCGAGCAAAGTTTCTTAAAACATGTTATACGATTAACAGATTAATATGAAATATGATTAATTATAACATGTAATTTTTTCTGTATTTGTAAGAGCTTTAGGTTTCACACAAAACGATTTGAAAAATATGATTTAATATGAAGGTAGCCCCTTAAGCACTATAAAAAAATACCCAAATCGCCTCAAGTATGCCTATAAAATTTGAAGAGTTCTCGATTTCTCAAGGATCCAATTATCAGATCCTAACCTGATAACCATGGCACCACCGGGAAAGTATATACCCTTTCAAACAAAAAAAAATTTCCAAATCAGTCCAGGCGTCTTCAAGTAATGAGAGAACATTCATAAAAAAAAGATTCCGACGAATTGAGAACCTCCTCCTTTTTTTGAAGCCGCTTAAAAATATCTGCAACCCAAAAAAAAAGAGAAAGTCCAAGTTGTCGCCAACAAACTGAATTTTAATTTGTCAATTTTAATTTTTCCATCCCATTTCACGAAATTACTCTCTACTTTCTTCTTCTTTTGATATATGGCAACAGTGCTGAATTTCGTCGCAATTCTGCCAGTCTCCAGTGTTTAGTCTTGTGCAATAGTAAGCCGATAAATCGGTAGCTAAGATTATCCCGCCGACTGTGATATGTCTTATTAATCACTAACTAATCACAACCATCACAGCGCGGCCGGGATTAAACCGAATGACGAAAACGCGTCCGGTCGGCGCCATGACCGGATGTGGAATCTCACTCTCTACTTTATTCCACACGAAGTTCATGGTTACAGAAAGCAGACCTGTTATTGAACTGCTTTTCAATGAATTGAAAAATTATAAAATATACGTGTTTCCGTGAATAAAATATGATCACTTTCGGTATTCCGAGTTTTATTTTTTTAGAGCAAATGTATAGAATTTCTTTTAGAAAAGTTTTTGTCAATTTTTTTTCCCAGACAACAGGTGAAACCTTTAAAATTATGTTACTGAGCTATTTTAAGTGAATTTCGACGTACCTAATAAAGTACTTAGTCTCTGTCTACCCCGATGTGATTCAGGCGTGAGTATATGTATGTTAACAAGAGAGGTGTGTCTGGGTCGTGGCATGTGGAGGTCCTTAGTCTCTGTCTACCCCGATGTGATTCAGGCGTGAGTATATGTATGTTAACAAGAGAGGTGTGTCTGGGTCGTGGCATGTGGAGGTAATTAGTCTCTGTCTACCCCGATGTGATTCAGGCGTGAGTATATGTATGTTAACAAGAGAGGTGTGTCTGGGTCGTGGCATGTGGAGGTAATTAGTCTCTGTCTACCCCGATGTGATTCAGGCGTGAGTATATGTATGTTAACAAGAGAGATGTGTCTGGGTCGTGGCATGTGGAGGTCCTTAGTCTCTGTCTACCCCGATGTGATTCAGGCGTGAGTATATGTATGTTAACAAGAGAGGTGTGTCTGCGTCGTGGCATGTGGAGGTCCTTAGTCTCTGTCTACCCCGATGTGATTCAGGCGTCAGTATATGTATGTTAACAAGAGAGGTGTGGCTGCGTCGTGGCATGTGGAGGTCCTTAGTCTCTGTCTACCCCGATGTGATTCAGGCGTGAGTATATGTATGTTAACAAGAGAGGTGTGGCTGCGTCGTGGCATGTGGAGGTCCTTAGTCTCTGTCTACCCCGATGTGATTCAGGCGTGAGTATATGTATGTTAACAAGAGAGGTGTGGCTGCGTCGTGGCATGTGGAGGTCCTTAGTCTCTGTCTACCCCGATGTGATTCAGGCGTGAGTATATGTATGTTAACAAGAGAGGTGTGTCTGCGTCGTGGCATGTGGAGGTCCTTAGTCTCTGTCTACCCCGATGTGATTCAGGCGTGAGTATATGTATGTTAACAAGAGAGGTGTGGCTGCGTCGTGGCATGTGGAGGTCCTTAGTCTCTGTCTACCCCGATGTGATTCAGGCGTGAGTATATGTATGTTAACAAGAGAGGTGTGGCTGCGTCGTGGCATGTGGAGGTCCTTAGTCTCTGTCTACCCCGGTGTGATTCAGGCGTGAGTATATGTATGTTAACAAGAGAGGTGTGTCTGGGTCGTGGCATGTGGAGGTCCTTAGTCTCTGTCTACCCCGGTGTGATTCAGGCGTGAGTATATGTATGTTAACAAGAGAGGTGTGTCTGGGTCGTGGCATGTGGAGGTAATTAGTCTCTGTCTACCCCGATGTGATTCAGGCGTGAGTATATGTATGTTAACAAGAGAGATGTGTCTGGGTCGTGGCATGTGGAGGTCCTTAGTCTCTGTCTACCCCGATGTGATTCAGGCGTGAGTATATGTATGTTAACAAGAGAGGTGTGGCTGCGTCGTGGCATGTGGAGGTCCTTAGTCTCTGTCTACCCCGATGTGATTCAGGCGTGAGTATATGTATGTTAACAAGAGAGGTGTGGCTGCGTCGTGGCATGTGGAGGTCCTTAGTCTCTGTCTACCCCGGTGTGATTCAGGCGTGAGTATATGTATGTTAACAAGAGAGGTGTGTCTGGGTCGTGGCATGTGGAGGTCCTTAGTCTCTGTCTACCCCGGTGTGATTCAGGCGTGAGTATATGTATGTTAACAAGAGAGGTGTGTCTGGGTCGTGGCATGTGGAGGTAATTAGTCTCTGTCTACCCCGATGTGATTCAGGCGTGAGTATATGTATGTTAACAAGAGAGGTGTGTCTGGGTCGTGGCATGTGGAGGTCCTTAGTCTCTGTCTACCCCGATGTGATTCAGGCGTGAGTATATGTATGTTAACAAGAGAGGTGTGTCTGGGTCGTGGCATGTGGAGGTCCTTAGTCTCTGTCTACCCCGATGTGATTCAGGCGTGAGTATATGTATGTTAACAAGAGAGGTGTGTCTGGGTCGTGGCATGTGGAGGTCCTTAGTCTCTGTCTACCCCGATGTGATTCAGGCGTGAGTATATGTATGTTAACAAGAGAGGTGTGTCTGGGTCGTGGCATGTGGAGGTAATTAGTCTCTGTCTACCCCGTTGTGATTCAGGCGTGAGTATATGTATGTTAACAAGAGAGGTGTGTCTGGGTCGTGGCATGTGGAGGTAATTAGTCTCTGTCTACCCCGATGTGATTCAGGCGTGAGTATATGTATGTTAACAAGAGAGGTGTGTCTGGGTCGTGGCATGTGGAGGTAATTAGTCTCTGTCTACCCCGATGTGATTCAGGCGTGAGTATATGTATGTTAACAAGAGAGGTGTGTCTGGGTCGTGGCATGTGGAGGTCCTTAGTCTCTGTCTACCCCGATGTGATTCAGGCGTGAGTATATGTATGTTAACAAGAGAGGTGTGTCTGGGTCGTGGCATGTGGAGGTCCTTAGTCTCTGTCTACCCCGATGTGATTCAGGCGTGAGTATATGTATGTTAACAAGAGAGGTGTGTCTGGGTCGTGGCATGTGGAGGTCCTTAGTCTCTGTCTACTCCGATGTGATTCAGGCGTGAGTATATGTATGTTAACAAGAGAGGTGTGTCTGGGTCGTGGCATGTGGAGGTAATTAGTCTCTGTCTACCCCGATGTGATTCAGGCGTGAGTATATGTATGTTAACAAGAGAGGTGTGTCTGGGTCGTGGCATGTGGAGGTCCTTAGTCTCTGTCTACCCCGATGTGATTCAGGCGTGAGTATATGTATGTTAACAAGAGAGGTGTGTCTGGGTCGTGGCATGTGGAGGTAATTAGTCTCTGTCTACCCCGATGTGATTCAGGCGTGAGTATATGTATGTTAACAAGAGAGATGTGTCTGGGTCGTGGCATGTGGAGGTCCTTAGTCTCTGTCTACCCCGATGTGAATCAGGCGTGAGTATATGTATGTTAACAAGAGAGGTGTGGCTGCGTCGTGGCATGTGGAGGTCCTTAGTCTCTGTCTACCCCGATGTGATTCAGGCGTGAGTATATGTATGTTAACAAGAGAGGTGTGTCTGGGTCGTGGCATGTGGAGGTCCTTAGTCTCTGTCTACCCCGATGTGATTCAGGCGTGAGTATATGTATGTTAACAAGAGAGGTGTGTCTGGGTCGTGGCATGTGGAGGTCCTTAGTCTCTGTCTACCCCGATGTGATTCAGGCGTGAGTATATGTATGTTAACAAGAGAGGTGTGTCTGGGTCGTGGCATGTGGAGGTAATTAGTCTCTGTCTACCCCGATGTGATTCAGGCGTGAGTATATGTATGTTAACAAGAGAGGTGTGTCTGGGTCGTGGCATGTGGAGGTCCTTAGTCTCTGTCTACCCCGATGTGATTCAGGCGTGAGTATATGTATGTTAACAAGAGAGGTGTGGCTGCGTCGTGGCATGTGGAGGTCCTTAGTCTCTGTCTACCCCGGTGTGATTCAGGCGTGAGTATATGTATGTTAACAAGAGAGGTGTGTCTGGGTCGTGGCATGTGGAGGTCCTTAGTCTCTGTCTACCCCGGTGTGATTCAGGCGTGAGTATATGTATGTTAACAAGAGAGGTGTGTCTGGGTCGTGGCATGTGGAGGTAATTAGTCTCTGTCTACCCCGATGTGATTCAGGCGTGAGTATATGTATGTTAACAAGAGAGGTGTGTCTGGGTCGTGGCATGTGGAGGTCCTTAGTCTCTGTCTACCCCGATGTGATTCAGGCGTGAGTATATGTATGTTAACAAGAGAGGTGTGTCTGGGTCGTGGCATGTGGAGGTCCTTAGTCTCTGTCTACCCCGATGTGATTCAGGCGTGAGTATATGTATGTTAACAAGAGAGGTGTGTCTGGGTCGTGGCATGTGGAGGTCCTTAGTCTCTGTCTACCCCGATGTGATTCAGGCGTGAGTATATGTATGTTAACAAGAGAGGTGTGTCTGGGTCGTGGCATGTGGAGGTAATTAGTCTCTGTCTACCCCGATGTGATTCAGGCGTGAGTATACGTATGTTAACAAGAGAGGTGTGTCTGGGTCGTGGCATGTGGAGGTAATTAGTCTCTGTCTACCCCGATGTGATTCAGGCGTGAGTATATGTATGTTAACAAGAGAGGTGTGTCTGGGTCGTGGCATGTGGAGGTCCTTAGTCTCTGTCTACCCCGATGTGATTCAGGCGTGAGTATATGTATGTTAACAAGAGAGGTGTGTCTGGGTCGTGGCATGTGGAGGTCCTTAGTCTCTGTCTACCCCGATGTGATTCAGGCGTGAGTATATGTATGTTAACAAGAGAGGTGTGTCTGGGTCGTGGCATGTGGAGGTCCTTAGTCTCTGTCTACCCCGATGTGATTCAGGCGTGAGTATATGTATGTTAACAAGAGAGGTGTGTCTGGGTCGTGGCATGTGGAGGTAATTAGTCTCTGTCTACCCCGATGTGATTCAGGCGTGAGTATATGTATGTTAACAAGAGAGGTGTGTCTGGGTCGTGGCATGTGGAGGTCCTTAGTCTCTGTCTACCCCGATGTGATTCAGGCGTGAGTATATGTATGTTAACAAGAGAGGTGTGTCTGGGTCGTGGCATGTGGAGGTAATTAGTCTCTGTCTACCCCGATGTGATTCAGGCGTGAGTATATGTATGTTAACAAGAGAGATGTGTCTGGGTCGTGGCATGTGGAGGTCCTTAGTCTCTGTCTACCCCGATGTGATTCAGGCGTGAGTATATGTATGTTAACAAGAGAGGTGTGTCTGGGTCGTGGCATGTGGAGGTAATTAGTCTCTGTCTACCCCGATGTGATTCAGGCGTGAGTATATGTATGTTAACAAGAGAGGTGTGTCTGGGTCGTGGCATGTGGAGGTCCTTAGTCTCTGTCTACCCCGATGTGATTCAGGCGTGAGTATATGTATGTTAACAAGAGAGGTGTGTCTGGGTCGTGGCATGTGGAGGTAATTAGTCTCTGTCTACCCCGATGTGATTCAGGCGTGAGTATATGTATGTTAACAAGAGAGGTGTGTCTGGGTCGTGGCATGTGGAGGTCCTTAGTCTCTGTCTACCCCGATGTGATTCAGGCGTGAGTATATGTATGTTTTCAGTTATTTATTGTCAAAATATATCAAAATATTCAATCAAATCGGTTCATTACTTTTGGTGTATGATGTTTTGTATGAATTATGATTGTTCCCACACAAATGATATGTCATCAATTTTGTTGTGATGGAATTTTTTCTCCTCATTTTGTCAGACAATTGGGTTTCTTAGTTTATTCATCTACTTGTAGTTCAGCCCGGATTTGCCTGGTTTCAAATTGTTTTATAAAAAATATGGTTTGGATACATTGAAATTATATGAGAGATAGACTAAAGAAATTAAATAATGTTATTATGTGCGTCGGTTGCCGAGTGATTAAGACGTCTGTTAGACATCGGGTTCGATCCCGGATCCCGGCCATGTACCAATGGGTTTTTTTTATAATTAAAAACTTATGTACATAATCCTACAAACCACACAGAGGCTTTTCCATCTAAATATACCTCAACAGAACTGGCCACTCGTTAGGTATAGCCTCACAAATACCATCAGCTAAACGAGGGAGACTTGGTCTTCCGCTGGGTACCCTGGAACCGTAACATGTGTTTCTTTCTTTTCCAGTAACAGTGTCCATATTTAGCGAGTACTTTGTATTTTATACCAAACATCTGTTTCTTCCGCGTGGACATGTAACAACTTCCCATAGATAGATGCATATATATTTGTAACCCCTCCCCCACCCCGTTTCTCCATTCAGGCGTTTCGGAGTTTATTCTGGAGAAACATTTAAATATTTTTTTTTGCAGTGTATTCTTTTTATTTTAAAAGAAGTTGTCATTTAAAATTCGTAAAAGAGGTTATATTAACAACTTTACAATTTACTAGCGGACCCGGCTGACCATGTCCTGCCCAAACGTTGGCTTGCCTGCACTACTCCTACCCCTACCCCTACCCTTATCACTTAGGGGTATGAAAAATATCGGTCAAGCCATTTTGGAGGAGTATGGCAACTAATTTGTGACACGGGAATTTAAATTTAAGTTTGTTCAAAAAAATCACTTTGAGATATGCTACGACTTTTTTGTAGATAATTTTATTCTACACAATTCTTTCCTACATCATTTTGTTATATCTCTGACGGATTAGACAGCATACGCCATGATAACTTGCTGGGGCTAACTTTTCCCCTATCCTTTCAACCTAATCTAACAGTGAAAAGGTTACAGCCATACAGACAGACGCGGCGAGGGACTAATTGTTGTATAAAGTGTGTAACTAAATGACCCGTGTGAATACTATTGGTGTCAATATTATTGTTCAACTGATCTCCAATAGATGGCGTCTTTTACAAAATAATTGCTTTTAAAAAGTGTACCGGCTTCAAATGCACTGAAAAGTGTGTTTTCCGAAAGCAAATGCACAAGTCACTATAAAAAAATACCCAAATCGCTTCAAGTGTTCCTATAAAATTTGAAGAGTTCTCGATTTCTCCAGGATCCCATCATCAGATCCTGACCTGATGACCATGGGACCACCTGGAAACAACAACCGTTTCAAACAAAAAAAAACCAAATCGGTCCAGGCGTCTTCGGTCAGTAGGTAATCGGGGAATTTAATAAATAAATTAGTCAAATTTTAAAAGAAACAGTAATTTTGATTTGTTTGTTTATTTTTCGTCATTAGAGGGAAACATAATCTTCAAAATGGCGAATCAAACATAAACTTTTACCTTTGAGAAATAAATATTGTTTCATGTATTTGTAAATAGATATCTGTCTACCCCAGACAATTTTAAAAATAGTCCAAGTGGTCGTGATGGTACAGTATCGTACAAGAACAATCAAGTGACGCCCTTTCTAACTTCCGCTTGGGCGGTATACTTGCGCCCCGCTGGGCGGTCACTGGCGGACAACGAAAACTATAGAGTCTGGTTGAGTACTGACTTAGAGGGGTGAATCATTTGAAATTAAATGATTATTTTTATTTGTCAGAATATGGCAAAAGTACAAGTAAATTATATAGGTGGAGTAATTTTAGATGGGTAGCACATTCTACCGTATTACGGTGTACAAATATTTAACAACAATTTCATTACGAGTATTAGTTGTCTCATAGACTGCTTCTTTAAAATAGTCTCATAGAAAATAATCTAATGAATTGAGATCAGGCGAGCGTGGTGGCCATGCAATAGTACCTCCACATCGATTTGGCTAAGACTTGTTTAAATAGTCAGTTACTTGTCGTGGGCAGGTAAATACATAATCATGCTGTAACCACATTCTCTCTTCTTGTAGTACGTCTACTAATAAATCTTACCCAAATCGACGTTGAGGTACTATTGCATGGCCACCACGCTCGCCTGATCTCAATCCATTAGTTATTTTATATGGGACTGTTTTAAAGAAGCAGTCTATGAGACAACTAATACTCGTAATGAAAGAGAATTGAGACAAAAAATGTTTTCTTATTACTTTAAATTACATAATAATACCAACGAACATGTTTATTTTGACAGCTGTCATCCGAAATTAAAATCTCATCGAGAACTGTGTTTTTCGGGACATATAGCCTTTTTAAATTTTGATTTTAAAATCGTCAGGACTCCAAAAAAATTGATTTTTCAAATTTCCAAAACCTCCCGGGATCTTTTCGAAAACGTACATATAGAATTAAAAAAAATATTATATACTTCCATTTTAGAGCCTTTTTTATTAATTTCTCAAAACGTACACGTCCAATTCAATAATTTTATTGTATATATTTGGACACCTCAATTTTCGGAGATATCGGCATGTCGCACTTTTGCTGAAAAAGTCAAGTCAAATTGAAGATTTTAATATAAATATTTGGTTTTACTTAAAATATTGGTTTTAATTATTATAAACCACTTGAAACAATTAATAGACATTGTTGTCACATTGTTTATAATTATTAATAAACTACCCTACAATCGTTTCCAATGTTAAAATTGTGTTAGTCCACACCCCCTCTTCCCATCTCCACAGTTTTCCCTGCTCCGTCTGATCAACAGTTGGCTTGCTGCGTGTATAAATGAAGGAGACACTATGAACTCAGAGCAATCCTACATCGAACATCGTCTGTGAAACATCACCACTTACATCTAAGAGGGTAAGTAGATCTCATATATAACTAGATATCCATCCCGGCTTTGTTCGTAGAGCTCAATTACCTTTCATCACCTATTATGGTCTTGAGTTGATACTAAAATTCCATAGAAAAAAGCGATTTTTTCGATATTTTTCTTTCCTTAAAATCCTTATTCAGACTATTTAAAATTAATTAAAAAAATAGATAAATCGGTGCAGCCGTTCTCAAGTGATGCGCTTACCAATATTCTTATAATTTTCATTAGGCAGTATTCCAGCTTTTTTGTAGTTTTACATACATGAAAAAATTAAAATATATAGTGATATATTGAGTTAAAATTAAACCGTGTTACGGTCCCAGGGTACCCAGCGGAAGACCAAGTCTCCCTCTTTTAGTCGATGGTATTTGTGAGGCTATCCCTAACGAGTGGCCAAGTTCTGTTGAGGTATATTTAGATGGAAAAGCCTCTAAGTGTGGTTTGTCGGATTATGTATAAATGTTTAATTATAAAAAAACCCATTGGTACTCGAACCACCGTAGTCCGCCTAGTTAATAACTTTGTTTTTTTTTCTGGTTTAAAGTTTTTACTGCTAATTGCGTCAATTATTTATTTCTTTATGAGAAGTTGAAGCCTAGATCCAGCAGCAATAGGCTTTCCACCTGCTCTGTTCAATATGGAGAACTGGCTAAATGTGGACACTGTTACTGGTATCTCTGACCACAACGCAAGGTAAAAGTTCTTGTTTGTTTTTTAAATTCTGCTCCCTCAAAATTTTTACTTAATTAGGTACACCTACATTTTTATTACCATTTTCTATCTAAATATACATGGCCACTCATTAGGTATAGCCTCACAAATACCATCGGCTAAAAGAGGAAAGTATTGGTCTTCCGTTGGGAACCCTGGGACCGTTAACACGATTTCGGGAGCCGTAAGGCAACTGGTGAAGAAAAAAAACTAATTTCTCAAAGATTTTTTTAAAGCTTGAAAATAAATTTATAATTTTTAGAACCTCTTGGGACTTTTTCTTTTCCTTTTCTTTCTAATTTTGACAGTTCAATGTAAGCACGCGCCACGCGGTATCATTACGACTAGTATAAATACTGTGACAGTGTCCGCATTTAGCGAAGAGAAACTCTAGGTTTATTATAATGATATATCATGTCTTCTGGTGACAAGAGGGCTGGCTCCTTCCTCACTCAACGAATCAACATCGCGATTCAGCGGAGAAATCAGCCAGCATTCTTGCCACTATTCTATGCGGACCTGGTTTACTTGGTTATTTTTAAAGTTTAGATTAAATTTGAAGGTTTTTCGTATATATTTTAGTCATGTGTCTGCCTGTCCGTTATTTTCTCCACAACTACTGGACGAAAAATGTTGAAACTTGATGCATATATAGAGTTTCATGACCCAATCACGGACGTATAGCGTAAATAATAGAAATTTGATTTTGGGGGAAATAAGCAATACAAATGTATTAAAGAAAATATACGAAAATTGAGCGTTCCATCCTCCCACCCCCCGCCCCTTATCTCTTCGGAAACTACTGTGTCTGAAATTTTGAAAAAAAAATAGGAAATATAGGACCACTCTCATAGTTTACAGGAAATCCTAAGCGAGTTCGACTTCCTCTTGGTCAATTTTATTTTATTGATAAAAAAACAGATTATTTTCAGAATAAGTAAGTACTTACAGTTAAAACAATAGAACATATTTGGATATATCTTCTTTTTTCTTTTTTCACGGGAAGCTCCCGCAACCGTGTTGCTGTTCCAGGGTACCCAGCGGAAGACCAAGTCTCCCTCGTTTAGCCGATGGTATTTGTGAGGCTATACCTAACGAGTGGCCAGTTCTGTTGAGGCATACTTAGATGGAGAAGCCTGTAATATAATCAAATAATAATAATAAAACTTATCTAACGACAAAGTCACCCGCCGCGTCTGTCTGTCTGTCTGTGCCCTTCACGCAAAAACTACTGAACTGATTTTGTTGCGGTTTTCACAATTAGATAGGTTGATATACCGGGAAGGTTTAGAAGTATTAAACACAGACCTATCATGTTTAGGAGCTGAGCATTAACAATATTAGTGAATCAAGTCGGGGAGAAAAGGGGCGCGCTTACGTGGAAGATTATTACAAAATTATGTGGTGTAGCCCAGTAACAATGTCCACTTATATTTCAGGCAAGTTTGCGACTCGACATTAAAAGATAGATAATTTCACATAGGTACTTTAAGAATACACTAATTTTTAATTAAATTTGATAATTCTAATAGCTTTTGTAAAAAACATACACTTTTCGTGTTTTTCAAAATACCGATTTTGTTTAGAAATCGTACTTTCTCATGTGTCTGTTACGTGAATATTGGTCTATCTTATCTTATCCTTGGTTACCTTATCGATTTTAATAGTAGTCCATCTCGTTCACATCTTTCTAAAGAGACATAGACAAAATAAGCCGTGCGTAAAACTGAGTTCGTTGCGCTGTGATGCGTCGCCTTAACATACGTAAACATCTGTTATTTTTAGAAGAAGTGCCTTCGAAGCACGAGGAGTCGATTAAAGCACTTATTCTTAATGAAAATTGGTGCTTAGAATCTTTTTCCAAACGAGTGGGAATTTAATAAAATAATATGAAAAATTTGTAGCCATGCAAATCGGGGGCATATCTATCAACTGAGATTGAGAGCAACCTCTGATTTGTCAAAAATACTTTTGATTAAATTTCAATAAGATCATCGGTGGCCGAGTGGACGTCTGCTGGTTTAGCATATATTTTGACAGCGACACTTTCGTTTCGGTCGAATGGCCTTGAACAGGCCAAAACGTTCATGTCCAACAAGGACCGGCCAGAGATAGCCCGGGGCCGAGAGGTCCGGCCCAACAATCTGCGTGCAAATTTGCTATGCCGGGCAAAGACAAGTACACAGAATTTGCCCGCACATTGTTGGGCCGGACATTCTCGGACCGGGCATGTCCTGCACAAGAATGCCGAGCAATTTGCTTGGCCGGACAAAGACAAGTACACAGAATTTTCCCGCACATTGTTGGGCCGGACCTCTCGGCCCCGGGTTATCTCTGGCCGGTCCTTGTTGGACATGAACGTTTTGGCCTGTTCAAGGCCATTCGACCGAAACGAAAGTGTCGCTGTCAAAATATATGCTAACCCCGCTGGTTATTTAGTTGATATCTCTTTTAAAAGTTGTTACGAAAGATACGCTGCAAAAATAATCGATAAAATAACCAAGGATAAGATGAGATAGGCCAAGATTCACGTACCAGAAACATGAGAAAGAACGATTTTACAAAAAATTGGTCTTGCGAAAATACACAAAATGGACATACCTAATGATCTTCCAGTATTATACAAAAATTATTAGAAATAGCATATATTAAGAGAACACGAGTCGCAAAATCGGTTGAAAATACGCATGAAATTAATGACTTTCAGGGTTTCATAAAACTTCACGTAAGTTTTTCATATTTTTTTTTTATTCATACTGTGTCAATAGTACATTGTGATACAAGAGTGCTATGTTGATCATTACGTACGAGGCGGTATTTTATGTAATGACCAATGCACACGCGTTTCATACGACGTTTTTCAATACACTTGCGAGGAAAAAAATTAACTTCATGGAGTCAAATTTACGTATTCTTCGCCACTTGAAGTTGACGGCGAAAATGTTAACAAATATTTATGGAGTATTTATGTAAATGTTTTGTTTTTTCCCGCGTGACAGATAAGGCACGGATAACTTCGCCAAACAGCCAACAAAGTCGTAATAAAAAAATAAAAACTGTATTATGCGGTTAAATTAAGAATGCTTTGTGGCCACACATACAATTTGCAATCTTGTACGAATTTAACTTTGTTGGGTTATATTATAACTCTTGTGCTGTAATATAATGAAAAAGCATGCGTGTTTAATATATGGGATTGTGAGTCTAAAATTGAGGTAATAAGACTTATGAGGCGTGTCCTTAAAAATATTTTGGACAAATTAAACTTTTTAAAACTCAGTTAGTAAAATTTAATTATAAGTCTTACGGAATCCTAAAACGATTTTATCAAAAGACAACATTGAATATAAAAATCACAATTCCTAACAAAGTCGGTCAACTATATTTTCTTTCAATTTAAAAACGTAATTAAATGAAAATAACTCATCAGTATGCTTCAGTTTAAAAGAAATAGCTTTGTTAGACAAGATAGCAACTTTATCACCGCTTGTTGTTAAGTTAACAAGGTAACAAAAATGGCGGGCAAAGTTAGGAGCGGAAAGGTAGTGATAGATATAATTATAATCAAGTATATTCTATTAAAAAGCATTCATCACAAATTGTACCATAAAGTGCGTACCCATACACATAAACTTAATATGAATTGTTCATGTTTTTGGGAGGCGCGGTCGGTAGAACATTACGCAATACTCTCCCACGAGTTTTACCTATATCACCTCAATCATATCGGGGTAGACAGAGACTGAGGAACTCCATATTTTAGAGTTCCCTAGTAAAATTAGGAATCTTTATATGATCGTTTAGTCCGAATTTGTTAATAAACCTTTTAAAAAAAAGTGTACCGACTTCAAAAATTTGCACTGAAAAGTAAGAAATAATAAAAATTTCGTGGTAGAATTTGAAGACGGTTGGAAAAATTAGGATACAAAATTAAGTAAACATCTAAGGACATAAAGATCTGTTCAATATTATCTGTGTTTGTACTGATAATCGTAGGTTCCTAATGAATTATCAAGATTAGTGAATTTGGGTACCTACTAAATTATTTCTAATTTGGCACCAACCGTCTTCAAATTCTACGACGAAATTTTTAATATTTCTTACTTTTCAGTGCTTGAAGTCGGTACACTTTTTTTTAAAAGGTTTATTTCTCCCTTTTAAGTGATTTCGCTGCCCTGAGAAACAAATAATAACGCAACTAAAAAAATTTATGGAAAATTTAAAAAAATACTGCGGTGGATGGGATTTGAACCATGTTCAATGTGCATCCTGTGGTGCACCCCATATCTTTAGCCGCTAGACCACCGTCGATACGAAAATTGACAACTTCGTGTCAATAGCAACCGTTGCTAAGGCTTTTCTCTGATACATAATTTTCAGCAGTAAACAGAGCCAAATTACTGAATTTCTGAAAAATTACTGAACCGATTTTTGTCATATGACTGTGAGATAATGTCGAGAAATTATTTTATTCTTAAAAAAATAAGTCGTCAAAAGGTACAAGATGAAATATCATCGAGATATTACGAAAAATTTACTTATAAGGTCAGTTTTTTCAAAATTTCTGAAAAACTAATGAACCAATTTTTATGAGATAAAAATGGGACCAATCCGGAAGAATTATCTGTCGATTAAAAAAGAAACCATCAAAATCGGTTCACAACTGGCGGAGTAGTCGATGTCCATAGATACATAAAAATAAAAAAAATAAAAAAAAATATAAATACGGTCCGAATTGAGAACCTTCTTGTTTTTTTGGAAGTCGGTTAAAAATTGGTACAGGTCACGTCAAATCGGGCTTAGTACGGTACTGCTGTAAAAAAGTGCATTCATTAAATAAAATATTTAATTAACGATGTCATTAGAGAAGAATGCGAAGTGAAAGATGATGTTGTGACTAAAATGAGGAAAGTTTACACGTTGAAAGTGAAAGGAAATGCTGGCGACCTTTTTTTACAGGGGAAAATGCTAGTTTAGAAAATTTTAGTTTTTTTTTTATTTAAATTCAAAGAAAATTATTATTTTAATTTTAATCGCATAGTGCCTACTTAAAATACAGAAGGCTAAAAATAGTACACGAAAATAGTGTACCCGGTTGTATTTCTTGATACAAAGACAATAAGTATAATAAAAATTAATAATAGGTGTTATTTTTGCGTTCCATTACTAAGGCTGTCCAGTCCATCCGTCTGTCACAGAGCTGTATCTTTTGAATCGTAATAGGTAGACACTTGAAATTTTCACAGAGTATGTATTACTATGGCTGCTATAACGACAAATAATAAAAAAAATTAAAGGGTGTCCCTATACAAGAAACCTTTTTTGCTCGATCTTAATAATGGCAATACATACAAACGTCTAACTAATATAACTATAATGCATACTCCGGCTAAACTATTAAATTGATTGTACCTACGGATCCCTTCGTGTGAAAGTCCGACTCGCACCGATTTGACTAACATTTTCCTTTAAATATTCGATATAGTCTGAATAATGTTTATAGGGAAAGATAAATTGGAAAAAAAATCCGGAAAAATGAAAAAAAAAATGTTATGGCAATTTTTTATGAACTCTAATATGAACAAAGCTAGTTTTAAAACAAAAAAATCTGAAAAGATATTGAAAATTAAAAAAAAACCGAGTTGGTGAACAGGTAGGTATCGTGCTGATTCCAGATTATGCTGCAGCATCAGGTCAAAGTCAAGTCACAGGATACTAAATTTCAAATCGATCAGAGTTGATCACATCTCTTCACCAACTAGAAAAGAGCTGATGATCTTCAAACGGCTGAACAGATTTTCTTGAATCATATCTAAGAACACTCTCGATACACGCGTTAAACTTGTAACACCCCCTCTTTTTGCGTTTGGGGGTTAAAAATAACGGGCACTTTTTGCCTGTTCCCAATATTAAACAGAGTGACAAGCCTGGACCTAGATGAAGGTAAATATCTGTTATTTTTAGAAGGAGGACGGCGGCTTTACGTGCCCGAAACACTATGACTCGATTTAAGTTATTGATGCTTAGTATTTTTTTCACGACTAGTTATTGAAACTCTTTGAACAGTATTGCATGCAGAGACTACGGAAGCATGAAAGATTGATTAAAAAGGTTTATATGGCTGAAGTGAAAGGAAATGCTGGCAGAGGACGACCTAGGTATACTTTCATTGAACATATAAAAAATGTATTGATCGATGGCAATATTAAAAGTAGGTACACACAATCGCCGAGCATGTATGATGAATATAAAAGAAGCGAAAGAGGTATGTCAGGATCGTAGCAAATGATATTCGATTTAACAACGGGTTTTTTTTCAGTTAACACCATGGAGGCTAAACGGATGTACTGGTTGCTATTTTTCATCGTTCTGTGTATGGATGGTAGCTACGGAGGAGCTGTAAGTAAAAAAAAACTTTTTCTTACGGCTCCCGAAACCGTGTTATCGGTCTCCCTCGTTTAGCCGATGGTATTTGTGAGGCTATACCTAACGAGTGGCCAGTTCTGTTGAGGTATATTTAGATGGAAAAGCCTCTAAGTGTGGTTTGTCGGAGTGTAATAATATAAGATTTCAATTAAAAAAACAATTTTTGTAACGCATTTGACTTTTTTACTTTTAATTTCACAGATTCCCAGAAATTTTGACCCAAGATTGACAGATGAAATGATTATGACTCCGAAGAAGAGACCATTTTGTAACGCATTTACAGGTAAATCTAGAGGTATTTATGTCGTAGGCCGATCGTAGAACTCGCCATTTCATAATATGGGCAAATGAAACCCGCCATATCCTTAGAAAAAAAATAACATGCAAAAGTGGCTAATATATTTTACATTGTTATTAACGATAGGCTACTAGCTGTTAACGACTGAATCCCATCGGGGTAGACACTAGAAGACGGACTTAAGGGTCCTATATTGGGAATTTTTCTGGGATAAACTATTCCCAATTTCTCTGTAAATAATCCACCTGTGTCACTATAATTTAGCATATAGTTAGTTACTTATTCAATATATCTAAGTATTTTTTCAACGGGTTTTATTGAATAGGAAATATGGGTGGTTTAACTTTGCCCCTGCTGTCTCTTTCATAATCTATCACAAACTCTAAATTTTTTTAAAAGCGCTGTTATACCATTACCCTTCAATTATATATATCGAATTTTTTGGTAGCTTATTGAAAATTTAAAATAATTATTATTTTATTATTTATGCCAAATTAAAAAATCATTTTTTTTTTTATTTTCAATAAGCTACAAAAATAGCGGTATATACCTATAATTGAAGAATAAGAGCGCTTTAAAAAAATTTTGAGTTTTGTGATAGATTATGAAAAAGACAGCAGGGGCAGAATAATCCTTTATTCTACCACCCATATTTCCTATTAAATAAAACCAATGAAAAATAACGACTATTTCACTTAGATATATTGAATAAGTAACTATATGCTAAATTACAGTGACACAGGTTTATTTACAGAGAAATCGGGAATAAGTAGTAATATCTCCATACAAATTATGGATATAGGGCCCTTAACGCTTCTTGCTTCTTTTTTTAGGATGCGGAAGGAAGCGGTCACAGAATGTTCCTGGAATGCCACTACAAGAAATGATACGTCAACGACAGGTAAAAAATTGCCAGAGACATCAGTAACAGTGTCCACTTGAAGACAGTTGTCCATATTGAACAGAACAGATTTATTTTTACAAGAACTGCGGGCGCTTTTCGTGCCATGCGAAGCACGAGGAGTCACTAGTCAACTGAAGCCTGAAAGTTTTATTAAAATCTAATTAACTATTTTGAAGCCTATCTATCTAACATCACGCCTTTTATCCTAAAAGGAGTGGGCAGAGACAATCGAATGCCATTTGTTACCATCCTGACATATCTCTTTCATTTCTTTTATACTTATTCATCATACCTTTCATACACATGCTCGGCGAATGTGTGTACTTTTAATATTGCCATCGATCAATAATTTTTGAACTAGGTCGGCCTCTGCCAGCATTTCCTTTCAATTCTGCCATATAAACCTTTTTAGTCAATCTTTCAAGGCAGTAAATCAAGTCGGGGAATAGTTGGCTCCATCGTGACATATGCTGTCTAATCCGTCAGAGATATAACAAAATAATATAGAAAAGAATTGTCTAGAATAAAATTATCTACAAAAAAGTCTGCGGTAGCATATATAGGCCACACATTGGTCCAGCATCGCACCGCAAATTACCCATTCCCCGGATGATCTAGCTAGGCGGACCGTTCGTTACAAGAATTGGACGAGTCTGTGGTCAGTTTCGGTGGACCGTACGGCGCGCCGGGGATTGGACGAGTGTGTGGCCACCTTTAGAAGCTTTTCCATCTAAATATACCTCAGAAATGGCTACTCGTTAAGGTATAACCTCACAATACCATCGGCTAAACGAGGGAGACTTGGTATTCCGCTGGGTACCCTGGAATCGTAACACGGTTTCGGGAGCTGTAAGGCAACTCGTGAAAAAAAAAAAGATCTGTAAAATAATCTGGGATAGCATATCATCATCATCATCAACCTTTTAGTGGTGCTCATTGAGAGGAATTGCCATAGTCACCACACTTGGCAGGCGGGTTGGTGACCGGACGCCGGCTTTACGTGCCCTCTGGAGCACGAGGAGTCGATTTAAGCACATATTCTTAAAGAAAATTGGTGCTTAGCTTTTTGGCTGGGGGTAGGATTCGAACCCGGGACCTCCGGTTTCGAGTCCACTGTCCTACCAGCATAGCATATATCCATCTCTATTTTTTTTATTTCAGATGGCGGATGATGAATTAAATTCAATCTTAGATGCTGACACCATAGAAGATCTATCCAGA
Organism: Nemapogon koenigi; assembly: GCA_963924495.1. NCBI lineage: Eukaryota > Metazoa > Arthropoda > Insecta > Lepidoptera > Tineidae > Nemapogon > Nemapogon koenigi. The sequence continues at coordinate 7,244,292 of OZ004655.1, forward strand.
CAATTACTTAATGAAGCTAAATTATGGGAAGCTATACAAGAAGCTGCTATGGAGTCCAGAAGGAAGCAGAAAGACCTACCCATGGTGTACAATGCTCAATAAGTAATTTTGGTTGCGAAAAGCAAAATGGATTAACTCAAATTCTTACTCACTATTTATTTAATTAACAACTGAGAATGTTTGATTTTTGTTTCTTGCAATTTAATTAAAAACAAATTATTATTATTAAATGCTTTTGATTTAGAATATTTTCAGGCAGTGTATTTTGACACAGGCTACATAATATTATATATGTATATTACAATTAACAAATCATGAACTAAGCGAGTGTTTTCGTCTTGCCAGATTAATATATCGATAAAATTATCAGACAGCTCGCGCTATGTTTAATACTATAATTGTAATTATGGGATAGTCCATTTTGCTTTTCAATTATTTGATAAAAAAATTTAAGGCAATGTATCTCGCGAATCGAATGTCATAACGGAATCCGTAGCGTTCTTATCTTAATGTATGGAAAAACTTTGGAAAAAATAATACCTAAGCTATTAGGTAGATTTTAGATTCCATTGGGAAATCAGCTTTTAGCGTTTATAAGGGGAAATGCGAATTAATCACTTATCGCCTTAATGATAAAATGTTAATTATACTATCTTTTGTCTCTCTCTCTCTCTAGCTAATATGTCATTCAATATGATAGACAGAGACAAAATGTTTAATTACGTTTATTAGTAAGGCCCTTAATTTATTATTAACTCTAGGAGGTGACAATTTAATTACAATTTTCAATTAATTAATATTAAATAATTAATTTAATTGTTGCGAAAAATATAATGCTTAGTTAAGTTAACAAATTAGTAATTGTTATTTTCTTTGTTAATTATAATTATTTATAATTTTAAATACATATATGGAGCTATATTTGTCAATGAAAAATGTTATTAGAATGTAGTTTTTTGATTATAGTTAAATAATGTTTCATGTAATATTAAAATTGTGAAATTTCAATTAATTTGTATTATTTTATGTTATTACAAGCTTTCCGCCCCCCGGCTTCCTATTTAAGGTGCCCACTCATTCGTTCAATCGCCGGCGCGCCGCCACACGGTCCACCGAAATCGACCACAGACTCTTCCAATTCTTGTAACGAACGGTCCGCCATCTGTTTTCAAATCGTTGTATTTGTGGTTGATTTCGATGGCCTTTGTTTAATACACATAACACCGTCTGTGGTTTAATAGAATCTTGTGTTTTTGTGTGAGTGATCTAGATCGTATGAATTACATCCTGTGTGGCCGATCAATCTCGATAGGGCGGCCGGACCGAAAATTATCGGTGAGATACCGGACCAGGGTATATTAGGCTATTTAAAAGATGTATGGAATGAGGAAAAATTTAGACTCAAGCGAGAAAATAGGTACTAATATCCATAAAATATTAGAAATAAAATTAAAAATATCTGTCAGACTTTTAATTTAATTAAGTAGATAAGTATTTATTTAATATTTTTAGGAAAAGCACTCTTTAATTAAATTTTATATTAAATAAATAATATAATAAATGTTACTTTATCCCAGCCAGAGAAGTAACATTCATGAAATAATTTTATATAAAATACAATTTTTCTATTTTCTTTAATTAACATGAAAAATCTAGTAAAATAATTATGATTAAAACCAGCCGCGAACATTGTACTTTTTGTTATCTTAATTATTATTATAAAAATATCTAGAATTTATAATACATAAATTGACTATAATGCTAAATTATAACGTCATTTATGTAATTATTGATCAGATAATAATAAAAGGTGAAATGCCAATATTAAAAAAAAATCGGTTTTAAAGTTTAGGGCACTATGCCACAGCGCACAGGAAGTATCTTATTTTTTTTGTTATCGTTGTAATTTTTTTTCTGATCAATAATTACGTATATAATTAATAGATTAATTTAATGTAATTAAGCATCGTATATCATTTGGTATTTATCTTGATTTTCTTCAGGGAAATATTGGTCTAGATCTTTTGTTCCGTAAATGATTGACCAAAAAGGCGAATCGATGCCATTTTCCAAAGTCGTCAGTTGAGTTTTCTTGCCAGTTTTCATATTTTCATATGGTTTATTTGATATTATCTGAAATCAAATAGAATGTCATCACTACATTAAGAGGCTACCTTAATATTAAATCATATTTTTCAAATCGTTTTGAGTGAAACCTAAAGCTCTTAGAAATATAGAAAAAATTACATGTTATAATTAATTATATTTCATAATAATCTGTTAATCATAAAACATGTTTTAAGAAACTTTGTTTGATAGAAAAAAATTGCAAAGTAGCCTCTGAAAATAGTCTCCTTTCCAAATTTCTCAGTAGTACATGAAGTTTTGTTTATTAAATTAAGTACAAATTTGTATCATCTATTACTAAAGTAAGATGTTAATTTAGATTTTCAATAAAGCTACTCCTTTAATTTAAATAAATTATTTTTGATTTGTCACTTAGGACGTTTGTTCCAAGCACCTTCCGTGCGCCTCTTCTCTTTTGTTTCTATTCAATGCGACAGAGAGAGATTCAGCGGAGAGACCAATCGATCACGTAGCGCTAGAGTATCGTATGCAGCTAGGCCACGCCCCTCAAACTATGATTTAATTTGAATGTATCGTCTTAAAGACCCAGACCGTGTTTTTCTGTTTATTTTCCTTAGTGAACGCATTGCGTTTCAGTTTTCAGGTTGATTCAATGAAGGTATAATTATATGTATATTAAAAATATATATTAGCTGACCAGTACTAAACGACTACCATATAAGTGAGACATAATTGGCTAAACCATTTTTTCCTGTGAACTATATGAAAGGTCCTAAATATTCCCTATTTTTTCAAAATTTTAGTCACAGGGGGGTGGGAACGGTCAATTTTCGCATAATAAACTATGCATTTTAAAATTATACGAGCCCTTTCATCTGATATGTCACTGAAAAAATTTTGCCTTCAAAATCGAAATTCAATTATTTACGCTATACGTGTGTGATTTTGTCATGATATATATAAAGTTTCAAAATTTCTCGCACAGTAGATTCGGAGAAAATAGCTGTGACAGACGGATAGACAGACATACACAATCATTAGGAGCCCTAAAAAGTTAGCGCCAGCACACTTTCATCGAATATGCTGTCATTAGTTAGAACTTCGCCCGTGAAAATAAAATATAACATAAGAATTGATTCTGAAGTATTTCCGGGATAAAAAATGACACTATCAGGCCCTCCAACTATATCTCTGTGCAAAAAATCACGTCGATCCGTTGCAAACACGCTTTTCTATTTATTATAGGTATTTGATAGGTTAAATTTAAATTATGAGTTGTCTTAAAATGTGTTCGCTAGTTTTTTATAACTTTTTTAACAAGCTACACCTTGGTTTCATGAAGTCCTGAAAGTTATCAATTATCAATTCGACTAACACGCCATCTACCGGATTTAAGATACCTTTATCAAATCATTGGGTGTAGTGCCACGTTTCCTTCTCAAGTAGTTGAAGCAGCAAGCTCTGAAATGTCTCGTACCGCAAGATGATTGACATTCGGCTCCACAAGAGTCACACGATAAGCCAGACACCCATAAAACTCCTCCTGAAAAAAAATTACAGAACTTTTTTTTCTTTTCTTAAGGCTCCACCAATATTAATCGGTGATTTGCCAATGTCAAGTATTATCGGTATTTAAGATGATCTTATCGATCGTGATATGTCCTATTAATCACTGACTAATCACAACTACAGCGCGGACGGGATTAAGGCTCCTATATTCATAATTTTTCTGGGATAAACTATTCCCAATTTCTCTGTAAATACTCCACCTGTGTCACTGTAATTTAGCATATAGTTACTTATTCAATATATCTAAGTGATATAGCTGTTATTTTCTCAATGGGTTTTTTTGAATAGGAAATATGGGTGGTTAAACTCCGTTTTCTCTTTCATAATCTATCACAAAGGTCTTAATTTTTTTTAAAAGCACTGTTATACCATTACCCTTCAATTAAACGTCTTGCGTTTTTGGTAGCTTATTGAAAATTCAAAATAATAATTATTATTTTATTATTTTTGACCAATTAATAAATCATTACTTAAAAAACTTTTATTTTGAATTTTCAATAAACTACCAAAAAACGCAAGACGTTAAATTGTAGGGTAATGGTTAAACAGCGCTTTTTAAAAAATATAAGAGCCTTGTGATAGATTATGAAAGAGAAAACAGGGTCAAAATATTCCTTTATTTTACTACTCATATTTCCTATTCAATAAAATCAATTGAAAAAATAACAGCTATTTCACTTAGATATATTGAATAATTATCTATATGCTAAATTACAGTGACACAGGTGGATTATTTACAGAGAAATTGGGAATAGTTTATCCCATACAAATTATGGATATTTTACGTCAAGAAATGCAGCAAGTGAACAAAGTCTTCCTCATTTAGCCAATCATTTTGTGAGGCTATACCTAACGAGTGGCCAGCTCTGTTGAGGTATGTAGATGGAAAAGCCTCTTTGTACGGTTTGTCGGATAATGTACATAGATTTTTTATTATAACCATATGGTCGGATGTAGAAATCTAACCCGCGACTTTTTAGTTGCGAACCGACGTCTTACCCACTGGACCACCGACGCCACCTTTTTGGTTTTTCATAAACTATATAAAAAATAATAATTGTGTAGGTATTTATTTGCGTTACTGGCAGAACTAGTATCTAATAAATTCAAAAGAATATTAAGGGCATAAGCATTTTTCACGGTGCCCCAGGGTGGCACTAAGGGTAAATCCGGCCCTGTTTCTAGGTCATGCATTCATGCAATATCATCTATCCTAAACTGACCTGAATCGTATTGAGAATAATTGGTTATATCTGGATGACCATCCTTTTTATATATCTTGGAAACTGCGTGTGACCATGTCACTAGAATATTTAAAAAAAAACTTACTCACTAATCTCACAAGGAAAGGACGTCCAAGACGAACTTTCTTTAATCAAATATCAAGAGATGTGGCGCTCCATACTCTCTGCCTACCCCTTTGGGAAATAGGCTTGAAGGTAAGTACCAATTTTTTTCATAATTTAACAATTGAAAATTCATTTATCTCCAAAAATTTTACCGTTTACCCCTATGGGAAACACCCATATTTTTTCTGTGATAAACTATTCCCAATTTTTTTGTAATTAATCCACCTGTGTCACTGTAATTTAGCATAATTACTTATTCAATATATCTAAGTGAAATAGACGTTATTTTTTCAATGCGTTTTATTGAATAGGAAATATGGCTGGTAAAATAAAGTACTATTTTACCGCTGTTTTCACTTTCATAATCTATCACAAAGCTCTTAATTTTACAAATTACAATATACGGATATAGGGCTCTTAATGTCTAAATGTGCACCTTGTAACCAGTATTTAATTTTTAATTATCGCTAACTTACCAATTAACACAAGCGACACAATGGCGGTTATTTTCATCATTTTGAATTGTTGTAATTGAGAACGCACTGATTAAAAATGGCGGATGAATGTATTCCCGCCTAAATCTGATAGGTTTTCAAGATGGATGCTGAAGATAGAATGACATATTTGTAACGGATCTCACTATTTATAGGGGAAAAATATTTGTGAAAAATACCTACAAGTGGAAATAAAGTTCAAATGCTAATGGTTCCGTATATATTTATTTAGCATCACGCCTTTTAGTTTTGCCCCTGGTAGACAGAGATAGTAGAATCATTCGTCGAATCGCCGGTCCACCGAAATCGACCACAGACTCGTCTAATTCTTGTAACGAACGGTCCGCCATCCGTTTTCAAATCGTTGTATTTGTGGTTGATTTCTGCCTCTCCCTACCCCTCTTGGGATGAAAAGGCGTGATGATAGATAGATAGATTTGATGGCCGGAACGATCTGTCACACACACACCCACACGCCTTTATTTAATAGAATCTTGTGTATCTGTGTGAGTGAGTGAATTGCATGTGATCTAGGCTAATGTGTTCAATCTCGATCATACGGCGGCCGGACCGAAATTTTTCGGTGAGATACTGGACCAGTTAACGGATGCTTATTGCTTAATGGCCGTAAAGTGTGTCGTGTTTTTCATTATTCTCACAACAAATATCTTTTATGATTTTCATATCGAATTTTCACATATTCAAGATTTTTTTTTAGGTTCGTTACTTCAGAATCTATAATTAACTAGCGGACTCGGCAGACGTTGTCCTGCCCAAACGTTGGCTTGCCTGCACTACCCTACCCCTACCCTACCCCTACCCCTACCCTACCCCTACCCTACCCCTACCCCTACCCCTACCCCTACCCCTACCCCTACCCCTACCCCTACCCCTACCCCTACCCCTACCCCTACCCCTATCCCTACCCTACCCCTACCCTACCCCTACCCCTACCCCTACCCCTTCCCCTACCCCTACCCCTACTCCTACTCCTACCCCTACCCCTACCCCTACCCCTTCCCCTACCCCTACCCCTACCCCTACCCCTACTCCAACCACTACTATCATATGTCCGTCTCCTGGCTCTAAGCTACCTCCCACCAATTTTCAGCCAAATCGGTACAGCCGTTTTTGAGTTATAAATAACCTAACTAACCTACCTGGCCTACCGACTCTGGAATTAACACATTTCCGTGGTAGAAAGTAAAATACAGCGCCATCTATTGACGTTTGCAAATACATTTTAGTACACATATAAAACTCAAGATGACGCCATATATTCACAATTAAAATTTATAATTTTAACTACCCCTACTCCAACGGGTTTCATTTTTATATATATAGATATAAGTTTTGATAAAATAAAAATATGTATTAGATAGTCCGTCGCAACTAGACCACATTTGACCACATTAATTAAGTTGTGATTTGTGCACCAGCGAAACACATAAGATGACATTTTTTAAATTATATTAAGCGTCTATAAATTTATTATTTCACTCAGTGACGTGCGTGTGCAACGACAGCGTTGATGAATGCGATTGACAATCTATGAGACCGTGGACTCGTAGATTAAGTGTCACAAAAAAGTGCTGGTCACATATCTATATATTTTTTTACTTTAGCAATGGATGTAAGGAGTAACCTCTGAAACTACTGATCCGATTCTGAAAATTCTTTCACTAATTATCCTTATGTGACATAGGCTATATTTTATTTTGTTTGAAAATATTCACAGGCGAAGCCGGGGGCGGAAAGGAGTACTGAGGCTAAAAATAGTACACTAAAATAGTGTACCTGGTTGTTGTATTTCTTGATAAAAATGAATAAGAACATAGAATAGGTGTTATTTTTATTAATATTATCCTTATTTTTATTCTTACTTCTTCTTTTAGCCGATGGTATTTGTGAGGCTATACCTAACGAGTAGCCAGTTCTGTTGAGGTATATTTAAATGGAAAATCCTCATCTCTTGATAATAAGAAATTATCCCAAAATTTCGTATTGTTTGAGCACATGACGTATTTTGGTTTGCTCCTATCTCCTATCCTATCTACTATGTTTTTTTTTTATTTTAAGGCCCTACAGATCCCTAAAAAAGAGGTTGAACCGCGTGGGAAGCAAGAAAAAGGAGTTAATAACTTATCCATGGTGCACATTTTAAATTGAAACACGTTTTATTTTCAAAATTATTTTTGAAGTTTTGATTAGTAATTTTCATCTTTGCACACAGCCTACCCCAATTTATTTACGACTACATTTCAGCCTCGGCTTCACCCGTGGTTTTTTTAATGTTACAACAATCTATCCAGAAGAAAAGGGGGGAGAAAGAGGTAGCGTACTAACCCCTGTACCACTGTCGTTTTAATATCGCATCATAATTTTTAAATATATGGAAGTATGCTAAAATACAAACATAATAATTATAAATAATGATATGAAAAATTAGACGTCCTAGATCACCTTTTACAGTAGTCACATATGTAATATTTAACATCTCACTTATATCCTGAAAACATTAACACTTTATACACAACACTGTAGGTTAAGCGCTGATGCGTTCTCCTTCTCTATTTCCCTTTCTCTTTCTCGTCACACACACGCACACTGTTGGCTGACAGTACCAACCTCTCGGCTAAATCTACCACCGCGCTCGCTCATTGGTCAAATCAAATAGCGCGCGCTTCCCCGGCTTCCTGTTACACATTTCCGTCCCATTTCACGAAATCACTGCCTAGAGCTATTTCTTGCGATACAAAACCTAACGAAACCTAAAATAACTACATATCTTATTTTCCCTATAAATTCCGGCCGGTCTTACGTAGCACGAGAAGTCGATTAATTATAGTTTTAGATGGATAATTATTGTATTTGAAACCACAGACAGAATTCGAATTTTATTCACCTGTAATTTCGACCTCAAAAAACCTCAAATTACAGGCAAAGCCGTTAGCAAAATCTAGCTGCATAAAAGCTATAGTGGGTTCCTTTAACAAATAAAATAATAGAACTTGATACTCCTACTAAAATGTATGCAAACAACAAATGTGATATCTATTGCTTTTATCTATTCTGAGCTTTTGCCAGTGACTTCGTTTTGTTTGTTTGTTTGTCCCTAGATTAAAAACTACTGAACCGATTTTGTTACTGTTTGTGCGATCATATAGATTGATTCATGGGGTAGATTTTGGTATATATAACATTACGCTACGTCTTTTGGGAGTGGAGCAGTAACCAATATTGTTAATGTTCCTTATTCGACTTCCTGTGACCACCTTCCGGCTCCTGGCTCCATCATCAGATCAGATAAATGGTACCAAATTATTATATCTATCTATCATCACACCCTTCATCCCAAGAGGGGTAGGCAGAGACAATCGAATGCCATTTGTTACGATCCTGACATACCTCTTTCGCTTCTTTTATATTCATCATACCTTTCATACATGCTCGGTGATTGTGTGTAGGTACTTTTAATATTTCCATCAATCAATTCCTTTTTTATATGTTCCTTTCACTTCAGCCATATAAACGTTTTTAGTCAATTTTTCATCCTTCATTCTTTCAACGTGTCCAAACCAGCGTAAACTACTTTTCTTCATTTAAGTCACAACATCATCTTTCACTCCGCATTCTTCTCTAATGACATCGTTCCGGATGCGGTCAATACGCTTTAAATCACACATTCTACGTAAAGACCGCATTTCCACATATTATTAGAAGTTGGTTAAATTCGACTTCTAAGATTTGTTGACATACATACTTCGCATCTAGGTTCCAAATAAAAATGATAACCAAATAAAATCACAGGCAATTGGTTTTTCTTCGCGGTTTGCCTTACAGCTCCCGAAACCGTGTTGCGGTTCCAGGGTACCCAGCGGAAGACCAAGTCTCCCTCGTTTAGTCGATGGTATTTGTGAGGCTATACCTAACGAGTGGCCAGTTCTGTTGAGGTATATTTAGATGGAAAAGCCTGTAAGTGTGGATTGTCGGATTATGTACATAAGTTTTTAATTAAAAAACTCATTGGTACTTACATGGCCGGGATCCGGGATCGAACCCGTGGTCTGCCTAGTTAATACCCGTATTAACCACTCGGCCACCGACCCACCTTGATGTTGTTTACGCTGATAAAAGTTTTTCAATATAAAAATTGAATTTCAAAGGCGAGAGAATATCGAGGGTTGAATTTATAATACAAAATACCTGTATATATAATAAAATTGAAAAACCAGAACGAGATAAATATAAACGGGATGGCGCTCTACAAAACTTTCTTGACACGTTTCTACCAAACATCAAACTCCTTTTTAGGAATGTGTACCTATGTAATTCGATTTCTTGATCTCAGGAATCGCGAAAAACTTAAGAAAATATGATATTGGATGTGTAATTTTTGTTTAGTAAGCAAAATAAAATCGCAAGTTCGAATTTCGAGCCAAAAGAGAGCGAATCCATTGTCTATGCCAGTGTTGTCGTTTGAAAAAATCGTGACATTTCTTTGGTTGGTTTCGAGATTTAAGGCCGATTTACACAATATATTCTTTGGTTGGTTTCGGATAATGGTTTCGGTAAATAGTTACACAATTTAGAATTCGAACCCTAACTCCGACATCCATGGATTTACGTAACAATTTCTATAGAGATTCGTTACGAACTTATCCCAAACCTATGCATGCATAATAAATTCTACGCGGGCGGTCGCTAGTCTAGCTATAATTATGAGAGTGTGAACAGTGAAAGAAAATAAATACACAACAATTTAAATACCTACCTACGTAAATACTCTTCTAACTACTAATCTATTAGAGATAGATATATGCTACCGCGGACTTTTTTGTAGATAATTTTATTCTATTTCATTCTTTCCTACGTCATTTTGATATATCTCTGACGGATTAGACAGCATACGCCATGAAACTCGCTGGGGCTAACTTTCTCCGACTTATCGATTCACTTATACTGTTAATGCTCAGCTCCTAAACATGATAGGTCCATGTTTAATACTCGTAAACCTTCCCGGCGAATCAACCTATCTAATAGTCAAAACCGCAACAAAATCCATTCATTACATTTTTTTATATTTATAAACATATATAATAAAACCAATTATTCTTGCCCGTGGTACAGTTGGCTACTAGGCAGACCATGGGTTCGACGATTAGGAGGCTTTTCCATCTTAATATACCTCCACAGAACTAGCCACTCGTTGGGTATAGCCTCACAAATACCATCGGCTAAACGAGGGAGACTTGGTCTTCCGCTGGGTACCCTGGAACGATAACACGGTTTCGGGAGCTGTAAGGCAACCCGTTAATTTTATCTGTGTTAATGTTTTAAAGGGGTTTTTAGAAATAAAGGAAAAAAACAATGATGCTGGAATGATTTTATTTACAAAATATTTCTTAAAGTACCTACTTAAAAAATAGACTATGTGCTAATTGTATATACAAACATTAAAAGTGCTAATTCAATCTAATAAGTACCACAAAAACTCGCATTCATGATAAAATGTTAAAATTTCTGAAATGTACATTATAATTACATTACAACATTGATGGAAGTAAATCTTGGGTATAGTAGATGAAGCATGCTAGTAAGATTATCCTGTTGAGATGAGATCGTTAAGGAGACGCCTCATAACTTTTGTCCCATACAAATTACATGCTTGACGACTTCTTAAATTACGCGATAACTATATGTCTTACTTTCGAAATTTAAATAGCTGTCGAAATTTGACACAGTAAGAATTTATGTAGCCCTGAAAGTCCTCAATTTCACGCGTATTTTCAACTAATTTTGTGACTCGAGTTCTCGTAATATATTTACTAATGTACCAATTTCATATACTTTATGAAGACATTAACTACAACTTGCTATTTCTAATAGTTTATGTATAATACTGGAAGAGCATATCCGTTTGGTGTATTTTTGCAAGACCGATTTTGTTGTGAAATCGTTCATTCTCATGTTTCTGGTACGTGAATCGTCGCCTATCTTATCTTATCCTTGGTTATTTTATCGATTATTTTTTTAACAACTTTTTGAAGAGACATCGAGTTCATTGCTTTAACAAGTTTGCTCTTGTAAAATATCAAACAGAGTGAGAAATGATGGATTTACGTGATGTTGAACGAATGTGTGATCAAATAATGACTAAATAAGGACCAAAAACGCAGAGATCTAATATACAAGTTATCTGAAATACAGATACAATAAGGGTACATACAAAATACGTATTTTAATCTTGTATTTTTTTAAATTCATTTTGATCTTGTACCTATTTAAATACCTTTTGTTTGGTATCTTAGTATTTTGTAAATACCTACTGTGTTTGCTAAAATACTTTTAGTAAGACTGTGAAGCGACTCTTCTCATTTGGGGCATGATCATGAGGCCTCATCGAAGAAAAATGAGTGATAAACTGTTTGAAGAACTGGTTTTACTTGAGTCTCAATATGGTAGATGACAGGGTAAACAAAATATTATTCTATTTAGTCCGTCATTTAGATTATCAAAAAATATTGGACACGTATTTTTTCTTTTGTTAATCAAACAAAAAATTACAGAGATAAAGCGCGTCAAAGTTTGGGGGTGGGGGCTGGTGACGTCACGCCTTGCTAAAAATTGTACTAAGGCGTGACGTCACGCGGAACTTTAGCGGGCTATATTTTCATCATTTTTTGTTTGATAGACAAAAGAAAAAATACGTGTCCAATATTTTCTGATAATCTAACTGACGGACTAATTAGAATTTTTTAGTCATCATGCCTATTAAAACCTTAAAAATATAATATTATGTTATGTTACGCGGTTTACATGTACAAAAAAAAACTTTCATTAAAAACATGTTGTTTTTTTACAAAAGTATTTTATCTACAAAAGCATTCAAAAGATACGTATTTTATAAATCTAGTATTTCAGATAGGTACCATTCCAGAAATGTATTTGCATCTGGTATCTGAAATAATTAATTTAAAAGTACTTATTTTGCATTTTGTATTCCAGATACTTTATTTATGGTATCTTGTACATTACTGCAAAAAGGAAAGGACGACCAAGACGAACATTCATTGATCAAATATCTGATGTCCTTAAGGTCAAATACGTACCTAGTACTAAACATAGACGATGTATGGATGTGGATGAAGTAGGAGAAGTGTGCTTTGAGAGAACTCCTTACTCTCTTCTACCCTAAATTTTTTCAGAATGTATGATAATTTCAGTTTATATAAGTACATACATATAGTTAGTCTTCTTCTGTAAATGTAAAATAGGTTAAAAATGTAAATTAAGGAGACTCCTAATAACTTTTGTCCTATACAAAAACGGACATCAGAAAATCAAGTATTGTACAAAAACTTATTAAAAATATCAAATTCTAGTAAATCAACCCTTAAAGTATGTGAAATTATCTATATACTCTAACACTCTTATTAATAAACTCGAATTATCGACGTATTAACTAAAGTGTATTTCGTCTCCGTCTAACAAATCGGCAATTCATTATGATAGACGGAGACGAAATACAGTTTAGTTAATACGTCGCTACTTCAAGTTTATTAATAAGAGTGTAAATGTAAAAAATATGTCAATATCAACTACACCTGTTTTATGAAACCCTGAAACTTATTAATCTCATGCATATTTTCAACCGATTTTGCTACTGGAGTTCTCTTAATATATTTACTAATGTATACTTTTTTTACACTTAGAATAAAGATAATTTCACATACTTTAAGGATCCATTAACTAGAACTTGCTATTTCTAATATTTTTTGTACAATACTTGATTTGCTGAAGTCCGATTTGTGTATTTTATTGTACTGATTTTGTTTGGAAATGTTCTGTCTCTATTTACGCATAACCTAGGTGCTATTGGGTGAAAGAGATGCAACATTTTCGAACACTTGCGTTATTTAGCTGGTTACACGACGAAGAAAATTAAAATCACTATTAGAGATATTCAAATTATTGTACACCTAGTTATTTTTTAAGAATTCTAAATAACAACCATGGACGTAAAAAATGAGAGGACGGATCGCCGCCAAGACAAAAGTGAAGCAATCAAGTTATGCCAGTTTCATTGTAAATACGAGCCTCACGCACACATTCTCATTCGGTTATGCTGATCAGCCGCCATTAAGAAAATAAAAAACAATGCCGTCTTGTGTAGTAAAATTATGCAAAAACAACTCCATTACTCATTAAAAATCTCAAGGAATCACATTTCATAGGTAAGTTAGTAATTTACCACTTATTCAACAATTTAAAGATATATTAGAGATAAATAAAATCGGTAGCAGACATGCACGCTTGCGGCGATCCGTCTTCTACTTTTTTACGTCCATGATAACAACTTATTTAAAAAAGACATGAAAGATTGTTTACTGAATAAGACAAGTCTAGAAACCATAGATGTAGTATGCTGGCGCTCTTCTAGATTGGTAATGTCGCGATTAGCACGAGACCAAAATATTAATACATCAGTGTGCGTGACAAATGTGTCATTCTGTGGATATTTCATCTTAGATGACTTACATCCAGGCACTGCATTAACCATAATTAATCATGTCTATTAAACACTAAATTATACTTTAAAACATGTTTTTTTTTAAACTGACGCTAGGCTGTTACAGTATTCAAAAAACGGTCTCGTCTATCTGTCTCGCTTTAACATACGCGTATCTATGCGCTTTCTCTTTTGTATTGCCAATCTAGTAGAGAGAGTAAAATGATTAGTGCCTACAATGGACAACATTTCATTTTTCGTAAGGTACCAAAATTCGAAAACCGTTTGGAGATTACATGCTAGAAAGCTTATTTTTATTTTTTTTTATTTTTTATATTCTTTAATTTTAGAGTTATTTTAAAAATACTGAAATATTGAAAATTAAGGATTAATAGGTGCCCTAATCTGTGCTAACCCTCTAATTTAAAAATACTAATGTCTGTTGGCAGAGTTGTTAGTTATTGAACTCAGGTGTTGCCCTCTATTAATTTTACCCATTTTTATTCCATTTCATAAATATAATTATAAAAATACTTCTTTTATATAATATTTTTTTGGAAGTTTTGCTAGTTTCGAATGGGCTATCACAGGAAATATATTTACGAGTGAAACCGCGGACAAAAGCTAGTATTATTATATACATTATGAATAATGTTGTAGGCGATTTGAGTTCCGGCTACGGCAACACCTATTTGGAACACGGTATATTATACTCTTTGCATTTCTATAACGTATACTCTGTGGCTTGACTGACACTATCTGTCACTTTCTTTGGGTGACAGTTTATATTTCTTAATTTTAGTCCTAGCTATGGTTTTTAGTTTATAAGTCCTCAGAATTTATAAAAATTCATAATTAAATTAAAAATATAAAAACTCAACCAAAAATAAAATAGAAAAAACTTATTTTTTAATATATTTTTAATTAAAGTAATAAAAATGGGTGATTAAAAAAATGAAATGTTGTCCATTAGGTACATACATACTTTATTGTTTAAAATAAGGTGGCCGAGTGGTTAAGACGTCTGGTATTAACTAGGCAGACCCCGGGTTCGATCCCGGATCCCGGACAGGACAGGACAGGATCTACTGTCAGGTGCAGAATTGCTAGGACCACTAGAAAAAAAATCGCTGAAAACTAAGCCAGTTGTGATTTGATCTAATCGGTTCATATCTATTTGAATGTCATTGAGCTTTAAATTTATTGTTTAGCTAAAAATTTTCATACAAAATGCGTTAACGTTTCTACCCCACTAAACATAATCCGTTCTTGCTGTTTTTTATATGTTATAGAGACAAGTAAAAACTAGGTCGACTCGTTTTTGTTTTTTTCATATCTATAAATATAAAAGAAAGTCGTGTTAGTTACACCATTTATAACTAAAGAACGGATTTGGCTGAAAATTGGTGGGGAGGTAGCTTAGAGCCAGGAGACGGACATAGGATATTGCGGTAGTGGTAGTGGTTGGAGTAGTGGTAGGGGTAGTGGTAGTGGTAGGAGTAGAGATAGGTGTAGTGGTAGTGGTAGGAGTAGAGGTAGTTGTAGTGGTAGTGGTATTAGTAGTGGTAGTGGTAGTTGTTTTCCACGGACGAAGGAAAGTAAATAGCAGGCAATCCAACATTTGGGCAGGACAACGTCTGCCGGGCCCGCTAGTTGCTTATAAATTGAGAAATAATTAATACTCAAAAACTGTTTTTTTTAACTAAAACTTATCTCGTGATAATTATGAAACTAATCAAAATTTTGAAAAAATCAAAACGAGCCGACTTAGTTTATGATGTAACAAAACGATAGAGACTAAAATCAAATAATTTCGTTAACGTTTAGGTATAGTAAAACATTAACACCTAAACACCTATTTTGCGCGTAATTGCCTGCAACTCTCTCTATCGCACATGTGTAAGTGAACGCGGAGTGACTGAGGAGATAGCAAATATTCGAAAAACGCACAGCGCCCGAACTCTGTGACTAAACGATACTCTTAAGGTGCCCACTCATTGGTCTAATCGCCGGCGCGCCGCCGTACGATCCACCGAAATCGAGCACAGACTCGTCCAATTCTTGTAAAGAACGGTCCGCCTGGATCGTCTGGCGGCCGGAATGGAAAATTTTCCGTGCGATGCCGGACCAATGTGTGGCCTACTTAAATGTGATAGATTGGCATTAGAAACAATATGAAAACTTAAATGTGCAAGCGAATATAGCCTTTCCTACCAACGCTGCTCCCAATTGTACAAATCCGACAAACCACACTTAGAGGCTTTTCCATCTAAATATACCTCAACAGAACTGACCACTCGTTAGGTATAGCCTCACCGTTATAGCCTATACCACCAGCAATCTCTGCGCAAAAAAAAACACGCCGATCCGTCTCTCCGTTCTGGCGTAAAATAAGGACAAACCAACAAAGCACTTGCATGAACATTTCTTAAGGTGACTACTAGCGCCGATGACCTTGAGGATTTCACTAACGGGGCGGGCTTAGCATAGACTCCGTAACTTCCGAAGTTAGAACCACTCTAGCCCCTTTCTTCTTCTCATGCTTATTCATATGTAGCCTGAGCTTACTGCGCGTCATAAAGCGCTTATTACACACTTCGCACTCGTGGTCCTTTTCTCCGTTATGGGCCTTAATGTGCTGAGTTAAATTGGACTTTTGCACAAAGGACTTAGAACACAAAGTGCAACTAAACGGTTTCTCCCCGGTGTGGATCCTGAAGTGTCGATCCAGATCCGTCTGTCGATAGAAGGACATATCGCATATTGTACAGTGAAATTCCCGCTTGCCTGAAACAAAAATATAACTATTAGATATATATGCTACCGCGGCCTTTTTTGTAATCATTTTATTCTACACATTTCTTCTTACATCATTTTGTTAAATCTCTGACGGATTAGACAGCATACGCCATGAGAACGCGGACTTGATTCACTAATACTGTTAATACTGAGCCAGCTCCTAAACATGATAGATCCATGTTTAATACTCGTAAACTTTCCTCGTGAAAGGTCACAGACTGACAGACATGATTAACGACTACTCGGCTCCAAAATGACCTACTATTTGTCGATTACTCGCCGACTATTTAGTCGATAGATCCCATTAAGGAAATGTAACTTTTGTCCCATTCAAATTACATGCTTCACAACTTTTTATCTCATCTTTTAATCAGTTACAAGTTTTATAAAGCCCTGAATGTCATAAAATTCGGTATTTTCAACCGATTTTGCGACTCGTGTTTTCTTAATATATTTACTAATGTACAATTTTCTCGTATTTATCCTATAGATCAGTGTTTCTCAAAGTGGGCGATAACGCCCCCTTGTGGGCGCTGGAGGCCTAGAGGGGGGCGGTAAGGGGCCCAGAAAAACTAATATAGCACACTATATATAAATTAAAGTAATGAATTTCATTGTGATTTTTAAAATGTGGTAAAGTAAAAAAAATGGGGGGCGCTGAAAAATAATTGATTTTCAAAGTGGGCGGTAGACAAAATATGTTTGAGAACCTATGCTATAGATAATTTCATATACTTTATGAAAACATTAGCTACAATTTCTAATAGTTTTTGTATAATACTGGAAGAGCAAATGTCCGTTTTGTGTTTCGCAAGACCGATTTTTTGTGATTTCTTTCTCATGTTACTGGTACGTGAATCTTGGCCTATAGTATCTTATCCTTGGTTATTTTATCGATTATTTTTGCAGTGTATCTCTCTAACAACTTTTTTAAAATCGACAAAATAAGCCACGCGGTTTACTGAGGTCATTGCGCTAACAAGCTTGATCTTAACAAGTACTTGTAGTAGTCGGTCATTTTGAGGACGCTTAGTCGTTAGACGGTAGGTCTCTCCTAAAAACGAGCGAGCCTTATGACATCTCACCTCGATACACGCACACACTGTTGGCTGACAGTACCAACCTCACGGAAAATGGGTTGGTACCTTCTGACGGCCAACTCTACCACCCGGCTTCCTGTTACACACTTCCGTTCCTTTTCACGAAATCACTCCCACAGATTGCAGGAAAGCGAGAGGAAAGATGGTACACATCAAAAATCCTTCGAACCCATAACTCCCCAAGGTTCTTTATCATCATCATGGGTTCTTTGGAGCTGAAGGCTCAGGAGGCGTCAAGGAAAACCTGACAATTTAAGATTGGCATTTTAGTAGAATTTCCTGTTGCACTCACCAGTATGTTTCAAGACATGATCCCTCATATGTCCCAGTTGTCTGAACCTCTTCCCGCACTCCTGGCACATGTACGGCCGCTCGTCAGTGTGAGTGCGTATGTGATACTTCCTCTCCGTGTTGGACTTGGACTGGTGGCCGCAGTACTCGCACGGTGACACCACCTTCTTGCGGCTGGGAAAGCAAATACGACAAGTTAAGACGAGGAACGACTCAGAAATTTCTAATCGTAAGCCACGCCCGACATGCAAGACAACGACGACGCTTTGTCCGTTCTTGCTGCAGAAGTGAGAAGGGCACAATGTATCGCTTCTCGGAATTAATGTCGTAAGCGGCACATTACAAATAAATAATTTATTAAAAAACTATCACATGCAGGGAAAAATCTTCTTAATCAATACTAGGTACTGAAATTACCTACAGATTCATATAACATTTAAACGTAAATCCCTTTAGAGTATGGTCATATGACTAAAAAGGTGTTTTTGAAGAGGTGATTTCAAAAATTTAAGTTATCGAGAAAATTTTCACCAATATGTTTTCATCCTACACAATACTAGATAAAATCCTCTAATTTTCGATGCCCAAATTGTATGTTCATAGCATTCGTAATATTCGGGAATTTCAGTTCAGAAATCAACCAAAATTATTCGTTCCTCCCCTTAAGCCGCAGTAAAGAATACTTAAAGGTAGTCGATAGCCTAATTGGTAGGACGGTGGACTTGAAACCGGAGGTCCCGGGTTCGAATTTTCTTTAAGAATATGTGCTTAAATCGACTCCTCGTGCTCCGGAGGGCACGTAAAGCCGGCGTCCGGTCACCAACCCGCCTGCCAAGCGTGGTGACTATGGCATTTCCTCTCAATGAGCACCACAAAAAATGGTGCACTAGAGGGAGACCATGATCCAGCAGTGGATCTTAAAAGGTTGATGATGATGATAAAAGAATACTTTTTATTGGGATGGCCAATTTTGGGAAAAGTTGCTATGGGAGTCCATTAATGGAGGTGGCAAACAAGAGGTCATTTATTTTATTGTCACCTCCACTTCTTGATCACTTTAACACAGTGGATTCACCATAGCATAAACCATGAAAACTCACTGAACTTTTCCCTAACTTTTTTTATACTATTAATGCTCAGCTCCTAAACATGATAGGTCCATGTTTAAGACTGCATCAAAATGTGTTCAGTAGTTTTTGAGTGAAAAGGTCAAATCTATACAAACCTATTAGGTTTCTTTTCCACATCTTTTTCTTTCTTTGCCTTAACAGACTTTAACGAAGGCTTTTTGCTCAGAGTTCTCTTGTTCAGGAAACCTAGACACAGTGGTTGCAAATCTGGTATTTTAAATTCCATCTTCTCAATTGGTACTTCAAACATAGGGTCCGGTACTTCTTCTTTGATAATGACAACATCATTCTGTACTTCCTCCTCAATTATTACTTCCACTTTGACTAATGGATCAGTCATTATTGCCTTGATTTATCTATAATAAAAAAAAAATAAAAAAAAATAGGTACTTGATTAACATGGGTGGTGCCTTTATATAATAAGAAGAATATTAGTAGTATAATAAAATCATTAGCAGATTTACAGAACTTTCAATTACACATTTGAATGTACAAATTATTTTTGTAAAATTAAATGTAAATGGGATGCTAGTATCTCCATATAGAAAATAGTGGTTATTTCAAGTTTAAAAAAAAAATGCTGTTTATCTTGTCTCCTAGCTCTTTTCTCCTTAAGGGAGTAATAAGGATTAAGGGAGAGAACTAGCAATAATAATAATAAAATTATAGTGGAAAGGATTCAACATAAAGGATAGGAGCAATATTTATCAATCAGGTTGTTTGTAATTTGTACACTGTAGGTATTAAAATTATTAACGTTTTGAAATAGGTGTGATACTTTTGAATGCTAAAATGGAATTGACTAAAATTTAAGAAATTGCAGACAGTTCCAAATTCAGATCAATTTGCATATTACCTAAATTATATGTGTCAGTAATTTATTCTGTAAGGAGGTTAACAACTATTCAACCAGCATTATAACAAAGTGGCCTCATTTATTAGCTAAATGAGCACAACGTTACAATTTTAAAAAGTAGGTGCTTCCACAAAGAGGCAGACCATTGAGAAGATAGGAGGATGACCTGCCTAGAGGATGGTGGAAAGAGACAGGAAGCCGAGAGAATTGGAAAACAATGAAGAGGCCTATGTCTTGAGACAATCTGATGGTGATGTTTACTATTCTTCATAAGTAGGGACAACAAGTAGGAATAAAGGCTATTTTTTTTATTAATAATTTATTTATAGGTGCTTCCACAATTTGCCGTCTTTACTGTGAAGTTTTATGAAGGTGATTGAGATGATAAGGGGGTTGGAATCTTGATTAGAAAACACTTTCATTAGAAAGTCCTTCCATTAGTATAGAGATGGTTCATCTATTTATCATCATGACTTTTATCCCAAGAGGGGTAGGCAGAAATGCTTCATAGCATATCAAATGCTTCATTTTGCGAGATGGTTCAATTTGGTTTGGTCAAAGGGCAAAAGTGATCCATGTAATCTTACAGTGTATCTCTAAGAATTATCGTTTTTATATTATCTTAACTGCTGTGGTTATCTAAAACTATGCTATTTCCTGTTATGATCCTGGCACACCTTTTTCCCCTAATTCAAATATCTTTTTATGGATCTTTATGGATTCTTTAAATGCCACTGATTTTATTAATACATACAAGGTTTTTCTTTTGTGTCATTATAAGTAGAGAAAAATTAGTTGTGCAGTTACTTACTTGATTACAATTTCATATATGAAAACTGAGATAATAGTAGATTCTTGCTTTTGAATTTACCTACTATGTCACATTTAATAGACAGTTATTAAGAAATTTAATTATGTATGCAGGAAAAACTTAAAATAATGTAGGAAAGAACCTGTTTATTTAGAGCTTGTTTTGTATATCTGTGTAAATAAATACTCTTCTGTACACATAAAACTTATAACAATAAAATTAAAATTATCATAATTTTGAATACTTTTTAGGTAAAATTAATAATAAAAAACCATTAAAATGAAAATACTTTTTTCCCTATTCTTTTATTGCTTATTGACAAATTTGACGTTCCGTACTAAAAATGTCTAAATGTATCGTATGCAATTATGTAGCTAAATAAAAATGTCTACAAAAGCTTGTATAAATTCAGTTATCAGCATGATATTTTATTTGTTTGGGTTCTATCTATAGATGTTGCCACGTTGTGGAGTTGCAGGAATGTAATAGTTAAACGCTGAAATAATCTTGAAATACTCGTATATATTCGTTGAATTACATTTACATTCAGTAACGTCAAAAACCAAGATGACGTGCAAAATATCAAATATAATATTATAAAGTAAACGTAGGAAAGTGTACCAGCCAGGTCTCCACATCACTCCCCCACCGAGACCGTGACTACGGGCGTAAGTGAGGTGAAAACCGGACGTGGCGTCCAGAGCGAGTAATGCGTGGAGGTTCGGGTTGCATAGCGGCTGCGGGTAGAGTAGGAGACTGAGGAACATTGGTTTCAAGATCTTTTTCCAACATCATGAAAGCTGGTTTCAACCTATCTACCGAAACGTTGGTATCCTTGTTATTAAGGAGAATACGAAAATATTTTTGACCTCGCTTTAGGACTTTATGAGGTCCAGAATATGGTGGATGCAGGGCTGGACGGACTCCGTCTTGACGAAGAAACACGAAGTCTGAAGTTGTCAGTTCCTTGAAAACAAAAACTGTTTTAGAAGTATGATGTATTGTAGGGATAGGCTTTAGTTTATTAGCGAAGGAGCGTAACCTTGATACGTAGTCTTGCATGTCTAATATAGTGTTAGAATTCGAATGAAAAAATTCGCCAGGAAGGCGCAATGGTTCGCCATAAACAAGTTCGGCTACAGATGACTGTAAGTCTGATTTCCAGGCGCTTCTTATTCCGAGGAGAACCAAAGGGAGAGATTCTGTCCAACTGGAGTCTGCGTTGCACATTATAGCAGCTTTCAATTGTCTGTGCAAGCGCTCAACTAAACCATTGGAAGCTGGATGATATGCTGTTGTCATCTTATGTTGCGAGCCAATTAGCTGAGTTAAATTTTTGAACGTAGAGCTGTCAAATTGTTTACCACGGTCAGTAGTAATGCTGACCGGGCAACCAAAACGGGAAATCCAACCTGTCAAAAATGCATTGGCAGTGGAAGCCGCCGTGATATCGGTGAGTGGTATAACCTCAGGCCAACGAGTAAATCTATCGATAACCGTGAGAGCATAACGAAAACCGTTTGAAATGGGAAGAGGACCTATAAGATCGGTGTGAACATGGAGAAAACGGGCAGGAGGTAATTGAAAAACGCCCAAAGGAGAAGACACGTGCCGTGTTACTTTAGCACGTTGACAAGCTAAACAGCTACGGCACCACTCTCGGCAATCTTTCCGTATGCCAGGCCAGACAAATCTTTGTACCAAAAGATTAACTGTGACATTTATTCCTGGATGAGAGAGAGAATGAATGGCATCAAATACTTGACGGCGTAATGCTTTGACGATAAAAGGTCGAGGAGTAGAAGAACTCACACCACAATAAATGAATGAGGAAGATCCTGAAATAGGAAGTTTAACAAGTTTGAGTGATGAACCCCCTGATAATAAAAGGTTTAATTCAGGATCGTTAGATTGAGCATGAGCAAGCACATCATAGTCAATAGCCTTGGAGGTCAACTCTTCAATCCTGGAAAGGGTATCTGCGACTACATTATCCTTTCCCGAAATATGTTGAATGTCTGATGTAAACTGGGAAATATAGTCGAGGTAACGGAATTGTCTGGGTGAAAATTTGTCTCTATTTGCTTGAAACACAAATGAGATAGGTTTATGGTCTGTAAAAACTGTAAAAACCTGAGCCTCTAACATATGCCGGAAGTATTGAATTGATTTGTATATAGCAAGCAATTCACGATCGTAAGGGCTATACTTAATCTGCGATGGAGAAAGCTTACGTGAAAAGAATGCTAAAGGCTGCCAAAATCCATTTTTAAACTGCTGTAAAACTCCACCTATGGCAGTACTAGACGCGTCAGTGACAAGAGCAAGCTTAGCGCTGCTGTCAGGATGGGCCAGAGTTGCAGCATTGCAGAGACCTCTTTTGCAGTCTTCGAAAGCCCGTTTGCATATGTCATCAAATTTAATAGTCTGATTGTTTTTCACAGAGCCCTTAAGTAGATCGTTTAGGGGTGCTTGTAACTCAGCTGAACGAGGTATGAAGCGATGATAAAAATTATACATACCAAGGAAACGTCTTAGCTCTTTCACAGTTTTGGGCTCTGGAAATGTTTGAATCGCGACAGTTTGATCTGGTAGCGGTTTAACACCTTCAGCGGAAACTGTATAGCCGAGAAAAGTAAGAGTTGAAACACCAAAAGTGCATTTGGAGGTGTTGATGAGAAGACCGTATTTATCAAGTCTAGAGAAAAGTTCACGTAAGTGAAGTTGATGCTCTACGAAATCATGCGAAAATACCAAAATGTCATCTAAGTAACTATATGTAAAGTCAAGACCTTTGGTAACTTCGTCAATGAATCGCTGAAAAGTCTGTCCAGCATTTCTTAGGCCGAAAGTCATCATTGGGTACTCAAAAAGCCCAAAAGGAGTCGTAATTGCCGTTTTGGGAATGTCGGGTGGAAAAACGGGGATTTGATTGTATGCCTTGACAAGGTCGATTTTAGAAAATATAGTGCAACCTGAAAGGCTATAATTGAAATCGTGTATGTGTTTAATGGGGTACCTATCTGGTACAGTGCGAGAATTAAGCATTCGGTAGTCCCCGCAAGGTCTCCAGTTATTGTCCTTTTTAGGAACAAGGTGCAAGGCTGAGGACCAGGGGGCTGTTAGAAGGTCGAGCGGTACCCATCCTAACCATCTCGTCAAACTCACGTTTAGCAATAATAAGTTTGTCTGGATGTAGACGACGTGGTTGGGCAGTAACTGGCGGGCCAGATGTAGTTTTGATGTAGTGCACAGTATTGTGGGGACAGTCACGTGGCCTGCCAGCTGGACGCGTTATGTTTGGGAACTCTTCTAGGAGAATTTCAAAATCGGGGTTAAGTTCCGGATAATTGGTTTTAATGGAAGTGACTGTTTCGGTAGGGTTAAAACCAGATGCAGGTGCAACTAAATATGTAAGTTGATCACAAATCCTGTGATTCCTGCAGTCTACTAAGATGTTGTAATACGCCAGAAAGTCGACGCCAATAATAGGTTTAGTAACGTCAGCGATAACGAACCTCCACCCATACTCACGTCGAAGACCGAAGTTTAATGTAAGATGTATAAAACCATAAGTTGATATTGTAGTGCCGTTGGCTGCGAAAAGTTGGTAGCTTGATTTTGTTTGTTTGTTCTTGATAGCTGTCCGAGGAAACACGCAAATATCAGACCCAGTGTCAATTAAAAACATCATTTTTGTCTTTCTGTCGGTTACAAATAGGCGGCCAGACGAGGGTTGACGACAGTCGTTGGCCGCTACTAACGACCGTCGTTTGAGTTTTCCGCGTCAAATTTGCAGGGCGAGACACATCTTCTTGCTCTAGAACCAAACTGGTAGTGATACCAGCAAAGGTCGCTTGGAGAATTGTTTAGAACAGGCGTCGATGGAGAGCGAGATCGGGAACTAGAACGGAAGCGGCGTCTATTGTCCCAAGTTGAGAGCTTCTGAAAACTTTTCTTAAGTGCTGCAATTTCATGCTTAACTTCTTCACAGCAGTTTCCAGGATTATCCTGACTGGTCGTCGCCACTTGCTTAGTGTAAGGAGCTATATCCGCTAAATCTGCTAATATATATAATGATACTGATGGCTGACTGGCGAGAACACACTGGATATTTGCGGGAAGACGGCTCATCCAAATAGTTTTCAAAAAATCCCCCGGTACTGTCGCTCCAGCTAAACATTGTAGATGCCTTAAAAATTGGGAAGGCTTCCGATCTCCTAATTCTTCCTGTGTTAATATTTGTTGAATTTTTTGATCGTGAGTAGCGCTGAGTCGTTTAATTAATTCTGACTTTAATTTTTCATACCTGTCATTTTGTGGTGGATTGATTATAATGTCTCGAACCTCTTTCGAAAATTGACGGTCCAGATGCCCGATAACATAATTAAATTTGGTTGTATCACTTGTGATCCCGGAGTTGGAGAATTGGCCCTCGACCTGAGCGAACCAGATTTCAGGATCCTCAGGCCAAAACGGTGGAATCCTTACTCCGACTTTGCACAGTTTTGCAGACGTACCGTTTGCGGCAGTGGAACCGGACACAGCCGCCGGGTTGCCGCTGCCCAAACTGCTATCCTTGTGCGCCATGTATATTATAGTTACATAGAAGCTGGATGATATGCTGTTGTCATCTTATGTTGCGAGCCAATTAGCTGAGTTAAATTTTTGAACGTAGAGCTGTCAAATTGTTTACCACGGTCAGTAGTAATGCTGACCGGGCAACCAAAACGGGAAATCCAACCTGTCAAAAATGCATTGGCAGTGGAAGCCGCCGTGATATCGGTGAGTGGTATAACCTCAGGCCAACGAGTAAATCTATCGATAACCGTGAGAGCATAACGAAAACCGTTTGAAATGGGAAGAGGACCTATAAGATCGGTGTGAACATGGAGAAAACGGGCAGGAGGTAATTGAAAAACGCCCAAAGGAGAAGACACGTGCCGTGTTACTTTAGCACGTTGACAAGCTAAACAGCTACGGCACCACTCTCGGCAATCTTTCCGTATGCCAGGCCAGACAAATCTTTGTACCAAAAGATTAACTGTGACATTTATTCCTGGATGAGAGAGAGAATGAATGGCATCAAATACTTGACGGCGTAATGCTTTGACGATAAAAGGTCGAGGAGTAGAAGAACTCACACCACAATAAATGAATGAGGAAGATCCTGAAATAGGAAGTTTAACAAGTTTGAGTGATGAACCCCCTGATAATAAAAGGTTTAATTCAGGATCGTTAGATTGAGCATGAGCAAGCACATCATAGTCAATAGCCTTGGAGGTCAACTCTTCAATCCTGGAAAGGGTATCTGCGACTACATTATCCTTTCCCGAAATATGTTGAATGTCTGATGTAAACTGGGAAATATAGTCGAGGTAACGGAATTGTCTGGGTGAAAATTTGTCTCTATTTGCTTGAAACACAAATGAGATAGGTTTATGGTCTGTAAAAACTGTAAAAACCTGAGCCTCTAACATATGCCGGAAGTATTGAATTGATTTGTATATAGCAAGCAATTCACGATCGTAAGGGCTATACTTAATCTGCGATGGAGAAAGCTTACGTGAAAAGAATGCTAAAGGCTGCCAAAATCCATTTTTAAACTGCTGTAAAACTCCACCTATGGCAGTACTAGACGCGTCAGTGACAAGAGCAAGCTTAGCGCTGCTGTCAGGATGGGCCAGAGTTGCAGCATTGCAGAGACCTCTTTTGCAGTCTTCGAAAGCCCGTTTGCATATGTCATCAAATTTAATAGTCTGATTGTTTTTCACAGAGCCCTTAAGTAGATCGTTTAGGGGTGCTTGTAACTCAGCTGAACGAGGTATGAAGCGATGATAAAAATTATACATACCAAGGAAACGTCTTAGCTCTTTCACAGTTTTGGGCTCTGGAAATGTTTGAATCGCGACAGTTTGATCTGGTAGCGGTTTAACACCTTCAGCGGAAACTGTATAGCCGAGAAAAGTAAGAGTTGAAACACCAAAAGTGCATTTGGAGGTGTTGATGAGAAGACCGTATTTATCAAGTCTAGAGAAAAGTTCACGTAAGTGAAGTTGATGCTCTACGAAATCATGCGAAAATACCAAAATGTCATCTAAGTAACTATATGTAAAGTCAAGACCTTTGGTAACTTCGTCAATGAATCGCTGAAAAGTCTGTCCAGCATTTCTTAGGCCGAAAGTCATCATTGGGTACTCAAAAAGCCCAAAAGGAGTCGTAATTGCCGTTTTGGGAATGTCGGGTGGAAAAACGGGGATTTGATTGTATGCCTTGACAAGGTCGATTTTAGAAAATATAGTGCAACCTGAAAGGCTATAATTGAAATCGTGTATGTGTTTAATGGGGTACCTATCTGGTACAGTGCGAGAATTAAGCATTCGGTAGTCCCCGCAAGGTCTCCAGTTATTGTCCTTTTTAGGAACAAGGTGCAAGGCTGAGGACCAGGGGGCTGTTAGAAGGTCGAGCGGTACCCATCCTAACCATCTCGTCAAACTCACGTTTAGCAATAATAAGTTTGTCTGGATGTAGACGACGTGGTTGGGCAGTAACTGGCGGGCCAGATGTAGTTTTGATGTAGTGCACAGTATTGTGGGGACAGTCACGTGGCCTGCCAGCTGGACGCGTTATGTTTGGGAACTCTTCTAGGAGAATTTCAAAATCGGGGTTAAGTTCCGGATAATTGGTTTTAATGGAAGTGACTGTTTCGGTAGGGTTAAAACCAGATGCAGGTGCAACTAAATATGTAAGTTGATCACAAATCCTGTGATTCCTGCAGTCTACTAAGATGTTGTAATACGCCAGAAAGTCGACGCCAATAATAGGTTTAGTAACGTCAGCGATAACGAACCTCCACCCATACTCACGTCGAAGACCGAAGTTTAATGTAAGATGTATAAAACCATAAGTTGATATTGTAGTGCCGTTGGCTGCGAAAAGTTGGTAGCTTGATTTTGTTTGTTTGTTCTTGATAGCTGTCCGAGGAAACACGCAAATATCAGACCCAGTGTCAATTAAAAACATCATTTTTGTCTTTCTGTCGGTTACAAATAGGCGGCCAGACGAGGGTTGACGACAGTCGTTGGCCGCTACTAACGACCGTCGTTTGAGTTTTCCGCGTCAAATTTGCAGGGCGAGACACATCTTCTTGCTCTAGAACCAAACTGGTAGTGATACCAGCAAAGGTCGCTTGGAGAATTGTTTAGAACAGGCGTCGATGGAGAGCGAGATCGGGAACTAGAACGGAAGCGGCGTCTATTGTCCCAAGTTGAGAGCTTCTGAAAACTTTTCTTAAGTGCTGCAATTTCATGCTTAACTTCTTCACAGCAGTTTCCAGGATTATCCTGACTGGTCGTCGCCACTTGCTTAGTGTAAGTAGCTATATCCGCTAAATCTGCTAATATATATAATGATACTGATGGCTGACTGGCGAGAACACACTGGATATTTGCGGGAAGACGGCTCATCCAAATAGTTTTCAAAAAATCCCCCGGTACTGTCGCTCCAGCTAAACATTGTAGATGCCTTAAAAATTGGGAAGGCTTCCGATCTCCTAATTCTTCCTGTGTTAATATTTGTTGAATTTTTTGATCGTGAGTAGCGCTGAGTCGTTTAATTAATTCTGACTTTAATTTTTCATACCTGTCATTTTGTGGTGGATTGATTATAATGTCTCGAACCTCTTTCGAAAATTGACGGTCCAGATGCCCGATAACATAATTAAATTTGGTTGTATCACTTGTGATCCCGGAGTTGGAGAATTGGCCCTCGACCTGAGCGAACCAGATTTCAGGATCCTCAGGCCAAAACGGTGGAATCCTTACTCCGACTTTGCACAGTTTTGCAGACGTACCGTTTGCGGCAGTGGAACCGGACACAGCCGCCGGGTTGCCGCTGCCCAAACTGCTATCCTTGTGCGCCATGTATATTATAGTTACATAATAGTAGTTCAATTCGGTGGTCACCAATGTGGAGTTGCAGGAATGTAATAGTTAAACGCTGAAATAATCTTGAAATACTCGTATATATTCGTTGAATTATATTTACATTCAGTAACGTCAAAAACCAAGATGACGTGCAAAATATCAAATATAATATTATAAAGTAAACGTAGGAAAGTGTACCAGCCAGGTCTCCACAACGTTTTTGAATTTTAAATTTAAAAAAATAATATGGAAGGGGGTAGGTAGGTCCCCCCGGGGGTGCCCGCCTTGTCGCGGCGGGGGGGCTTAGTAACCGTGGTAGTACTCGCCACACTATCCACGGTGAAGCTAAGCGGCACCCGAGGTGGAGCCGCTGTGCGAGGGCTCTGTATGCGTCGGCGGGGCTTTTCGCATAAGCGGCTAGGTGGGACTCTGGGGTCAGTCGTGTCGTCATGACCCGTGACGCGGCTGACTCTAGAACAAGGTATGCCGCTCCGCTGGGCTCTGGGTATTCCAGCAGAGTCCATTGCGGATGCGGCTATATACGGGGTCGGCTGTTCCCCATGGCAGCCGACCTGTGGAATCGGTCGCGCTTTCGAGCGCGGCCTTCTCCGAGCTGGAACCGGTGGCACTTACCGGTTGAGGTGTTGGTGTTGAAGATGTGACCGGCCGTGCGGGCTTTCCGTGCGGCCGGTACTGAGGTGGGGGTCTGGGGTCAGACGTGCCGCTAAGTGCGCGGCACGGCCGGTCCGAGACCAAATGGTATGAAGAAATCACCGGCCGCGCGGGGCGCCGTGCGGCCTGGTTTTTAAAATGGGGTTCTGGGTCGGTCGTACTGTCTTCGCTCGCGGTGCGGCCGTCTCGAGCCAAAGAATGAGGGAAGTTGTTACCGGCCGTGCGGGTTTCTTCCGTGCGGCCGGTTCCGAGGTGGGGTCTGGGGTCGGTCGTGCTGCATTGTTTGCGAAGCGGCCGGCCTAAGACCAAATAGACGTTAAAGGTGTTACCGGCCGTACGGGTTTTCCTTGCGGCCGGTTTCGAGATGGGGTCCGGGGTCGGTCGTGCTGCTCTGTCGTGGCGCGGCCGGCCTGAGATTGAATGTGATGTAAGGTGTTACCGGCCGTGCTGGTCTGTCGCGGTGCGGCCGGTTTCGAGGTGGGTCTGGGGTCGGACGTGCCGTTATGAGCGCGGCACGGCCGACTCGGGACCAAGGTTGGCTGTAGGTGTGACCGGCCGTACGTGCCTTTTCGTGCGGTCGGTCGGGAGATGGGGTCGGCTGTGCTTCGTGGTGCAGCTGACCAGAAGAGGCAGGATAGGTCGTGCCTTCGGGTGCGGCCCTTCCGAGGCGGTCGCCGGTGGCGCAGCTTGCGCTGCCGTTCGAACCATGACCCGACTGCACTTTCCATCGCGGTCGGGTCGCCGCGGTCTCCGGTGGCGGTTGAGGGGGAAATCAGCCGCTGCTCAACCGGGGACCAAGGTGGAAGGCGCAGGAGTTTGTACTCGCTGCTGCGCCTGCTCTGGGTAAAACCAGAGCAGATATAATGCAAGTAGTGTTAGTAGGATTATTTTAAAGTAGACCATACCAGAATATGGTATGCCATCAGTGCCATCACATTTGTTTTCTATAGAGGTATGTATGAACAAAGGACATAGGTAGCATTATTTCCCTCCAGCTAGGTATGCAAATTTTTTTTATGCCTCTTTCGCTTCATCTCAGTATCTGCAGTAGGTAGTATCTAAGCCATGCGCTGACAATACCTATTTGATACCAGCTTGATACTTTACATTCCTTTTTATTTCTTTCTTCACGGGTTGTACAGCTCCCGAAACTGTGTTACGGTTCCAGGGTACCCAGCGGAAGACCAAGAAGTCTCCCTCGTTTAGCCGATGGTATTTGTGAGGCCTGTGAGATATATTTAGATGAAAAGCCTCTAAGTATGGTTTGTCGGATTATATACCTACGTAAGTTTTTAATTAAAAACCCCATGGGTACCTACATTTACATTTCTTTGGTTTCTCATGGGAAATTGGCAAGTTATATTTATCTAAATTAATATAAAACTGTCGTGTCGCCAGGGCCGGATTTACTCTTAGTGCCGCATGCCGCCCTGGGGCTACGTGAAAAATTACTTAAATCATACAATATATAAATAAAATAAATAAAATGAATCATTTATTCTTTTTATTATAAATGGGATAAATGATTTTTTGCCGCCCCTGGAAATTTGCCGCCCTGGGCACTGGCCCCTGTGGCCCCTAGTGTAAATCCAGGCAGACTGCATGGTAATCAACGTACAGCCTAAACCACTGAACTCTGAAGATGTAAATATGAAAATTGGATGGTATATAAATATCCTTATGGGTTGTAGAGGTGCACTAAGAAAGGATTAAGGATTATGCTAAAACAGCTACATGGATTTGAATGAAGTCTTATTTGTACAGGCTACTTTTTATTCGTGAAGAACGGTTTTATACGAAAAGCTTATTAAATTTTTAGGTACCTAGATACCGTAGATACCTAGGATATTTAGGTAATAAGGCATATTGATTATAGCAAGGCAAAAGTCAAAAATGTTAGTTAAATGCCATGCTCATTAAATTCACAGATCTTGACAAACAAAATGTAAATAGGTAGGTACTAAATAATATATAGGTAACTCAGTTTGTAGGTTCTGTAGAAAATAAGTAGGTATGTATTATGTAATCAATAATTTTACGAATATCACTGAATTTGTCGCATGATGGTCGCATTTTCGTTGGGTAGAGGGTGGGACAAGGTTGTCAAGGTTACCTACTGAAAAAACTGTGTCAGGGTTGTTTAGGATTAGGCCTTGATAATGCCTACCCTACCTACAATATAAGCATAAGTACAAATAATCAATTTAGTTATCTTTATTGCTTCATCGATTTCAATACAAATTATTTTTAACTTTAAATTGCGGAATCCTATACACTGGAACATGTAAATAAATAAATCAGCCGGTATCTTTAATAATAGTCCAGTAAAAATAAAGAGTACATTTATAGCTTAAAAACTGAACGAAAATGGCATACTTCATAATTTTATCGGATTATACTGATTGGGGTCAGTGATGTGATGTCATATTCGGGTATTCTTTTTTTAAAAGTGACGTTAATTTCGTTTTGTAGCGAAGACCGTGCAACCTTTTTTCTGGTTTTCTTTGTTTTTAAATTGTAATTAAAAAGTAAAATAAAAAATATACAAGATCTTTTAAAAAAATGTCTCACAAAACGGCCGGTGAGTTAATTTTATTAGCCATTTTTAAAGATAATGTAAGAATGAAGTTGATACATCTATTTTATTAAATCGATATTTTACATGTTTCTATAGTACCTACCTACATATTTAATTCAACATATTATTATAAATACTAGAAATTAAAAAGTTGGGTTAGGTTAAATTATGATGGTTGCTTTAATTAAATTGATGTTTAATTTAAGTTTTATAGCAAACAAAACATGAACAGCTGTGGTGACGTCATGCATTATTATTACGTTATGCAGTTTTTAATAAAACATATTTTAAATTTACTATAAGTACCTACATAAATAAATGAAATGTTTATTATATTTTGTCTCTTTATAATTTTTTAATTCTAAAAATATTCTAGAATAATTAATTTATAAGCTATACATATTTGTAATTTATTTGTCTAATTTTAGTAATGATGGCATTAATGATATGGTAATATTTTAGATGAGTGAATCATGACATCATAATCTTTGCCAATATTTGAATCTGAACAGATCAAAATGATCCTTATTGCTCAGAAATTTAAGTTCATATTATAATATAAAAGTATGATTCTCTATGTTTACTTTCTTTACTATACTGGTGCAATGAAACCTCCTTGGCCTACTTATTCTAAATTTAAAATTGATTGCAAATTTTATAGTCTACCCAAAATTATAATATCAGAATTTGTCTAATAAATATTATATTTATTATCACACCTTTTCTTCCATGAGGGGTAGACAGAGACAATAGAATATCATTTGATATGATCTTGACATTTTTTTTTACATACATAAGCATGTATTGCATGTATTTTGAATGTTGACCTTAATTTAAGGGTGTCCTCTGCGGGCTTCTTCAATAAATATTATTATTTATCCCAAGAATATTAAGACAATTTAGAATTTAAGAGGCTTTTCCGTCTCATTATTTAACAGAGCTGGCTAAGTACAGCCTTGCAAATTATCCCCTAGGTATCCAGCCCTGCAAGCATGACCAATTTTACAGTAGTTGCTATTGTCGCTAATGATGTGTAACATAATATGTCTTCACCTTCCCCTTCCAGAGTAAAAGTTGTTTATTTGTTAGTATTGTACAAAATGTAAAATCTAAATTTAAGTATCAATAGGTTCCTTACTCCAAATAAATAAATATCAGTAGTTGCTATTGTCGCTAATGATGTGTAACATAATATGTCTTCACCTTCCCCTTCCAGAGTAAAAGTTGTTTATTTGTTAGTATTGTACAAAATGTAAAATCTAAATTTAAGTATCAATAGGTTCCTTACTCCAAATAAATAAATATTAGAATTTCCTTACTCGTAGATTAGAATATAATATGTTGTTTATGCTTGTGCTTTAGAATATAATAATGTATTGGTGTCATGTAATATGGAAGTAATAATGTGCCACTTACTGTATTTTGCATACCAGGAATCTGGTGAAAGTGCCTAGGCTTTCTGCAAATAAATATCTTTCTTTCTTTCTTTCTTTCCATGATACTGAACATTTTTGCTCTTGCTGAAGTGTGTTTTTCAACTGTGACTTTGGCCTGTTGGATCTGTAACACTGAAGGATGCATTATACACGGAACACTTCCTAACCTTCAGTGTATCATGGCAGGTCTCTAATTGGGTCACTCTCCAATAAAAGATAATACTGTTCACTCTACTATAATGACATAAACCTGCTTGCTAGGCAGATCTATATCTTTTTAGTTCAAAACTACTTTTTTTTTAAATTTTAATCACAACATCATCTTTTTTTCTCTAATGACATCGTTCCGGATGCGGTCTATACGCTTTATATCACACATTCTACGTAAAGACCGCATTTCCACTGCATTTATCTTACTTTTTACTTCTTATTCCATACCCAAGTCTCGCTTCCATAAGTAAGTGATGGAACTAAAACAGCATTATGTATATTAATTTTACTTTTAATTGTAAGTTGTGTATTTCTGCATACATTATTTTAGGTTATTAAGAGTAGATATATTAATATTTTTCAGGTCCATTACCCCCACCATCATTAAAAGACAAGATGAGACTATACCATGTCCATATGAACCCATATGGACATAGAGTCAAGCTGGTCTTAGATGCTAAACATGTGTCATATGAAATATTAAACTTGAATCCGCTGCAGCAATTACCTAATTGGTTTGTTCAGAAAAATCCCAGATGTAAGTATGAAAATTAAAAAAATAAGTGTAATGGACAACATTTCATTTTTCGTAAGGTACCAAAATTCGAAAACCATTTGGAGATTACATGCTAGAAAGCTTATTTTTCATTTTTTTATATTTTTATATCCTTTAATTTTCGAGTTATTTTAAAAATACTGAAATATTGAAAAATGAGGATTAATAGGTGCCCTAATCTGTGCTAACCCTCTAATTTAAAAATACTAATGTCTGTTGGCAGAGTTGTTAGTTATTGAACTCAGGTGTTGCCTTCTATTAATTTTACCCATTTTTATTCCATTTGAAGCTAAATTAATAATTATTCTTTAAATAATATTATAAAAATACTTCTTTTATATAATATTTTTTGGAAGTTTTGCTAGTTTCGAATGGGCTATCACAGGAAATATATTTACGAGTGAAACCGCGGACAAAAGCTAGTATTATTATATACATTATGAATAATGTTGTAGGCGATTTGAGTTCCGGCTACGGCAACACCTATTTGGAACACGGTATATTATACTCTTTGCATTTCTATAACGTTTACTCTGTGGCTTGACTGACACTATCAGTCACTTTCTTTGGGTGACAGTTTATATTTCTTAATTTTAGTCCTAGCTAAGGTTTTTAGTTTATAAGTCCTCAGAATGTATAAAAATTCATAATTAAATTAAAAATATAAAAACTCAACCAAAAATAAAATACAAAAATACGTGTAACTTATTTTTTAATATATTTTTAATTAAAGTAATAAAAATGGGTGATTAAAAAAATGAAATGTTGTCCATTTTTAGTTCTTTTTTTTTAAATTTTAAGTGAAGGATTAGTCATTGGTATCTCTTCTTTGTTTTGATAGAGCATGTTTGCCAGTTGAGTCCAATATAATAGAATATTAGGTATTGATGAAATTAAATTTTGCTTTTTTTAGCAACTAAATGCATATACAGGGCGTCCCACAGTCATGCCACATGGAGGGAAAGTATATTAAATATTGAAGATAGGATATTTTACTGATTTTTAATAATAAGTAGAACTGCATTCACAGTTTTGTTTTTAAATCGCCTGCCTCAATCGGGAATCGAACTCTCCAAATGTGAAAAAAAAACCACATGTATTTTATGATAACCGTCCAAAGGGTTAATCATAAGGATACATTTTTCCTAAATAACATAGCATCTTAAATAAAAGGAAGATCATGAAATTTAGCAACATTGCCATTTTCTTTCTCATGCATTACGGGATATACTATTTCACAGGGGTGAAACCGATAATAAAATGTTAAATTTCATAAAATACTATAGCTTTCGTCCCGGGCTTCATTTTGTGGGTAGGGTTACCAGGCCGGACATAGTTAGGCTTTTTGAATGCTTGTCTGGCTTTTGTTAGGCTTTTTACATTTGACCAGTCATTTCATTAGAATTTAAAAAGATTTATGGTAAATGATCAAAAAAGCCTGGTTTTACATACAACATTTTTTTAATTAGGTTTGATGACCTGGCAACCCTATCTGTGGGGCTCATACTAACTTTCATCCCCTAATATAGACTCTTAGGGGGTGCGTTAAAAAAATATTAACCTATGTCCTTTCCTAGAGTTCAAGCTTTCTCTGTATCTTTCTTCAAAATCGGTTCAGTGGTTTAGCCGTGAGAGTAGGTATAACAGACAGACGTGAGTTGCTTTTACATATGATTTAATTTAATTTATTATAAAATTTTCAGTAAAAATACCAGTTTTGGAGATACCAACAGACAGTGGGGACAGATTTCTGTTTGAGAGTGTAGTTATATGCGATTACCTCGATGAGAAATATACCAGGAACCAACTACATAACTCTGATCCATATCTTAAAGCGCAAGATAGATTGCTTATTGAAAGATTTAATGAGGTGAGACCAATATATCTTCATCACAACCATATAGGTACTCTGCGTTGTGGCCAGAGACAGTAACAGTGTACACATATAGCCAGTTAAATTATAAGTTTATTTCACAACTATTAAATTATACAGTTTAGTAGTTTACAAAAGGGGTTTTTTTTTTTTTACAAATACTCGCATATATATATACATAATTTTTTACAATAATTTATATCATAAAACATAATGACACACACCCACCTACCCACAAAGGGAAACAGTCTAAAACCGTTGAAAACTACTTTAGAATAGGAAGTTCCCTGACCTCTGTGCTAGGATAACCTGTGTTACAGAGGTCAGTTTATTCCGCATATTTCATGCATACCTACATAAATATTTAAAAACATGTGCACACCGGGTATATACTTTCATATTCCAGTGCAAACAAAACCTAGCACTAATTAAACATTTACAAACCGTTTTAAGATTAAACGGAATAAGTGGACGTTTACGTAAAAAATAATACTAGATGACCCGCGCGAAAACTTAGTTCATCAGATGGCGTCTTTTATAAAATACATAAATTAGTCTAATTTTAAAATTTAATTTTGATGTTTGATTATTTTTCGTCATTCAAAATGGCGTATCCAACATTAACTTTGATACAGTAGGTACCTATTAAGGAAGATACGGCGTACCAAGAAAAAAACACCCTTTAGAAATAATATATGTATCTATACACCGTTATTCATAAACGCTTATTAGCAACGTTTTTGTTAAAATGTGTTTTGTTTCTTTCTATTATTAGTAAAGACAGGTTTGTTAGAGAGTGACAAAACATATTTTAACAAAAACGTTGCTAATAAACGTTTATGAATAAAGGCCATAGATTATAATTGCTTTTTAAAAAAAGTGTTGGTTAAGCCTTCAAAAATGATACACTGAAAAATGTGCTTTCCGAAAGCAAATGCACAAGTCACTATAAAAAAAATCCCAAATCGCTTCAAGTGTGCCTATAAAATTAGAAGAGTTCTTGATTTCTCCAGGATCCCATCATCAGATCCTGACCTGATGACCATGAGACCACCTGGGAAGTATAAAAACAAAAAAAAAATCAAAATCGTCTTCAAGTAATCGGGGAACATACTTAAAAAAATCAAAAATATCCGACGAATTGAGAACCTCCTCCTTTTCTTGAAGATCGGTTAATAAAAATAGAATTAAAGAGCCATGTTACTTACCCCCAGGTAGCGATGCGACATCTATCGACGCGATGTGGCGTCACAATATAAGCTTGTTTGCGTAATGAACTCAGTAAACCGCGCTATCTTGTCGATATCTCTTTAAAAAGTTATTACAAAGATACACTTGAAAAAGAATCGTTAAAATAACCAAGTATAAGATAATATAGGCCAAGATTCACGTACCACAAACATGAGAATGAACGATTTTACAAAAAATCGGTCTTGCGAAAATACACAAAAGGGGCATATGCTCTTCCTGTATTATACAAAAAATATTAGAAATAGCCAGTTGTAGTTAATATTTTCATAAAGTAGGTATGTAAAATTATCTATAGGATAAATACGAGAAAATGGTAGGTACATTAGTAAATCGGTTGACAATATGCGTGAAATTGATGACTTTCTACTTAGGTGTAACTGATTTTCATATTTTTTTTATATTCATACTGTGTCAAATATATTTTTCGAAAGCTATTTAAATTTTGTCAAGGTGGTCAAGGTCATCTTGTATCTGTCAAAAATACGGCTCTTTAGAACCCTGAATAATAAAACTATGGCTCAATCCAATTTCAAATAATAGCAATCCTTTTGGGGTGAGGAGATGTTGTATAAATAAACTCACGTTTCCAGGATTAACTTAGATTTGCCATATTTTTGACAGATACAAGATGACTGAGAGCCACGGGTCCTTAAGAGTGTGGCGACATTGTATGGTGACACGATACATTAAGAAGGTAATGTCAATGGACGTCAGACAGAGACATGTACCTACGATAGAGACGTGTTATTTTAATTTAGTTAAACACGAGGTTTAATATTATGTTTATTGAAATACACCAAGTGAATTTACGTGTGGTTTAATTGTTATTAATATAGGCGTAACATTTTTTTTTTTTTTTTCTTTTTTTTTACAAATAAATAATTTATTAAAAAACTATAGGCGTATGTTACGCCTATATTAATAACAATTAAACCACACGTAAATTCACTTGGTGTATTTCAATAAACATAATATTAAACCTCATGTTTAACTAATTTAAAATAACACGTCTCTATCGTACATGTCTCTGTCTGACGTCCATTGACATTACCTTCTTAATGTATCGTGTCACCATACAATGTCGCCACAAGAGCTTGCCACTGTTACCTATTCTCTACTCTAAATTTGACTTACTGGTATTTTTCCAGCTTATAAAAGGTTGCCTGGAGTGTTTCGATACAAACTTCGCTTACGGCAGCGATCAAATATTGCAGACGTTGGAAATTTTCGAAAATGAATTAGAGTCGAGAGGTACCTGCTTTTTTGGCGGGAACTCGCGACCTGGTATGCTCGATTATATGATATGGCCTTGGATCGAGAGGTTGTACTTACTTAGATGTGTGAACGCGAAGAAATTCGACGAGAAACGGGTCAAGTTTCCCAATTTTGTGAGTATATAAGATTTTGTATTACCCTTAATCAATCGTAATTGTTTCTGCCTACCCCTTTTGGGATAAAAGGCGTGATGATAGATAGATAACACGTCGACACGATTTTTGGGGTTTGAGTTCTAAATATCAAATTTCAATTTCTCTTACGTAACTAATAAAGGGAAAATAGATTTTTTTGTTAAAGTTGCTCATACAATGAAATCAATTAAATTCTTCAAAACTTACTTTAAAAACTAAAAATGGAAATTTAAGTATTTTTCGATGTCTAGAATCAGAATTCATGCATTAGAACCGATTAGAAGAGAAAAAAAATTTTTGTCGACCTGTGTGTTATCAATCGATTGACGGATTGATCCGTCGTGAAAAAAAAGGAAAAGTCAAGTGGAGTGGCCAGTTCTGTTGAGGTATATTTTGTTTTCTAGTTCACATATAAATTGTATTGATCTCCCAAAATGGCGGACTATAATGTTGCCACATTAAAATTATTTTACTTTGCAGGCCGATTGGGGTGACCAGATGCAACTCGACCAAGTAGTGAAGAAGCACGCTATATCTCCTTCAGAATATTTCGATTACTACAAGAACGCGCGCACACAATCCATGGGCTATTATCTGTAATTGTCTTACGATATATCATATATCATTAGTCATGACGGACTAATTATTAGCTTTAGTAAAGGCTTTAGTATAAGGCCGAGCGCGCACTACGGCATTGAGGTGCCAGAAATAAAATAATACCCATTGAGCTTTAGAAAGAGACTTCAGTTTTGTAGAGCGTCGTCTCTTTCATTAAGGACCGTTGCTCTCAGTCATCTTGTATCTGTCAAAAATATGGCAAATCTCAGTGAATCCTGAAAAGTTGAGTTTATTTATACAACATTTTCATCCCACACAGATGATAGTTATTATTTTAAATTAGATTGAGACATATTTTTATTATTAAGAGTTCTAAATAGCAATAGCATAAATAAACCTTTCCAGGATTAACTGAGATTTGCCATATTTTTGACAGTTATAAGATGACCTTGACTAACGGCCCTTAACACATGTGACGTTGCGACAGTGGCAACGAGGTGCTAAACTTAGAGCTCTCTTGGTCGCGTAACCAACTAAATAACGCACTTGTTCGAACATTTTGCATCTCTTTCACCCAATATCCGAGCAATAGAAATAAATAGAGAAAGAAAATTTCCAAACAAAATCGGTACAATAAAATACACAAAACGGACAGCAATTCAAGTATTGTACAAAAAATATTAGAAATAGCAAGTTCTCTAGTTAATGGATCCATAAAGTATACTTATGAAATTGTTTTTACTCGATATGTCAAAAAAAAATATGTGCGTGAAATTGATGACTTCAGGGCTTCATAAAACCTGATTTTAACATATTTTTTACATATTGAGTATAGATAATTTCATATACTTTAAGGATCCATTAACTAGAACTTGCTATTTTTAATAAGCTTTGTACAATACTTGAATTCGGTATGTAAAGTAAAAGCTAAGGTACGATTTTTATATTTTTATTTTAAAGATTAAGCTATTTTAAGAAACTAATTTGAATATTTTTGATTTCTATACAGTAGTTTTTTTATAATAAATTATCAAAGTTTTGGCACTGATGACGTCATTTTGTCGGCTGAATACTTCAATACCTTTGATATGTTGGTACAGAAAAAAGAACATCTTTGTTCTTTGAGTTTGACATTTAACAAACAATAGTGTTGCCGTCTCTAAATCCTACAAAATCTACCAAAACCTACCACTTCTACATAAAACATATTAAAACAACAACAAAGAAACACATATTTACGGCTTTTATACCGTAGTCTGCATAGTTGTTGTGATACAAAATATATACAAAGGTCAAAGAATATCCTACCATAAAAAATGCTTAAACATTCTTTCTAAATAATAAACTAGATTAGTTATAAAAGCTACTGAAACAGTAGTATATCTAGTAACAGGGTAACATTGGTTGACAAGTTGACAAGTAAATATTTTGCTTTTATTTAGCCGATATAATGACGTCATTCATAGGTGAAATGTAGGTTAAGTAAATTATTTGTTTTTGAAAAAATAAGGACAATCTCACGATTTTAAGAGTTATAAATTGAAAAATACGGATTATTAAACCAATGTCTCGAAACGGTTTTGGATTCAGCATACCTTAACTTTTACTTTACCTACCGAATTGCTGAAGTCCGTTTTTGTATGGGACAAAAGTTATGAGGCTCTCCTTAAGTCTTTTACTAAAGCTCCATTGGGTATTATTTTCATCCTGGCACTGTAAACACAAACGCATTTGAAAAACGTTTTAGTTATATATAGTCACCCAATGACAAATTTGTCATTCAAAATGATAGAGGGAGACAGTCACATTTACTTAAAGTAATTCACGTTTCATAAAAAAATTAAGCCTCTAAAACACTTAGAGGCTTTAACATCTAAATATATATCTCAACAGAACTAGCCACTCGTTAGGTATAGCCTCACAAATACCATCGGCTAAACGAGGGAGACTTGGTCTTCCGCAGGGTACCCTGGAACCGTAACACGATTTCGGGAGCTGAACCCGTGAAGAAAGAAAAAAAAAAGAAAAAAAAAAAAAAAAAATCAATGAAATTTAGAGGAAAACAGTACCTTTTTACTGAGACTACCTAAAAGGAACCGAATATAACTCGTGTTGTACAAAAAAGTGACAAAACCAGTGTAAAGTGACAAAATGTTTGTCACTTTTATTTATATGTATACACAATGTTACCATTAGGATGTAATGTAATTATTTTAAGTGCCTTTAATCACATATTTTTAATGTAGTTGGGACTTGGTTGCGAATAAATTAATACTTACTAATGCACAAATTCTTAATAAAAATAATGGGCAAGAAAACGCAAAGCTATTTACAAATGGCGCTGCATACACTAGACCAGTCATGTCAAAACATGCGGCTGAAATCAATTTTTAAAACAGTCAGATAATGAGGCCCGCGAGGTTTTTGAAAACGCGCGCGCAGCAAACAAGTATCCTTTTTATTGAAAATTTAATAAATATACATATAATAAGTATTATTTAATAATACTTCTTTTTGTTAAGATTTTCAGTACTTTGTTTCCATTAAAATTAGGTTTTGCGGCCCACCTAGTTCACTGTCTTTATGCTTTTGGCCCACCAGTGACTTTGAGTTTGACATGGCTGCACTAGACTCATAACAAATATCTGTCATTATAGATTGTTTTGTAATCACCGTTTTTATTTAATTATTGTGCAGCTAACGTCGCTCTTTATTTTTGAATATTTTTTGAAAATAAAATTACATTAGAAACATTTCTAGACAAAAATATATATTATTAAGATTAGTTAAATATTATTATCTATACTAACATCACTATTATAATTATAAACGTATTAGATAAATTATACAATGTTTTATCTCCCTCTAATGGAGACAACCATATTATTATTGGTTTGTTGTTTTTTTTTGTTGAAGTTTATTTATATAAGATAAAATGCAATATAACATAATTTTTTTTAGTTAATATTTCGATTTGTGTACTTAATTTTTTTTTGTTAATATTTGTTAATAAGTTATGGTTTATAGCCATTGTAGGTTTTTTTTATTGCTTTGATAATTATGTTGTTGAATGCATTGAAATAATACTAACGTTTGGAAGTGACTTCTCAAAAGTGCTTAAAAAAATACATCTCTCTTTCATAT
Source organism: Nemapogon koenigi (assembly GCA_963924495.1). NCBI lineage: Eukaryota > Metazoa > Arthropoda > Insecta > Lepidoptera > Tineidae > Nemapogon > Nemapogon koenigi. Next base: position 7,286,903 of record OZ004655.1, read on the forward strand.
GAGTGAAAGAGAGGAAATTATATAATTTTAAATAAAATATTTGTTGAGTTGTGAATGTGTAAAAATCAATTATTTTTTTATAAATTAAAGTAATAAAAATTTAGTTTTATGTAATAAAAAAAGATGGCTAAATAACTGTAGCCTTGGCCAAATTTGGCCAGTATGGCAATAAACAAGAAAATCGGCTGTATGGCGGTCTGCCTTTGCCTTTTCCGAAAATATTATTAATTGACAGTCTTATCAGCATTTATAAGGAACTAGCGGGCCCTGCAGACGTTGTCCTGCCCAAACGTTGGCTTGGCTGCTATTTACTTTCCTTCGTCCGTGGAAAACAACTACCACTACCCCTACCCCTACTCCAACCACTACTATCATATGTCCGTCTCCTGGCTCTAAGCTACCTCCCACCATTTTTCAGCCAAATCGGTACAGCCGTTTTTGAGTTATAAATAACCTAACTAACCTACCTGGCCTACCGACTCTGGAATTAACACATTTCCGTGGTAGAAAGTATAATACAGCGCCATCTATTGACGTTTGCAAATACATTTTAGTACACATGTAAAACTCAAGATGACGCCATATATTCACAATTAAAATTTATAATTTTAGCTACCCCTACTCCAACCCCTACCACTATCCTATGTCCTTCTCCTGGCTCTAAACTACCTCCCTGCCAATTTTCAGCTAAATCGGTTCAGCCGTTCTTGAGTTATAAGTGAAGTAACTAACACGACTTTCTTTTATATATATAGATACCGCGCTCACTACAGGAACTACTGAAGAATCCGAACACATTTTATGCCTTTTATATCTATATTGTTTCATCAATTGAAGATGTATAAATTAAAATTTGGAAGATGACTTGGACTCGTCTTATAATACGAGAAATAATCACAGACTTGGTTTGGCCTTTAGTATGAAAAAAAAGGAATAAATGGAACAAAAAGAAACGTGTTATAACTTTTTAAATATATCTTAGCTAAGCTAAACCGCATTATTCATATCTTTAGTCATTTTCCAGTTTTTTTTTAAATAAGTCTTAGATTAATTTATAAAAGAAAATAAAAATTTAAGCTTTGTAGCAGATAAACTTCATGAAATTAATGAAATATTGTTCATAAAGACTCCGCTGTCCGTCCGTCCGTCTGTCTGTCTATCTGTCCGTCTGTCACCAGGCTGTATCTCATGAACCGTGATAGTTAGACAGTTGAAATTTTCACAGATGATGTATTTCTGTTGCCGCTATAACAACAAATCCAAAAAAAAAAACAGAATAAAATAAATATTTAAGGGAGCCCCATACAACAAACGTGATTTTTTTTGTTCGTTTTTATACATAATGGTACACAACCCTTCGTGCGCGAGTCCGACTCGCACTTGGCCGGTTTTGGAGCACATTTGTTTGAAATTTCACTTCTATACGTTAGTAGTTAATAATAGTTCAATAGGACTAAACACATAGTCATAGTTATATGTCATATATAGGTTATAGTCGCCATTATTTTTTCATACCTATAGATAATGAATAGTATAATTATGTTCGGTATCACGCTGCCCCAATGACGTGCGTCAATAACGGCAACGTGGAATCTATGATATATGACGTTTATGTTTTTATAAAAACAGCATTTTCTTTATAATTTTTTTACATGTTTTTTTTTTACAAAATGGGAGCTCATCGAAGTAATTGTGTTTATTATGTAATATTACTGGTCACTTAAAAAGAGCGCTGGCGGTCGGTTTGCTCATTGAGAAGTTTATTTGGTGAGTGCTCGCTGATCAGGCCAATTCAAGGTTCTTTTTACGTGACGAGACCTATATAAAGCATTTAGTTTGTGTTTGTTTTATAAATAATTTGTTGGTAAAGATCTTAAAATAATGTAGGTAGTATATTTTTTATTTATCTAATCTAATCTTAGTTTTAATTATAATGGATCAAATTATTATTTCACTAATATCCAGTGAAAATATTTTTTTCGAGCTTATATTTGTATCCCGCCCAGATAAAGAATGTTATTGAAAATGACGATTTGTGTATGGGCATCTCACTCACACAATATAGTAGGTGAGCGAGAGGGAAATAGAAAATGGCGACATTTTAATGACATTCTTTATCTGTACGGGTTAAACAGGTTATCTCGAAGGCAAAGACAGCATAAAAGGAGTGGATAGGGGTGAATAGAGCCCCGCGTTTGCCTTAGCATCTTTGTTACCGTTGCATTTTTTTCCCCACGGGTTGTCTTGTTATCGTTTCCATCTTAGGGTACCTAGCGAAAGACTAACCAAATTTTCCTCATTTAGCCGATATGGTATTTGTGCTATATCTACCGTTGCACTTATTTGTTTTTAAAGTTGTAAGTTTTCTCTGTTATGACCAAAGACATTTAATATAGGTTCTCTTTGGTTATGACATTATGTCATCAAGTTAACACGCGCGGGGTTTTTTTTTTCTTCGCGGGTTGCCTTACAGTGTCACGGTTCCAGGGTACCCAGCGGAAGACCAAGTCTCCATCGTTTAGCCGATGGTATTTGTGAGGCTAGTTCTGTTGAGGTATATTTAGATGGAAAAGCCTCTGTTGTTTGTCGGATTATGTAAGTAGGTACATAAGTTGGTATTTTATAAACACATTGGTTCATGACCGTGATCCGGGATCGAACCCGTGGTCTGCCTAGTTAATACCAGACGTCTTAACCACTCGGCCACCGACCCACCTTGTAACGTTTTGTAGCTAAGGGTGCGTTCAAATCTAAAAACGCCCTATCGACCTCTTTTCTGTTGTCCGAGACACCCTAATTTTATTGTATTGGGATAGAAAGTATTTAGTCTAAATTTATAATCAAATATATCCATATATTAATGTTTATTATGTATTTTCTAAATAAATATTATCACGTTTTTTATAAATTTTTATTTTGGTTTTGTTTCTTATATTCCTCATTTTAAGGGCCCTATATCCATAATTTGTATGGGGATATTACTATTCCCAATTTCTTTGTATATAATCCACCTGTGTCACTGTAATTTAACATGTATCATAGTTAGGTAGGTACTTACTTATTCAATATATTTAAGAGTGTAGTGTACCGCGTCCATGTCCATACAAAGGGAGAAAACGTCATTTATAATTCATTTAATTTTAACGATTTTGTAATATGTTACTGACATAATGAAAAACTACGTACGTATTTTTTTCTTTTTTCTAAATTCGTAATAGGTCAAAAGTTATAAGCCCCTCAAATCTCGTTTTTTTTTGGTTCATAATTTGCTGGTAATAAACCGTCTGTATTTGAGAAACAAAGCAAAATTTCAAAAAAGCAAAATGTACGTACGTAGATTATAATCTGCTAAAACGTTTGCCACCAAAATTATAGTTTAGTAGGTGTAAATCGTTTTCGCCCAAAACTCAATTTTCAACGAAGAACATACCTACGAACACTCACGAGCTGCAGTGCTCTCTGTCGCACTGATGCCCGGGGGAAGAGCGCGCTTGAGACAGAATATGATTTCGCTGCGTACGCTGAGCTACACGATCCTCTCTCTTTCATAATCTATCCTAAAGCTCTTAATTTTTTAAATCGCTGTTTAACCATTACCCTTCAATTAAACGTCTTGCGTTTTTTGGTAGCTTATTGAAAAATAAAAATGTATTTGTCAAAAATAATAAAATAATTATTAATTTGAATTTTCAATAAGCTACAAAAAAACGCAAAATATTTCCTATTTCAATAAAACCCATTAAAAAAAAATAACAGCTATTTCACTTAGATATATTGAATAAGTAACTATATGCTAAATTACAGTGACACAGGTGGATTTACAGAGAAATTGGGAATAGTTTATCCCAGAAAAATTATGGATATACCTAGGAGCCTTAAATGTGTTGGCAGATCCAGATAGGATCCATCCATTTGTGAAGTGCAACGACGATGAGTTGAGGTCTATGATTGTTATATTGACCCCACACATGACCTTATATGGTAAACCGCTGCAAGTTCTTTTTCAGCATCTACCCTATGAATCGTTAGACAGGGCGCATTCGTCATAACCGACGCCTGCCCTTCAGTCGTTTCAGAACCATTGTATTGCACACACCTAACATATTTCAGTAACCTTAGTCTTTTTTATTGAAAACCATAAAAAAAAACGACTCCCCAAGACCTTTGACCTTGATATTATTTTACAAGATTCTGTCCGCGGTCTCACCCGCGTGGTAATAGATCCAAAAAGAAATATTCCCGTGGCTGTAATTTGCCCCTCCACCGCCCGCTTTCGCGGTATGAAAAGTAGTATATGTCATTCTCTGACCCCTAAACTACCACTATGCAAAAAATCATGTCGATCCCGTGAAAAACAAAAACAAATCTATCGTGGGTTTTCTGGGATAAAAAGTAGACTTTTTTTTATAGAGAAGACGACATGTGACTCTGTGATGTGACCTTGCCACCGCATAGGTGGCTGGTCCTGGCAGATCGTAATACAGTCCGCCAGTCGCGCCCACTATGCCGACGGCCCGTAGAGATGCTTTTTCACGCTTGTAGGACGCAGGAAAGACCGACGCCGGAAGTTCGTTCCACTTTTTGACAATGCGACACAGGAACGAGTTGTATGCAGAACTATAATCTTCATGCAATGATATACTATATAAACTGACATTGTCTTCATGTCCCAAATTTAATCCAGATCCCTTCAGCCGTTCTTGCGTGATTGAATAACAAACATCCATACAAACCTTCGCGTTTATTTTATAATATTAGGGGATTGTTACTCGGTACCTACATTATTTTGAAGTTTGTATTATAATTACCCAGTAAAATAAAACACAATATTCCAAGTAATGACTACAAATTTATTCTAAACATTTGATCTTTTGAGTCCGACACAAAATATTGAGGCCACACCACAGTTTCAATCCAATCTAGATTTTTCTGTACATTAGTATAAACTCCGGGAGTAGTTCCGCCACATGACTTCCCAAATGCCGTGACACCAATAAGTCTAAAATGACCGTCACTTGAGGTCAAAGCCTGCAACGGACCTCCGGAATCACCCTGGAAAAAAAATTATTTTCTTTCTTCACGGATTGCCTTAAGGCTCCAGGGTACCCAGCGGAAGACCAAGTCTCCCTCGTTTAGCCGTGTGATATAAGTTTTTAATTACAAAACCCATTGGTACATGTCCGGGATCCGGGATCGAACCTGTGGTCTGCCTAGTTAATACCAGACGTCTTAACCACTCGGCCACTGACGCACCTAATGAACATCGTATATCGTCGCTTAAGTTCTAACACCGCGTAAGTCAAAATTTTGAACTTTTCAGGAGAGCATAAAAACTGTTTTCTTTTGAATTTAAAAATTTTATGTAGATTTTTTTATAGGGGTATCTTAAAAAGGTCGAGAAGCATATTAAAGTATTTTTTATTACTAATACAGGGTTATTATATTATTTGTCTGATTTACGCGGTGATGCCATGATTTATCTAAAGTTTGCAATGACTTAAGAGGATGTATAGAGCTAAATGCGAGTTTTATGATGCGTAAAAGTACATAATCCACTGCAGTGACCATAATTAAAAAAATATATGATATTCTCGAGGTTATGCGTTATTAAGATACTGTGTTCAAAACATATTACAACTATATTGATTCGATAGAAAAAAAATCACGAATGTACCTCTAAAAAAATATTATACTGTCTAGAAACAGTACTAAAATGCATGCAATGATTCTGATTTTTTGACAGATTTTTTATCTAGCAATATACTATCGTAATACTGTTCTATTTTTTAATTAAATTTTCAGCAAGTTCCTTTATTCTCATTTTCGAGATTTTATGTACGCACTGCACGCGTGTGAGCGTAAGCGCTCGTGTACCGACAGTACCGGCTGCAGCCTGATACTATATTATTAGTGGCAGCCACGTCGTTTGGTGTGTATGTGTACCCGCGTGGGGGCGGTGCCATCTCTCAAGGTCATTGGCTCTATTCAGCGTCTTAAGCGTTGTTTGTATAGGGAATTAAGCGAGTTACGCACTGTTTTTGTAGTAAAAATTCAATCGCTGATTTACGCTCTGTTGCTTTTTATGGAATAACGACTTGTCATTGGCTAAATAAATCATAACATCTAACGATGCGTATTTCGATTCTCTATCCAATGATATAAAAAAGTCAAAACTGCCAATTCCTGACTTACGCGGGCCATTTAGCTACTAAACCCTAAAAATACAGATTCTTGTTTTAGGATTTAAAAAAACGAGTCTTACAGTTGTCGTCACTGCGTTGTATTTGCGAATGATGTGTATTATCTAAAGGATCTAAAAAAATCGAATAAGTACTACCTATTAATCTATCTATCATCACGCCTTTTATACCAGAGGGGTAGTCAGAGACAACAGAGATATTTTCTTTACTTCAAGCGTTAGTACCTCTTCTCAGTCGTGGTGCTTTTGACAGAGCAGTCGTGGTCAATCATGGCGGTCCACAGCGCGACGCACCTTGTATTGAGTCGCATTGAGTTTCCTAGCTAGGTGTATGGTTATACCGCCAGAGCCTCGTTTGTTGTCTAGTTTTTTTTGCCTTCACACGGATTACCTTACAGCTCTCGAAACCGTGTTATCGGTATCAGGGTATCCAGCGACGCCCAGCGGAAGTCTCTTTTAACCGATGATATTTGTGAGACAGCCATGGTCCAGACTAGGATACTCCCAATTCTTTGGACACGTGTCGCGGCGGGACAACGACTTCATAGAGCGCCTTGTCGTGCAGGGTAGGGTCGAGGGCACATAGAACACACGGCAGATTAGCCATGCGATGAACCAACCAGATTAAGTCTGCGGTGGGTGGCCCATGTCACAGCCGACAGAGGAGTGGCGCCGCATCGTGAGATGAATCACGACTGCTCGGAATCTTGCTGCAACATGACTACCACGACCGCTCTGTCAAGAGTAAACTGACAAGGAAGATTTGTGTCTATTTAAAAAAGAATTAGCCAAATCGGTCCAGCCGTTCTCAAGTGATTTTTCAATCAGTTTTTTACCTGACAGGAATCCTTAACGTTGTCAGGATCCGAAGCACATATCAATTTATCAGTTATACCATTTTCTAACGTTCTTTGTGGTTGGAAAAAATTACTGCATTCACTAATTTGCATTATAGTCAGTTTAGCTTTTAGTAAAAAATTACTTAAATTTTCTTCCGCTGTAAAATAAAAAAGAAAAAAATTACAGCTCCTTAAAAAGTAATAACAGGTTTTTTACATGCTTTTGGTTTCACTCAGGTCGCCTTTTATCCCAAAAGGAGTAGGCAGGGACAAACGAATGCCATTTGTTACGATCCTGACATACCTCTTTCGCTTCTTTTATATTCATCATACCTTTCATACATGCTCGGGGATTGTGTGTAGGTACTTTTAACATTCGGTCGGTCTCTACCAGGTCTCTTTCAACGTGTCCAAACCAAAATTACTTACTTTTCTTCATTTTAGTCACAATATCATCTTTCACTCCGCATTCTTCTCTAATGACATCGTTCCGGGTGTTTTATATCACACATTCTACGTAAAGACCGCATTTCCACAGCATTTATCTTACTTTCATGGTTCTTATTCCATACCCAAGTCTCGCTTCAATAAATGTTCAATAAAAGTAGGTAAGTACCTACACCTAGGTCGTCCTCTGCTAGGATTCTTACTCTTACTAAACGTACCTATATCAGTTTTCCCCCATCCAGTTACCACAACTTCCGTTTTCGGTAAGTCATTCAGTGTATACAAACATATTGGATGGCGATTTAAATCAAATGGCACTTCACGATCTAGCCTGAAATTGGCAAAATTATATTTACAATTTACATTATACAAGAAAGAAAATCCCAGACAAGCTTTTAAACCGACTTCATAAAAAGGAGGTTCTCTCTCAATTTGACTGTGTTTTTGTATGTATGTTACGCGATTTTAAACCGATTTTGTTGGTTTCTTTTTTTATAGACAGAGAATTCTTTTGGATTGGTCCCATTTTTGTTTTGGTGAAAATCGGTTCAGTATGTTTAAATCAGAAATTTTATAAATACTAATTTGCCAACCGACTTCAAATTCATCGACGAAATATTTAATTATTTCTTGGTTTTAAGTGAACAATGTTTGAAGTCGATATATAATAACTATCCAGAGAGCCCTGCTGGACTCCAATTTATTTGGCCTATCTCTTGGCCATACATGTCAGCATGACAATCATGACGATCAACCACAAAGAGGCTTTTCATACGCTCAGCGCAACAGGCGTAGGCCATGGTCGAGGCCTATTGCGGAGTAACTATTCTAAAAAAATTAGGATACAAATTTAAGTAAACATCTAAGAAGATAAAGATCTGTTCAATATTATCTATGTTTGTACTGATGATCGTAGGTTCCTAATGAATTGTCTAGATTAGTGAATTTGGGAACTAAGTTGTTTCTAATTTGGCACCAACCGTCTTCAAATTCTACGACGAAATATTTATTATTTCTTACTTTTCAGTGCAAAATTTTGAAATCGGTACACTTTTTTTTTACAAGTATCATTACAAAATATAAATAATGGAAATCATGAAAAAAATTGACTTAGAAATTAGTTTTCATTCAAAACTACTGAACAAATTTTCACTAAAAAAATGTTACCACACGGGAAGCACCAGCTTTCAAATATAAAAAGAATCATCAAAATCGGTTCACCCAGTCGAAAGTTCTGAGGTAACAAACATAAAAAATACAGTCGAATTGAATACCTCCTCCTTTTTTTGAAATCGGTTAAAAAAGAAGAACATTGCCCTGAATCATAAAGTTTTAATGTGTCCAATGAATGTACTTACTTGAACAAACTCAAATCATTATATCTAGATCTAGGTATATAATCAGGATGAGTTCTTATTTCTGTTACGTTATATTCACTGTCATAGTTTGATGTTGTTTTATCAATCACTCCTATACGAATTCTGAGATCAGGACTGCAACAAAAAGAATTGTCATTATGGAAAAGTTGTCATTATGGAAAAGTTGTCACTATGGAAAAGTTGTAATTATGGGAAAAATTACATTTTGGAAAGTTGTCATTAGGATAGCAAAGTTTATTTTTCTTTCTTCAGTGTTACGGTTCTCGAAGAGTCTCCCTCGTTTAGCCGATGGTATTTGTGAGGCTATAGTTCACTCGCCACTGCTAGTTCTGTTCAAATATATTTAGATGGAAAAGTCTCTAGTGTGGTTTGTCGGATTATGTACATAAGTTTTTATTAAAAAAACCCCATTGATACATGACCGGGACTCGGGATCGAACCCGGGATCCGACGCACCTTTTTTTTTAAAGTTATTTAGGTATTTACATCATAACAATAATTTTATATCAAAATATGTCAACGAAGTCTGCATAAATTAGCATACTACCTAAAGATAAACAAACTTTATAAACAAACTTTCAGGTAGTTGCAACATTTTTCATGGATTTTCAATAATTTTTTTCGTGTGGACATAAACAATTCAAATGTTGGCAACTTCTGTCATAGTTACCTATAAGTATAAACCGGCCAAATTGTATAGTTCGCAAGTTCTGAATAACTTGCTTTAAATTGTCTACTAAGTTATTTAGCCGTATTTCTATTATTAGCTACATATAAACTGAATTTGGAACGCATTCGGTTACAGTTAGCAGAGAGTAATATATTCCTTGCAGTTATAATTATGGGAAAATTGTCATTTTGGGAAAGTTCTCATTATACAAACCTTGTTATTATGAACCTATGAGGACCTACTTCCACCAAGCAAGTTTATACAAGGTGCGTCGGTGGCCGAGTGGATAAGACGTCGGTGTTACTAGACAGACCCCGGGTTCGATCCCAGATCCCGGCCATGTACCAATGGGTTTTTTTAATTAAAAACTTATGTACATAATCCGACAAACCACCAAAAAAAAAAGTTTATACAAAAAATGTCACCTTTTCCAATGTGCATTTACATGGCAATGTGCAGCAGTCAAAACGTATCTAGATGAAATAAGTGATCCTCCACAGATGAAACTTATTTTGGTACCGCCTTTCTTTATAAAGCCAATAGCCACCTGCAATTATAATTAATAAATGTCATCTACTAGCTTTTTTTTTTAAATATGACAAGAATTTATCCCGATCCAGTAGCCTCCGGACCTCAAACTATATCTGTGCACGTCGACCCGTTGTTCTGTCTGTTCAAAATGTGAAAGAAGGAAAAATAAATAAAGAAATAAACAATATTTAGATGGAAAAGCCTCTAAGTGTGGTTTGTCGGATTATGTACATAAGTTTTTAATTAAAAAACCCATTGGTACATGGCCGGGATCCGGGATCGAACTCGGGGTCTGTCTAGTAAATACCAGACGTCTTAACCACTTTATCTTAATCTAAATATATCTCAACAGAACTAGCCACTCGTTAGATATAGCCTCACAAATACCATCGGCTAAACGAGGGAGACTTGGTCTTCCGCTGGGTACCCTGGAACCCGTAACACGGTTTCGGGATGTGTAAAGCAACCCGTGAAGAAAAAAAAAAAAAAAAAAAGAAATAAACAAACACAATTTCGCATATTTTGGTCAAAATAGTAGTTGCTCTCAGTCATCTTGTATCTGTCAAAAATATGACTTAGTTAATCCTGGAAAGTTGAGTTTATTTATACAACATTTCCATCCCACACAGATGATAATTATTATTTTAAATTGGATTAAGCCATATTTTTATTATTTTGGCTACTTAGAGTAGAACATTAAATAATAAAAATATGGCTTAATCCACAGGCTTAATCCAACTTAAAATAATAATTATCAACATTTTGGGATGGAAATGTTGTATAAATAAACTCGCCTTTCCGGGATTAACTGAGATTTGCCATATTTTATTATACAGATACAAGATGACTGAGAAAAACGGTCCTCAAGTTTAGCACCATCACACGTGTTAATGAAAGAGACGACGTTCTACAATAGTGATAGATGGGTTTTATTTTCTGAACAACATTAAACTCACCATATGAGGGAATTCACCAAGTGATGCATTTACTCCACCAATAATGTAGGAACCCGTAGGAGGCGGGAATGACTTTATAATATTATCACATTCTGAAATAAAGAAATGTCCAAATATTTACACAAACTTTTTCCGGTAGGTATCTTACCGAAAATTTTCGGTCCAGCCGCCGTATGATCGAAATTGAACACAGGCCACACATTAGCGATGTAAATCATACGATCTAGATCACATGTAATTCACTCACCCACACAGACACACAAGATTCGATTAAACAAAGGCGTGTGTGCGTGTGTGACAGATCGTTCCAGCCATCGAAATCAACCACAAATACAACGATTTGAAAACGGATGGCGGACCGTTCGTTACAAGTATTGGACGAGTTTGTGGTTGATTTCGGTAGACTGTATGGCGGCGCACCGGCGATTGGACGAATGAGTGGGCACCTTTAGGGGTTAAATTTTGGTGTATCCTGAAATACGTTTTTAATTGTAATTTAATTATTCGATAAAAACAAATTCGACTAAACAATTGTCCTAGACAAATTTTTTTCCTCTTTTCCCCGTAGAGATTGAATTTTGTAAAATCACGTGTTTCATGTGTTTTAAAGTATTTGTGCTAGGTTTCAAGTAGGTAAATCCGACTAAATCAATATTTCTCATACCGCATTTTACTCTCTTATTTGTTAAATTTCGAAAAATCCTTTCTTAACGGGTATTGGCCAATTGGTTCGGCGATGATGAATAAGATGCACAAGGATAGATTTTTGGGGATTACGGGTTGAATTTTGAAAATATCCTTTCTCAATCGTCATAATACGCAACTACGGATCAAACTGCATAGTTATAGCTTCAGTGGTTTCGGCTAAGCGATGATGAATGGGTCAGCCCCCTCCGTATCTCTGTTGCTAACAAAAACGTGTTGGTAACCGTGCACAGAGTAGTAATGTACGATAGAGCTAGAAGAGTGAGCGTGCGGTACACTCACCCTCGACCTGTCATAGTTACTAATCTGTGGACGGTTACCAACACGTTTTCGTTAGCAACAGAGATACGGAATGGAAGAGCAGGACATGTTATTTTGTTATGCAACTAAAAATGGCAAATAACTAATTAAGGACCGTTGCTCTCAGTCATCTTGTATCTCTAAAAAATATGGCAAATTATTTATACAACATTTCCTTACCACACAATTGATAGTTATTATTTTAAATTGGATTGAGCCATATTTAGGGTTCTAAATAGCCGTAGCTTTCGAAATGAGCATTGCTTTTGCGTTTTGAAAAATATGGCTATTTAAAATTCCTAATAATGAAAATATGGCTCAAATATGGTTAAAAACTATCAATAAAATTGTGTGGTAAGGAAATGTTATATAACTAAACTCACCTCTCCAGGATTAACTGAAATTTGCCATATTTTTGACAGTTATAAGATGACCTTGACCAACGGCCCTTAAGAGTGCGTCAGATTTAAAAACGTCAAAGAACTTTTCGTCACCGAATTTATTTATTTATTTATTTATTTATTTATTTATTCAAATATAACATCTTGCACTAACATTTCAATACACCCATGCAAGATTTAGTCAAGACAAACTATACCTAGCACATTTTCCATCGAACACAACAATTGCATCCCATATCAACCTACCACCACAATTTTCTGCTGTCCTTGACTTTTGAGACATCCTATATACCTACCTATATGAAGCAAGAGATGTGGTGTGGCATGAGATCCTTTCTCTGTCTACTACACTACGATGGCACTATTGCCACTAATAATACTCACGGTATATGTATGTACTTACCCAATTCAGCGGGTCTTTTATCGTCAGCAAATTTATCATCAACTAAAAACCCTTCTGAAACTTCAAAGAAAATAAAAATTGACTTCAATTGAATAAATATATCTAAAAGAAAGAATGTGAGTTTGTTCAACTATACCGATTTGAAAAATTGTTTGCCTGGATCAAATATATTATTATTCCAGTAAGAAAAGAGAGTTGATTTTCGCATTTCGAAAATGTCGATGGGAAAATTTGGGCCAGGATGTTTTAATATTATTGGGCTTGTGCTATGCAAGAAGTAGGGGAAATTTAGGGAATCAAGCCACTTGACGACATAACACGTCGCAGAGATAAGTATTTTTAATAATTTACCAGTGGTTTCTGGACAGCATACCAGTTCTACAAGACCAGAGAAACCGCATCTTGTTAGCTTATGAAACTCATTTTGTTTTACTTGTCTGAAAAAAAAATTATATGAAATAAAAAATGTATTAGTCCTCAATTTGCCTTCTATATAGTATGCTGATTTTATATTCACATTTTTTAATGATCTCGCGAAATACTGAATTAAAAATATTTAGAGCACACATAATGAGGTAAGTATACGAAAAATATATCCTCAGTTCCAGTTCTATGGAGAGCTATGTTGGTACACCTAAAAATATTTTGACTGCCTACTAAATTATATATTTCTGTGAATTTATTACGACGCGAAGTAGACAGACATATCACTAGTGATAAAGTATAACCCGACCAAGACAATTAGAGCCACGATTAGTACAGCGCCATATACTAACTTTGACTCAGTTAAGGCTCCTATATCCATAATTTTTCTCAATTTCTCTGTAAATAATCCACCTGTGTCACTGTAATTTAGCATATAGTTACTTATTCAATATATCTAAGTGAAATAGCTGTTTTTTTTTCAAAGGGTTTTAATAAATAGGAAATATGGATGGTTAAATGGATGGAAATTGGGAATAGTTTATCCCAGAAAAATTATGGATAATAGGAGCCTTAACTTGGTGGGGTTATGCTTATCACATGTGATATGTCTATTCGCGAGTTCAGAATAAACGTGCAGGGGGGGGGGGGGGCATGTCGTGGCACCAAAGGTTAGTATAGAAAATATAAAAAGTTAAATACATGAAAATGTATGTAATATGTATTCTTACTCCATAGCGACAGGACATTCGTTGAAAGGTATACATGTACCATTTCCTTGGGCACTGCATGCGGAGCCAATGGGAACTAAAATAAAAAAGATTTGGTACTTACTTACTATGCTCTGGAGTTAAAAAAACATCACAGGTGCCTTTACGGCTACTCTCGGGTACCTAAGGGAACACATAATAACCACAGATGGAACTTCACAACGGAGCAACAAATTATTATAAGGTCTCTAGGGGGTGAAATTTCATTTTTTTTTCAAATATTTCGAATCCGCTAAAATATATATACTTTTACATAATTATGAAGTTTGGTCGGTACCTACTTGCGTTTTATCACATAGACGCTGTCAATGAAGGATTTTTCAAAATTCAACTCCTAAGGGGTAGAAAGATTTGTACCTACCTAAGTCTAGAAAAAAATTGAAAAAATATATTTTTGGTCCGGTTTTCTTGAAACTTGAAATGAAAATCTTATTTCAGTACTACGCCACTGTAAACTAATGTGGATAAAAAAGTTTTGTTTTACAATTTAGGTATAATTTATATGCTTAAATTATGATGAAATAAGTATATTATAAGATGTATTTCCCACACTGTGACAGAGTTGTGGAGACAGCTCAAAGTCGAAGTCGTAAGTTAGTTTATTTACTTCCGCTCCTATATCCATAATTTTTCTGGGATAAACTATTCCCAATTTCTCTGTAAATAATCCACCTGTGTCACTGTCATTTAGCATAGCATTACTTATTGAATATATCTAAGTGAAATAGCTGTTATTTTTTCAATGGATTTTTTAAATAGGAAATATGTGTGGTTAAACTTTACCCCCGTTTTCACTTATAAAATAATTTTAATTTTGAATTTTCTAAGTGAAATAGCTGTTATTTTTTCAATGGATTTTTTTAAATAGGAAATATGTGTGGTTAAACTTTACCCCCGTTTTCACTTATAAAATTATTTTAATTTTGAATTTTCAATAAGCTACCAAAAAAACGCAAGACGTTTAATTGAAGGGTAATGGTTAAACAGCGCTTTTAAAAAAATTAAGAGCCTTGTGATAGATTATGAAAGAGAAAACAGGGGCAAAATATTCCTTTATTTTACTACTCATATTTACTATTCAATAAAACCAATTGAAATAATAAAGACTATTTCACTTAAATATATTGAATAAGTAACTATATGCTAAATTACAGTGACACAGGTAGATTATTTACAGAGAAATTGAGAATAGTAATATCCCCATACAAATTATGAGGATAGGGCCCTTAACACAGAGCAACGGAGCGTTATTGTAATTTGTAACTAAAACCGAGAAATTATCATTCGTTCAAAAATAGTCAAATATTTTTTTTAATTAAAACTGTTTTTACCCACTTTGTCACCCCATGATTGAAATTTCCCCAAAACGTTGGAAAATTCTAGGCAATGACAGCGTAAGACATCCGGGATGGAAAAAATGTGACATCTTACCCACTTCAGTGGCGGCTCTTTTTGTTACAGTCACTTTATCATCATCATCATGTCTTGCTGTTGTAACATCTGTAAAAAAACGGTAGATTGTAATTATTTAAAGATTATTTAGGTTACCTATGTAATTATATATCTTCTAGTTATATTATGTTTATATGTTTATTTTTAGTTTGTTTAAAAAAAAAAGATTATTATAACACTAGAAAGGAAATCAAAAACTACAGGACCGATTTGAAAAAATATTTTTGCATTATTTGATAGTCCAATTCTCGGAGAAGGTTATAGGCTATTTAACATCACGCTATCTACCCAAGGGGGTGAATTGTTTACCTAATACAACGCGTACGAAGTAGCGGGCAATCACTTAGTACCTACCTATAATATAATAATATACCAATAATTCGATTATCTGCAAGAAAGCTTTTTTTTAATGAGTTAATCCTATCTTTAATAGAAATAATACGATTTAGCTTTGCTAAGCCATATTATTTAAAAAGTAATTACAAGTATTTTGACATTTCTTTGGCAGATTGTCTTGTTTATTGCCATACTGACGACTACTGACCGTTTGGCCAAATCAACACAGCAACACAGTTATTTTGCCTATCTTTTTCGAATAAATAAAATGCTAAATAAAAAAAATAATTAATGTAGCTACAAGTTATTTTTTTGATTAAAACAATAAAAACAAGCTATTAAAAAATTAAAATAATGCTGTCCATTCTGAAACCTACCATTACTTTCAGGACAGCACACCAGTTCAATAAGACCAGAGAAACCGCACCTCGTTAGCTTATGGAACTCATATTGATTTGCTTGTCTGAAATAAAAAGTAACGCCAATTTTAACATAATATCCTTTACTTTCGCCCGCTAAATAAGGAGTGCTAGAGTGGGGAGGTCGTCCATACAAAGCGTGATACTTTTCGGCTCAACTTATGTGACGCGACAATAGAAGATGAACCACTGAATAGAAGTTTATCTAACTATACTAATAATAAAGCTGAACAGTTTGTTTGTTTGTTTGAACGCGCTTATCTTTGGAACTACCAATTGGATTTGAAAAATTTGATATTTTGCATTTGATAGCCCAATTCTTGAGTTAGGTTATAGGCTATATAACATCACGCTACGACCCAAAGGGGCGACTAAGGACTACTTAGTTAGTCATTAATATTTTTATCTACTCTCATATCGTAAAAGTCAAATTATAAACTTCAAAACGAATTTATATTGACATACTTTATAAACGCAATACCGAAATAAAATTAAAAAATCACATTATAACACACTTTTTTTAACAAAATAATGTTATAATGTATTTTTTTTACCATTACGATACAGGTAAATCCAAAAAATGCCATTTTTATAGCATTACAAAAAAGTTTTCATTCCAATTTTTACTTGTCTTTGACAGCGCCCGCTTTGACGCATGCACGGAGATGTGCTAGGTTTTGGCGCCATTCATTGAATTTATTTTATTGTAGTTACTGAATTTTGTGGATATTTTATTTAGTAGGTTGAATCTCAATGTACGAGAGTAGATAAAGTAGTATATGAAACTGCACATAACACATATAGGTATTAAAACACTTGTGTGATACTATTAAAAAACGCTCGTGTTTTAATACCCCTCATTATACAACACTTTCATAAACTACTATTATATTACTGTGATCATTTTAACACAGCAATCTTAACTAACGATTTTATATCTAAATACCCACTATATGTAAGTTTCATTAAAATCCATTCAGCAGTTTCGGAACCATTGTTTGACAAACATTTGGGACGAACAATCAAAAATTCTAAAAATAAGATATCCCATTTAGATATTATAGTAATTTTGAATTGTCGTCATAGTTCAAGTGACCCCATATCTTTTACAAAATATATAAAGTACCTACCTAGTCTAATTTTAAAAGAAACTTTAAATTTTGATTTGTTTGTTTATTTTTCGTCATTAGAGGGAAAATCTTCATAATGGCGTATGAAACATAATAAACTTTGATACAGTGTTAAGGGAGACATTAGATACCGACAAAAAAATAGAAAATAAATTTAATTTGAGAAATAATATAGAGATAGATGGTTTCTTACTCCATAGCGACTGGACATTTGAAGAAAGATTTGCATTTCCCAATTCCTTTTACATTGCATACATCGTCAAAAGGGTCAATATTAGGCGCTAAAATAAAAAATATAAAAATAATTATCATGGATGCCTTGTTTGAGACTTTCTAATAAACGAAAAGTTGAGGCCCTTAGATCCATAAATACAACATCATAATGACAACTTTCCCAAAATGGCAACTTTTCCATAATGACAACGTTTCCATTATGGCAACTTTTCCATAATGACAACTTTTCCTTAATGACAACATTTCCATAATGACAACTTTCCCGTAACGATAACTTTTCCAACGAGGAAATTCCCATACTGACGTAACTTGTCAAATTCAGAGTTAGCCACCATACCATACTTTGAGGTATTTTGAGTACGTAGGAACAGCCTTTAATAAATAATATATAACTTACCCACTTCACTGGGTAGTTTAGTCACGTTAAATTTATCATCAAACTTTGTATTGGCTTCTGTTATTTCTGAAACTAAATTAGAACTAACGGATCTATGAAAAATAAAGCCGTCAAGTGTGAGTCGATTTTCGTACAGACCTATCAATACCTCATCTATACTGCAAATTACCAAGACGGGATTTTTCAAAATTCTTCCCCTAAAGAGTAAAAGTGTCGTGTATGGGAAAAACAACATTTTTTCAATGATTTTAACTTCAACTTAGCATAAAGATTCTACAACACAAAAAATAAAAAACGTGTTTCAGGATTTTTCAAAATTTAAAGCCTAAATTTGCATTGAAGAAACAGAATTTTCAATGAGTTTCGTTTCGAACCTACGCTTACTCGTAGCTTCAAACACGCTTTTATAGCAATGTAAACTAAACAGCAAAAAAGGAGGTACTAGGTACATGGTTAGAGAGATGGAGACAGAAAGTGGTTGTAAGCACTTGCCGGCTGAAAACCTCTTTTTCGTCTAGTTTGAGCCCCCCTCTACAAATTATTGTAGACGAGTAGGGGTCTAGCGCTTGTTGTTCACTCATTTTCTGCCAGCTGGTAGGAAAGGTTTTTTTTTATTTTTATTTCTTCTAAATCGGCTCAGCGGCGTACCGACAAGCGCTGGACCCCTACTCGTCTACAATAATTTGTAGAGGGGGGCTCAGACTACACGAAAAAAAGGTTTTCTGCCGGCAAGTGCTTACAACCACTTTCTGTCTCCATCTCTCTAACTATAACGCGCGATAGGAAGAGAGGCGCCTTGTAGGTAAATATAATTTTAGGCAAACTGCAATTTGTTGCGCTATTTCTATACCCCTGTCGGTAAAGGTCGAGTTATTATAAAAACGTACTAAGTACCCCACGAGATTTTTTTCTTTTTAGTTCGCATTGCTATATTGTTTTTAGTTTTTTTAAAACTATTTTTATCTAAAAATAAACTCTATTTATTTATTTTATGGTCAATCGTATAGTTTTACATCACCAACAAAAAACCCCAATTTTATTTAACAAAAATAAGTATCTTATCGTAGTGACACGTCTAGGTGTAGGTATGCACTTACCGACTTCAGCGGGTCTTTTTGTCACAGTGACTGAAGTCAACAATGATGAATTATAAGGTTTCGTACTGGCTTCTGTAACTTCTGAAATAAATAAAATAATATAACATCTAGGTCCATTAAGGGGCTGATAATCGTCAGCGTCCTTGACGATTTGATGTTTTAAGTCACGCCCTTTTTCCGACCTAGCCTGCGAGAGACTATCATAGTTAGAGAGACCACGCTTTTAGTTGCCGTCTGGCGTCTAATACTAGACTGTATGTGATCAGTAATTGTCGTCTGACACAGGACTGCATGTGATTGTTTGTCTCCTAATACCATACATACTGTATGGGATTAGTTGTCGTTTAGTAATCTGTCAAAAAATATTTTATAAGATGTTGCTCCGTATTGACGTTAAAAAGGACAAATCAACAAACAAACAATCACTCTTTCACGTTTGTAATATTAGTAAGGAAGTAAGAATACCTACCTATTTACACGCTTGATGATTAAATGATGCTTTTTGCCCCGGCTTTGCTCGTGGAAATGTTTGAAATGTGACAAGCGAGATCTGATATTTTATTAAAATTCAACTTTATACTAGATTTCGACTAATTTTAGGGTTCTGAATTCGAATTTGATATCGATTTCGCAATTCAATATGACGACATCTGTCAATTTCGTAAAATTCGACATTATACTAGATTTCGACTAATTTTAGGGTTGTGAATTCGAATTTGACATCCATTTCAAAATCGAATATGACGACATCTGTCAATTTCTTTAAATTCGACATTATACTACATTTCGACTAATTTTAGGGTTCTGAATTCGAATTTGAATTTGATATCGATTTTACAATTAAATATAACGACATCTGTAAATTTCTTTAAATTCGACATTGTACTAGATCTCGACTAGTTTTAGGGTTCTGAATTCGAATTTGATATCGATTTCACAATTAAATATGACGACATCTGTCAATTTCTTTAAATTCGACATTATACTAGATTTCGACTATTTTTAGGGTTCTGAATTCGAATTTGATATCGATTTCACAATTAAATATGACATCTGTCATTTTCTTTAAATTCGACATTATACTAGATTTCGACTAGTTATAGGGTTCTAAATTCGAATTTAATATCGATTTCACAATTCAATATGACGACATCTTACAACTTCTTAAAATTCGACATTATACTACATATCGACTAATTTTAGGGTTCTGAATTCGAATATGATATCGATTTCACAATTAAATATGACATCTGTCATTTTCTTTAAATTCGACATTATACTAGATTTCGACTAGTTATAGGGTTCTAAATTCGAATTTGATATCGATTTCACAATTCAATATGACGACATCTTACAACTTCTTAAAATTCGACATTATACTACATTTCGACTAATTTTAGGGTTCTGAATTCGAATTTGAATTTGATATCGAATTCAAAATTAAATATGACGACATCTGTCAATTTCGTAAAATTCGACATTATACTAGATTTCAACTAATTTTAGGGTTCTGAATTCGAATTTGATATCGATTTCACAATTAAATATGACGACATCTGTCAATTTCTTTAAATTCGACGTTATACTAGATTTCGACTAGTTTTAGGGTTCTGAATTCGAATTTGATATCGATTTCACAATTCAATATGACGACATCTGTTAACTTCTTAAAATTTGACGTTAATTTCAAAAGACATCTGTAATTTTTTTTAATTCGACATACTAAATTTCGACGAATTTTAAGGTTTCCTTTAACATTCATAACACATTAATATTGCACAATCGATTCAGTAATTTTTGCCTGAAAAGGTCACAGACAGACAGGCAGTCGCGTTGGTGAACTTTGTTTTTAATATCACTAGCGGAAACGGCAGACGTTGTCCTGCCCAAATGTTGGCTTGCCTACATAACTCCTACCCCTACTCCTACCCTACCCCTACACCTACCTCTACTTCTACCCCTACCCTTATCATTTAGGGGTATGAAAAACGGATTACGACCGATCGTGGGCCCTACCGAATATACACAAAAAAAAACATGCCGTTTCTGAGGAGTATGACAACTAACTTGTGACATGGGAATTTTATATATTAGAAGAAGAATAATAGGTGCGTCGGTGGCCGAGTGGGTAAGACGTCTGGTATTTACTAGACAGACCCCGAGTTCGATCCCGGATCCTGGCCATGTACCAATGGGTTTTTTAATTAAAAACTTATGTACATAATCCGACAAACCACACTTAGAGGCTTTTCCATCTAAATCGGCTAAACGAGGGAGACTGGATCTTCCGCTGGGTACCCTGGAACCGTAACACGGTTTCGGGAGCTGTAAAGCAACCCGTGAAAAAAAAAAAAAAAAAAAAAGAATAATGTGTTGTGTAATATGTATTATAGTATGCACTTACCAACTTCAGCGGGTTTTTTTGTCACAGGGACATCTTCTGGTATATTGGTTCTTGTAATTTCTGAAAAAATATATGAAAACAATAAATTACAAACCCATCTGAAAAAATCGTACTTCGACCACTGAAGATATAAATATAAAAATTGGAAGGTATATTCCTTAGGGGTGTACAGGTGCACTAAAAAAGGATTTTTCTCAACTCAACCCCTAAGGGGTAAAATGGGATAATACGTACGGTGCAACTGTTGTTTTACAGTTCTGAGTATGAAAAACTAATAAATTAAACGCAGCAAAAATACAAATATGTTTTTTGCGATTCGAGTTCTCTTAATATATTTACTAATGTACCATTTTCTCGTATTTATCCTATACATAATTTAACATACTTTATGAAAACATTAACTACAACTTGCTATTTCTAATAGTTTTTGTATAATACTGAAAGAGCATTATGTACGTTTTGTGTATTTTCGCAAGACCAATTTTTTTAACTCATGTTTCTGGTACGTGAATCTCGGCCTATCTTATCTTATCCTTGGTTATTTTATCGATTCTTTTAGCAGTGTAGCTCTCTAGCAACTTTTTAAAGAGATATCGACGATATAAGCCGCGCGCATTACTGAGTTTATTAGGCACAAGCAATATTATAACGCAAGAAGCGGAAAGCTAAGTGTCTAAATATTTTACCAATAGTTTCTGGACAGCACACCAGTTCTGTAAGACCGGAGAAACCGCATCTCACTAGTTTATGAAACTCCTGTTGCTTTACTTGTCTGAAATAAAAAAAATGATGTGTAACATCTGCAGAAGACCACAAAAATTCGAATATTAAAAGTTGCTATCTATTGCGTTTGATTTTGTGACGTCCCTCATGCTGTGCGAGCATGAGCGCGAAGAATCTTATCACTGTAGACAAAATGTACAAGCGGTAGCATGACGTCCTCATTGCGTCAGTTTGTCTATTTATGACATTTGTCACGTGATCTCTTAAAAGGAAAAGTCTCTAGAAATCACGTGACGATTTATTTGTGTAGATGCAACGAGTAAGTGTACCTAGATTAGTATACCAAATGTACGCTTATTTCACAAGAGATTTGTCATATATATATATATATATGAGGGCACGAAAAGCCGCAGATTTTAATTGAAGTGACACATATAGGTCCATTAAGTGCAGCTACGGCCTTGCCAATTGTTCTGTTCTGACACCTGGCGTCAATTGGATACTCTTTAGTGCTCCACGAAGCAACGTACGGCTCGGACAAGTAGGTATAGTCGCGCAGAAATGTATCCGTGATTGCTGGCTACTAAAGGCGATTACGTAAAAAGAAGAATAGGACCATGTTTACCCAATAATTGCAGATCGATTAAAAGGAGATTTTCATAAATTGTATTCGAAATTGAGGAATTTCTATTGACAGGACATTGTTTGAATTTGTATGGGAATATTACTATTCCCAATTTCTCTGTAAATAATCTACCTGTGTCACTGTAATTTAGCATATAGTTACTTATTCAATATATCTAAGTGAAATAGTCGTTATTTTTTCAATTGGTTTTATTGAATAGGAAATATGAGTAGTAAAATAAAGGAATATTTTGACCCTGTTTTCTCTTTCATAATTTATAACAAGGCTCTTAAATTTATTTAAAGCGCTTTTTAACCCTTTAATTAAACGTCTTGTAATTATTATTTTGAATTTTCAATAGGCTACGAAAAAAACCAAGACGTTTAATTATAGGGTAATGGTATAACAGTGCTTTAAAAATTATGAGCTTTGTGATATATTATGAAAGAGAAAACGGGGCAAAGTTTAACCACCCATATTTCCTATTCAAAAAAATCCATTGAGAAAATAACAGCTATTTCACTTAGATATATTGAATAAGTAACTATATGCTAAGTTACAGTGACACAGGTGGATTATTTACAGACAAATTGGGAATAGTTTATCCCAGAAAATCAAGGTCATCTTGTATCTGTCAAAAATATGGCAAATCTCAGTGAATCCTGGAAAGTTGAGTTTATTTATACAACATTTACATCCATCACCGTTGATAGTTATTATTTTAAAATGGATTGAGCCATATTTTTATTATTTATGGTTCTAAATAGCCATAGTTTCCAAAAGCAATGCTCGTTTTGGAAAATATGGCTAAATTGTGGTAAAGAAATGTTGTATAAATAAACTTTATTCTATTCAATTTTTTTTCAAAATGGCTCCATCAGGGTTTTGATGATTCCGCCAATGTCAAGTATTATAGACGTCACAGTAACAATAACGATTAATCGGTAGGTAGAATGTTCCCGCCGACCGAGATATGTCCTATTAATCACTGACTAATCACAACTACAGCGCGGGCGGGATTAAACTGGATTCCCCATGACGGCCTGGTGGACGCGTGCGTTTATCACAAAGGCGTCACGTGGAATCCATAAATAAACTCACCTTTCCAGGATTAACTGAGATTTGCCATATTTTTGACAGTTATAAGATGACCTTGACAAATGGCCCTTAACGTTTTGTTACCAACAGTACCGCACACACGTCCGGTTGGCTATACTTCCGCACAGCCTCGGAAATGTGGCCTCGACGGCAAGCACGTAGGCAGGGGGAGGGCCCAGTGGGTCCGGACCCCCCCCCTCCCGAAATCCGTCACCGACACTTTTTGAAAATTTTAAAAAGTAGGTAGGTAGGTAATTACTATCAGTTCAGCTGAGCTGATGAGGTCGAGTCAAGCGAGCTAGGATATTAACCTATTGCAGAAAAGATGTAATAAAAGGTAAAGTTGTACTTTGTGTTTTATTTTTTCAAAATAATGGCTTGGTTGGTGGTTGAACCCGACGGAAAATCCTGGCACGTAGCTTGCTCGACGGATGGTTTTCGTCCGGAAGGACAGACGGTCCGCGGGCCGTGCGCTCTAAACGCAATAGTTTTTTTTAGGGTTCCGGACCCAAGGGTAAAAACAGAAACCCTATTACTAAGACTCCGCTGTCCGTCCGTCTGTTTGTCTGTCCGTCTGTCACCAGGCTGTATCTCATGAACCGTGATAGTTAGACAGTTGAATTTTTCACAGATGATGTATTTCTGTTGCCGCTATAACAACAAATACTAAAATCCCATATAATAATCGTGATTTTTTGCTCGTTTTTGCTCGATATTGATAACGGCAACAGGTAGACGCTTGAAATATTCACAGAATATTTAGTTATATAATCACTTTAAAAATAAATAATTACCTAAGTTAAATTAAAATTTAAGGAGGGCTCCCATACAACAAATGTGTTTTTTTCCGTTTTTATAGATTGCCCTAAATACAACCTTACTGGGGTCTCTGGTGTTACTGATGCCGCAAGGTATTAAAGTTGTGAAGTATGTATAAAAAAAGCGTGTGTGTATATAAATTATAGAGTAGGTATATATAATACTTACTGGATAGCAACTGGACATTCGAAGAAAGGCTTGCATTTTCCACTTCCTTCATAACTGCATATGTTGTCATTTGGTACTAAAGTAAAAAATTCGAGTCGTACATTAGTCGCCAATGAATAATTATGTATTTTAACATCTAAAGAACCTCAAATATTAGAATACAATAGCACCTCGATTATCCGAACCAATTGGGACCGAGACTAGATCGGATAATCAAAAGTTCGGATATTCGAAACGTGGGCTTTTGGGACAATATCTTATCATACAACACCTTTTTAAGTACATATATTTTCAAATTTGACGTAGATATTAACGTTGAAATATATATATATGTATTTGAAACACATGAAAAAAGACGAATGCTTTTTTATATATAACTAGCATTCCGCCCCCGGCTTCGCCCATGGATATTTACGAACAAAATAAAATATACCCTATCCCTACCCTTACCCTTACCCCTACTTCCTTCTGCTCCTACCCACTACCCCTACCTCTATATCATCAATAGTTTTCGCAGCGCATGCGATGTAAGGAATTTTAGGTATTTTTTTTTACACCTTGGGTTACATTATTGGAGTTTTAGTAAGGATCCCTAATTTTTTTGAAAATATAATATAGCCTATGTCACTCAGGGTGAATGTAGCTTTCCAATGGTGAAAGAATTTTTGAAATCGGCACAGTAGTTTTTGAGTTTATTCATTACAAACATACACACACACACACAAATACAAATCTTTCCTCTTTATAATATTAGTATATTTAAAATCGTCGCCGTGGCAGCGAGCAACAATTTATCTTTTGCGCCAACGTTACTAAGTCATCGTTCGGATAATTGAGGGTTCGGATGATCGAGGTTCGAATAATCGAGGTTCTACTGTATATTCAAATTATACCTACATAATGCCTTACGGTTGCACCGTGCAAATATAGCTCAATTATTGAAAACTACTTTGTGCCGTTTGGTGTCGAAACTCTAGGTCCGTAGGGTTCAAATTCTAAAAAGTTTAATTAAAGATGTATCCCCTTGACTGATCATCTCTTTTGGTGACAAGAGGGCTGGCTCTTTCGTCGCTCTACGAATCAGCATCGCGATTCAGCGGGAAATGCAGCCAGTATTCTTGCCACTATTCCACGCGGCCCTGGTTTATTTCGTTATTTTAATGTTTAGATTAGATTTAAGGTTTTTGTATTGTTTTGTGTAATATCTATCTATCTATCATCACGCCTTTTATCCTAAGAGGGGTAGGCAGAGACAATCGAATATAATTTGCTACGATTCTGACATACATCTTTCGCTTCTTTTGCGTTTGTGTGTACTTTTAATATTTCCATCGATCAATACATTTTTTATAATGTTCAATAAAAGTACACCTAGGTCGTCCTCTGCCAGCATTTCCTTTCACTTCAGCCATATAAACCTTTTTAGACTTTTATTTTAAGGTTTTTCGTATTGTTATGTGTAAATAACTTATAATAAAAAATTAGTAATGATAAAAAAATAAGGAAAATAAAGAGATCATAAAGATTACAGAGAACTTGTCTAATTTATATTCATGATATGCTAGAATTTTTCTTTGGTTTTCCCGTATCCTCAACAATTTGAATACCTACATAAATACGCTTATAACTACTTATCTATTAGAGATAGATATATGCTACCGCCATGCTACCGCGGACTTTTTTGTAGATAATTTTATTCTACACAATTCTTTCCTACATAATTCTGTTATATCTCCGACGGATTAGACAGCATACGCCATGAAAATATGGAGAAGCTCACTCTACGCCTAACTTGATCGCCAATGGTTACGCACTTTCGTCATAAACCTTCAACTTATAGTGAAAACAATTGTTTTATAATAATGTAGTTACAGGCCGACAAACTTATCTGTGCGTGTGCGTGTATTGGTGGCGTTGGCGTCGTATTTAGTGTTGCCATAATAAGAAGGTTGCCTTAAAATGGGCTAATTCCTCATACATCAGGGTACGACAATAGGGGTGTAGACAATTTTTTTTAAATACTTTTAAATTATAGCTGTAAGGTTTACTATACGTAATAAAATAACTAGTTTTTTTTTAAATTTACATTTTCATTAAAAAAATCATGTTTTTAATTATGTTTTTCAAGTCCAGCGAAAACGTTGATGACGTCACGTTTTAGTAAAACAACAAAATATTGGTCACAGATTATATAAAATAACAAAGAAATAACTCGGAAACTGAGCTCGAAAATAACTTAGACAGTGACAGATTGACAGACAGTTATTATAACATAGTTAGTAGTCTATGTGACATTTAGGAAATCGTGACGTCACTTTCCGTTTGCGGTCACGTGATCGGAAGTATGAATTTATGATTTTTCTTTTGGTTATAAAAAAAAAGGTTATCAATTAAAGAAAAAAATAAACATTATTTTCAGTGATTATACGTTATAGCCTATATAAAAAATATTATTGTGTATTTATTTGCTTTCACTGTCTACACCCCCATTACGGTCTCGGGAAGCTCAATACAAACTGACAAACTTACATACATGTGTTAACTAACTTCTCGCTTTAGTTGCATATTTATTGGAAAAAATAAATGCAAGGAGATATTTACAGTTTAAGCATGTAGAAAATACCAAAATAAGCAAACTCATGAAGAAATAAACATGTCTCAGAAACGTCTCTAATTTATGTTTTTACAATATTCGTGGCCAAACCGATGTCATAAAGATAGAAACATTAGCAATAGTAATGACATTTCAACATAAGTTTATCAGGCTATACAAGGGTTCATGAGCGCTCGACGAAAGTGGCGGGGTTGATAGTGTTGATACGCGCATATTGTGTAGGTACATTCACGTTCAGAAGTAATAAATGTGGTAAGTATTCATATTATTTAACTTGTTTGTATTATAAAAGTAATTCAAGGTCAGCGCCTGTACTAGATGACCCTTAGTTTAAGTTATCTCCAACAGATGGCGCCTTTTACAAAATACATAAATTAATCTAATTTTTTAAAAAAAAGTCCTGTTGTAAGAGTGCCCGACGCCTTCTTAGACACGCTGACCTCAACGACGTCATCCGTCGAGCCCTTGTAACCGCAGACGCACCTGCTATACTCGAACCCAACGGCTTATCACGAGACGATGGCATGACGCTGGCACCTTGGAAGATGGGACGATCCCTAGTTTGGGATGCAACTTGCGTCGATACCCTCGCCCAGTGCCATCTTCCATTTACTTCCTCTAAGGCAGGATCAGCAACAGCCATAGCAGAAAACGCAAAGCGGCGCTGATATGTCGGCCTCAGCGACGACTACATATTTGCGCCACTTGGTTTTGAAACACTTGGGCCTTGGGGACCAAGCGCTCATTCCATTTGTAAAGAAATTTCAAAACGCCTAATCAGATCTACAAATGACCAGAAGCCTTGCAATTCAACGAGGAAACGCAGCCAGCCTTCTGGGTACACTTCCAATGTCTGGGGACCTGGGACAAATTTTTTATTTATAAATTTAGTTTATAATTGTATTAATAAGTCTGTTTTATCTTTAGAAATGTAATAGTTAGTTTACTTATTAAACTTGTATCCAAATGCTTGATTTTGTATCGATTTATTAAATTAAAATTAAAATAGGTAGTTAATCTAATTTTAAAAGAAAAAGTATTGAGTAATCTCTACTGTACCTACGTTGTGCCTTGTGGTTGCTCGCTCCTTTGGGTCGTAGCGTGATCATATATAGCAGTGTTTCTCAAAGTGGGCGATAACGCCCCCTTGTGGTCGCTGGAGGCCTAGAGGGGGGCGGTAAAGGGCCCAGAGAAACTAATATAGCACACTATATATAAATTAAAGTAATGAATTTCATTGTGATTTTTAAAACGTGGTAAAGTAAAAAAAATTGGGGGGCGCTGAAAAATAATTGATTTTCAAAGTGGGCGGTAGATAAAATAAGTTTGAGAACCTCTGATATATAGGTATAACCTTTCTCAAGAATTGGGCTATCAAATGCATAAAAAAAACAAAATCCAGAGATTTATAACCTTTGATTATATACACTCTAGATAGAGCTAAGCGGCGCGACCACGTCGAAAAAAATGTTGTGTAAAAGTTACCTGACTTGAACCGATTGAGTCATCGTGTCTGACAGTTGTGCTAAGTGTAAAATTTTGTGCCTCAAAATGGCGTTTTGTGTTATAAAAGTGTGCCGAAATTATAGAAGACGTTTGAAAACAACTACTTTAATCACCTACCATCGGTAAGTAAGTCATATAATATTATATTTCTCAAAAATAACACGTGTACTAAAAATAATATTTAAGTCTTCAAATCAGGAACTTTGTACGATGTTGCAACCTTTTGAAATTAAAATTCCCAAATGAACGTCAAATTAATTTAGTAGTGGGTATAGGAGAGAGCTGGACCAGGTATAGACCTTTTTTCCTGGAAATGTCCTTTTTTTTTTTGCTCATCAATCGGTAATTTCAGTGTAAGCCAAGAAAAAATTTCTAAAAAAAAAAAATTTACACTTTTTAGAATCGCGTTTTTTCAAGCTTTTCAAATATCTAATTAATTTTTTCATAGCTCATCGTTTTACAAAGTTAGAAATTTGTACTCGGTACTATTGTCCGCAATCATCTTCAGAATTAAAATGGGTTATCTCTAACAAATATTCACAATACAATCCTTTATATTTTATCTATAGACTAGGGTCACTATTGTAGTATGCGGACATCGCCAGAGATATCGGTAACAGTGTCCACTTTTAAAGAAACAAATGTTCGCTTTATGAATCCTTCAAAACAATACACACATGCACACATCTTCATACATTGCCAGATATACTGGTAACAATGTCTACTTTAGATAAAATTATAAAAGGCAATGAATAAAGGGATGCCGAAAGAAGTGTCTCACAGTGAGTAATCGTTGAGAAATTGTTAAGTAAAACTCAGTAGATAAAGAGATAGATAGTTAGTTGCAATATTAGATAGATAGATAGATAGATAGTTAGTTCCAACCTCCAGTAGTAAACGTTGCGGACATTCAGTAATAACACGTTTTTTTTAGAATTTTTTTCTAGGCTTACACCGAAAGTCTATACCTGGTCCAGCTCTCTCCTATACCCACTACTTAATTTACCTATATTGTAAATAAAAAATAAAATTCCCATATTTATGAGGCATAATCAAAAGTTGGTAACACCGCGCGTTCATATAACAATAGCAGTTCTCCTTACTTGTGTGCGTAATTACGCACACTATTGGATTCACACCTGGCCTACTGTTTTTGTTGCGTTTGTAGCGTAACGCTCTATCTAGAGTGTATCTTATCAAAGTTTATAACCTATCTATAATTCTATATACAAAAATTTCCGTTGCCATACTCCTCCGAAACGGCTTGACCGATTTTTATGAAATTTTATATATATATTCGGTAGCCCCCGCAATTTTAGTATTTTTGTATGAACAATATCCAAAGTTAGTGGTAGGAGTAGTAAGCCAACGTTTGAGCAGTTGTTCGAAAATATACACGGGCGAAGCCGGGTGCGGAAACCTTGTATCCCATTAATATTATAAACGCGAAAGTTTGTATGGATGTATGTATGTTTGTTACTCAATCATGCCAGAACGGCTGAACGGATCTGGTTGAAATTTAGCGCAGAAATAGATTATAGTCTGGAATAGGGTCAGAGAATGACGTATACTACTTTTTATACCGAAGCGGGCGGGGGAGGGGCAAATTACAGCCACGGGATTATATATCTATTTCCACGCGAGTGAAACCGCGGACAGAAGCTTGTTAGTTAATAATTTTAATAGTCTGTCTCAAGCTGAGAAAAGGTCAACACACACAGATAGTACTACATATTTATTATTGTTAAAAAAATCTCCACCGTTTTCCTCAAAAATTGGAAACACACATCGAAACCGCTGCTTACTCCTTCCAATTAACATGGCATTATAATAAAATTTGTGTTCTTTTATAAGTAAATGTAAATGGTGAAAAAATTAAATACGATATTAAAGGTCAAGTACTAAAAGACGTAATTTATTGTATGATTTTTTGTATGGTGGATGAAACGAGAAAATGTAAATGTATGGATTTTACTTACAATTTTGTCCACAGACCAAACCACTTACTAGGACTAAAACCAAATATTTTCTACACATTTTGAACTAAATAAATAAATAATTATTCAAGCCGCCATCTCTGTTATCAATAACATATTAGAAACTACACAATTTAATATAATAATATTTTATCCTTATAAAGTTTTTGTGCCCTTGACGCATGCCTTGCCTTGTTCAGTGTGACCAGATGAGATTTGCATAATTCGAATAAAATTTTAAATGTTTGTTGCTCAATCACGGCTGAACAGATCTTATACCGGAAAAACGTGACGGGTGAGGGGCCTTAAACATTATTAAAACCAAAGTGATAAAGGAGGGTTTTAGCCGGTAGCTCCTAACAAAAAAAAAGACCAATGGTATTTGTGAGGCTATACCTAACACAAGAGGGGTAAGCAGAGACAATCGAATGTAATTTGCTACGATCCTGACATATCTCTTTCGCTGCTTTTATATTCATCATACCTTTCATACATGCTCGGCGATCAGATGAAGAAAAGTACGTACACCTAGGTCATCCTCTGCCAGCATTTCTTTTCACTTCTGCCATATAACCTTTTTTTTTAGTTATGCTTTCATCCTGATCCAAAAACATTTCGAATTGTTTATTGTGTGTGCTATTGGTCAAAAATAATTTAATTTAACTATAATTGGTATTATCCATCCTGTTATTTAATTTTCCATGCTTCTACT
Source organism: Nemapogon koenigi (assembly GCA_963924495.1). Classification (NCBI taxonomy): domain Eukaryota; kingdom Metazoa; phylum Arthropoda; class Insecta; order Lepidoptera; family Tineidae; genus Nemapogon; species Nemapogon koenigi. The sequence goes on from OZ004655.1 coordinate 7,318,636, forward strand.
GATTTTGACTAAATCTCGTTTCCCCATAAATTACGCAAAAATCGTATTTTCCCCAAAATGTAGGAAAAGCAGTGTGTTGACAATGACAACGCATGCAATAGCGCATGCCTCAATTATTAAACTTGTTATTATACATACCTAAAAGCAGTTATACTGGTTTCAATAATATCAATAAATAACTTCCCGCCCCGGCTTCGTCCGTGGATATTGTGGAACAAAATAAAATATAGCCTATAGCACGCAGGGATAATGTAGCTTCCTTTTAGTGGAATAATTTTCAGAATCGGATCAGTAGGTAGTTTTAGAGATTAACTTTACCCTATCTATATATCTATAGAGAAACGAAAATAATTTACACAAACACATCTTCACGGCTTTTATTCCTTGCGGTGTGGACACTGTGGTCAGATACACCAGTAACAGGGTTCACTTTTTGTCAGTGGCAAGTCTGGACTTAATGATTGCCTTTTAAAAAGGTAGGTACCGACTTCAAAAATTATGCACTGAAAAGTGTGCTTTACGAAAGCAAATGCACAAGTCACTATAAAAAAAAGAGTTCTCGATTTCTCCATGATCCCATCATCAGACCATGGCGTCTTCAAAGTAATCGGGGAACATAGCGTAGAATAGCATTAGATTTTATGGTAGGTAGGTACTTACAATAAAACAACAAAGTAAAAATAAAAATGGACATTAATTTATTATACGTGACATATAATATGTCGCCGCCAAATGGTTAAATCAGCCACTCAATTGGATGGCTAGCCATTTAATTAAGTGGCAGCATTCAATTGAATCACATATGTCGCAGCTTCTTGGTTAAATGTGTAATTTTAGGGCGACTATGAGAATGTTAGGTAACCGAATCTGCTGAATTATGAAAGTGATGTAGTAGAAAGTATATTTAGATATGGGTTGAAAATACCTCTATTTTAAGAAAAAAAGTAATATTAAAAAGGTTAATAATTAACATGACATTTATTTATTCTCACCGTCTTAATAAATCAATTGAATGACTTTAAATGACCTGGCGGCTTTTGGTTTAGCCGTTTCTAAAGAGCTACCTTTCAACCAGCAAGATATTGAACGTTAAGAGTGTAGTGTACCGCGTCCATGTCCATACAAACGGAGAAAACGTTTTACTACCCCTAAATATTAATTAACTTTAACGATTTTGTAATATGTTATTGTTATAATGAAAAACTACCTACGTATTTTTTCCTTTTTTCAAAATTTGTAATAGGTCAAAAGTTATAAGCCCATCAAATCTCGGTTTTTTTGGTTCATAACTTGCTGGTAATAAACCGTCTGTATTTGAGAAACAAAGCAAAATTTCAAAAAAAGCAAAACGTACGTACGTAGATTATAATCTGCTTAAACGTTTGACACCAAAATTATAAGGTTTCGTTATAGTTTAGTAGGTGTAAATCGTTTTCGCCCAAAACGCAATTTTCAACGAAAAACATACCTACGAACACCCACGAGCTGCAGTGCTCTCTGTCGCACTGATGACCGGCGGAAGAGTGCGATTGAGACAGAATATGATTTTCTAAATACCTATTTCGCTGCGTACGCTGAGCTACACGATCCTCTTAAGATATCATTACAACGATTATATATAGTAGGTATAGCGGCCCCGACTTCACACGGGTACAATATGGATTTACAACAATTAGAATACCTACATAAATACGCTTATAACTACTTAACTTACACCTATGCTACCGCGGACTTTTAGTGTGTTTTTATATGCCGATGATGCGGTGTTAATTGCATTTCAAGAACAAGAGCTGCAAAGCCTGGTGGCACTTTTGAACGAGGAATGGGAGAAGAAATTTATGATAATTAATAATTTGAAATCATAAGACACTATTGAAAAGGATGATGAAAGGACGTGTAATATTTGCTGAAAGAAATACACAACTAATGTTATTTCGAAAAGGTGTTTTTCAAATATACTGTATCAAAGTTAATGTTTGATACGTCATTTTGAAGAATATTTTCCCTCTAAAGACGAAAGATAAAAAAAATCAAAATTAAATGACAGCTGTCAAAATTCGAGTTTCGATTTTAAACAGGTGTCTTGCCATGCCTTGGTTCGGCAAGACAGCGAGACGACCCGCGACATCCGAGACAATGACGTCATCGGCGTAGTTCATCGAACCGCCAACAGATGGCGCTAGCAGCGGTCGTCTTTTTTTTTAGAGCAAAGGTATTACGTCATACAGCCAGATAACCTTTGACTCCTCTATCTACTCTATGATAACAACTTGTTAGTAAGTGTTTCAACCAGGATGGACGTGGATAATATATATTGTACCCCGGACAAAATAGACTGTACCATCACGTCCAATCACCATGATGGGGTAGACAGTTCAAGTGACTATACAGTAATGAACTATCATGTACACTAGTACATAGTGTGTGTCTACCTCTTGAAGAGATACTGTGTAAAGTACATTAACATATAATGGACTACATCGATAGAAGTGTTTGTTGGATAACACAGCTACTGTGCCGGTGCATCCAGCACCTATGTAATGCAGTGCTCTGTTACGTGATTTGTTCTTTTATAAATAAACCGAATTGTTCTTTTTGCTTAATAAAGAATAGAAAGAATGTTAGTCTTTACTCCTGTGGTTAAAGTGTGTAAGACTTTATTGATTTACAGAGCGTATCGTATATACGCACAGTTATTGAGGGGAAAACCAGCAATTCTGGTATCATACCTGAAGATAAACGTGGCAAGAAATTTTAGATTCCATTCGTGCACATATAAATTCTATACCTATAATTCTGTAAGATTCAGAACGCAAAAAGAATTTATTGATGGCGGACTCACTGTAGCTGAAATGCACAGACATTATAAAGAACAACCGCAAGCAGCCAACAAACCAACAGCCAACTATGACTCTTATATACGAGTCTTTAATACAGAGTTTAATATTGCCTGTCATAATCCTAAGAAAGATCAATGTGAGGCGTACAAAAACGCTACAGGAGATGAAAAGGAAAAACTAAAAGAAGAGTATGATAGACATCAAGAAGAAAAAGTACTTAGTCGCATAGAGGACATTGATAATTCAAGAGAACCTGGCAATAACACAATCGTTGCAATATATGATTTACAGGCGGCGTTGCCTGTGCCAATTGGAAAAGGTTTTCGTCACGTACTTAGTCAATATCTTCTAGGCCAGGGAAATCTAGCGCTTTTTTGAGCTATGTTCAAATATGGCGCGCAGCGTTTAACGCTTTTTAAACAATATCAGCGACGTCAGCTGATTGAAAACTGACAGTTTGCAGTGCAGTGTAGTTGTCAAGCAAGTCGACGAGAGTTCTTCGTGCCGATACAATAATGTCATTGTACGATCGGCTGTACAATGCGTTTATTAAATGTCACAAGGATTCCTTGTCAATGCCGGCAATACAAAAAAACAAATGAGAAATGTTTTAAAAAAAATTAGGTCACGTAGTATGAGTAAGAAACAATTTCAATAAGAAAATGTTTATTTACAAAAGTTTTATGTGGGTACGTAGAAAGAATTGAGTTTAATGAACCGTTAACCATAAACTAAACATAGAGTAAGTTGTCAGTTCAGTCAGTCAGGTCATGCCACTGTGGGAGCCCGTCTAAGGTTCCCACATATTCGACATAAGAAGCTTTTAGAAGCTAAGCAGCCAAGTTATTAACAGAAGCTACAGATGAACTTGTTATCTCTGAAAGCAAGTTGATAACAACTCAGCTCGCACTAAAACAAAGTATAGATAAGTTGGATGACGAGCTGAAGAATTATATAAGGGCACAAATAGAAGGAGATTTAGTTGTGCAGTTGCTTATTCTCCACGGCGCCCAGTAGTAAGAGTGTGGGAGGACCCGCCGACCTACACACTAAACTTCCAAAATTAGCACTACTAAAATTTGATGGAAACACCGTTTTGGGACAGATTTCAAGCTAATATTGATGTGAAAATTCTCCCAGACGCTGAAACACAGGCTTACCTCATTGGATATTTAGAGGGACAAGCATATGACAGCATTCAAGGTTTAAGCTCCACTGACTTAAATTATTATAATATAGCTAAAGATATGTGGTTAAAGAGATTTGGTTCAGAACAACTTGTAATTGATGCACCCTATAAGGGGCTGAATAACACGATGACGGCACGACGGATAACAGCGACAGACAGCAGGAAGACACGAGATGCATATTAGAATTTTAAATTCTCTCGGTGAAAATAAGTACCTACTGAAAGCAGTCACTGGAGAGTTATAATGTTTAAGATATTCCCGGATAACATACTTTATCAAGTAAAGAAAGTCACAGATAACCCTTCGTTAACATCATTGAGAAAGGCTCTAGATGTGGTGACACTAACCATGGAGCTGTCATAAACGACTACTACGGAAATCAAAGCACAACTTCTACCTTCTACAACCTCAGCAGAAGCTCTTCAGATAAGGGTAGAAAGTCAGAAACGCGAGTCCCCGAAAAGTCGGAATTCGCGTTCTCCGCGACAAACAGTGCGTGGTGTGTCCTATAAACGGCAGAAGTCTCTGTTCTTCCACTTGACTTTCAAAGCGGAGAAAATCAAAGTATGTAGCAAATTGTTTTCTATGTCCATTTCGAAGACAGTAATGAGAATAGCAATAAATAAACGCCACTCATCGGGTATTATAAAAAAGGAAAGAGCGAGGTGGCCGAATAGAACAATTGAAACAAAAAGATGCCGCGGCACATCCAACGCTTCCCCAAAATCGAATCCCATTACTGTAGGACTGACATAGCCAGAGAGTATTTATATCCTGATTAGACGGTAAAAAAAATGTACAGCCCGTTGATTGACGAGCTAAATGCTTCTGCAGACAATCACACTCCAGTTGTTCTCCTCCTTTGCATGTCTTCTGCAGATATGGTTCTGCATAAATAAAAGATCGATTAAGAGAGAAATGTGACAAACACATTTTGGAAAAGGAGAAAGATTGAAAATTGAAAGAGAAGAACAAGAAAACTGCTGCGGACGATGACGATAATGCAAAAATTTGTGCTTCGTTGGACTTGCAGCAAGTTATTTTACTGCCGATTTCAAAAGAAGATTGTCTGTATATAATTTAACAATCTACAATGTTTCGTCTCGTTACTGCTGTTGCTTTACATGACCAGAAACAGAGAGCAAACGCGGGTCATCAGAAATTGCTACAGGTCTGACTATATGCCTAAGAATGAATAGAAATAATAAAGAATGTGATGCAGTGGGCATCGAAACAGTTTTCCTTTATGCTAAAGGATGTGCCGGGCAAAACAAGAATCCTATAGTAGTAATACTATAAATAACATCACAAATTTACGAGAAACAAGTCTAAGAATCTTTGTAGGTTGTAACGTAACCTAACCTAACCAAACCACGGCCAGGATGAAGGAGTTTCGGCACATAGTGCTATTTCCCACGCCTTAGAAAAGGCTGGAGATATCTTTCTCCCCGGTCAGCTATATCCCATCATGAAAATGGTCAGGCCTTCACAGCCGACGATATCCGACCTTTAGTGTATCAAGACTTAAAAATTTCAAGCAGTTCTCGCTTATATTAAAAGTGCTTAAGTTACGAAATTACAACGAAAGTAATAAGGCTATCAACTGGACTGAAGCATCTGAAAGTTCGAAAAGAGAGCCCAACTAGTAATTACTTTAAAACAGCTCATTCAGAAACATCCTACAGGTCTATAACTTTAAACAGGACTGAAACAAAGTTCCTGAAAGATATCATACCTCCCTTGTGTGATGTATGTATAAATGTAGGTAGTTAATAATAGTGAAACGTTCGACGAGTTGACCACATTAATCGGTGACCACTCGGGGTCGGGGTCAAAGGTCAGGAGAATCGGTGGAAGAATATGGGGCCGCCCTAAGAAGATGTTGACCTGCAAGTTTGGCACCGGGCTGGAAGAGTTTGCGAGACCAGTTGGTGTGCGGCCTGAAGGAGGACACGACTCGTCAGCGACTGTTCGCGGAAGAGGTGCTCGATTATGGATGTGGCGGTCGTTCACGGGGCGACGGCATCGGAGAACGCAGCGACAGTTATTGAAAAAATAAAATATTGAATTTCGACAGTTATTGAAAAATTATAACAAGGAACCCAAGAGTCAGTCATATTTAGGTAAAATTCAAAATTTTATCACGAAATCTGCGGTATTATTTGATATTGCTTCATGTAAATGCAAGGTCTTTGCTGCTTGCAAATGTGGGAAAAACAAAACGGTTGCTGCTAAAGAACGTTCATTCCTTGATGATCAGAGAACAGTTAGACGTATGGCTATTAGAAACATCGACGCAGAAGCTACAAAAAAGCTTCGAAAGAAACGTAAAAGGTCACAGAGCCAACAAAAATCTATTGAACCACAATCGTCTACCTCCAAACCTTTATAACAGCTCGTTGGCTAAAGGCGGGTCCAGATATATATCATTTGCCCGATCCGATCACCGTATCCGTATCAGCGTATCACGTATCAAGCCCCGTATCAAGTTGTGGACGCCTCGATTTGCTCCGTATCTCCACAATATTCATGATCGCGTATCAAATTGCCTAGTGTAGGTACGAGAATTTAGCAATTTCGTGTGCCTGTTTTTTTGTCATTCACAATATTCTTAAAAAAAGATCAAAACCAAAACCGAGACGGTGGTGGCAAACGGAATTATTCAGAAACAGAAACAGACTTGGAGGAAGAGCTTTGATGAGAAACCTTAAATTTCAACACATAAGTGGTAAATACAAAAACTTCACCCGTATATGCAACGCGAGGGAGTGATGAACGCGTCCAGACTGACCGACGCCCGTATCTGTATCACCTTTGATGATCGGACAAAAACCGACACGACATGGGACGGGCCGTATCATAATGGTGTATCGAGGCCGTATCATCACCCGTCCACATATGCGATCATGATATGCGTCGGCGATACGGATACGATGATCGGATCGGGCAAATGATACATATCTAGACCCGCCTTAAGACTGAAACTTCAACTGAAGATGAAGAATACCAACAAACAAAGGTATCAAATGAAGGTAGGAAGAAAAAATTAACTTCAAAAACTTTAGAGAAACTGTCTGATATATGTGACCGGTACGGAGTATCTTACAGAGCAGGCGGAGCTATTGCTTCCGCCACCTTAAGTGATACGAAGGAAAAATTTACGAATTCACCTGCTATTATCATAGACCATACATGGCAAGCCGAGACACGAGAGAGTTAGAAGACGCATGTAATTAAGAAATCGAAAGGAGGAAACAATAGAGGCGTTATTCTTTGACGGGCGGAAAGACAAAACATTGTATTGTGTTAAAGATAAAAATAGGTTATATCGCCGTATCAGAGTTGAAGAACACATTACAATGGTGCAGGAAGCTAAAGAGGCGTAAAGAAAAATACATTTGAACCGACTTTGAACTTTATACTTAAATCTCTTTTTTTTTCAGAAATTCAAATAGCTTAAGCGAGCTAAAAGTATATTAAAGTCCCAACTATTTTTTTGAGAGGTATTACGCACAGATATACCTAACACACTTTTTTTTCGCCATACAAAAGTGACACTCTAATGTACACCTCAAGATGTTTGCCAATAAGACTAATAGACTGACACAAGTAGTCATTTTCTAAAATTAAGTAGTTGTAGTTGCATGTACAAAGTATTTAAGTTTAAAGAGACGCCACATAACTTTTGTCCCATACAAATTACATGCTTCGAGACTTCTTAAATTACGCGATAACTATATGTCTTAGTTTCGAAAGATAAATATATTTGACAGAGTATGAATTAAAAAAAAAATTAAAATCTACACTACACTAAAATCAACCGATTTTGCGACTCGAGTTATCTTAATATATTCACTAATGTACCATTTTCTCGTATTTATTCTATAGATAATTTAACATACTTTATGAAAACATTAACTACAACTTGCTATTTCTAATAGTTTTTGTATAATACTGGAAGTTTTCCTTTAAAAACCATAAAAGTTAGGTATATAGAAATGGCTACATACAACAATTCAGCGATCATGAGTAAAAGGAATACTCCCCTACGCACATCGCTGGAAAGTTGCATATATGCCAATCTATTAAATATTTTCAATGGCGCGATACAGGTTTCAATGAGTTAGTAACGGTGCGACATCTATCGACGCGACGCGATGTGCCGCCACATGACTCCCTTCCCAGACCAGAGGTCGATACAGTATGAAAACCAACATCCATTTTAGCTTTGTCAGCAGTGATGGACTGTGTGGTGGACTGCATCGCGGCTGAATCACCTGTCGTGATGTATGACCTGTCGTCATGTCGGGCCGGCGGTCTGGTCAGTGGGAAGTGGAAGTAGGATGCGGGGCATTGCGGGGTCGGGAATATAGGCGTGTTCATACGGGGTCACCAATATAGAAATGGCTACATACAACAATTCAGCGATCATGAGTAAAAGGAATACTCCCCTACGCACATCGCTGGAAAGTTGCATATATGCCAATCTATTAAATATTTTCAATGGCGCGATACAGGTTTCAATGAGTTAGTAACGGTAAAATACGCAGCAAGCAGGGAAAATAACATTCGATGTTTGTTAAATATATTATCACTATTACTAAGACAGATAATAACGATTCCTTTGTTTGCCAAGAAACACCTATAGCAGCATATTCAGCAAAGTTTAACTTTTGTAGTTGTGGTAAATTTTACCCTGAACCAACAGTATTAAATAACGGTGATATAGTAATATACTTGTTGGTACCAGGAACGCCTAAAATAGTGGATAATAAGATAGTTCATATTGGATTGGTAAATACTAACTTATTATTATTAGCAGACGTAATTAAACCACCTGGAACATTTGATAATATTATTATCAGGCATTCCATAAACTGTGCTTTGGAACATATAAACACTGAATATGGCAGAGACTATAACTACAGCAGCTGTCCTAGCTAATCTTGAGCTAGAACAAAGCGATGAGACAAATGCAGAGTTTGAGGCATCTGGTATAGTCCCTGCTAGTATTGCATCGACTGAAATTAAAAAACAGGCAACATTATTGGGTATAACACCTGAAGATTTTATCTCTGAGTATGGGTCAACTGAATTTGACTTTGATGACTTAAAGTTTAAATTTGAAAGATATTGTAGAGATTTTGGAGATGACCTGCAAGAAAATACACCGAGCAAGGCACTACAATTTTGTGCAAAAGTTTTATTTGAATATGGGCCGTATATCCGGACAGAGAGAAAAGGCAAGGGCGATAAAGCCATACGGTTTAAATTTCCATACAATAAGGATGGAAAACTGCGGATTAAAGTTGTGATAGTGACAACTTTTAAAGACATTAAGTATACTACTAATATAGACAGTGATAAGTTGTTGTTGACATTTAGGCAAGCTGCATTGCTAGCTATGGTTACGTTTAGCAAAGCTATAAACTATTGTTACAACAGACCAGGCTCTGCAAAATTGATGTCACCCTTATGTGGTGCAATATTTTCTAGAGATTCACTTGGTGATATGGCCAGAGAATTAAATATAGAAGAAGTTAAAGTGCTTGAAATTATAAATGAAAGCTCCACATCTGGTGGTCAATATCTACCATCATCTGACTTAGCTTGTGCAGTTGTATGCATGATTAGTACAACAAAAAAGGTTACAGATAAAAATATAAGGAATGTTATGATAAGTAAAGTGGTTAAGCAGTACATACAAAAACAAAAAGTGTACAATAATAACAATTTCATAATATTTGCTAAATATGCACTGGGTGGAGTTCCAATGGGTTTAGATGCTGACACATTAATAAGTGCATTCGAAGATGTCCAGGCATCAGGGGTTAGCTCAAGAGCTAAAGCAATGGCAATCAAACAGTCGGAGATTGCTGCTCCACCACTAGGATCACAAGAGCCAGTAGCTGGTGGTTCTAGATCATACACCAAGGTTACTAAAGGCTCAAAAAACCAGCATGGGGGGTCAAGCAAGTAGTCAAACAGATGTTTGATTGGCATGTATATCATCCTAGTTCTAATTCAGGTTATTTTTATTCCTGCCACAAGGGGGAATAATGTTTAGTACCGGCTTGTGGTAGCATAATCATAGTTAATAGTATATAGTCTGTAGTTTAAATAATAGAGGATATAATTCCAATATATTGTAATTAGTTTATATTAACCTAGCATATAATTTTAGTCTACTAACAAATATATATACACTATAATGGTAACTTAAATCTTATCATTGTAGTATATATATATACCATGTGGCGGCACATCGCATCACGTCGGGGTCACCAATATAGAAATGGCTACATACAACAATTCAGCGATCATGAGTAAAAGGAATACTCCCCTACGCACATCGCTGGAAAGTTGCATATATGCCAATCTATTAAATATTTTCAATGGCGCGATACAGGTTTCAATGAGTTAGTAACGGTGCGACATCTATCGACGCGACGCGATGTGCCGCCACAGGTACATGGATGTTTTTTATGTTTATTATTTCCGTTCTTTTTTCTCTGATATATCTATATCATCCCAAAAGACAATCGAATTTCATATATTTATATTCATATATAATTTTTGTTTGTAACTGGGATATTTTATTTATTTTTTCTAAGTGAAAAGTGAAACATACAACAAAATTATTCACTACATTATGTTTTTGTTTTAAGTTATAAATTCCACTTTCCTTGTACCTGTCTGACATAATTTGGATATGTTGGTGTTGGTGAAGTTAATTAGAAGCATGTAGCCCACTCTTCAGCTTATGGATAATAATATCAATATGCAGCATAGGATCAAGAACAAAAACTAACGACGCCGACGTCCGCCGACGGCCTCGCGCCTGTGGGGGCCTCGCAAAAAAGTTTAAAAATTTACAAAATTCGCACTCTCCAGCTTTCTTTCACAGACAACAACGTAATAATTATCTTACCGTAAGAGAAGACTCCTTAGTGGTAAAATAGTCATTGACTTGGGTGTCATAAGGAGAAAGTTCAAGAATTTTCTGCTATAAAAAAGGACGATGCGCAAACTTTTGCCTATTTTAAGAGATGAAATAGACATGAACGTAAAAAAGGAGAGGACGGATCGCCGTTAAGACAAAAGTGAAGCAACCAAGTTATGCCAGTTTCGTTGTAAATACGAGCCTCACGCACACATTCTCATTCGGTTATGCTGATCAGCCGCCATTAAAAAAATAAAAAACAATGCCGTCTTGTGTAGTAAAATTATGCAAAAACAACTCCATTACTCATAAAAAATCTCAAGGAATCACATTTCATAGGTAAGTTAGTAATTTATCACTTATTCTACAATTTAAAGATATATTAGAGATAAATAAAATCGGTAGCACACATGCACGCTTGGTGCTTCACTTTTGTCTTAGCGGCGATCCGTCCTCTACTTTTTTACGTCCATGGAAATAGATCTATTTACCGTTTTTGTTCTGACTGGGAAATTAAAGAGGCCTCGCAAAGCTGATGTCGCCGACGTCTACATTTGGTCTAGCGCCGCCACTGCCAGCGGTAGACAAAGTCTTCCTCATTTACAATACATACGCACACACAATACCTATGTACATTTTCGCATTTATAATATAAGTTAGGCATGATAGGATTTTTTAATTAAAAACTTATGGAAGTACAATTCGACACACATAAAAAGAACTCCAGGCGACTTACCTGCGCAGTGACCAAATTACAGAGCAAATTGGTGGTATGAGGTGCGGCGCGACGGAGGGAACACTTTGCCGGCCCGCGATTGGTTCGTCAGTTGACATATATTATGTGCGATTATACCCCATGTACAAACATATCCCTTCCACTGGCGGCCGGAGCTCTTTTATATGCGTCAGATTGTACATAATCATAGACTTTCCATTTTAAAATGCTTCACAAACACAATCGGCTAAATGAGAAACACTAGGCTTTTCGCTGGGTACGTTATAAAAAAGTTTTTGAAATCATCTATCATGTTCTCTCCTCCGAAATGTTAGCTTTTTTCAACACAACTTTAGACTCAGCGCCGAAAACAGCACCGTACGGCGATTTACCTAGAACACGATTTAAAGCCGTATTCTTTTCATACTGAACAAAGTAACAACCAAGCGTCCAGTTCGATCCATTCTCTTGCATCCAATTTTTAAGCATATCACTTATTTCTTTCTTGCTGCAATCAGTACATCCTTTATTTCTAACATTAATTTTACACTCAGGCCATAGATTCTTGACTTCTTTGACTACCTCATCAGTAAATTCTCTCCCATTACTACTGTGCATGGCATGCGGCGGTCCGAATTCCAAAAATATCTTCGCAAGCTCGAACGCGACTTCCGCAGGCTGAGTCGTCTTCAGCGGCCGCAGATGAAAAAACATCGTTTTCTTATTCTGGTACAGTAATAACCAATTGTAAACACCATCGGGACTATCTCGCATATCAATAAAATCCAAATCGCCACCAGAGTTAAAATCGTGAGTATTCAATTTTTTTCCTAAATTTCTCTTAGCCGCACACGTAGGACATAGCGATACGAATATCTCCACCGCTTTCTTCTGAATATAGTATTTATCCCTGATGATGTACAGCATTTTATCACGTCCACCATGCTTATAAAGACCATGGATATCATACAAAATATCAAAATATTCACAAATTGGTATAATACGAACTATAGGGCTGTCTGGTGATTTTCGTTTATATATTAAATATTCCATGTGCAGAGACTCCATGATATCATACTTGGACAGCCAATAGTATGGTTTGAGTTGTCCAGAATTGTCACTCTTAAGGTGATGCATTACTTCAATTATTCTTTGCTTGGTCCATGGTTTTTTTTGGGATCCTAAAAAAAATAATATAAGGATAAGGATATTCCATGAAAGTGAGCTGGTTCACTAGAACCAACTTTTTCACTGACTTGATTCACTAAATACTGTTAATGCTCAGCTCCTATAAATGATATGGCTTTTTTAATACATCTAATACTTACCTTGTAAACAAATATATCTATTTTAATCACACTTAGACGCTTCTCTATCAGAACTGGCCAATCGTTAGGTATAGCCTCACAAATACCATTGGCTAAAAGAGGGAGACTTGGTCTTCCCTTGGGTATCCTGGGACAAAAACAAGATTTGGAAGCTATAAGGTGAGAAAGTGAATAAAAATAAAAATAATGCAGTAATGAAAATTGGTGCTTTCTTTATGTTCTGCTTTCAAGACTTTTGAATCAATATGCTATACATACACACATATCTTCATACCTGTTTACCAAAGGGGTGGGCAGAGAGTATGGAGAGTGACTCGTCTTGATATTTATATACTTCTCTTGCTTCAATCATATCTACACATTGTTTCATACTATTATATTATTATTATCATTGTCTCATCATCCATTATCCCATCATCATCATCATCAGTTATATTTGGTGCTATAGACTCTACATAAAAAAGAATTACCTTGATGTTGGTCGTAGAACTCGGCCAGTTGTTTATCAAATTTTTCTTTGAACTCTCTCTTTTCTGGGTTTTCTGTTACATCTTCTGGTTCAATTTGAATTTTCTTTGGGGAAACCATTCTCAATGTGAATTCAATGGATTTATCTTCTGAGTTACCTGGATAATAAAAAAATACAAAATTGTAACTTTCTGGTGGTTAGCAATAGAGAATGAGTGACTGATACCTTGCAAATCTATACTAATATACTTATAAGAATACATATTCTTAAATTGATAATAAATATACTTCAGTAAAGAAAATTATTGACTTCTGTTAAAATTAAAAGTACTTCACCCAAGAGTCTAAACTCTTAGAATGAAACAGTCCAGTTCTTATGCAGAGATTAAATATTTTTGAAATAAGAATACATATTCTTAAATCGATAATAAATGTACTTCAGTAAAGAAAATTATTGACTTCTGTTAAAATTAAAAGTACTTCACCCAAGAGTCTACACTCTTAGAATGAGACAGTTCAGTTCTTATGCAGAGATCAGATATTTTTGAAATAAGAATGATTATACTTAAATCAATAATAAATATACTTCAGCGAAGAAAATTATTGACTTCAGTTAAAATATAAGTACTTCACCCAAGAGTCTACACTCTTAGAATGAGACAGTTCAGTTCTTATGCTGAGATCAGATATTTTTGAAATAAGAATGATTATATTTAAATCAATAATAAATATACTTCAGCGAAGAAAATTATCGACTTCAGTTAAAATATAAATACTTCACCCAAGAGTCTACACTCGTAGAACGAGACAATTCAGTTATTATGCAGAGATCAGATATTTGTGAAATAAGAATAAGTATTCTTAAATCAATAATAAATACTTCAGTTAAGCAAACTCAGTCCCAGACTCTAAGTTTATGTAAGAAACTGCGTATTATTGCTGACCAAAACATAATATTCGTTATTATTTACAAACTGGTCATGATACTAGACCTGCGGTATGATTCAACTTGAGTGGTCAGATTGCTTCACTGAAGTATTTATTATTGATTTATTTCTTCTTTCTTTCTTCTTTCTTCTTTCACAAATATCTGATCTCTGCATAATAACTGAATTGTCTCGTTCTACGAGTGTAGACTCTTGGGTAAAGTATTTATATTTTAACTGAAGTCGATAATTTTCTTCGCTGAAGTATATTTATTATTGATTTAAGTACAATCTTCCTTATTTCAAAAATATCTGATGTCTGCATAAGAACTGAACTGTCTCATTCCAAGAGTGTAGACTCTTGGGTGAAGTACTTATATTTTAACTGAAGTCAATAATTTCTCAATGTGAACTCAATGGATTTATCTTCTGAGTTACCTGGATAATAAAAAAATACAAAATTGTAACTTTCTGGTGGTTAGCAATAGAGAATGAGTGACTGATACCTTGCAAATCTATACTAATATACTTTCTTCTTATTTTATAATGCCGCCATCAATTTTAATTGATGATTTGCCAATGTCAAGTATTATAGACGTCATATCCAATTAATCGGGAGCTAAGATGTTCCCGCCGACTGTGATATGTCCTATAATCATGACACGACGGGGCGCGTGCGTTGTCCGCCATGACATGACGTAGAATCTAGTCTGTGATTAATAAGAAATATCACAGTCGGGGATCATCTTATAAATAAATAAAAATAGCCTTTATTTGCTGACCATTTTATTATTTACCATCTTAAATATTAGTAATAAATTTAAAAAAATATTTACTACCTTCTTCTCTCTAATTTTATTATTGCTGACACCAGCAACCTTACTATCATGGTTAGATTGTCCTTTAATAAATATAAAACATGACATTGGCGGAATCTTCAAAACTCTTATGGAACTTAATAAAAACTTTAAAAAAATTAATAGAATAGAATATATGCTGATGCCGCACTGCAGTGCTTTGGAGGGCAAGTAAAGAATCTGCATTCTTCTAAAACATAATAGTTAACTTACATCTATATATTATCTAATAGTCTAATTGGAAAGGCATTGGACTTGAGGTTAACGGATTCAATTCCTATTTGTACCAAAAAATGCATATCACCACTTTTTTAAGTGGGTACTTTAATTGCCTTTGTGCTTCAGGGAGCAGGTAAAAGTAACAGATATAAACATCTGTTAAAGAAGTGAAGTAAGTCGACACTGTTACTGTACCTATTAAAAAAGTGACAACTCACCTTGCACAGCATCATTTTTCGCTTCCTCCCAAAATCTGCAATTAAATATAAAAATGCTATAAAAGTGACAAAGCTTTATCTATACAATTGACTCATTCTGTCTGTCTGCCCAATTTACTCTGTAATCACTGAACATTATTATTTTTCATTTTGGGTTAGGGAGTTATAGGGTACTCACTTTGAAATAATCCTTCTTGGCTCATTTGTTTCACTCTTAGTACCCTGATCCATCACAGGGTCTTCGATATTGGTGGCTGGCTCTGATTTTACTGGCAAAAGTTGGTCAGGAACAGGAACATGTTTTATGTCGGCTTTCTCTTCTTCACTGTTTGCCATCTCTTATAGGTACTACATCAAGGCAAATAAGATTTACATATCAAATTATCAATTATTTTCGAAAATTCTGCAGCAAAGTACAAAAAAATATAAATAAACCGTAAACAAACGAGATTTCGATTGATAATAATTGAATGATGACATTTACAAATGACATGACTGACAGGAAATTTTTACTTTTAGTAGGCTATGGTATATATAAATTATACTGGCTGTATAGTTTATTGTCTGCGGTAACTAAAGGCAGTCCCGAGTACTCCCGAGGTACAGTCCATATTACTATACTCTTTGGTACAGTCATTGAGTATTTAAGACAAGGAATATACTCTAGAATATAGAGGTACATAATGAAGGTACAGACAGTAGGTACTAAGGAAGGTAGAGTATAGTATATTCCTTGGTAGGTACCAAGCAATAGCGTCCTAAAACTATTGCATTTGTAGCTGCTTGTAAATATTGGATGTCTGAACATAACCACCGCCGCGATAATGTTTAGTCATTTTATAACAAGACAAGACGTCAAGTATTGTCAAAAATAGCGCATTCAAGATGCATGCCGTTTTAGCACGTATCTTTTTCTACTGTCAAAATCAGTGCATGCGTTTCAATATAGAACGAAAAGTTGGACGAAATAACGATCAATAGACGCATGCAATCGCGCATGAAAATAATCAATTTCAAAATTTTATCAAAACATACATTTGCCACACGCACAAAAAATATCAAAAATCCCAAAATAATAACAGTAAACATAGTCCAATGTAGAGTTGATAAAATAGACATCAAAATGCCGTTAATAAGATCAGCGAGTCTTAATTTGTTTTTGGAGTTAGTTGCTCGAATTATGTTATTATGTTCTTTTTGGTAAGTCCTTCCAATATGTAACATTATTTCATTATTTATTTTAGCTTTTCTCATTAGTCTTTATGCTATGGGACTTTGTATACAATGGGAACAATATAGTATGACTGGCATAACCCTACATGAAAGAAAAGCATTAAATTATCTGCATATTATAAACGAAGTCATCCGCCGCGTCTGTCTGTGCCCTTTTAACGCATAAACTACTGAACGGATTTTGATGCGGTTTTCAATATTAGATAGGTTGATTCACAAGGAAGGTTTACGAGTATTAAACATAAACCTATCATGTTGAGGAGCTGAGCATTAACAGTATTAGTGAATCAAGTCGGGATAAAAGTTAGCCCCAGTTCATGGCATATGCTGTCTAATCCATCAGAAATCCAAAAAAGTCCATAGTAGATATTAACTGGGGGCAGAGTCGCTAGTGAGGTATAAAAACGTACTCATTAAACCTTATTTTTCCAGTTACATGGAGACAATGCCTCCATTTGTAAGAGTTGTTCATACATCTGATCTCCAAAATGAATACAAATATCCGCGGCATGACTCTTACGTGCCAACTACCATGTTGTGGCTAATTGTGCTATCTGTACCATGTATCATATCGTTCCTCTCCTGGGCTATACTTAATGACTGCAATGATGCCATGGAAGTAAGTTTGACCAAGTATTTGTCGACTATTTGGTCGAAAGATTCCCTTAATCTATTCCCTAGTCACAACACTTTAGATTAAACACTCTTAAGGGCCTCTACGTGTTGGACCTATGTCCCCATACAAGCCTTACAAAGGACCGGGTATTGTGCCTGTGAATTTAGAGTAGCATAATTATAATAGTCTTTTATTCAGACATACATAAAAAAACACTTAAAACTAAAAATGTTTTTACAATGGCAAAGGCCTCCTCCTTCTTTTCCATTTCATTCTATCTCCTGCCAGTCTGGTCCAAGTTTTTCCTGCCATATCTTTTATCTCATCATCCCATCTCCAAAATCCCGATTCCTCTTTCTATTTCTAGGATACTAATATAATATAATCTTCTTACTCCATTTTTCTTTTCCTCTTATTGTGTGATCTATCCACCTCCATTTTAAAGTTTGTATTTTTACTATTACATCTTCTATTTTTGTGGTCTATCTAAGAGTTTGGTTTTTATTCTATCTAATATTAATAATAATGTTCCTCATATAGCTAAACATAAAAAGTGGTCAGTTCTGTTGAAGAGTTTGAGAATTTCCAAATTATTTTTGTAAAATAAATAATTAGTTATTAATTAAAATTAATCACCAAAGTAATTATCAATCAATCAGCAGTTTAGCAATACTTTCTATGTCATGTTTGTAAGTACATATAGTTAGAGAGCTGGCCATATGATTTACTGACAGGTATGGCTACCGTCTGCTGAGCCTTAAATACGATAGTAGGTAGTGCCCCAAGTCACCCTGTAACAGTCCGCAAATTTCTACGTGGCTTTTTCCCCCCTTACAGACTCCCAAAGGGTTAGATGGGCGACAACAAGCCTGTTGGCTTGGTTAGGTGAAAAGATATACCTACATTGTCTTGTTGCAATAGATGCCTTCACTCATGGACTCGCCACTATTGCTTAATGCCAGGCGGTGGTAGAGTTAATCCTAACTATACTATTCAATTTTTTGTATTATGGCTCCATTTGGGTTTTGATGATTCTGCTACTGTCAAGTATTATAGACATGATTAATCGGTAGCTAAGATGACCTTGCTGACTGTGATATGTCTTATTAATCACAGACTAATAACAACTATCACAGCACGGGCGGGATTAATCTGGATTCTCTATCATGTCATACAGAGATATCTGGAGGGTCATAGGTTTGTTTTATTTATTTTATTTTTTTATTTACCTATTTATTATAAATAGCCCAACAACACCTATGTCCACACATATGCATTGTACATTTTTATAACTTAGTAGACGCAGTGTTAATTATAGGGCTAATAACATTTTTATAACAACAACACAACATTGATAAGAGTAAAAAAAGTAATTGAATAATAATAATAACACAAAAAATACTAAATAATTAATAAAAAAAATAACCTCACTGCGTAAGTGTCCGATGCTTCCTTTGTTTCAGACCCTGGAACCAACTGGCGGTTGGGTCAAGGGTCAGATCCAGAAGGCAGTACTCCTCAGCACGGCCCGTATTGTGAGGAAGTTCCTCTCTCTGAAGCCCTAACCACCGGTAGTTTGAGTATTTACCTCGCTGCCGGGGGGGGGGATAACTCCTTTTTTTATATTTTTATATATTTTTGTTATTTTTTTACCTAAATATGTAAAAATGTAAATGAAAGAAATTAAGTGAAATAAAGAGTATAACACAAAAAATACAATAATAATAATTTACACAAAAACAATTTCTAAACTAATAACTATAATATAATAAATATAATAATAATATAATAAACTTAACTACCACTAAGAACACTCAAAAAAATCGATTTTTCCAATCTTGGATTGGAAAGTGGCTGGAGAACGAAAATGGATATGTTCATAAACTTCTAATTCTTAAGTATGCCATTAAGGGGCCATCCATAAATTACGTCACACCTATTTAATTATTTTTTAAATCTGTTTTCAGATATTGCTGGCCTGGTCCTTAGCGCTTGGTATCAATTGTCTTATGACTGACTCCATCAAAGTTATAGCAGGTAAGTGAAGGAAGAGAAGTGGAAATATTATTAAAATTGAGTAAAATTTATTATGGGCGCCATTGTCGGGATTTATTTATTTGTGGAAACTGTAGCTTTACATTTTAAAAATTAACTTTAATTTCCGTGCTTTCATAGGATTTTGTAGTCAATCGAGTAACCAGTTCTGTTGAGGTATATTTAGATGGAAAATCCTCTAAGTGTGGTTTGTTGGATTATGTACATAAATTTAAAATTACAAAAACCCGTGGTCTGCCTAGTTATCTCTATATATTATTTCTCAAAGGTGTTTTTTTGTCGGTATCAAATATCTCCCTTAATACTGTATCAAAGTTAATGTTTGATACGCCATTTTGAAGATTATTTTTCCCTCTAATGATGAAAATAAACAGGCAAATGAAAACTGAATGTTTCTTTTAAAATTAGACTTATATATTTTGTAAAAGTCGCCATCTATTGGGGATCAGTTGAACTGTGACAACATTATTGACACCACTAACGGTGCGAAGTAGTGATCTAGTGTAAATTAAAGGCTTTTTTATTTATTACAGGCAGGCCGCGTCCGGATTTTTTCTACCGCTGTTTCCCAGATGGGGTTCAAACTGATAACCTTCAATGTACAGGAGACCCGAGTGAAGTTATGGATGGGAGGAAGTCGTTCCCCAGTGGACATAGCAGCTGTTAGTACACATTATTATCCCACTTTTTTTTGTTTGTATGGATGTATTTTGATCCTTTAAAAATGTATGGTTGCCGTGGGATAGATTTTTTGCATAGTGGTAGTTTAGGGGTCAGAGAATGACATATACTACTTTTTATATCGCGAAAGCGGGCGGGGGAGGGGCAAATTACAGCCACGGAATCATTTCTTTTATTTTTTTAATACATATTTCATTAAATCCCCCTACATCTATCTTATCATATCCTTGGTTATTTTATCGATTATTTTTGCAGTGTATCTCGCCGCGCGGTTTACTGAGTAAAGTAAACACAAAAAAAAATGTTGTCTATTACAGTGTCCTTTTGCTCGCTGGGTGTGGCGTCGGCTTGGCTATGCGGTCGCCTGGGCGTGTTGTCCAGAGGTCGCGGTTCTGCCCCGAGGATACTGATATGTCTGGCACCGCTGCTTATTGCTATGGGCATAGCTATGAGCAGGAGTTGTGACTATCACCATCATTGGCAAGGTAGTCATTATTACTTCTTCTTCATAGATACAGTGAGAAATTATGATATCCTTAAGAGTCATATATCCATAATTTGTATGGGGAGAAACTATTCTCAATTACTTTATATATATTATTTTGAATTTTTAATAAGCTACAAAATACGCAATGTATATAACTGAAGGGTAATGGTATTAACAGCGCTTTAAAAATATTAAGTGCTTTGTGATAGATTATGAAAGAGAAAACGGGGTCAAAGTTTTACCACCCATATTTCCTATTCAATAAAAACCATTGAAAAAATAACAGCTATTTCACTTAGATATATTCAATAAGGTGGTTTATTTACAGAGAAATTGGGAATAGTTTATCCCAGAAAAATTATGGATATAGAAGCCTTAAAAAATGTGGAATGACTGATAGTGAAAGAATAACGATGTAAAGCTATAGTATCGAAAGTACCAACAAGGAAAGGACGTCCAAGACGAAAAAGGTCTACTACTAAAATAGTACTAAAAATAGACGTGCATGTATGAAACGATGTATGGATGTGGATGAAGCAAGAGAAGTATGCCAAGATGGGACACTAATGTTTTTTTTCTATTTCTACGCGGGTCAAACAGTGGGCAAAAGCTAGTGCAGAGGTCCCTAAACGTTTTTACGCCGTAGACCCCTTTCCTAGTTTTTTTTTATTGTCTATAAGATCCCCGTAGTACTTTTTAGAGTCCTGTACCCAAAGGGTAAAAACGGACACCCTATTACTAAGGCTCCGCTGTCCGACAGTTGAAAATTTCACAGATGATGTATTTCTGTTGCCGCTATAACAACAAATACTAATAAATTAGCTTTAAAAAAAGTGTACCGCCTTCAAAATTTGCACTGAAAAGTAAGAAATAATAGAATTTGAAGACGGTTGGTGCCAAATTAAAAACAACTTACTTCCCAAATTCACTAATCTAGACAATTCATTAGGAACCTACGATCATCAGCACAAACATAGATAATATTGAACAGATCTTTATCTTCTTAGATGTTTACTTAATTTTGTATCCTAATTTGGCACCAACCGTCTTCAAATTCTATTATTTCTTACTTTTCAGTGCAAATTTTGAAGGCGGTACACTTTTTTTTAAAAGCTAATTTATTTTTCCCTTTTAAGTGATTTTGCTGCCCTGAGAGACAAATAATAACGCAAATAAAAAAAATTAATGGAAGAATAAAAAATAAAAACTGCTGTGGATGGGATTTGAACCATTTGCATCCTGAGCTGCACCATACCATACCATACCTTTAGCCGTTAGACCACCGTCGATACAAAAATTGATACCTTCGTGTCAATAGCAACCTTTGCTAAGGCTTTTCTCTGATACATAATTTTCAGCCGTAAACAGATACAAATTACTGAATTTCTGAAAAACTACTGAACCGATTTTCGTTATATGTCTGTGAGATAATGTCAAGAAAATATTATATCCTTAAAAAAATAAGTCGTCAAAATCGGTACATATATTTCATCGAGATACAGATAATTGACTTAAAAGTCAGTTTTTTCAAAATTACTGAAAAACTAATGAACCAATTTTTATGACATAAAAATGGGACCAATCCGGAACAATTATCTGTCGATTAAAAAAGAAATCATCAAAATCGGTTCATAAACGTCGAAGTTATCCGCGAACACACATAAAAAAAATATATACATATATACGGTCGAATTGAGTAACGTCTTTTTTTTGAAGTCGTTAAAAAAACAGAATACGGGACCCTTCTTGCACGAGTCCGACTCGCACTTGGCCGGTTGTATCCTTGCTGGCGTGGACCTCCCAGCAAGTAGAAATCGACCCCTGGGAGTTCATATAGATCACTTTGGGAAACGATAAGCTAGTGTGATTATTACAACTAACTTCGCCAATTTTTTTTGCAGATATCCTAGTCGGCTCAACATTGGGCTATTCTCTAGCCATTTTCTGCTATCGCCAATACTACAACCCACTGTCTTCGGATCTGGCTGGTATACCTTATATAGTATCTAGTACGACTTTTGCTAAATTGGCAAACAGGAAGACCGAGAGTCCTGACCGATCGATAAGCGTCGAGTCAAATAGCGGATTTGAGTCCACGCCGTTGTTAGGTGGCAGGAAAGAGGATAAGTGGATATAAGCATGTGTAAGCTCAAGGTCAAGGTCATCTTATAACTGTCAAAAATATGACAAATCTCAGGTAATCCTGGAAAGGTGAGTTTATTTATACAACATTTCCTTACCACACAGTTGATAGTTATTATTTTAAATTGGATTGAGTCATATTTTTTTTATTAAGAGTTCTAAATAGCAATCTAAAATGCAAAAGCAAGGCTCGTTTTGCAAACTATGGCTATGTAGAACCCTAAATAATGAAAATATGGCTCAATCAAATTTAAAATAATAACTATCAATTGTGTGGTAAGGAAATATTGTATAAATAAACTCAACTTTCCAGGATTAACTGAGATTTGGGATATTTTTGACAGATACAAGATGACCTTGACCAACGGTCCTTATTAGGCCACACATTGGCCGGCATCGCACAGATAATTTCCCATGATCTAGGCGGACTGTTCGTTACAAGAATTGGACGAGTCTGTGGTCGGTTTCGGTAGACCGTACGGCGGCGCGCCGGGGATTGGACGAATGTGTGGCCACCTTAAGACAAGCTTTTTCTTCCGACTTTGTTTAATTCTGATGCATATAGTCCGTAGTTTTACATCCGTATTCAAGAACACTTGGCGACAAAGACCTACATTGGGCAACACTTGGTTTAAAAAACTTTCGGCATGTACATTAAAAACTAAGGTTATGTTATATTTTTTATATTTTTATTCCATAGATAAAGCTATTTTAAGAACTCGCCTAATAACGTTTGTCCCATACTAATTACATGCTGCAGCTATATGTAAATTACGAGATAACTATGTCTTAGGTTCGAAATTAAAATTGCTTTCAGAAAATGGATATATTAAACATGATATAAACGAAATAAAAATTTCAAAATCAGTTACACATAACGCGTATTTTTAACCGACTTTGCGACTCAATTTCTCTATATATTTATGAATGTACAATTATTTTTAGTTTATTTCATAGATAATTTCATGTATTTGCTTTTCTAATAGTATTTGTATAATACTCATACAGCCGAAGAAATCGTACTTTCTCATGTTTCTGGTACGTGAATATTGGTCTATCTTATCTTATCCTTGGTTATCTTATCGATTTTAATAGTAGTCTATCTCGCTCACATCGCTCTAAAGAGATATGGACAAAATAAATCGCTCGTAAAACTGAGTTGATTGCGCTGTTATGCTTCGCCTTAACAAATAAAGCCATTTCTCAACTCATTTGTGTTACTGGTAGTGCCATGCGGCAAGTTATGGGATGTGGTACTAGTTTTATCACAAACGAATAGTACCACGGGACAGAAACGTTAGTTTACCTAAATTATGACGTATTTTTTTCGTTTTTTTTTATAAAATTTATTATAAAAATAGCACTGGATAGAAAACAGAAATATTCAAATTAGTTTCTTAAAGTAGTTTTATTTTTGAACTAAAAATAATTGTCCGTTAGTTCTTGAATACGGTTGTTAGCCCCGCCGCACACGACCACTCGTGTGAGAAACTGCGCGAGTGTCACTCACTATGTAAAACAAAATATTTAGCTTTTTCTATATATCAAATTCAAAATCCCGGGTTCAATTTCTACTCGTGACAAAAATGTTAAGCACCACTTTTATTTAAGTATCTGCATTAATCGACTTCTTGTGCTTCGGAGGGCACGTAAAGCACTTCGCACTTCTAAAAATAACAGATTTTTTGACGTCTGTTAAAGAAGTGGCACGTCTAGGTTCTAAAGTGCAGCAATAGACTTGCAAAAAGTGGCATATTGGCTTGTGCGTGACCATCCCATCGTTTTGTATATTTATTTTCATTCGAATTTCAAATAAATGTACTTAAAGAAACTATTGTTTCTTCTGTGACCGACTCATAGGAGCAAATTACCTACTGGTATAACTCTCGCCAAATACCTTGAGCCAGCTTGAGCGTTAGAGTGGGGAGGACATCCATACAAATAGCTCAGTCTGACCACGTGATATCTTTCGGGTCAACTTATTTGGCGGTAGGCAGTTTGTGACACCCGCGCAGTTCCTCGTGCGAGTGTACTCATGTACGGCCGGGCCTAGACATTTTTTTATTTCACATTCATATTTTGTATATTAGATATGACAATATCGTAGAACATAATTTATGTTGTTTACGTAGGTTTGCCACCTGACATGTTTAATATTTAAATGGCCTTTTTTTTAATAATCAGACAAGCTATACTTAATGCAAACTTAGTACCTCTATTAGTGAACAAAAGTAACAAAATGGTAATTTGAAGGTGAGGAAATTCGTGGGTGAGATTTTGTACAGAAAAAGTTTTGGGCGCCATTTATGTCGACGAAGAAATACTTATTTTGACTTTTCTTTCGACGTTTCATTATTTTTTCTGATATAATATTAAGTTGTTTTAAATTTTGTTCAATAAGATGTTTAAATACTTATAGTATGCTCTCTTTGCGCATACTTTTTTTAAAGTAATGCCTAAAACATGTATATCGGGTAATATGGCCGGTTTACATTTAGAGTTCTTCTTAGATGACGCGCATTGAAAGAACAATTTTTTTTCAACGTCAAAAATATTCAGTGACACTTTATCGGTTACAGTTTCTTCATTCTTGAGATATAGCCGCAGTGTTTGTCTTTATGTTACTAAGTTGATAGTTTTAATTTTGTATTTTTTTTATTGTTGTTTTATTATTAATATTATAAAATAGAATTAATTGTGTTGTGATAATTAATACATTCACGTGTAGTGGAATGTGATCTGTTTTCATATATAGAATCGACAAAGACTACAGTTCGATTCCGGCTATGTACCCGGTTTTATATAATTAAAAACTTATGTACATAATCCGACAAACCACACTTAGAGGATTTCCATCTAAATATACCTCAACAGAACTGGCCACTCGTTAGGTATAGCCTCACAAATACCATCGGCTAAAAGAGGAAGACACGGTTTCCGGAGCCGTAAGACGACCCGTTAAGGGCCGTTGGTCAAGGTCATCTTATAACTGTCAAAAATATGGCAAATATCAGTTAATCCTGGAAACGTGAGTTTATTTATACAACATTTCCTTACCACACAGTTGATAGTTATTATTTTTAATTGGATTGAGCCATATTTTCATTATTAAGAGTTCTAAATAGCCATAGTTTTCAAAACGAGCATTTCTTTTCCAGGATTAACTAAGATTTGCTATATTTTTGACAGTTATAAGTTGACCTTGACCAACGGCCCTTAAGGTATTAATATCCCACACGAAGAAATAATCTCATTGAGAAGAATGATTCGAAAAATAGAAATCAAGACAAAAATGGACCGGCCGAGTTAGCATACATTTTGACAGCGACACTTTCGTTTCGGTCGAATGGCCTTGAACAGGCCAAAACGTTCATGTCCAACAAGGACCGGCCAGAGATAGCCCGGACCGGGCATGCCCTGCACAAGAATGCCGAGCAATTTGCTTGGCCGGACACAGAATTTTCCCGCACATTGTTGGGCCGGACCTCTCGGCCCCGGGCTATCTCTGGCCGGTCCTTGTTGGACATGAACGTTTTGGCCTGTTCAAGGCCATTCGACCGAAACGAAAGTGTCGCTGTCAAAATGTATGCTAACCCCACCGGTTTCAGCGACGTTATTTTTTGTCTTGCTTTAATCTCTATGGAACTTTATATATCTCTCTTTCTAACTGACACTCAGTCTTCTCTTCTTTTATTGTGGCCCCATCAATGTTAATCGATGATCCCGCCGACAGTGATATGTTTTATTAATCACAGACTTGTGAGGGCATGTGTAGTTAATGCTATCCCACATTTGTCGGGATTCAAACTCGGCTGTTATTGTAGCTGGACCATGCAACTAGCGGGCACGTTATAGTATTAGGTATTTAGAAGTAATACTGCACGATTTAGAATTCATCTTTTACTGTTATTTTACAAACAAGCGAAATTAAATAAATACCTAATTGTAACACGCGCGACACTCAATGCGAACTATTATGGACGACCCCATTGGCAGTCGCGGTCGGCGCCGGCGGGCAGCGAGCGGTAGGTACTCTGCTGCGTAAGGTTGTGGCCTCGAATTAAATTATTGAATAAATATTTAATAAGGTCGCCACAGACTAATCACAACTATCACGGGCGGGATTAAACCGGATCCTCCACCATGTCACGACGAAACCTGCGCGTCGGTCGCCATGACATGACGTAGAATTTTCAGTCTTTTCAATGATATTCCATCCATGTCACGCCTTGGTGAACGACGCACGCGCCCGCCGAGATGGGGAATCCAGTTTAATCCTGTCCGTGCTGTGATGGTATTGGCTGCTGCCATAAGCATAAAGGGCGCTTTTAACAAAAACGTAAATTGCAGAAAATAATTATTTTCGTTTTACAATCGTTAACTTTTGCTGTATCTGAACTGAATGAGATAGACAACAATTGTGTATAAGAATATTGTTTATTTATTAATAAATTAATAAAATAAATTGCAATTTCCTTTTCTTATTAGGAAAAAAATTCAGAGTAAATTGAAAAGACGCAAATAAATACTTGCGCCCATTCTATGTAGTGTTTTTCTATGTTGCTTTTTTACGTAGGGGGTAATGTATGATTTTATGGATGTTTATAAGTTGAAAAGACGCAAGTGCACATTTACTGCCATTATTTTTAGGGTTTACTATTTACTATTTATCATTGATTACTACATAGAAAAGTCGCAAATGAAACTTTACGTCTTATCTACTAAGTATCTCGAAGTTATGTCGTTTACGTTATGTTTTATGTAGAAACGTCTGTTCTACTAAGGAAGCGAATCATTGTTCGACACAATGGTGTAAATACGACTTTACATCTTAGTGATTGTTAAAACCGCCTTTTCGTCTTAGGAAATCCAGAAAACTGTGTCAATTGCGCCCTTTTCAGTAGAGGTAATTTCGGTTTGAAAGCTCTTATAGCTTACGTAAAAACTAAAAATAGTGGCAGATGCGCCTTGTTTAGCTGATTAAGAATGTGTATATAACTCAAATTGAAATAAATGTAGATGCGCCCTTTTTGCTTATGGCGGCAGTGTGATTAGTCGACAACTAATAAGACATATCACGGTCGGCGGGATTATCTTAAATACCGATTAATTATTTTTAATTAATTAACATTGGCAAATTACCAATGAACATTGGTGGAGCCATAATGAAGGAAGAAGATATTCTTGATGTGGGATCACGTGACAAATGTCATAGGTAAACCATGCTATAGGTAAACCACTGAGAAAGTAGCACTCCCATGGTCCGCGCGGGTGAGAGGGGCGGGCGTGATCCTGCCATACACGATACGAAGTTTCACGCGATATATCTGTTGTCGACGCGATCCACCTCAAAGATTTCAGGGTTTATGCTATCCTCATACAAAAAGCCCGAGGTAAATCACGTCAACAACAGACACATCGCGCGAAACCTCGCATCGTGTATAGCAGAATCACGCCCGCCCCTCACCCCTCATGGACATGGGAGTGCTACTTTCTCAGCGGTTCGCCTATAGCTCGGCAGTTATACTTAATTTTATTTTTTGTATGTATTGAAACGGGTCACATTTCACTACAGCTGAGTGTACCTACATAATAATATTAAAAAATTGACAATCCAAAGGTAATGGCTGCATTTATATTTAAAAAGGCTGTGTTTTTTTTAATCTTGGATGTAGTATTAATTTTTTTTAAATACCACATTTAGTTACGTGATAGTTTAATATTGATAGCAAATGATATGCTTCGGAGAGCACGAATGGCAAACAATCGAATGCCATTTGTTACGATCCTGACATACCTCTTTCGCTTCTTTTATATGTATCATATAGGTACCGGGACGGTTCTTGAGCGCCCGACGAAAAAGTGGGGGAATGTTTGCGCATATTTGTAATTCGAGTGCAATATAACTTAATATTATAATTGATTTATTGGTGTTTGTTTTTACGATTGCTTTTTACTGCTGGTAATATTTAAAATTAATACCTCATACCGTCAAGCAGACCCAAAAATAGTGTTCTGCTCATCTAACGACCACCGCTCAAGAACCGCCCCGGTATCTATACCTTTCATACATGCTCGGTGATTGTTTGTACTTTTTTATATTATCATCTGCGGCGGAAATCGCAGAGTCTAACAAACGGCGCATAGTTCAATTATTGAAAACTACAAATTTGTGCCGTTTGGTGTAGAAACTCTAGGTCCGTGGGGTTCAAATGCCAAAAATTTTATTAAAGATGTATCCCCTCGACTGATCATCTCTTCTGGTGACAAGAGGGCTGGCTCCTTCCTCGCTCAACGAATCAGCATCGCGAGTCAGCGGGGAAATGCAGCCAGTATTCTTGCCACTATTCCACGCGGACCTGGTTTATTTAGTTATTTTTAATCTTTAGATTTGATTCAAGGTTTTATATTAATAAAAAAAAAGTGCAGCTACAGAATATGAATAACTGGCGTCAAGTGAACACTGTTACTGGTTTCTCTGGCTACACCACAAGGTATGAAAGCCGTGAAGATGTGATTGTTTGTGTTCTATTGAAATCATATTTGCCTCATATCTTCCTCTTTCAATAATTAGCATCACCTTGCAGGCTTGCATATATATGTTGCTATTAAAATTAAATTAGTAAGCAGCGTTTTTCTATGCATGTCTCATTTGGTAAACAAAGTTTGCTGTGTCGGTGGCCGAGTGGTTAAGACGTCTGGTATTAACTAGACAGACTCCGGGTTCGATCCCGGTTCCCGGACATGTACCAATGGGTTTTTTAATTAAAAAACTTATGTACGTAATCCGACAAACCACACTTAGAGGCTTTTCCATCTAAATATACCTCAACAGAACTGGCCACTCGTTAGGTATTATAGCCTCACGAATACAGGAGGCTAATGAACTTAAAATTGGTTCACTGTTTGATATTTGCAATAGGCTAGATGTGGACGTTGTTACCTTACCAGTGATTGTGGGTCACTATATTTTTGACCATGTTATGTTATTATTTAAATAATTTGTTGTAATTTTTTTAAGCTAGCAACGATAGGTTTGCCGCCTGTTCTGTTTAGTAAGGACGACTGGCTAATTGTAGACATTGTTACCGGAGGTTGTGGTCTACATTATTGTTTACCATTGTTTTGTTGTATTGTTGTTTGTTACCTACTTATATTTTTATTTTGTACTTAAATAATTCCAAATGTACAATGTGTTGTTTTTAATTTTATTGTTTAACATTAAATAAAGATCGCGGGTAACAAATCTGCTGTAATTATATTAAGAGCGTTTACAAGTAAATCGTACTTTTGGAACAAAAACTGTACTATTTGAACAGTATAATTTCCATGTAGCACTTGAAGAAATTACCTGTTATTTAGCCACATTATAGAGAATATTGTTATCTAAAAAGTTAATTAAGAAAGCTTTTAAATTAATAAAGACTTTTTTAATTATAACAAGATAATTGAGACGGGTTTCAAACTTCTAGTATCTGAAATCACTTGCCGAACTCACAATAAAAAATATTATTAGACTATAAATATCCTCAGGAAAATAGTTATCATTATAGATATTAATATTTTGGTTCTTTTCTTCAGAAATTAAAATCACAATCATATTAAAAAAATTATAGCCCATAAAATTGTTATATTCTCTCTATACATTTCACTCCATTTGAAATGATAATTATTTATTATAATAGAACAACTTAAATTATAGTATTTTTGTAATATTTTTTAAATATTTTTAAAAAGCGCTGTTTAAATAAATGCGCGATTCATTTAATAAATAATAAATAAAACTGGGGACCAAAATTGGTTGGTCCGACTATAATGACAGTGAATACTTTCTTTACGCACACAAACACATTCGCTTCCCTGCAAGTGGACACTTGCTGTGAAATACTTAAACATTAAGTCCCGCTCTAGTTGTAAACGCTCTTAAGTATGCGTTCCGGAACCGCACCGCAATTATGTTGTCGCATTGGGTGCAATACGAGCGGTGCGGCGCCGCTACTATCCATTTTCGATATTAAGAGCTCTCTTGGTCCCAACTAAAAGACGCACGTGTTAGAAAATTTTGCATCTCTTTCACCCAATATCCGATCGACAGAAATAAATAGAGAAAGAAAATTTCCAAACAAAATTGGTACCTACAATAAAATACACAAAACGGACTTCAGCAATTCAAGTATTGTACAAAAAATATTAGAAATAGCAAGTTCTAGTTAATGGATCCATAAAGTATGTGAAATTATTTGTACTCGATATGTAAAAAAATATGCATTAGTAATTAGTAAATATATTAAGAAAACTCAAGTCGGAAATTCGGTTGAAAATATGCTTGAAATTCATGACTTTCAGGGCTTCCTGAAACCTAGATATAGTTGATTTAAGGATCAATTTAATCTAAATTGCTATTTTTAATAAGTTTTGTACAATACTTGATTGCGGAAGTCTGTTTTTGGCTGCGCTGCCGCACGTGCCCTGATTGCCCTATCTGTATCTAATAGACAAGCGCATAATCAAAGAAACTATGAAATAAAAACATTTTTTTTACTATATTTTAATAAGTACGAGATTGTTTATAGGTCTTCCCCAATGTACATCATTCCTCGTAACAAAATATTAATAATGTAAAATTTGCCAAATCATGGCGAAAATTTTGTATTGTTACCATTGACATTTTGTCAAATGTATTTATTGATGTTTTTATGTGAAAAAAAAATTATATTAAACTTGAATAAAGCATGATAAATTTTATATTTGTTTTTTTTTTCACGCAACACTTCTATGTAAATGGCGGCTTTTGTATGTAAGAGACATCCTCCATTTTAAAATTATATATGACCTGGCAAGGGCGTCGCCAAGGGGGGGGTAGCGAGCAATTGACTTCCTTACCTATTAATAAATTCCGCATGTATGCGGCATATCTAAATAATGTTCATAAGAAACACCTACAGTTGAATGGCTATCAAAGTGTAACGCTTCATGCTCTCGGCGTTCATATTTTTTATCCTCCATAATATTGCCCCATTGCCCTTCCCCCCCTTAGTCATAAGCTGGCGACGCCCTTGTGACCTGGTACTAAAAACTACTGACTATGGATTTGGCCGACTAATGTAACGACTAATCAGCCGACTAGTTATAAAAGTTATAGGTACCTACTTTAGGCGCGTTATGAAAAAACCGGCCAAGTGCGTAGGTTTCCGTACACTCAATAGTATGCACTGGCGCAGGAACAAATT
Source organism: Nemapogon koenigi (assembly GCA_963924495.1). Taxonomy (NCBI): domain Eukaryota; kingdom Metazoa; phylum Arthropoda; class Insecta; order Lepidoptera; family Tineidae; genus Nemapogon; species Nemapogon koenigi. The sequence goes on from OZ004655.1 coordinate 7,350,784, forward strand.
ACCGCGAATCCGACTCACACTTGGCCGGTTTTTATTATTTGTTTATGTTACTTAAGAGCAAGCACGTAGGCAGGGGGAGGCTCCAGTGGGTCCGGGTCCCCCCCCCCCGAAATCCGTCACCGTCACTTTGAAATTGTGTTCAGCTGAGCTGATGAGGTCGAGTCAAGCAAGCTAGGATATTGACCTATTGCAGAAAAGATGCAGTAATAAAGTCGTGCTTTGTGTTTTATTTTTCAAAATAATGGCTTGGTTGGTGGTTGGACCCGGCCATTGTTTGAGATGTTAAATGGATTGGTTTATCAAGTTTATTGGTAGAGACTACGGTCACCTGCCGGTATCATTCATCTCATGAAACGTAACATCGCCGTTTACTAAATGGGCCTCCTAAAACAACCACCATTTTTGAGCAGGCAACATTGGCGTAAGCGGCTGGGGGTGTCGAGAGGTGTGACACCGGTTTCACATATAGCTTCCCCGTTATTACGCCTTTAGACACTTCCACCCCCGAGCATAATACATTTATTATTATTATATTTTACGATGCGCGCGCCTATTTATTACTATGTTAAATAGACAATTTAGTATGTACCTAAGTATATTTTTAATTCTTAATTATAATAAGCCATTTTTAAAATTGTAAGAGAGTCAATTGATTAGACAAAGTTGCGTCGTTTGTCCGCCAGGTGGCGGGGTGAGAGAGCGCGTTTATTCCAGCAAGAAAAATGAACGCTTTGTTAAACTGTGTAAGTAATATTTTCTTTTCTTTTAATTATGCCAAAAGTGGAATTTAAAGACGTTAATTTTATTCATTGCATCGTCTCTTTTAATTGAATTCATATTTTAGCAATCGTATTTATGATCACGCAAATTTATTTCCATTAATTATTGCGTGCTAAATAAACTTATTTTTGTATTAGGGGCCATCCATAAATCCATAACGTCACAGGTCTAGGGGGAGGGAGGGGGCTCAAGAAAATGTGACATTGTGTGGCAAGGGGTAGGGGGGGTCATAAGCTTTGTGACGTCACATGTCAAAATCTAAAGTATTAGAACACAAATATGTATAAAAAAAAGATTAAAAATATTCTATCTTTAGGCTAGGGGGGGGGGAGGGGGGGGGGGGGAGTGGAGTCAAAAAAAGTATAAATATGGCTCTTAACTCTTAATAAACCTCATTTCAGTATTTTCCAAATATCTCTGAAAAAATAGAAAACTTCTATGAAAGTACTACCATAGATTAAATAATAATATTCAATCCTTTCATATTTTGGTACCTACCTTCACCTCTACATTCGGTATAGGTAAAAGCAAAAAAAAAACTACAAATTATCAAATTAAAAATTTTTATTCTCTAATATTAGGTAAGTATTAAATACAATTAATTACACAATTAACTCTTTGGACAATCAAATGCTCTACATTTTTAAATTGAAATGTCAAAATATCATAAATCTTATTACTCAGGTTGGAAGGATTATTTACCGCTCACCTACCGCGCCCATTTACATACAAACGGAGAAAACGTTTTATTATTGATATAGTAAAGAACGCACGTTCTTTTTTCAAAATTCTATTCTATTTTTTTTGTGTTAAGGCTCCATCAGAGTTTTAAATGTCAAGTATTAAAGACGTTATCTATACTAATATTAGTAATATTATAAAGAGGAAAGATTTGTATTTTTGTGTGTGTGCATGTTTGTAATGAATAAACTCAAAAACTACTGTGCCGATTTAAAAAAATCTTTCACCATTGGAAAGCTACATTCACCCTGAGTTTGGCTATTATCTATTTTCAAAAAAATTTGGGATCTTTACTAAAACTCCAATAATATAACTCAAGGTGTAAAAAAATGACCTAAGAAATTCCTCACATCGCGTGCGCTGCGAAAATATAGATAGGTAGTGGTAGTGGTAAGGGCTAAGAGTAGGAGTAAGGGTAGGGGTACGGGTGGGGGTAGTTTAGGGGTAGGTATAGAGTATATTTTGTTCGTAAATATCCACGGGCGAAGCAGGAGGTGGAATGCTAGTAGTATATATGCTGATTAATCGGTAACTAAGATGTTCTCGCCGATCGCGATATGTTCTATTAATCATAGATATTGCAAAATTCGTAATAGCTCAAAAGTTAAACATCTTCAATTAAAAAGTTTTTCACTATGTCAATCAATAACATACTAAAATTCGTTTAAAAATTACATAATATTTAGGGATACTAAAACGTTTTCTCCGTATGTATGGAAACGGGTGATCCATCGTAGGGATTATCCATTGGGGAATAAGGGAAAAAGTTAAAACCTTCAATGGGTTACCTCTTTACCGCGGTTTAAAAACCGATTTTCCAACGAGAGTCTATGGGGAGACGGCAAAGAGGAAACCTTTATCCCCATTTCCCCACCAAGTGGGTCATCCCTTTTATTTACAAACACATTTTACTTCTCTTAAGTGCTAAACTAAGTAACTATAATTATTTACATTGAAAAAAAACTCAAATATAAAAGAAATATAGGGTCATCAAATTTCCCCTCTTATTGGAATTAAATACAGAACTTATGCCATTAATTAAAAAAAAACACAAGTCCATCTTCCGTGCTAAATGTTCAATATTTTAATGTTAGTTACATTTTATTGTTTTGTTATGCCAGCTCTTGTCAATCGACCTATACCGCGGGAATAAGTGGCGTATGTATGACATTTTTTTGGGAATACTTTTAAATTATAGCTGTAATAATGTTTAGAAAATTGTATATTTGCTCTTTCATTTTAATTTTATTTTTCTAATTCCCGCGAAAACGTTCTGGGCGCGATGATGACGTCACACCTTGGTAACGAACAAAATGGTGGTCACAGATTAGATAAAATAACAAGAAAATAACTTATAGTGACAGATTGACAGACAGTTATTATAATATAGTTACTAGTCTGTGGTTATTTATTTGACATTTACTAGTGACGTCACATACCATTTGTAGCCACGTGACCGGAAGTATGAATGAAAGCTTTTACATTTAGATATTAAAAAAGATATACATATTTTATGAAACAAATAAATAAACATTATTTACAATTTTATTGTGTATTTATTATCTTTCACTGTTTTTATTATTTATTCTGATTTTAATCGAACCCTTATAATATATAATATAATAGTTTATATATACATTATATGTTATGACTGTATTATCAACTAATAATAAAAAAAAACTTCCTTCACTTATTTATAAGAGCACACCGATCTAGGATCATTTCAAATACATATATCTTAATACTCGCGGGAGATCAGCCCCCCCCCCCCCATTCCGTATATCCATCAGGGTTTTAATGATTCCGCCAATGTCAAGTATTATATCCGTTATAGTATCAATATGCCGATTACTCGGTAGCTAAGATGATCCCGCCGACTGGGATATGTCTTATTCATCACATGACATGACGTAGAATCTTTCTTTCGTATCTCTGTTACTAACAAGTCGTGTTGGTAACCGTCCACAGATTAGTAACTATGACAGGCCGTGAGCGAGTGTACAGTACACTCTCGTTTCTCGGTCTATCATACATTACTAATCTGTGAACAGTTACCAACACGTTTTTGTTAGCAACCAGACCTACGGAATAGGAGGGCAGACCTTAAAAACGAACAAAATCACCAAATAATCCTTTGGGCATAACTGAAATCATTCCACATTATTTCCTTATTGAAAAATATATCAAACGTTAAATAATTCAATAGCAAATACCAAACCAGCTCCAAAACCACCATTGTGTATGTCGGCCTTACGAAACGCAATCTAAGAACCAAGTACGGCACTAGAAAGTATCTCACTTCTATTAACCGCTGCAAGCACAACACTAGCGCAGCACAAAAACTATAAGACATCAGAAACGAAACACAATTCTGATGCCTCAAGTTTTCATAGAGATTGAACGCTAGAAAAACATAGACAACCGTCGACACATATTTAGCAAAATAATACTTTCCAAACCATCTATTCCATATATAAAAAGTATAATGTCTATTATCAGCCAACAAATATGGATGATCAATCGTATTGAAATGTACGATAAGCAAAAATACAGCCAGCATGGAAACCACAGCTAACTTATTATTAAGCATAGCTTTAAAAGTCAATACAGCTTTTTTTAATACATACATCAAGCCAAAGACCCCATAGAAAATCAGAAAATAAAACAACTGCGGCAAATGTATTGTCGCTGTATGAGCTTTCTTATCCCCTAGAACAATAGAACCGTTCCATAAAACAAAACTAATAAAAAAACTGAAAAGCACTAAATGAATTGCCAAGTAATTGAATTCATTAACAGTGATATTTTTAATGGTACCGCGGAACAGTGATTTCACATGAAAAATAGCAGCTACATACATATCACGTAAATTATAATACTGTTTTAATTTTGCCTGGTCTATGTTATATGCTATCCTCGTTTCCTTACCAATATCTAAACTAGTCAGATAGTAATTGCTGAATACTCGAGAGGTTCTGACAAAAATATCCAAGACTTTCTGACCAAAGACCATGGCAACCCATACTACATTTGTCTGACGCATCATAACACTGCAAACAGCGAAAAAAATCAAGAATCCCTTATGACTTTTAGCTAAAGAACATCTCGAATACATCAACAGGAAACTCAGAGACAACGTATCCGTGTAGAAAACGTGCGAGTAAAAATACAAAGGCGGCAAAATGGCTAAATTCAAAGCTTGCAAAACTATTTTCAACCTACCCTCTGAGCTTTTTTCGTATGTAAACTTCAATATAGAAGAAAATAGTAATAAGTTGATCACAGAACCGACTAAATTAATAAATCTTAAATTATATGTATTACATTCACAATAATCACCAATGCAACTTGCTATTAAATACAATCCAGGGAAAGTAGTAATTTTCTCATCCCAATGCGTAAAGTTTTTCTCACAATAGGCTTTTCCTTGAGGCAAATGGAACAGCTCATCGATGACAGTGGGTGATGCTTCGTTGACTTTGTCGAATATCACTTTGGAAACACCAAAGTAAAATGCGACTGTGACTGCCAATATGGCATAATACTGGATTTTGGAATGCATTCTAAAAAATAAATTATTACAGAATTATCATATGAAAGAGATTCTAAATCATGTTGCGATGCGTGGGCGTCTCAGGGCAGCGTGACGCAAAGTCCGTATTTAGTTACCCATGCAAAAATTTTAAATAATAGGCAAGCAAAAATCCATACATACAATATGGATGTGGAATATATTTTGTTCTTTCCACTATATATAAAACTTCTTTCCCAATTTCTCTGTGAATAATACACCTGTGTCACTGTAATTTAGCATATAGTTACTTATTCAATATATCTAAGTGAAATAGCTGTTATTTTTTCAATAGGTTTTACTGAATAGGAAATATGGGTGGTTAAACTTTTCTCCATTTTCTCTTTCATAATCTATTACAAAACTCTTACATTATTTTAAAGCGTTGTTATACCATTACCCTTTAATTATGCACTTTGCGTTTTTTTTGTAGCATATTGAAAATTCAAAATAATAATTAAGCTACAAAAAAACGCAAAATAGGAGCTAGACGTCGAGTTGCGGAAACCGAGCCCGTTAACCAGAACCAGAAGCAACGTGTATAATTGTAGGATAATGGTATAATTGTGAAAAATAAAATTGGGGCAAAATAATCCTTTACCACCCAAATGTCCTATAAGGGCTATTTCACTTAGATATATTGAATAAGCAACTATATGCTAAATTACAGTGACACAGGTAAATTATTTACAAAGAATTTGGGAATAGACATTTCTTAAATTAAGCATTTTTTATTCTTTACAGTGTTACAGTTCCAGGGTACCATTTGTGAGGCTGTATCTAACGGGTGAGCAGTTCTGTTGATGTATGTATGTACATAAGTTTTTAATCAAAAAAACTCATTGGTACATTGGTCTTAACCACTCAGATCAAGTATTTAAACACCAAAAAGAATTTAAATCACATTTAAGTACAATTCATATGTAAAGTAAAAACTAGTTGACATTCTGTCCTATTTCTCAACTTATTTCTATTACTGGTAGTGCCACGGGGCACTTTAAGGTCCGTGGTACTTTATCGCAAATGAGCAGTACCATAGGACAGAAAGTTACTTTACCTAAATGATCACGACTTTTTTTTTTAAACTACTGGATAAAAACAAAATATTTAAATTTGTTGCTTAACATAAATTAATTTTGGTCATGTCATGGCGACCGACGCATGCGTATGGGGAATCCAGTTTAATCCCGTCCGCGCTGTGATAGTAGTGATTAGTCTGTGACTAATAAGACATATCACAGTGATTGTCATTGGCAAATAATTGATTAACATTGGTATCACAAGGGCAAAACCGCACACTGTCGCCTGAAAAACTTTGTCTCTGGCATTTGTGAACATATACTGAAACTGTACATTACCCCTGTAACAAGATTGCACAGTATTGAGCACTGGACATTGGCAGAATTGCGACGATAAGTCGGCACTGTTGCCATATATCAAAAGAAGAAGAACATTGGTAGAGCCACAATAAAATAATAAATTAATCTGTGAAATAATAAAATAAAAAATAAACCATAGTTTTTACTTTACTAACATAGTTACAGAATTAAAGCTAGATTTGAATAGATGGTGCATTAGGTATTGCCTCACAAATACCATCAGCTAAACGAGGGAGACTTGGTCTTCCACTGGGTACCCTGGAACCATAACATGGTTTCGGGAGCTGTAAGGCAACCCGTGAAGAAAATACTTGGTGACAGAAGTGATGACAGATACTTACTTAAACCACATATCTGTTACTTTGAGTCCCACCACTATATTTAATTCAATGCAGGACCTCACACAACACTATTGCTTCTGTATTTCTGTAACCAGTATTCCTCCAGTAGCAAATCTTTCTGAAAATGGAAAGATTTTCCAATTAAAGTGTTGTTTAATCAAGTTAATGACTTATCCTCTCAATCACCTTCTTAAAACTTTTTAGTAGCATTCTATCATCACGTTTATCCCAAGAGGAGTAGGCAGAGACAATCAAATGCCATTTGTTACGATCCTGACATACCTCTTTCGCTTCTTTATATTCAAATTGCAGAAATGCCTAGTTTTTAAGATAATCAGTATTAAAAAATATATTGAAGTAACTACTATATTGCATACCTACATAGATATCGCAAATTGTATTAATGCCCTCACACCCAAAGCCCCTTAGTGAAGACAGCAATCCATAATTTGTAAGAAATTCTATATTGAAAATCAACCTCAAAACCAAAAATATAATTTATTTTAGGTAGACGCCTCGCTCCGCTTCCCTTGGCTCTTAAATATAAACCTAACCTAACCAATTACTCTAAAAAACCTTTTTTTTTTATACAAAATTATATGAATACCTACTTATTATGTTTTTATTTATATGAATCAAGAAACTAAACTCTAAGGATCTCCCCACTGACGATCTCCCTACATTTAAACTTTGTCCAAATTCATTTATAATATTAGTATTATTTAAGCGACGCCTATTATATTGGAAGCCGATCTATGGGATTTATTTCAAAGGGTTATGTTGAGTCGATGTGTGTATTGATAGACAGCGCTCTTTTTACGTGACGTGGGCTCATTTCAATAGCTAGTTAATTCTAGTTCATTAGCAAATTACCACTTGAAATTATTCGAATTTCGAGATGAAAAAGTTTTTCACCGTTTTTGATTAGATTTCAGAAACTCACAAAATTAAACAATTAAATGTACTTACATAAATTTACCTTATGTTAGTGCTCGTATATTTCAACAAATTGTATTTATTATTATATTTTCGATAAATTATGCAAAATTTAGAATACAGGATAAAAAAAGCCGGCAAATTATTTTCCGAATCCGTTTCATTCAACTGTCAAATCAAAATAGAAATGACAACAGCTGTCAACTAAAAACAACTGTCATAAGTCATAAAGTAAAATGCTACGAATCGTCCTTCGATCGGATCAAAACGGTTCCGATTACGCTATGAGCTGGAACCTCCAGAGCCATAATCGCCTCCCTACATTATGTAATAATTTCATACCTTGCTCTGTGTTCATACCTACCTCCCATTAGAGTAGACAGGATTCCACATGCGGTCATGGCGACGAGCGCACGCGTTTTCGTCGTGGCGTGATGTGGAATCCAGTTTAATCTTTTACTTGCTCTGTGGTTTAATCCTGTTCATGCTGTGATAAGACATATCACGGTCAGCGGGATTATCTTAAATACCGATTTATCGGCTATAAACACTATAAAGGCTTGACATTGGCAAATCACCGATAAACATTGGTGGAGCCATAATAAAAAAAGAAGAAGGGTAGAATAGACAGTCTATTTAAATGCCTCTATTAACTACAAATGTTTTTTATGCCTACCTGCCTCTGTCAGTATATCTGATAAAACTTATACCTAATAAAATGAATCCTAATCCTACTAAAACATTGTTTTTCTTATAGGATTTAATTTGGTATATTTGCAACTCTAAACATATGGAAACATATGTTGATAGAAGAATAAACAGACAACTGCAATAACTACCTCTCATTAAAAACCTACAAAAATAAATATAAATTATAATAACCCATTGGTACACGTTAGGTGTTACACTTCTTTAATAGATGTATCTATTATTTTTAGAAGAAGTGCAGACAGGAACCGAAGTATATGGGCATGCCTCACAATCACATTTAATTATCACTTGTATGACTTCAAACAAGGCTGTGTAAATTTTACTATAAATAGCCTTTCAAGATTAAATTATCTTGTCTAAGAATAGGTTACATCAAAAACAAAACAATATTGGAAGATAACAGATTTACTTATTAGCATTTACAATATCAACAAACTCTGGCTTCAAGCTGGCACCTCCAACTAGAAATCCATCTATGTCTTCGGACGCAGCCAACTCCTTCGCATTACTTGCTGTCACGGAGCCACCATATTGTATTCGGACATTATCAGCTACAGCTTGGGTGACATTTGCTGCAATCCATTTCCTCAAAGCGGCATGGACATCCTGAGCTTCTTTCGGAGTAGCAGTTTTACCCGTACCAATAGCCCAAACAGGTTCATAAGCCAAAACAACCTCATCCCATTTATCACCAATGGCTCCTACTAAAGCTTTCATTTGGGTAAATACAACTTCTTCAGTTTTACCGGCGTTTCTTTCATCCAGTGACTCACCAATGCATGCGATTACCTTCAAACCATTTTGCAGAGCAAATGCAACTTTCTCTGCGATCAACTCATCTTTTTCACCAAATATTGTGCGACGTTCAGAATGGCCCAGAATAACCCAGTTGCACCCAATATCTTTGAGCATCGAGGGAGATATTTCACCGGTGAATGCGCCGCTAGCCGATTTCCAACAGTTTTGTGCAGCAACAGATATATTGCTCGGTACGAGCGTTTGTACGTAATCTAAATAAATAGCAGGTACACCGATAACGACTTTTACTTGTTCGTCGAGTGTATTTTTCTTTAAATTTTCCACAATACCTGATATTGCTTTTTTGTCACCATTCATCTTCCAATTTCCACCAACGACGAATTTTCGCCCCATTTTGCTTGAATTCGTAGAATTAACGTATATTGCAAAGTATTATCACAAATAATCAATAGCGGTCGGTTCTCAAACTCGTTCAAGTTCAATCAAAGGTCATTGAGGTCGTCTCTGTCATATCACCACACCATAGACAAACTTTGTTACATAGACTAGTTTAGGGGGTTTCATTGGGTTAAAAACTCAATGAATCCCCCTCGATTTAAACAAAATAAATAATAAGCCAGATAAGTCTGCGTTTGGTGCGTTTTATTTTAGAGCTATCTATGGGTCAAGATACTATAATATTGTAGTTTGCTTGACCATGGTCCACGCGTATAATTTGGATTTTTTTCCCATCTCCCTTTCATGTTAGTGGTGGGAAGATTATATTATTTCCCATTACAACAGGCAATTTACGCCATAAGTCGTATACAGTCGTACTTATATGGCGCGGACTCTACATTTTTTTTCGTGTCAATGACAAGATTTAATGGCGGTTGAGACTGTACTAGTATCATAAGAAGGTAATGTAAGACAGTTAATAAACGGATGTCGACTCCAATGGTTGTGTCATTATAACCCCAACATCACATGGCGACCCTGCCAACTCGCGAACAAATGGACGCGCACGCGATGCTAGCCGCGTCGTTCGTCGACCGCTTTAAAATAATTAAATATAAAATGGACTATTAAAATAAATAATAAATAAGTGAAAAATAAATAATTAAATAAATAATATATAAATAAGTGAATAATTTATAAAAATAAAATGGAAATAATACCTAAGCCGATTCACCAACCGTAATGAACAATCAGTGAAAAAAAAAATGTAATAAATATGTTACTATATATACTACAAAAATTGGTCTGCAAATGAAGAAAGAAAACAATCCCGCTCCACATAATGTTCCTGTAGAGCTGCCGGGTGTTGTTCGAGTTCCGTAGAGCTGCCGGGTGTTGTTCGAGTTCCGTAGAGCTGCCGGGTGTGGTCGAGTCTTGTAGAGCTGCCGGGAGCGATCCAGTCATAGAGTACTATGTTCCAGTCCCGCAGAGAAACGCGTAACTAGCGCTAAAATTATGATTTTTTTTTGTTTTCATTCTTTAGTTTTAGTAATATTAGCCAGGTTGATATTAGCCCTACTTTGTCAACAATTGAACTGAACTAACCTAACCTAACCCTTCTTCTTCTTAACTTCTGCGATTCCTACCATCCCAACCATGGAGACATTCAACTTGAAAACCGCCACAACCCTTATACCCGAATTAGACGGAAAACAAGATACTATATTTAAACTGATAGATACATCCGAATTATACTTGAGTTGCATTAAACCAGACCATGAAACACTACTAGTTAATTTTATCGTAAAAACTAGGTTAGATAGAATTTCAAAGATAAAATTAAATCAGAACTATACAACACTGAACTTATTAATCCAAGACATACGAAAGTATTTATTAATTACTAAAAATCCTACTTCGATTATGACGCAATTGCATAATACCACACAACGAGACGGAACCATTGTACAATTCGGGTCACGCCTCGAAACACTATACTCTGAACTGACGATATCACAATCTAACTCAGACGGAGCGTCGGAAAAAATACTTAAACCTATCAACGAAAAGTTAGCTATTAGGCAATTTATAAACGGTTTACGAGACAGACGTATATCCACCATAATATCCGCCAGAGACTACACGAATTTAAAGGACGCGATCAGCGCCGCAATCGAGGAAAATATCGAAGAGAACGCGAGACTTAATCATAACATAACAGCTATGCACATTAGGGGTAGCTATAGAACCTACCACCGCACCTCAGGTTCAAAAAATGATGGACAATACAAACCCATGACATATTACCAACAACTACATCATAATAATATCTACCGACAAATTCCAACCCAGAATAATAAATTTCAACCCTTGGTCAACAATACATTAATTTGTACTTGCCAAACACAAAAACATACATGATTCAAAAATTCAATATAATCTCGGAATTACCATTAGGATTTCACGGCATTTTGGGACTAGATTTCATTTATAAATATCTCTCAAACATAAATCTCTTAACAAACTCTGTGACTGTAAATACAAGAAACGGTGCATACACAATTAAATTGCAATCAAATCATAACTTTATTAAACAAATAAATACGGTTTCAGAAACTTGTAAACCAACACCTGCATCGACACGGCGTAAACATTGCGTCACCGAGTCAAATACAATAACAATTAAACCACGATCCGAACAAATAATTAAATGCATACTTCCACAAAATAAAAATTACGAAGAATGCAGTTACCTCATACATGCCGCCGAAATAAAGCCTGGTTTACACTTAGCGAGTCAAATAATAAATATAAAAAAATAGAAAATTTAAATTTCTAGTTCTAAACACCGACGATCAATGTCAAACGCTAAATAACTACATTCCCACTTTGGAACGATTAGAAAATTTTACGACATGTACTTTTAACGGAGTTCAAAATAACAGCCCCAGATCACAGCGATTAATTAAACAACTCAAATTAGGTCATCTAAATAATAACGATAAGGAAACTATACAGAACATATGCAGTAAATATTCGGATATATTTCATTTAGAAGGAGATAAACTTACCTACACAAATATAGGAACGCAATCTATACAATTAAAACCGAACGTACAACCCATTCACTGTAAACCCTACAGAATACCCGTCGCTTTACGACAAGAGGTAGACAAACAAATTGAAAAAATGTTAGATCAAAACATAATCGAAGAAACATCTAGCGCGTGGAACTCACCAATATTGCTAGTTAAAAAGAAACCTAATGCAGACGGAAATAGATCATATAGGTTAGTAATAGATCTGAGAGCAGTGAATGAATCAATTCAAAATCTATCGTATCCCATTCCGAATATGGCCGATATCATAGACTCCTTATCGGGAGCTATTTACTTCACAAAAATGGATCTATCTAACGGATTTTACCAATATCGTCTAGACAATAAAAGTAGAGACATTACGTCATTCTCCGCAAATTCTAAACAATACAGAATGGTACGATTACCCCAGGGTCTAAAAATCAGCCCATCAGCTTTTAGTAGAATGATGTCCATAGGCTTATCTGGTCTTACGCAAGAAAAGTGCTTAGTATACTGCGATGACGTTATATGCTTCGGGAAAAACCTAGAAACACACAATAAAAACTTAATAGATATATTTGAAAGATTTAGAAAAATTAATTTAAAACTTAATCCAGAAAAATGCGACTTCTTAAAGAAGGAATTAGTGTATTTAGGTCACTTAGTAACAGACAAAGGAGTATTACCTGACCCCGGAAAAACCCTAGTAGTCGACAAATACCCTATACCCAATAACTCAGACGAAGTTAGGAGATTTGTAGCATTTTGTAATTATTATAGAAAATTTATACAAAATTTTGCAACAATAACTATTCCTTTAAATAATTTATGTAAAAAACACATTAAATTCAATTGGTCTAAAGAATGCCAAAACTCATTCGAAACCTTAAAGGAAAAATTGACAACCCCACCGATACTTGAGTATCCAGATTTTAGCGAAAACAATCATTTTATTTTGCAAACGGACGCGAGTCAAGTTGCAATAGGTAGTGTGCTAATGAACAAAAATATGAAACCTATAGCTTACACAAGCCGACCGCTAAATAAAGCTGAAAAAAATTACCCAACAATACATAAAGAATTATTGAGCATAGTATGGAATGTTAAATATTTCAAAGTCTATCTCACAGGAAAAAAATTCGAAATACAAACAGATCATCGACCGTTAGTTAGTTTATTTAAGACGAAAGACCCGGATAGTAGATTATTAAAATACAGATTACAGTTAGAGGAATTCGACTACTACATAACATATATTAAAGGATCTACAAACGTGATAGCTGATAGCCTAAGTAGAATAGTAATTACATCAGACGAACTAAAGAAAATGTCAGAGGAAAATTATTGCAATGTATTAACTAGAAACAAAAGGAGATTATTAAAGGATCACGAAGACAACAGTTCTCAAAGTAGTTGCAATACAAGGGTACCCAAAATATCGAAAATACTGCGAAAACCGAGTAAATCCTTAGATATACCTATAATTTCAGAAATACTAAGAAAACCTAACGATAGCGTCGACCTAATATTTGAGACAAATGAGTATATAAATAACAAGTATAGGAGAAATAACAAAATAAAATACGAAAAAGATGGTTTACTTTTCGTACCAAGCGAAAATATATTAATCCTGAATTTAGCATATAGACAACACTTTACTCGAGCAGAATTTGTTGACCTATTATGCGAATTTTGTAAAAAGTTTGAATTAAAAAATATAAACGTAATAAAGGAGGAAGATAAAGTCCAATTTATAACTAATTTACGACAAGAAATAAGTTCAAGACAAAGCTGGGACGGCCCACGAATAAATATATTATCTAAAGTAATAAGAATTACAGACGAACTAGAAAAGAATAAAATTCTTAATGATTACCATCTACTACCTACAAGCGCCCACGCAGGCATTAGACGTATGATTAATAATATTAAACGTAAATATACTTGGCCTAAGTTAGAACTAGATGTAAATAATTTCGTTACGACATGTAATAAATGTCAATTTATGAAACACTCTATAGGTATAAAACAACCATTGGAAATAACTACGACAGCATATAAACCGTTAGAAAAAATATATTTAGATTTATTAGGTCCTCTCCCTAAGGATAACGACGACAATATATATGTACTAACAATCCAATGCGAATTATCAAAATATGTATGTGCATACCCCCTAAAATCAAAAGATACTCTTACAGTTGCAAAATCTCTCATGAATAACTATATGCTAACATACGGTTTCCCTAAATGTATAACTTCAGATAGAGGTACAGAATTCCTAAGTTCAACTATGTCCGAGATGTGTAAATTATTAAATATCGAAAAACTGCATTCCACAGCATATCATCACGAAACAATAGGAGCATTAGAAAATACCCACAAAAATCTAAGAGCCTTCCTTAGAATCCAAAAAGATAATTCACCATATTTCGATTGGTCACATTGGTTACCATATTGGTCATTTGCATTTAATAACACCGTACACACTGAAACAAAATACATGCCCCACGAATTAGTTTTCGGAAAACCATGTAATTTACCCTCTTCTATAGTTAAAAATCCGATAGAACCATTATATAACATAGATAGCTATATAACAGAATTAAAATACCGTTTAAAAGTAGCCAACAACCACGCAAGGGATAATTTAATTTCTACGAAGAATTTACGTAAACAGAAATATGATTTAAATCTAAGGCCTCACACATACGAGAAGGGCGATAGGTTACTAATTAGAAACGAAACGCTAGATAAAAATCAACCAATTTACTTAGGACCCTACACCGTTCTGGACGATTTAGGACCGAATGTTAAAATTCAAAAAGGGAAATTACAGGATATTATACATAAGAATCGTACAAAATTATATAAGACATAATTATAAATATAAGTAATAAAATTATGTAATTTTATCTTTAAATAATAACTAGATAAAATATAATTAATCCAATTTATTTTATTAAAAATAAGTATTTTCTTTTAGCTTATTTATGTTAAGTTTTATTATTATTTTAGTATTACGGGATTATATATATTATGTTATGCTTATAATTAAAGAAGGTAGTAATAAAGTTGGAAAGTAATAAAAATTTAGATTTAGAAAAGTTAGATCATATTTTAAATTGTAATTATAAACTTTTTTTTTTCTCTATTTTTTTTATATATAAGGGTGGTGGTGTACTAGTATCATAAGAAGGTAATGTAAGACAGTTAATAAACGGATGTCGACTCCAATGGTTGTGTCATTATAACCCCAACATCACAGAGACAAATAAATCAATTCAGTCAGTTTTTTTGGCTGTATGACATTATTTTACTGTGCCTCATACAGTTTTGTATAAGTTATAACTTTGTAACCGACATTTTTCTTTCGAAAACATTGTGATTGGAAAAGTTTTATCAATAATTTAGTTTAATTTCGATTTTAATAAGAATGGACGCGAATGATTTAATTGTTAAGATACGAGCCGACGGCTTGCCTACTGACGAACACCGTTTGGATAATATCTACAAAGATTTTGTTAAGATTTCTAATAAACTACAAGTGAAAGATAAAGGTGTTTTTGCTCTAAATATTCTTTGTACTTTATGCAGGTATGATTGGTGTTAGAAACCTTTATATTATTAGCAACTAGACACGAACAATATTAATAATTCAGTTAATAAATAAGTACAAAATTAGCTTTTATGTAAATTTAAACTTAACAATGGAACTTCTTATTATCTGTGTACTAATTAACCCTTGGTCCATGGAATTAATGTTAAGGCGTTTGGTTTATACCTACTCAGACCACAGTTCGCTCCCACTCATTTACTAGAGTTATGTACATCATTTTAAAGGTTTTCCCATCTAAATATAACTCGACAGAACAGAACTGGCTTACAAATACCATCGGCTAAAGGAGGGAGACATGGTGGGCTTTCTTTACATGTCCTCTGAAGCGGGAGAAGTCAGTTTAAGTACATAATTTTTTTTTTTTTTTTTTTCTTCACAGGTTCAGCTCTTGAAATCGTGTTACGGTTCCAGTTTTTTTTTATTCAGTTTTTTAATCTAGTTTTATATCTAAATATAAGGGGTCGTCTTCTTAAAACTTCTTACTAAAGTTTAAGATCAATTTGAAAACACTTATAACGATAACGCCCCCTTGTGGGCGCTGGAGGCCTAGAGGGGGGCGGTAAGGGCCCAGAAAAACTAATATAGCACACTATATATAAATTAAAGTAATGAATTTCATTGTGATTTTTAAAACGTGGTAAAGTAAAAGAAATTGGGGGGGCGCTGAAAAATAATTGATTTTCAAAGTGGGCGGTAGATAAAATAAGTTTGAGAACCTCTGAACTAACACTTGTAATTTAAATATTTCAGAAATTTACAGAAAGTACCAAGTTGGCAGGATCACATAGACAAGTCTGTGCTCCTGGTACTAACCCTAGAATGTGCCAAAGCAACTACAAGTTTGAATAAAGAAGAGCGAGTTAAGGTGTTAGCTAGTATTTATCATATACACAGATACAGTGTTAAACAGGCAAGTATATTTTTTACCCAATTTATTAGAATCCCTTAAAAAAAGTGCGAAAAAAGTCTGTGCATGGAGAAAATCTACAGGCGGTAGACACAATATACAAGGGGTAGCATGACATCCTCATACCCCCTGTAGATTTTGTCTACCCCCTTTAGATTATTCAGGAAAAAAATAAGATTTCTGCAACATCTTTTTAATATTTTTTCAAATTTGAAAACACGTTCTTTTTTGGCTTTTCACCATTTTTCGTTTACAAACTTTTTTTTTTCAATGAGATACGGGCGTTTTAAAATAATGCGATGTTTTACGGTTTTTATTAAATAAATAAGATAGACGGGCTAGACCAATCAGAAATAAATAGTTCCACAACTTGTGTATGAAACTTTTTTTAAACAAAGCCTATTTTTTTTAAAACGAAATAAA
This sequence comes from Nemapogon koenigi, assembly GCA_963924495.1. Lineage (NCBI taxonomy): Eukaryota > Metazoa > Arthropoda > Insecta > Lepidoptera > Tineidae > Nemapogon > Nemapogon koenigi. The sequence continues at coordinate 7,367,968 of OZ004655.1, forward strand.
GTGTTTTTCACCAATTTTGGCCGCCATTTTTCTATAAGACCCCCTAATGGCAGTTGTTTTAAAAATATTTCATTTAATTCTACAGAAAATTTCCGATTTTTTACATATATCTTCGTTTGCTGTATAATGATTACTCGTAATCGACCACTTTCTTCCCTAGATGAACAATCTACTATTCTAAATGAATTATTAAATATTTTCAGAATGTGAAACTGGATTTGGTGCTAAGACTGTCTTGCTTTCCTTTCGAGAATAAATATGATGATCTCACAGAATACGGCAAAACATACTGGGCGATCTTGGCGGATAGGTTATCTTATACTGAGAAATTGAGAGCAAGCAAAGTGGATATAGGAAAATTGCTGCCAAATTTTATAAGTCATATGAAGATAGTTATTAAGTTGTATAAGACTGTTCAGTTTTGTAACGATATACTGCATCTGTATTTGAGAAAACTGCATTTCCTGTTCGGTGATAAGTATTTTTCGAATTTAAACTCCGGTTTTGGGGATATTTTTCAAAGTTTACTCTCTAAGGATGATTTGAGGTCAGTTGAGGACTGTAAGGATGATGTCGTTTATGACTTATATAGAAATTTGAATGATGCTTTGGTTGTTGTCTTGGAGGTAGCGATGAAAACTCAATTTGAGTCCTCAAAATTAGATTTTGTTATAAAATACATGATGGCACTATTTGAAAGTAAATCAGATGTATATTACTGTTTGCATACATTTTATGTTAATAGTTTTTTAAATTTCTTAATGGAGAAACCGAAAATTGTGTTTTTGGAAGCGAATTTGAATAGTTTCGATATGTCTTGTGAGATAGCTTATAAAATGGGCTACGAGAAGGCTATGACTCTGTCTTATACATTCTTATACCAAGCCTTAAGGCTATATCTGGATTATGCTACGAAAAATTATACCATAGACAACTGGTTAAATTATTTCACAATTAGTATACAGAAAACTTATATGAAATTGTTAACAGTTTTAATGAAAAAGATAGAAAAATCTCAACCAATAGGAGGATGCGATAATTGCACTGTCAAATCGAGTTTACATGATGCTATGCGCTTGAGTTTTTTGTACAAAAATATTATTTTCACATCGCTGAAATACGAAATGGATGTTGATGAGTTGCAAACGATCGTCCAAGAAGTTGTTAATAATCAGCACAAAATTTTAGATGAACTTAGATGTAAAAGTTGTGCCAATGTAAAGAAGTATGAATTTAAAGTACAAACCGATGTGCATAACACGGCTATAGCATTATACAAGGTGAAGCTATACAAGTTTTCAATAGAATTGTTCAATTTTTATATTAAAAGAGAGATAAGAGAGGGTGTGGATGCCAAAAATGTGAGCAGAGGACTATATAACCTAGCTATATGCGAGGTGGATGCTAAATTTTTTAGCAAAGCGTTAAAAAATGCTTTTTTGAGCTTCATTTACGCATTGCCGGACAGTATTGACGCGCCCAAATATATGAACTTGGTAATTGATGCTAAATCCAAGGCGTTAACAGAGGAATTAGATGAGAATGTACAAAGTATGTCCAGTTTGGATGCGTTTAGGATGTATAAAGATAAATTGGTTGGGAATGCGCTGACTAAAATTAAATTTAGGTATGTTTTTCTTTCTTCACGGATGCCTTACAGCTCCCGATAACGGTGTTACGGTTCCAGGGTACCCAGCGGAAGACCATGTCTCCCTCGTTTAGCCGATGGTATTTGTGAGGCTATACCTAACGAGTGGCCAGTTCTGTTGAGGTGTATTTAAATGGAAAAGCCTCTAAGTGTGGTTTATCGGATGATGTACATTAGTTTTTAATAAAAAAACCCATTGGTACATGTCCGGGATCCGGGATCGAACCCGTGGTCTGCCTAGTTAATACCAGACGTCTTAACCACTCGGCCACCGATGCACCAATTCAGGTAGGTATGTAGTTTTTTTCAACCATATAAACATACATATTCTCTCCCGTTATTTCCTTTGAGGTGTGAAGCTTATTTTTATATATTACTATTTCCTGCCCAAACGTTTGCTTGTCTGCACTACCCCTACCCCTACCCTTATCACTTAGGGGTATGAAAAATAGATTACGACCGATCGTGGGCCCTACCGAATATACACAAAAAAAATCATAAATATCGGTCAAGCCGTTTCGGAGGACTATGGCAACTGACTTGTGACACGGGAATTTTATGATGAATATAAAAGAAGCGAAAGAGGTATGTCAGGATCGTAACAAATGGCATTCGATTGTCTCTGCCTACCCCTCTTGGGATAAAAGGCGTGATGATAGATAGTGTGAAGCGGTAAATCACCGAACAATTTTTCTGCGTGGGAGTTAAACGCCTAGTACTAACCCCCGTACCACTGTATTTTTGTGTTGTTTTGTTGTCATAACTTCTATACTAATATTATAAAGAGGAAAGATTTGTATTTTTGTTTGTATGTTTGTAATTAGTGTCCGACCGAAACTGATTTTTCAGCCGAAACCGAACTTTCGGCCTTGCTCTCTGTTTCGGCTGAAACCGAAACCGAAACTTATTAAAACATTTAAAATTACGATTATTTACTGAAATTTACTGTTTTTTACATTTATTTAACATTTATTAACACATAAGAAAAAAAACATGTTATACAATAAAAACATAATCATTAACGTACGTAACAAATATTTTTTTTTATGACATGAATATACAAGACTTACTCTTGGAAGTAAACTTAAAAAAAACAACTTTCAGTTATAGTGCTTTAGACATATACTATATACTTACCAAATCACTCAATTGCAAAACATAACCTCAACTCACGATTAAATGGACGGTGGCGAACTGAGCCGGGGCCCCGCCGGCGAGCAAGCACGAGTTAGCTGCGAAATTTACCGAACGACGCACGAAAATTCACGAACTCTCAGGTTTCGGCGCGGTCGAAAGTTTCGGCTATATTTTGGCCGAAACCGAAACTAAGGCCGAAACTAGATTTTTTGGCCGAAACTTTAACCGAAACCGAAATTTCGGTCGGTCACTATTTGTAATGAATAAACTCAAAAACAACTGTGCTGATTTCAAAAATTCTTTCACCATTGGAAAGCTACATTCACCCTGAGTGACATAGGCTATATTCTATTTAAAAAAATTAGGGATCCTTACTAAAACTCCAATAAAGTAACCCAAGGTGTAAAAAAAATTACCTAAGAAATTCCTTACATCGCGTGCGCTGCGAAAACTATTGATATATAGTGGCAGAGGATAGGGGTAGGGGGTAGAAGTAGGGGTAAGGTATATTTTATTTTGTTCGTAAATATCCACGGGCGAAGCCGGGGGCGGAATGCTAGTACTTTAAATGGAGATTATGCTAAAATTTATTAGGTATGCTAAAATACATATATAATTTGTACATTGATTTGATATTGAGTTTTATATTATACTCGTGCGAAAACGGGGGCGGGGCCTCTAGTCTCTCCCATATGTCCAAATGGGTTCAGTGCCTTTGTAATAATGCTACATAATTATATTGATTTTAAAATTTTCAGCTCAGTATTGAAACACGAGTACCAGAGTTACGGCGCTCTCTGGCCGTCCGTCGCGCCGATATCGGGCGTGATGATGTCGCTCTGTGACCTGATTGGCGGAAAAGACGACGACTGGATCTCTGGTATGTTAAAGTGGCCACATTTAGATAGTTGCCTATGTCATAGGACAGGTGGCAACTGAGTGGCGATACCATAGATGTAGTATGCTCTGCTAGATTGGTAATGTCGCGATTAGAACGAGACCAAAATATTAATACATCAGTATGCGTGACTAATGTGTCATTCTGGGAATTTTTCATCTTAGATGACTTACATCCAGGCACTGCATTAACCATAATTAATCACGTCTACTTTAAAACAGGATATTTTACAAAAATAAGCGAAATTACTACTGACGCTAGGCTGTTACAGTATTCAAAAAACGGTCTCGTCTATCTGTCTCGCTTTAACATACGCGTATCTATGCGCTTTCTCTTTTATATTGCCAATCTAGTAGAGCGCCCGAGCGACTATACTAAATCTATGGGCGATATTAATTTTGTATGAGCCGCAATGATTTAAGCTTTGTCGTGAAACCGGATGACAGGGTAAACAAAATATTATTCTATGTAGTCCGTCATTTAGATTATCAAGAAATATTGGACACGTATTTTTTCTTTTGTCAATCAAACAAAAAATTACAGAGATAAAGCCCGTCTATGTTTGGGAGTGGGGGGCCGGTGACGTCACTTCTAGGTCAAAAGTGTACTCAAATGTGACGTCACGCGGAACTGTAGCGGGCTATATCTTCATCAGTTTTTGTTTAATTGACAAAAGAAAAAAAACGTGTCCAATATTTTCTGATAATCTAACTGACGGACTAATTAGATTTTTTTAGTCATCATGCCTATTGTCAATTGGGACAGAATGCTAATAGTGGAGGAAGTATTGCACTTGACCTTTGATTTTGGTATTAAAGCAAGCCACTCAGCACAGATGTTCCTTGAGTCATTCTAAGCCGATCTAGCTCGAGGCTCATTGAGATATATGCTGCTGGTAGGGGTGGGGGAGGGTCAAAGTCGAGCGCCGCCTGTCATCATTTAAAAAATTCTAATTCTTTTTGTATAGCTACCATGGCATGTTTGGTATCATTTTCGTGTAAAACGAAGATGTAGAATTCATTTCTGGTATTACATTTTACTATTTTCATAGGAATTTCATGAAAAAAATGATAAAAATTGAAAATGTCCATGCGATTTTTTTTCTTTGATTTTTTATAACTTTTAAATAGTGCAAACATCTATAATGAAAAAAATACTTGCTTGAAGCGTATTTTATGCACATTCTAAAAATATAAATTTCAAGCGTCTGCTATTTTAAAAATATGGTGTAAAAAATTATTTTGTGTTGCGCGGACCCGCGGTTTCGCTGCGACAACACTCGCTCTATGAATGACTCGTAAGCATACTCTCCTATTGTCTTCTCTTATAATAATATAGGTATTTATTTGTTTATTTAAAATAGTAACATAGTTTAATATTTATTACTTACACGCATATTACATGACTGTATTTTCTAATATACATACTTATTGATGTATTTATATACCTACAGCTATAGTATAGAGATGGCTGAAAAAATATTCAAAATAATGTACATGTAGGTACCTACTTTTTTTTATTATTATGCAAATATTATAAAGAGAAAAGATTTGATTTTGTATTTTTGTTTTTAATAAATAAACTCAAAAATATTTCACTAATAGAAAGCTACGAACTATATCCCTGAGTGACATAGGCTATATTTTATTTTGTTCGACTATGTCCACGGGCGGAGCCGGGGGCGAAAAGCTTGTCCTAGATAAACAGGTCACATTAGGTTTTCAAGCTACTACGCGAGAGATTAATGGTACCAGCAAATTATTCATTGCAACATGTAAACATCTGATCTGGATCTGGAGACCTGAATGTTTTTTTTCTTATGAAAATAATTCAACTCCACCAGCATTTTCTGTAGCGGGGACAATACGATCAAAAGCAAAATCTCATCTATTAAACTGCCTTATTAATGTACCCAGTGATAGTGTCATCAACACCCCACCCAAACCCTCCATCATCTGGCTATTGTGCATATATTAAATCTTCAAACATCTCAATTCTCAAACATTTTGCGAATGCACTTATAACATTTTCATCCCGTTTATACGACGTGAATTGGCAAAGCTAGAAAAACGTCACACGAAAAAAATGTGGGATGGGGTAACGGACTAAAGTTGATTTTAATACGAGAGTACCAAAATGATGGGCAAACTTCCTTCGCGGTAGATGCTAAGTTTTTTGATCTCCTATCGGCACGATGTCACACAATAGATGTACCGGGTGATAAAGAACTCAATGTTACAACAAAGACAGCAGTTTGGAAATATTTTAAGGATCACAACTTTCACCACAGATACATAAGGCTGTGCACTTTAAGTTCCGTTTTATTCAATTGCAGCTACTTTTACACTCTGCCTTGCACCTGCACCGTATAAGTTCCAGACACACACTCGCGACATCCTGTAAATCAGACCAGTGAGGGGTCCAAGAGCTTTCATCGTTTCTCCAGCCCCAAGAACAAGGACTCGGAAGATTTTGGAGGGGAACTAAGGCCTGACCCCAAACATGTACTCCTTGGTAAACTGCCCGCAGTGTGTGTTGGCGAAGAGCTGCTTCCGTTGGAGGAATATTTTCTAATGGACAACATTTCATTTTTCGTAAGGTACCAAAATTCGAAAACCGTTTGGAGATTACATGCTAGAAAGCTTATTTTTCATTTTTTTTATTTTTTATATCCTTTAATTTTCGAGTTATTTTAAAAATACTGAAATATTGAAAATTAAGGATTAATAGGTGCCCTAATCTGTGCTAACCCTCTAATTTAAAAATACTAATGTCTGTTGGCAGAGTTGTTAGTTATTGAACTCAGGTGTTGCCTTCTATTAATTTTACCCATTTTTATTCCATTTGAAGGTAAATTAATAATTATTCTTTAAATATAATTATAAAAATACTTCTTTTATATAATATTTTTTGGAAGTTTTGCTATTTTCGAATGGGCTATTACAGGAAATATATTTACGAGTGAAACCGCGGACAAAAGCTAGTATTATTATATACATTATGAATAATGTTGTAGGCGATTTGAGTTCCGGCTACGGCAACACCTATTTGGAACACGGTATATTATACTCTTTGCATTTCTATAACGTATACTCTGTGGCTTGACTGACACTATCAGTCACTTTCTTTGGGTGACAGTTTATATTTCTTAATTTTAGTCCTAGCTAAGGTTTTTAGTTATAAGTCCTCAGAATTTATAAAAATTCATAATTAAATTAAAAATATAAAAACTCAACCAAAAATAAAATATAAAAATACGTGTAACTTATTTTTTAATATATTTTTAATTAAAGTAACAAAAATGGGTGATTAAAAAAATGAAATGTTGTCCATTGTCTGTCCTTTTTGTGAATAGATATTGTCTACATTCATTCAATGTAGTGCAGGGACTTGAACTGCAAAACTAAACCCTAATATTAAATACAATTACTTAGGATACATCAAACATTTACCGAGTGCAGTGGCAATAGAGTGGCATGTGATGCAATAATGTGTTTGCCTGTGCCCATGTGAATCAATAGCTCCTTCCATGCAGGCAACTTTTGAATACAGGAAACGGCTACCACTACTACATTCATATCTACAGTACGAATCATAATTTTCTCGTGTCTTTTGTTTAAACATTAAGTTCTTTATCATCCGGTAAATTTAGTGTGGTACATCGGACCGATAGGAGATCAAAAAGCTCTTCTTTATTAGCATCTACGTGAAGGAAATTTGCCAAGCCTATTGGTACCCTCGTACTCAAATCAACTTTAGTCCGTTACCCCATCCCACATTTTTTTTGTGTGACGTTTTTCAAGCTTTGCCACTTCACGTCGTATAAACGGGATGAGAATGTTATAAGCGCATTCGCAAAATGTTTGAGAATTGAGATGTGAGAAGATTTATTATATGCACAATAGCCGGATGATGGAGGGTTTGGGTGGGGTGTTGATGACACTATCACTGGGTACATTAATAAGGCAGTTTAATAGATGAGATTTTGCTTTTGATCGTATTGTCCCCGCTACAGAAAATGCTGGTGGAGTTGAATTATTTTCATAAGAAAAAAAACATTCAGGTCTCCAGATCCAGATCAGATGTTTACATGTTGCAATGAATAATTTGCTGGTACCATTAATCTTTCGCGTAGTAGCTTGAAAACCTAATGTGACCTGTTTATCTAGGACAAGCTTTTCGCCCCCGGCTCCGCCCGTGGATATAGTCGAACAAAATAAAATATAGCCTATGTCACTCAGGGATATAGTTCGTAGCTTTCTATTAGTGAAATATTTTTTTAAATCGGTATAGTAATATTTGTATAATAATAAAAAAAAGTAGGTACCTACATGTACATTATTTTGAATATTTTTTCAGCCATCTCTATACTATAGCTGTAGGTATTTAAACACATCAATAAGTATGTATATTAGAAAATACAGTCATGTAATATGTGTGTAAGTAATAAATATTAAACTATGTTACTATTTTAAATAAACAAATAAATACCTATATTATTATAAGAGAAGACAATAGGAGAGTATGCTTACGAGTCATTCATAGAGCGAGTGTTGTCGCAGCGAAACCGCGGGTCCGCGCAACACAAAATAATTTTTTACACCATATTTTTAAAATAGCAGACGCTTGAAATTTATATTTTTAGAATGTGCATAAAATACGCTTCAAGCAAGTATTTTTTTCATTATAGATGTTTGCACTATTTAAAAGTTATAAAAAATCAAAGAAAAAAAATCGCATGGACATTTTCAATTTTTATCATTTTTTTCATGAAATTCCTATGAAAATAGTAAAATGTAATACCAGAAATGAATTCTACATCTTCGTTTTACACGAAAATGATACCAAACATGCCATGGTAGCTATACAAAAAGAATTAGATTTTTTTAAATGATGACAGGCGGCGCCCGACTTTGACCCTCCCCCACCCCTACCAGCAGCATATATCTCAATGAGTCTCGAGCTGGATCGGCTTAGAATGACTCAAGGAACATCTGTGCTGAATGGTTTGCTTTAATACCAAAATCAAAGGTTACGCCCCTTTTTGAGCAATACTTCCTCCACTATAAGCACCAATTTTTTTTAAGAGCCACGAGATCTTTCATTTATACTATCTTGACTTGATCTATCCCAAACCTCAGGTAATGTCTCCATCATAATAGACTATTCCACTAAAATTAATTTATGTTCAGGAGTATGCTGATTGCGTTAGCGGTATTTTTACATAAATATAACTTTTTAGTCCATTAAAAAATACCAAGAACTTTCTGAGATATTTACAATCATAGTTTTAAGTAAAATGTATGTACCCAAAACGCAAGCCGGGCGACCTTTTGCCACGCGATCTTCATCTACGTCACACCGCGCTAAACACCGCCACAGTGTCACAGTGTGCAGACGCACCACGCTTGTATAGAGCGCAGTGACGTCACTAGGTTCGCGTCGCGTGGGAGCATCGTTTCTTCTCGCGCATCAAAGAAGTAAACTTTAAACTGCCATAACTTCGTCAATTCGTATCGTATAATAATATAACTTGTGGCAAATTTAAAGTTTTGGTTAGTTCTTTTATTCTAATTAATAAAAAAAATTGGGTGGAAATGTTATATAATTATAAATTCTTTTAAATATATTTGATCATTCGTAAGAGTTACGGCGGGTGCTGTCTCGTTCGACGCGTCCTCCACCATAGCGGAAAGGATTGGTTTGGAAAGGAAAGGAATTGGATTGGAAAGACGCTCGATAATAAATATGTATATACGGGTGTTGTTCCCGTAACTCGACAGGTGCTACATGTCACTATACAATAAAAGATGGTACTGCATGTCTTACTGATTCTATATTGATTTTTAAAGCACCTGCTTGCTAGGACAGTAACAACGAGCGACCTCATTGTTGAGTTAAGCTAGCCGGGCCGGGACGCGTGTAGAACATAACTGACGTCCGGCGCGGGAGTGTCCGTTAACTTGCCCCGCGCCCCTGTGACCTAATTACCTGTCCGGTCTAACCGCTACAAATACATTTAAAGGAGTGCTTTATATATAAATGGTCTATTTTAATACATAAAGTATAGACATTTAAATGGCGGGGTATGTTTATAAAAAAATACAAAATGTTGAGCAAATATAAAATGTAACACATTAGGACATCACTAATTGATTATTACTCGAGCTGTTAAAAGTAAAATAAATGGTTGGATTTAGTATATGATAGCTTTTCGTCCTTGTAATGTTATAACCTCGCAGTTCTGTGTAATATGGACAACTTGCTAATTGTGGACATTGTTACAAATGTTGTGTTTTTCCAGTGGAGCCGGTGCAAGACTTAACCGATACGCTGTACGACATAATGATGGATATGCCCAATGTAGTCCGTTCAATCAACTGCCCGGAGTTCCAAAAGATTGTTTTGGATTTTGTATTGAAATTAGAAAATAAACAGGTATACTAATACTAACTTTCCGCCCTGGCTTATTTTGCTTAAACAAAGAAGAGTCCGTAGCGTAGGCCAATACCAAGCGTCTCCGAAGTGTGAGACACTTGGTCTTCCTCATGCCAACGCGTTACCCCCTCTACCTGCGCACAGCCCTAGGCGCAGACGGCGTAGGCCAAAACCAACATGTTTCACATCAAAAATCGCGATAAACACGAAACTAGCGCCATATGTTAAAGAGTCCGAGTTTAATAGATCTCCGACGGATTATACAGCATATAATATGCCATGAAACCGCGTTGACGCTAATTTTTTTCTTCTAAATATGATTTATTAGTCGTAAATAGGGGTGTGCGAATAGCGTTCGAATCGAAGGTTCGAATAATTCGCGTGTAATTCGAATAATTCGCGAAGTATCGAAATATCACTGGATTTTCTATTGTTTTCAATTTAAATTCCATCACAACATGTATTAAAATATTTTACTAACGAATAGTATACTTTTTGATTTAAATTTGTGTAATCATATTTTCGTTCAAATAAAATGTATATTAATTGTTAATTTCATATTTGAATATCGAACATAACAAACCCTAAATTTAAAATTATCAAAAATTAGCAAATAATATAACAATTCGCGAATAATTTAGAAAGAAATTCGATATCCGAAAAAAAATCGAATTATTTGAAATTATTCGAACTTTTTTCGAATTATTCGATTTTTTTTAATTATTCGGGAACTTTCGAATAATTCGAATTTTCGCTTCAGCTTTATGAAAACCGCATCAACATCCGTTCAATACTTTTGGAACTAAACTGGCACAAAATGTGGCGTGGGACTTTATTTTATAATATACTAGCATTCCGCACCCGGCTTCGCCCGTGGATATTTACCCCTACTTCTACTCCTACCCTCTACTACTACCACCACTACCTCTATATCATCAATAGTTTTCGCAGCGCACGCGATGTAAGGAATTTCTTAGGTCATTTTTTTACACCTTGGTTTACATTATTGGAGTTTTAGTAAGGATGCCAAATTTTTTTGAAAATAGAATATAGCCTATGTCACTCAGGGTGAATGTAGCTTTCCAATGGTGAAAGAATTTTTGAATTTTTGAGTTTATTCATTACAAACATACGCACACACAAAAATACAAATCTATCCTCTTTATAATATTATTATATATTATATATATATATAATAATATAATATTAGTATAGATAGTGATGTTCTATTCAATTTTTTTTTCAAAATGGCTTCATCAGGGTTTTGATGATTCCGCCAATGTAAAGTATTATATACATCACAGTAACAATAAGCCGATAATCGGTAGGTAGAATGCTCCCGCCGGCCGTGATATGTCCTATTAATCTCTGACTAATCACAACTATCACAGCGCGGACAGGATTAAACTGGATTCCCCATCACGTCTTCGCGGGCGCGTGCGTTATTCACCAAGGCGTGACGTGGAATCTGCTATGTAGTGATAATGTATTTATTTTCAGAATAAATCCCTGAAAGAGAATGTTGTGTACGCGACGTTGTTGTTACTGAAGGCTGACTACGACATAGCTGAGGGCAGCAACAAATACGGTTGGTCTACACAAGAACAGGTGAGGATATATAGTTGACCTTAAGAGCTTGTTAGCGCAATTAACTCAGTAAACCGCGCGGCTTATTCTGCCGATATCTCTTTTAAAAGTTGTTAAGAGAATCGATAAAATAACCAAGGATAAAATAAGCCAAGATTCACGTACCAGAAACATGAGAAAGATTTCATAAAAAATCTGTCTTGCGAATTTTAGTATTATACAAAAACTATTAAAAATAGCATTTATGTTTTCATAAAATATGTGAAATTATCTATAGGATAAATACGAGAAAATGGTACATTAGTAAATATATTAGCAGTACGCGAGTAAGGTAGCAAAAAGCGTTGATAATACGCGTGAAATCAGGGCATCATAATACTTAGGTGTGACTGATTTTCATATTTTTTGTAAATTCATACTATGCCAAATATATTATCTTTTGAAACTAAGACATATAGTTATCGCGTTCGTGAAACATGTAATTTGTATGGGACAAAAGTTATGAAATTCAAATTTATTTTATTGTTTTACATACTTTTACATGTGCTGCCTATTAAGGCGTACAATATTGTATCCTATAACTTTACAATAATATAATAAGAAATCAATATTGAAAAAAAAAACTCGAAGAGATCCCTACATTTGGGCCATTTTTTTTTATCTTCGCGAACAGAATCGATAATACTCACAGTTGTTAGATATAAGATATAGAACTAAAAAATCGTGGTCCAGTATTTTTAGCTCTTGAATTAATAGTTTTCAGATTTTGATTTTGAACACCTATTTCAACATTATTTGTTGCTGGCAATAATTATTTACCTGTCAATTTCAACTTGACTGACATTGTTTGACTGATTGTTTTGTTTACCCTTTTAAGTAGGTTGTTTTATTAATTATATTTTATCTATTTATGAAATAACGAGAGAAATAACAAAAACCGACAAAAACAGAAGCTAGCTAGCGAACTGACAGCCTGACTGACTGACTGAACTGGCTGACGACGGCTGACTTAAGTAGATACGTTCCGAAGAGTAAACATTTTATATTAGTGTTGCTAGTGTTTAAAACATTATAAGTAAAAATACGTGTAAAATACGGCCGCTAAAAATATAATATTAATTTATTTTGGTTCGCCCATTTGTGACCTTTATTAATATATATATTTGATGTCGGCACTCGGTTGGTGCTAGACATTGCCCGACACTAGCCCAACTATGTATGGGAATATGTTGATCTCCTTTACATCATATTAATTTATTAAATAAAAGCAATTTTCAATAAGCCATTGCTTTGGTCTATTCCTAAATTAATTAAGTGGCACATCCTTGAATGATATGCCCTCCCCCAAACCTGTAAATATACTATGTTAAATATTATACGGTGGTATGTTTGGAACACTTTGTGTACGAGTCCAACTCGCACTTGGCCTATCTAATAATGTAATGAGAAAAAGATCTATTACCTACTACATTATCATTCGTGCCACACATTAATCTCGTCTCCGTTTCAGTTTTCAGATATAGACCAGTTCGAAACCACAAAGACTTTTCAGCAGGAACACGAGGTGCTGTCAAGCGCGATGCGAGCTGTGCATGTATGGACGGAGATACTGCCCGAGGTTATGGAAGGTAGCTTACAGATAATATGACCATTTTTTATTCTCAAAAAGGGACATCGAGTTATTTTCGGCAATATTAGAAAAAAACACACTTTTTAATAATAAGTTTTCTTTTGAAATCACGAAAAAGTAATGAAACGTACTCAGTTGCTATATTGCCCCGACAAGCTTGTTTTAAGTCGACGCATCACAGCGCAACGAACTTAGTTTTACGCGCGACTTATTTTGTCCATATCTCTTTAGAAAATGTGAGCGAGATGGACTACTATTAAAATCGATAAGGTAACCAGGGATAAGATAAGATAGACCAATATTCACGTACCAGAAATATGAGAAAGTAGGATTTCTCAACAAAATTGGTACTTTGAAAAACATGAAAAGGACTTCGGCTTTTCTATGTTTTCCAAAAACTATTAGAATTATAAAATTCTAGTTAGTGTATTCTTAAAGTATGTGAAATTATATATCTTTTAATGTTGAGAAAATTTACAATTAGTAAATGTATTAAGAGAACTCAAGTGGCAAACTTGGCTGAAATACGCGTGAAATTTAGGATTTTCAAGGCTTCATAAAACTTAGGTGTAACTGATTTTGGTAATATTTTTCCAAGAGAAACTTTAGAATTTATTTTCTTTGAAAATCTCTTTTTGCTTCTTTTATATTCATCATACCTTTCATACATGCTCGGCGATTGTGTGTACTTTTAATGTTTCCATCGATCAACATATTTTTTATATGTTCAATAAAAGTACATCTAGGTCGTCCTCTGCTAGCATTTCCTTTCACTTCAGCCATATAAACCTTTTTAGTCAATCTTTCATCCTTCATTCTTTCAACGTGACCAAACCAGCATAAACTACTTTTCTTCATTTTTGTCACAACAACCAAAAGAGGTATGTCAGGATCGTAACAAATGGCATTCGATTGTCTCTGCCTACCCCTCTTGGGATGAAAGGCGTGATGATAGATAGATAGATTGAAAATCAATTTTTATTTCGAGCCTAGCACATACCGTTATCACGTAAAACTGGAAAAACGAAACATCTGATTTGTATGGTACAAAAATAATTTTTTGGTAACAATAAAATTCTGGGCACGATTTTTTTGGCCTCAGCCGCCGAATGTTACTTCAAAATATCGCGCCGTTTGAGCTTTCTGAAAAAACGGGACAATTTTTCATACCGAAGCTTGCCTCGGGAACGCCTGGACGGAGTACCCAAAAAAGGGAGTCCTAGGGGTCCCGGAAGCATGCCAATGTCAAATATTATAGCCTTTATAGTGTTTATAGCCGATTAATCTGTATTTAAGATAATGTATGCAGAAATAAACAACTTACAACTAAAAGTAAAATGAACTTACTTATGGAAGCGAGACTTGGGTATGGAATAAGAAGCATGAAAGTAAAATAAATGCAGTTGAAATGCGGTCTTTACGTAGAATGTGTGATATAAAACGTATTGACCGCATCCGGAACGATGACATTAGAGAAGAATGCGGTGTAAAAGAAGATGTTGTGACTAAAAAGAAGAAAAGTAGTTTACGCTGGTTTGGACACGTTGAAAGAATGAAGGATGAAAGATTGACTAAAAAGGTTTATATGGCTGAAGTGAAAGGAAATTCTGGCAGAGGACGACCTAGATGTACTTTTATTGAACATATAAAAAATATGTTGATCGATGGAAATATTAAAAGTACAGACAATCGCCGAGCATGTATGAAAGGTATGATGAATATAAAAGAAGCAAAAGAGATATGTCAGGATCGTAGCAAATGGCATTCGATTGTCTCTGCCTACCCCTCTTGGGATGAAAGGCGTGATGATAGATAGATAGATAGAATAGATTAAGATAATCCCGCCGACCGTCTTATTAGTCGTCAACTAATCACACCGTCACAGCACGGACAGGATTAAACTGGATTCCCACATCACGCCATGACGAAAACGCAAGCGTTCGCCGCCATGACCGGATGTGGAATCCGATATTTTTTTTAAATATTTTGTATATATTTTGACAGTGTCAGACGAGGCGACAAGAGAGATGATCGGTAAAGCACTGCGCATCGCACAAGTGTTTGTATTTGTACTAATAATGTACGAGAACACGTCGCACGGGTTGCAGCTGGCGTACATATGTACACAACTCGCGATGCTCACTGGAGATATGTAAGTTGAATGTTAATATACTTTTGTATTCGGCGACTATGATGCCTACTGTCGGCTGTTATGAATTATGATGGGACAGGAAACGGAAAATTATCCTAAACGCCAGTACTTACTGTATGTTTTACTTTTTAATTAAAGTAGCAAATCAACCAGTATTAAACTATATCAAAAAAGCAATGAACTCGGTAAACTTTATTTTGTCGATATCTCTTTAAAAAGTTGTTAGAGAGATACACTGCAAAAAGAATCGATAAAATAACCAAGGATAAGATAAGGTAGGCCAAGATTCACGTACCAGAAACATGAGAAAGAACGATTTCACAAAAAATCGGTCTTGCGAAAATACACAAAACGGGCATATGTTCTTCCAGTATTATATAAAAACTATTAGAAATAGCAATTAATGTTTTCATAAAGTATATGAAATTATCTATAGGATAATCGAGTAGCAAAATCGGTTGAAAATACGCGTGAAATTTATGACGCATAAAACTTAGGTGTACCGATTTTCATATTTTAAAAACATTTTATACTGTGTCAAATATAATTTATATTTCGAACACGAATTTTATGATTTTTAGACCAAACTTCTAAACTTATGTGGCACCTATTGTATTCTAGGAGTCGATAGCCTAATTGGTAGAGCGTGGTTATGAAAACGGAAGGTCCTGGGTTCAGTTACCACTTGTTAAAAAAAAACCTAAGCATCAATTTTCTTTAACAATATGTAGTCCTCGTGCTTCTGACTTCTTCTAAATATAACAGATATTTACGTCTATTAAGAGGATGTATAGAGCTAAATGCTAGTTTTATGATGCGTAAAAGTACATGATCCACTGCAGTGACCGTAATCAAACAAATATATGATATTCTTGAGGTTATGCGTTGTGAAGATACTGTGTTCAAAACATAATACAACTATATTGATTCGATAGAAAAAAATCACGAATGTACCTCTAAAAAAATGCATGCAATGATTCTGATTTTTTGACAGATTTTTTATCTAGCAATATACTATCGTAATACTGTTCTATTTTTTAATCAAATTTTCAGCAAGTCCCTTTATTCTCATTTTCAAGATTTTACGTACGCACTGCACGCGTGTGTGCGTAAGCGCTCGCGTACCGACAGTATCGGCTGCAGCCTGATGCTACATTATTAGTGGCAGCCACGTCGTTTGGTGTGTGTTACCCGCGTGGGGGCGGTGCCATCTCTCAAGGTCTTTGGCTCTATCCAGCGTCTTAAAGAAGTGACACAACTAGGTCCATTAAGTGCAGCAACGGACTTGCCCAGAATATGTTACTGGTGTTTCTGGCCACACTGCAAGGTATAAAGACCGTGCAGGTGTGTGTATTGTAACGAGTAGGTACTTAAATTGCACAAATAAATACCTAAACACATCAAGGTCGATAGACGTCTCTAGAAACATCCAGAGAGAATCAAGTACAAACGAAAATGGACCGTATGTGCCTAGCCATAGGTACCAAAATCGGCCGCGGTCGGTGTGTAGGTATTTGGCGCCGAGTCCCATCGAGGCGCGTCTATAACTTTGTACAACAATCTCGGCGTGTCTCGAATGTTCGGTGGGCAATATAAACAGAGGATCTTGACCGGAAATAACACAGTGCGAATCAGAGCGATCAAAATGAAACAGCGAAGTGGAATTTAGTGCGACTAAGTGTTATTCTATAGTGTTCATTTATTTAATTGTATTTTTGTGGTGTTAAAGTAAAGTTTGTCTATTTAATCGGTATTTTGAATCTCTTCGAACCCCAGCTCGTAACAGTATTATACTCTATGGTGAAAGTAGACGTCCGTTGATTTTGTCTATTTTTATCTTGCAGGAACACGTACGCGTCCAACGTAGGTCTTATAGCGACCCATGCTGTGACCAAATGCGATCAAGTCGAAGAGTTATTGGAGCCAGTTTTGACCAGCTTCTGTCAGCAGTACATCCAGGGGTGCAGAGAGACACTGCTGACTTGTCTCTGCGAAGCTGCGGTGAGATTTGCAATTGTATTCAAGAACCTACGCTTAGCAAAGTGTAGAGCATATATTTAGTAAAGTCGCTCGGGCGCTCTTCTAGATTGCCAATACAAAAGAGAAAGCGCATAGATACGCGTATGTTAAAGCGAGACAGATAGACGAGACCGTTTTTTTTAATAATGTAACTGCTAGACGTGATTAATTATGGTTAATGCAGTGCCTGGATGTAAGTCATCTAAGATGAAATATCCACAGAATGACCACATTTGTCACGCACACTGATGTATTAATACATATTATAATACAAAACAAACAACAAACAGTACATGGTTTGTCTTTCGTTCGTTTTTATACTATCTACGAGTGCTGTAATCATCAACGACAACGCAATCGAAATCGGCTAGGCATTTCATCGAGTTTAGACAAAAATTTACTTAGAACTACGAAACCAATTTTCACAAAAAAAAATCATCAAAATCGGTTTACCCAGTCGAAAGTTCTGAGGTAATAAACATTAAAAAAAATACAGTAGAATGGACAACATTTCATTTTTTTAATCACCCATTTTTATTACTTTAATTAAAAATATATTAAAAAATAAGTTACACGTATTTTTATATTTTATTTTTGGTTGAGTTTTTATATTTTTAATTTAATTATGAATTTTTATAAATTCTGAGGACTTATAAACTAAAAACCTTAGCTAGGACTAAAATTAAGAAATATAAACTGTCACCCAAAGAAAGTGACAGATAGTGTCAGTCAAGCCACAGAGTATACGTTATAGAAATGCAAAGAGTATAATATACCGTGTTCCAAATAGGTGTTGCCGTAGCCGGAACTCAAATCGCCTACAACATTATTCATAATTCATATAGTAATACTAGTTTTTGTCCGCGGTTTCACTCGTAAATATATTTCCTGTGATAGCCCATTCGAAACTAGCAAAACTTCCAAAAAAATATTATATAAAAAAAGTATTTTTATAATTATATTTAAAGAATAATTATTAATTTAGCTTCAAATGGAATAAAAATGGGTAAAATTAATAGAAGGCAAGACCTGAGTTCAATAACTAACAACTCTGCCAACAGACATTAGTATTTTTAAATTAAAGGGTTAGCACATATTAGGGCACCTATTAATCCTTATTTTTCAATATTTCAGTATTTTTAAAATAACTCGAAAATTAAAGGATATAAAAAATAAAAAAAATGAAAAATAAGCTTTCTAGCATGTAATCTCCAAACGGTTTTCGAATTTTGGTACCTTACGAAAAATGAAATGTTGTCCATTGAGAACCTTTTTTTTTGAACTGTTTTTTCTTTACAGTATGTACCCCCTAACTTAAATTAGTAATTTTCCCCCGCAGATATACTTCGCCCGCACTAAGAAGACAGCATTGGCTGTAAAACTGGTGGATTTTGTGCAAACTATTGTAGTGAATGCTTACGAAACTGCTAATATATCATGTAAGTAGACGTACATATATTTCTGTGCTTCGGAAGGCACAAAAAACCGGCGACTTCTAACATAACAGATGTTTACATCTGACCTAGATTAAGTGCTTAGTGTCTTTTCCATCTAAATATACCTCAACAGAACTGGCCACTCGTTAGGTATAGCCTTACAAATACCATCGGCTATAAGAGGGAGACTTGGTCTTCCACTGGGTACCCTGGAACCGATAACACAGTTTCGAGAGCCGTATGCTCCCGTGAAGAAAAAAACCTGCAGCATCAGGCTTACCATCTGCTCTGCTCACTATGGACAGCTGGCGTCAAGTAAACACTGTTAATACCGCAAGATATAAGGCCGTGACTGCGTGTGTGTGTTTCAAATGTCCAAGTCTCCCTCGTTTAGCCGATGGTATTTGTGAGGCTATACCTAACGAGTGGCCAGTTCTGTTCAAGTATATTTAGATGGAAAAGCCTTTAAGTGTGGTTTATCAGATTATGTATATAAGTTTTTAGTTAAAAAAACCCATTGGTGCATGCATGGCCGGGATCCGGGATCGAACCCGTCTGCCTAGAAGAGCCCTATATCCATAATTTGTATGGAGATATTACTATTCCCAATTTCTCTAGCCCTATATCCATAATTTGTATGGAGATATTACTATTCCCAATTTCTCTGTAAATACTCCACCTGTGTCACTGTAATTTAGCATATAGTTACTTATTCAATATATCTAAGTGGAATAGTCGTTATTTTTTCAATTGGTTTTATTTAATAGGAAATTTAGGTGGTAAAATAAAGGATTATTTTTCCCCTGTTTTCTCTTTCATAATCTATCACAAAGCTCTGTTTTTTTAAAGCGCTCTTATACCATTGTTCTTCAATTATGTATATCGCTCTTTTTGTAGCTTATTGAAAATTCAAAAAAAAATTTTATGATTTTTTAATTTGGCATAAATAAACAAATTTTCAATAAGCTACTAAAAAATTCGATATATATATATATAGAAGGGTAATGGTATAAGAAAATTCAAAATAAAAATAATTGTATGATTTTTTAATTGGTCAAAAATAATAAAATAATTATTATTTTGAATTTTCAATAAGCTACAAAAAATCGCAAGACGTTTAATTGAAGGGTAATGGTATAACAGCGCGTTAAAAAAAATAAGAGCTTTGTGATAGATTATGAAAGAGAAAACGGGGGCAAAGTTTAACCACCCATATTTCCTATTCAATAAAACCCAGTCAAAAATAACAGCTATTTCACTTACCTAAGTTACCTAATTATATGCTAAATTACAGTGACACAGGTGGATTATTTACAGATAAATTGGGAATTGTATATTCTTAAGAACATTAAAAAATAACAAGTGATGCGCTTACCAATGAACAGCGTTTCGTTTCTATTTATATAGATGGTTAATTCCAGACGATACAGCGATTGCCCGAATATTGGAGGCTCAAGACATCCTATGTGACAGCTCGTTGGTGCTCAGCAAGTTGTCTTCAATAGCCAACGTGCAGAAACACTGCTTCACTTTGAAAAATAATGGTAAATATTGTCATGATGAGGAGGAGTCGAGAGCCTAACAGTTCCGTCTTGACACCGGGTTCAATTTCCATTCGTCAAAAAAAAAATGCTAGGCACCAATTTTCTTTAAGAATACGTGCTTTAATCGACTCTTCGTGCTTCGGAGGGCACGTAAATCTAAAATTTTTTTTAATAAAGGACGTCGCTGGTCGAGTGGGTAAGACGTCGGCTCGCAACTGAAAAGTTTCCTTCTGATTCCTATAGGTACCGGGGCGGTTCTTGAGCGCTCGACGAAAAAGTCGGGGAATGTTTGCGCATAATATACATAATATTATGTAATTCGAGTGCAATATAACTTGTATATTTATTATAATTGATTTATTGCTGTTTGTTTTTACGATTGCTTTTTACTGCTGGTAAAATTTAAATTAATACCTCATACCGTCAAGCAGACCCAAAAATAGTGCTCTCTAACGACCACCGCTCAAGAATCGTCCCGGTACCTATACATCCGACCATGTACCAATGGGTTTTCATAATGAAAAATCTATGTACATTATCCGACAAACCGTACAAAGAGGCTTTTCCACCTACATACCTCAACAGAGCTGGCCACTCGTTAGGTATAGCCTCAAAAAAATCATTGGCTAAACGAGGAAGACTTTGTCTTCCGCTGGGTACCCTGGGGCCGGCAACGGTTCCCGGGAGCTTACAACGTGAAGAATAAAAAAAAGAAGTGACACATTTAGGTCCAGTGCAGCAACAGTCTTGTTCAAGGACAACTGTCGTCAAGGTGTGCTGTGTGTGTGTGTGTGTGTGTGTGTGTCATGATGATTTCATATCATGATCTATGTATTAAGACTAATTTGTATGGAGATATTACTATTCCAAATTTCTCTGTAAATACCTCCACCTGTGTCACTGTAATTTAGCATATAGTTACTTATTCAATATATCTAAGTGAAATAGTCGTTATTTTTTCTATTGGTTTTATTTACTAGGAAATATGGGTGGTAGAATAAAGTATTATTCTGCCCCTGCTGTCTCTTTCATAATCTATCACAAAACTCTGTTTTTTTAAAGCGCTCTTATACCATTGTTCTTCAATTATGTATATCGCTCTTTTTGTAGCTTATTGAAAATTCAAAAAAAAAATTTATGATTTTTTAATTTGGCATAAATAAACAAATTTTCAATAAGCTACTAAAAAATTCGATATATATATATATATAGAAGGGTAATGGTATAAGAGCGCTTTTAAAAAAATTAGAGTTTTGTGATAGATTATGAAAGAGACAGCAGGGGCAAAGTTAAACCACCCATATTTCCTATTCAATAAAACCTATTGAAAAAATAAGAGCTATTTCACTTAGATATATTCAATAAGTAACTATATGCTAAATTACAGTGACACAGGTCGATTGTTTACAGAGAAATTGGGAATAGTTTATCCTAGAAAAAATCCCAGTATAGGACCCTTAAGAGGAAGGTTTGTGTGTGTTTAAAATTTTCCTATCATATTTAGGAGCTGAGCATTAACGGTATTAGTGAATCAAGTCTTAAACTATTCTACACAATTCTTTCATCAATCATTTTGTTATATCTCTCTCGAATTAGATAGTATACCTACGCCATGAAAACGCGCTGGGGCTAACTTTTCCCCCGAGTTCACTAAAACTGTTAATGCTCAGCTCCTAAACATGATAGGTCCATGTTTAATACTCGTAAACCTTTCTCGTGAATTAATCTATCTAATTGTGAAAACCGCGACAAAATCGGTTTAGTAATTTTTGTTTGAATCGGGCATTATTCACGGCTTTGAAATTTCTTTTTATTGTTTCAGAGACAACATGGTCCGCCCGAAAGTATCGCAGCGCGTTCAACAGACACATCTCTCTAGTAGCCATCGAGCGGGGTGTCAAGTTGTGTAACTGCCTGCTGCTGTGGCGGAGGGCGCGCGCTACCGCCTCCAACGTGTTTAAGATAGCGCCGGTTCGATATCTGGCCAGCCTCCTTGTGCTTACAACTAATACACACAAGAGAGGGGATGCTTTGGTAAGTTTAGAATAAAGAAATAAAACGAGAAAAATGCGGAGTGAAAGATGATGTTGTGACTAAAATGAAGAAAAGTACTTTACGCTGGTGTCCAAAACGTTGATAGAATGAAGGAATAAAGATTGACTAAAAAGGTTTATACGGCTGAAGTGAAAGGAAATGCTGTCAGAGGACGACCTAAGTGTACTTTTATTGAACATATAAAAAATGTGTTGATCAATGGAAATATTAAAAGTACACATCGTCGAGCATGTATGAAAGGTATGATGAATATAAAAGAAGCGAACGAGGTATGTCAGGATCGTAGCAAATGGCATTCGATTGTCTCTGCCTACCCCTCTTGGGATAAAAGACGCGATGATAGATCGTTAGATAGATGGAAGACCTGATGATGGACTCTTAAGGTTACAGATATATGAGACCAATCAACTTTTGTCTTTATTCATACTGGTGCTTACAGTTTATGCTTGCCTAGTACCTATATTATAAAACAAAGTCTGTCTGTGTCCTTGTCACGCAAAAACTGGTAAACGGATTTTGATGCGGTTTTAACTATTAGATAGGTTGATCCACCAGGAAGGTTTACGAGTATTAAACATAGGCATATCATGTTTAGGAGCTGAGCATTTACAGTGTTAGTGAATGAAGTCGGGGAAAAAATTAGCTCCAAGCTAGTTTTCATGGCGTATGCTGTCTAATCCGTCAGAGATATAACAAAATTATGTAGGAAAGAGTTGTGTAGAATAAAATTATCTACAAAAAAAGTCCGCGGTAGCATATATCTTAGATGATAAATAAGATACAAACATATTTACTGTGTATTCATAATATTTTTTAAAAATATTTCTTACTTCGCAGGTTAAAATCGAGGGACGCCTCAAACCATTTCTGCAGCCGCTCACATCGCACTTCAGCACGCAAAACTGCATTCAAGATCTCGAAAAATTGACCATAGAAAATAACCAGTCAAAACTCGATGCCGTCGAAACGATGCTCGAAGCGCGACATTTCGAAAGGATAAACACAAGCCCGTCATTCGTGACGACATCCGTGCCTGCGTTTAAAGTCCCCGAGTTCTTCGGTCATCCGAAACCGTGTAGCTGTTTTGCGTGCGCCAACCCTTATTGTCATATACTGGCATTGGAGATTGCTAAGTTGGAGGCTTCAGCGTTTTTCAGGACTAATGAGTTTGAAATCGCTGATAATTATTTCGATGGCGTCCAAAAAATGATTGTTCTAGTGGAGAAAAAAATTATAGAACACTTAATTAATGTGAAGCAGAAAGGGTTTGAAGAGTTTGTGGTTAATGTTGTTTCGGAGCGTTTGAAAGTCGCTTTCAACGCGTTAAAAGTTGAAATTTTGACTGAAAATGCGTTCTTTGAACTGGCGCGCATGAAAAACGACAGCGCTGACGATATTATGATAAATATACAGGAGATATTTAACGAAAACTCGACAATCGATCCGTATTTGGCCGACGCGTACGCTAATTTGATTTGCGCCGCGAATAAGATTAAAGATGCCCGCGCTAGCCCTCTCAAATCTGATGAATTGGGTATTGAGGTAGATTTCGATAATCTAAACTTAAGTCCGAATGGTAAAATTGAAATATCCGAACAGAAAACGCCAGAACAGAACATCACTAAACCACCAGAAGCGAAAACCAAGCAAGTGATAGACAAAAATGATATAATGCATATAAAACGCAAAGGGAAAATCCTTAACCTAGACGAAGCGACATCGCCTGAAAAAGAAATTAAACCAAAAATACGCACAAAGAGAAGCGATTTCAAAATCCCTGTCCCAAAAACATCAAAGCCCGTACCAGAAACAATAACCCCGAGAGTTACGCGCTCTAAACCACAGATATTAATCACTCAATCGTCGTTAAGCATAGACAATACGAAAACGCCAAAAGCAAACTCTTCAGCGTCAGATTTCTTTACGCCATTGACGAAGACGAGCGAAACGTTCGCGACGCCCAAAGATGAATTCTTCACGCCCATGTCTTCAATGAAAACCTACTCCGCATCAAAGCCGTTGAGGAAGCAAATTGTTAAGAACCTGGAATTTCAAACGCCAGTTGCCGAGAAGGTCGAAAAACCGAAAGCCAAAGCGGTTGAGACTTGTACCATAAGAAATATAAGAGACAAGAGGTCTTTGAAACGGGCGACGAGCCCCGGAAAGTTGGAATATGATGGTAAAAGCGTGGATGGCTCTAAAATTGTTGACAAATCCAGGAAGGGGCAGTTGAGGAAATAGGTCAACTTTAGTCCTGCTTATAAAATCTACTAATTTGAA